>CM036586.1:151973763-153173763 GCA_020745705.1 Hemiprocne comata | reverse complement strand
CATTCTGCAACCATATCCCTGCACCATACTGCGATCTGAGCTGGGCAGCAGCCAGCCCCTCTCCTCCCTCCCTCTTCTCCACTTTCCAGGTAAGCAGAAGGTAGACCTGCAGCCTAGGAGTGCCCCATGGCACTGCCCAGCCAGATGTCATTTGGCATTGGCATAGGACCACAGCAAAAGGGATGTGCTTGCAGGCATACTGTGTACATTTGTGGTTTTGTTTGGAATTAATCTCTCCTAATGCGACAAATCTGTTACTTAAGTGTCTGTTTCTAAGCTAGTCACCACTGGTTGCTTTCCTAAACTAAAAAAAAGAAAGAAGCATTTTGAAGGTGTGATTCATGCTGTCTTAAAGCAGATGCCAAAAACAAGGTCAAATTCTCTTCCAACTATTATAATGGAATCCTAGGGTGACTAGTGCACATAGGCATTTGTAGTGCAGATATCTGAAGACAGCAGATACAACTTTTAGCCTTTGTAGCTCATCAGCATGTACCCCTTTGCTGAACACCTGGCATTTACTGTGATGAGAATGATTTAATTGGGCAGAGAATGGATTGAGAACAGCCTTCAGGAGAAGGACCTGGGGGTGTTGGTCAATGAAAAGCTCAACATGAGTCAGCAATGTGCACTCGCAGCCCAGAAATCCAACTGCATCCTGGGCTTCATCAAAAGAAACATGGTCAGCAGGTCGAGGGAGGTGATCCTGCTCCTCTACTCTGCATTTGTGAGACCTGACCTGGAGTACTGTGTCCAATTCTGGAGCCCTCAACACAGAAAGGACATAGAGCTCTTGGAGTGAGTCCAAAGGAGAGCCACGAAGATGATCCGAGGGCTGGAGCACCTCTCCTATGAAGACAGGCTGAGAGAATTGGGGTTGTTCAGCCTGGAGAAGAGAAGGTTCCGAGGAGACCTTATAGCAGCCTTCCAGTACCTGAAGGGGCTACAGGAAAGCTGGGGAGGGACTTTTTACCAGGGTGTGTAGTGGTAGGATGAGGGGTAATGGTTTTAAACTGAAAGAGGGGAGATTTAGGATAGACATTAGGAAGAAATTCTTTCCTGTGAGGGTGGTGAGACAATGGAAAAGATTGCCCAGGGAGGTTGTGGATGCCCCCTCCCTGGAGGTGTTCAAGGCCAGGTTGGATGGGGCTTTGTGCAACCTGGTCTAGTGGGAGGTGTCCCTGTTCATAGCAGGGGGGTTGGAACTATACAACCTTTAAGGTCCCTTCCAACCTTAACAATTCTATGATTCAATGATTCTATGAATGTCAGTGTCCTGTTAAGGACAGCAATTAATCTGAGACTCCAAATAATATTCGCTTAATCTCATTTGTTCACTTCGGTATCGCATGCAGACCCTGAAACGAAGGAGCCTGCAGATTTCTGCAATTCACTGTCAGACACTCTAACCAGACCCAGCCAGTTTTGACCTCTTTCACAAGTATCCCGCCAAAACCAGTTTCTTCACAAATCAGGTTTCCTCCTCCCTTGGAGCTCTGTGATTCAGAAATCCCTCTTGCTCAGGACTTCCCTGGGGGTGACATGGCTATCAGCATGGATATGGAGCCTCGGTCATCTTTTCACACATCTGCTGTGTTGCATAAAGGAATTTCTTTTATTTTAGTGTCATCAGAGGTAAGAGAGCATCTGTTTATTGAGAGCATCTTAAATGATGTTACCAGTGATCCTTAATAGAATATCCACTGAAATGCCCCTGCCTAGCAGTGTTTCATCCAGGGCCTAGCCTAAAAAAACACTCACTTCTCTTACAAATGATGCAGGCACAAGCTCCTGATGTACAAATACAACTTCTAGCATATTTTTAAGTCCAAGCAGGCTAGGAACAAGCAGCATATTCTTGAGTACTTTGCTGAACGTGTCACATGAATCATGGCTGCAAGTACTGAGTCTTCTTTAAGAGTATTGCGTCCCATATCTGTCATGACAGAGGGATTATTTTAGGAGAAAAAATTTCCTTAAAATTAGAACTGAAGCTCAGTAAAGAGAAAAGAGTTGCCATGCAAACTAACTATTCCTAGTGATACTATCAGTTTTGTCCCTTTCATTTGAACTTGAAAGAAAAAATTGTTTGTCTCACTTGATATTTATGCTATATAATTGCTCAGATGGACATTTATTGGCTTGCCTGCTGTCTGATGGTCTCTGAACAGCTAAGTAAGAGAAAGGAAATGAACAGGCTGCAGAAGTTCTGATTGTGAAACAATCGCTCTTTGGAAGTGTTACCATGCCAAGAGAAAATACAAGAACTGAATGTAATTTGGCATTGCTAGAACTTGTTAGGGCTTTTTTTCCTCTTAGCAGTATCCTCATGTGACAGGATTTGGTTATGAGGAAACTCCTAGAGCAATGCTGTATCAGGTCCATAAGGAGTTTCAAAGCCCGTCTGAAAAGAGGGAGGAGAGATGGCAAAGGGAATGGAGATCTACAGGAAAAACACAATGAAGCCTGGTGTAGCTTTCCCAGTTCCCTTTAAAGCCAAGATGTACATGCCAAAAAGCTCCTCTGTGCCCTTGAATTCTCAAACTATGAAGTAAATGTACACAACCCTTTTCTCTACCCAACGACACAGAAGAACCTTTCTGTTGCTGAATCCTATTTATATGCCTAACTAGAAAACACAAGTTTAAAAAAGTATCCAGTGCAAAGTACAACAGTATTTTCTGTTTGTCAGTTAGAGGCTGAAATACTAAATAATCACTGACAGTATCAGCTGATCGGTAATGTTTGTGTCAAACAGCAAAGCTGGGAGCAAGCAGTACTACAGTTTTATAATATAGGCTTTTATTCAAACAAAAAAACCCCACAGGTTTTAGGGTTTTTTTTTCCTGCTGATCTTCTGCTGAGCTTATCAAGCTGAGCAGTCGTGGAATCAATCTCACTGAGGAGCTGCAATTTCTCCCCAATTCTCCCATGAAGCTTAAAATCAGGGCTTTGGCAGCAGCCCTCCCACCCACAGCTTTCATGGATCCAGATATAATGTAATTTTATTTTTATCCTGTGTGCTTTTACATAGAAACTCTGAAATGCATTTGCACCATCACATAGTGTCTATGAAAGCAGCAGGAAAGCAAATTCTGCCTTTGCAAGTTAGGGTAGATCTTTCAAATACTCCAGTCACCAATGCTTTGTAAGGGAAAAAAAAACCCAAAACCCAAACACCTCTTTCCTTGCTTATTTCTGATAGCAGGTATATTAAAAAATGGTAAGGTTGGACCTACCTTCTAGTCTGGTATTGATTCCTTTTTCTCTATGGTCTATTTATACAGTCATAAAACCACAGGACTGGCAAGATCCCAGTTATGCCCCTGTCCTCTATACCCAAGCAACGTCAAATATGCAAATCCTTTTTAACAGGTGCCAGTCTAACAAGTTTTTAATATACCTCCAGTAATAATGAGGTGTCCCAATATATTCCAGCATTTATGCATCCATAGTTGGAACGCTGTTTTTTTTTTTCTATGTCTGACCTGGATCTCTGTTTGGTGCATCAGAAGCTCATAATTTCCCTCCCATCCATCTTAGACAAGAAGGAGCAGGAGCCTTTAATATGCTTCAACATTTGCCATATCACACCTCAGTATTCACTCAGCTGGCACAAACAGACCTGAGATGCCATCTTTTCAGGAACTCTGATAATTTTCATTGCTCACTCTCCAACTACTCTTCCCAAAATGTGACACACACCCCCCCCCCCCCCCAACTGGACACTGTATTCCATAAGAGGTCTTGCTAACACAGAGCAGAAGAGAAGAAGAATTGAACATGTCATGTGTGTTGTATTCCTATTTATATACCCCAGTATGACATCTGGCTTTTTCAGTTTATCTCAAATTTGCCAAGAACATGTAAATTCTATTCCTGGTCCAGCATGCCTGCAGCCCCTCTCAAGTTTTGCTTGTTTGCAAATGTGTTGGATGCAGTTGCTATGCTATCGTTTAGACTGTTAATGAAAATTGACCCAGATCTCTGACACTCAGCTGCTCTTTTTCGGTGTAGTGAAACATGATGTTTTGTGGTGGGAAAACACAGAAAATACTATTTTCTTTTTTAATCTCTGAACATGCATTTTTTGGTACTGTTGTTTGTAATGGAATTACCTATAACTGGCCTGCATTTTTTACATCCCAAGAACTTTCTCAAAATTCAGTGCATATGCATTTGAAGCCTGGCTTTTTCTTTATAGAGTTGTTAGTTGTTGTGTTTTTTTTTTCATTTGTTTTGCTTTGCTTTGTTTCTCAGCACAGAATCAAGGGAAATAGCCACCAAAGTCAAGAATGGAGGGATTTGTTACAAGAGACTTGAAAATTAGCTGTTCAGACTAATGTCTGCTTGGTAAGTATGATCAAGGCTAGGAATAAGCAACTTATTTTATAAGGATGTTCCATCACTCCAACAGCTGGAAAAGAGAAAAAACACTGTAAGAAATTAAAAAAAAACATTATTTTTCTGCAAACTATAAGAGAAAATTAATTCTCTAACAATTAAAAAAGTTGTTAGGGAGGAAAACTACCTTAACAAATTTATTTGTAGGGTAAATTAGTGTTTAAATAACTTGGGGTTGGATTTAAATGCACAATTGATTTTTGAATGCAGTTGGGGATTAAATGCAGAACATTAATATGCATTTGCTTAAGACACTTCATGAAACATCCCGATTCATTAATCCATTGCCTTCTCTGACTCCCACAGAAAAGAGTATAGGAGGCTGTGATGAGTTATTCCCTGAAGTGGACACTGAGCTGTTGAGACAGATGCATCAACATAGGAAAGACGTTTTTATCATGACACGGTGTAAGATTGGACCTGCAGTCCTTTCCTTACATATGTCTCTAAAAATGCTATGAAAAGAGCCTCCTTCTCCTACCACACTGCACAACCACACTGTTGACTGACCTTGCTTCCCAGCCAGCTCCCAGATTCTGTACTTGCTTTGCCATGCTCCTAAGCTCTGTTTTTTACCCTAAGCCAACATCCAGGTACAGCATGAGGGACCGTTCCCTCTGGAGACTGCTCCCAGCAGACAGGCTGGGTGACACTGCAGCAAGGCTGGGAATCCTGCCCCACCTGGTCCCAAAACGCAGCCTCAGCCTCCTTCACACATTCCTGCAAACCCTCACACCACTCACTGACATCAGCAGGGGTTTGTGCTGTCAAACCCGTGATCTGGGGGGCTGTGACAGAGCCCTCCCCTCACTTCCAATGTTTGGATCAAGAAGAAACACAAGAAAAATAATAACTAAGTAAATGGAACACCACATGGGACCCAGTGACCTGCCATACATGGACATGGCTAGTCTAGAAAAGACTAAGCCTGAGCAGCATGTTAAGCCTTACCAGAGTGGGAACTGGGCATGTCTGATGATCTCCAAAGGGGAAATCTGTCAGTCTACATTTAGACATCTGACCTAGACTAACTTCACTGTTCTCTGGAGATTAGGAGTTTTAGGAATTTAGGGAATTATTTTAACAATACTGCTTCTCTACCTGTGAATAATGTAGGTTCAAGGTGGGTGATTAGATTAGGTGGACTGGTGAGGACTTTCCTAGAGCAGTGCCAAGTTCTGGGTCCCTCAATTACAGGAAAAAGTGAGGTGTTTGCAGCTTGTCCAGGAAAAAGCAAAGGAATGTTTGAGGTCTAAACACACTTGCTAATGAAGAAGGATTTATTCTAAAGGAAATACAGGAACAATCTTCAAATATGTAGAGATATTCTATAAATATCCATTTTTATTGATATGTGTTCTCCATGCCTGTGATACCTGGACAATACTGAGACTAAATGTCTACAGGAAAAACTAAGGTTAGGAATGACAAAAGACAGTGTCGCAGGAAGAATGGAGAAGCAGTTGGAGAGATTGTCAGAGGTGACAACGGAACCTCCAACATCAGGTTTGCTTAAAAACAGGTTGGATGAAACTCCATAAGGAATGAGAGTGTGGGTGGTTCTGCCTTGGGAAGGTCTAGCTCAGCCCCCGAGGCTATGTCCATGCTAAAATTTTCTGAGGATTGCTGCAGGTGCACAACAAGTAGGATAGAGAAGTGAGTCCTATGGATTAAATACGAGGCCACTTAACAACACATTATTGTATAAAGCAAGAAGAGTTCTGTAAAAGCAGGCAAAACTTCCCTGGGGAGCTTTAATCTGTGGGTAGCTACCAAGCCTGGCAAAAATACTTCTGCTTTACACAGCCAGCATGGAAAGGAAGCAAGACAAGTTAAAAGTAAATTTTGTGTAACTAGTGAATTTAGACTATGGAGTTTCAACTTTTTACAGAACACTTGAATTTGAACCAGTGGAGAGGGGGAGGTACAACACACAGTTCACCTTACATGAGTCAGAGCGTGTAAAAGGAGTGGGAAACGTGCTTTCCATCCCAGGGAAAGCACTCTTCAGAAGTGCTCAATGGTGAATAAACTCTCCCTTTATATGCATGTTTCACAAACTGTCTCCTAAGTTAATCAGTACTCTGTATTTGCTCATTGTATCTCTCAGTGTAGAGAGAAGGAAGCAAACACTTCCAAAGCATCATGTTGACTGGTGCCATGGCAGAAGCAGTGGTCTGCTTCCCCAACAAGAAGGATAAAAAAAAAAAATCAGCTTTCTTTCCTCTCACCCACTGGTGTTTAGCATAAACAAAAAAGTACCATAATCACTATTATTCAAGAAAACAAGAGAACTACCTTTTCTAGTGCACCCTGTTTTTATTCTTGAGGTTAGAACCACTTTGCATGTGTGTGTGCCTGCCTGCACACGCCACATAACTGGGGAAGGGGGAAGTTAGCAGGCAGAATAATGTAATTACTCATTCTTGAATAGAAGGATAATTACTGTCACAGAAACCCACCTAACTTGCAGATCTTTTTGTTCTTTTTAAGATGATAAATACAGTATTTTCCATTTTCTAACAGGATGCATCCTTTTCCTTCTGATTCCCCTTCTCCCCAGCTTAAGCTGACTTACATATGTTTTGAATGAATAACAAGAGTTATCAGTTCACATACAGAAAATGATAAGCGTATCTGGAATTTTTAAAAAATAAAAGTAATGCCATGTCTCTGGAGTCATTGTGATGAGTCACTGTTAGTTAAGAATTTGGGTTGTCACCAATAACGAGCTTCTTTCAAGTAAGACTTTGAACAACACATCTGGAAGAGGACAGGGAAAAAAGGCGGCAGCAGAAAAGACACGCTGACCAACCACGGCCCAAGACTTTAAAAATTCACCTTGAAACTCATGTTTGAGAGCAACAATAGTCGATGTGCATCTTGCTGTCAGTCGCTGACACACATCTGAGGGCAGAGGGTAGGTGAGGCAGAGCAGAAAGACACCTGAACAGCCAGGAACTCACAGCATCCATTGGACAGTGAGGTGCTCTTTTCCTTCCACCTGACCAGAGAGGCCTCAGGAAATGGAGAGAATCATCACTGTAGGATTAGAGGGGCTATTTAAATGGGGGACAGCTTGCAAATTGTTTTCCTAAATAGGTTTATTTAAAGAGCTTTTTTAAGCCCTTTTTTCTTAGGCAATAAGAGGAATTTTTCTGGCACTTCTGTTAGGTATAAATTTATAAAGAGAGAAAAGAAACTTCATTGCTCTTGGACAAGAAGACCAACAGCATCATGGCCTGCATTAGAAATAGTGTAAGCAGCAGGACTAAGGCAGTGATTGTGCTCCTGTTCTTGGCACTGGTGAGGCTGCACCTCGATTACTATGTTCAGTTCTGGGCCCCCACTGCAAGAAGGACATTGAGGTGCTGGAGAAAGTCCAGAGAAGGGCAACAAAGCTGGTGAAGGGTCTAAAGAACAAGTCCTGTGATGAGAGACTGAGGGAACTGGGATTGTTTAGTTTGGAGAAGAGAAGGCTGAGAGGAGACCTTATTGCTCTCTACAACTCCCTGAAAAGAGGTTGTATGGAAGTGGGTGTTGGCCTCTTCTCCCAAGTGAATGATGACAGGACCAGGGGAAATGGCCTGAAGTTGCATCAGGGGAAGTTTAGGCTAGATATTAGGAAGAATTTATTTACCAAAAGAGTAGTCAGGCATTGGAATGGGTTGCTCAGGGAGGTGGTGGAGTACCCCTCCCTGCGGGTATTAAAAAAATGTATAGACATGGCACTTCAGAACATGCTCCTCTGGGCATGATGGGTTTTTTCTGGGTTAACGGTTGGACTCGGTGATCTTAGAGGACTTTTCCAGCCGTGATGATTCTGTGTGATCTTGTGACATTAGAGCAGCAGAAGCAGAACAGATACTGGGAACTGCTTTAACCGGATTTCTTAATATCCAGTGACAGATTAAGCCTGCTCTTCTTTACTGACAGTGGGGTTACGGGGAAAACTTTTAAAGCCCCCATGGAAGACTGGAGCTCACAGACATCTCTGTGTCTCTACAAACTGCAACAGTTTAAGCAGCTTAGGTATCATCTGCTCTTACGTCTTCTAAAAAAAAGGATTGAGAACATTCGTCCCCAGCAAAACCCCACTATGGTTATGTTTACATTGCAGTTAGCTTAAAGTTAACTGGGTTGCGATGGCTGTGTAACTGTGATACTGTGACACCTAATGTGACTGATTTAATTCTGTTTACGGGGATTTTTCTCCCACCTGTGACCTTTACTGAGCTTTGTGCTGCCTCAGTTCCACTGTTAGTAACAACCTGCTGTGCCTGAATATGCTTTTTTGACCTGCTGCAACCCAAATGTGGACATAACCTCACAAAACTTGGGCCTGGGAAACACACTATGCTCTGATTATTTGTATAAGTCTGGTAAATAGTTCAACTTGCATGGCGGTATTTTTAATTTCCCCATCTGAAAAAGAAGATGTTTTACCCCAAGCAAGGTTGCTTTGCCAGTTCCAGGAACTGATACCGTGCTACAAAAGTACTAATAAATAGATGGGAACAGGCTACTCCACACTCCACTAGAAACAGCAGGCTGCCTGCTCCAGGCTCCAATTGAAATTCTGTCTGTTTGCGATAGCATCCTTAGCAACCAGAAATCGCACAAGACAATCCATGTAGGTAGAGATGTATCCAGGCAGCCAGCATTTCAAATTCAAGCTTTTCTTGTGGGCCTCAAAAGCTAATTTTTTACAAAAATATTGAATTTATTTAAAACTCCTATCCAATATATCTTTCTTGATCACAAATTTAGCATATCAATGTTCCTGGGAAGTCATAATCATTGCTTTCATTCTATAGTTTTCCTTGCCCTCTAACAACTCAGATTGTGTGTTGTCTGAACCATTTCCTTCAAGTCAGCTGTGACAGCTGAGTCAGACCAGAAGAATGGTTGAATTAAAAAGCTTGACAATCCTCTACCCCTTATGCAGCCAATAACCTCATTTGTTCAATGATTGGAAATTAAAGGTGCTAGAAGTAGTTTTATAATTTTTGGTGGTGATGATTTACAGCTCTGCTGATTTTGTGCAAATTTCCATATTACTCATTTAGGACCAAATCACTGCAGGGGGAAAACAAGTAAACCCATAATAAATAGAAGTAAAAATATCAGAGGAACCAGTTTCAACCAGGCAGGTGTATCTCACCGGTGTTTGCAGCCAGCACAGCAGAAGATTTTCACTGTAAAATCCCAGTGTTGCACTGTTCTTTTTCAAAGCAACATGCCAGAAAGGTATTTGCTGGGTGCACTTCTCCAGTAGTGGGAATACACCAGCACCTTCACCGACTCCAGAGAAACACTGTGCTGTCTGGGGTGAAAATGAATATTTCCCCACTCCATGAAAAGTGGAACTAGGGCTGTGTTAGTCCCATTGTGTGTTCTGCTGATAGCTGAAACATTCTCAGCAGTTCAAAAATCATATTTTTGCTCCCTTAATTATCCCCTAGCTGAGCTTCTGATATTGAAAAATTATCCTCTAATTCTCTTGCTTTAACCAGATGGTTTATAATATAAAAATTCTTGATTATACTCATTTTCATGTCCCCACTTAAACATAGTTAGCATTTGCTGACCTCTACCCCCTGTTAAAACAGTGATGAATTGACTGGAGCCACTCCAGCTGTTCACTAAATATTTTCCACATTTCTAGAGTGGATTATTCATTCAATATGGGATTGCAACTTCAGTATCTGAAGGATTCCTTTTTTAAAGGCTCTTCGCACTTATCCATCCATGTCTTTGACATCTAAAATGTTGTAATGGCAAGATCTGAGGCACTTCTAAATATTGAACCATTTCACAAACATTTATTTTCTCAAGGTGGGCTTCAGAGCAGGCTGTGTTCTTACAGGCTACTCTGAAAACTGTGAAGGGCTCCTGAGCTATGTCTCAGAACATCTCTTGTCACCTCAAGTCTGCTCCTCTTGTAAAAGATGGGGAATTAAAATGCCCTGATCCAACCTTCTGACAAGTGTAAATATGTAAAAGATTTTGTGAGTCACCACTTGCTCTGGATGGTTATAGCAACAGCCTGACCTTTGGTAATGCCCATTATCCCTGAATCATATCCAAACTTTTGATGCTTATTTAAAAAATATTATCAGTCCTCTCTGGGAAGCACCATCTTTTGCTTAATTTATGGGGTATTCACATTTAGTGAAGTGTAAGACTTAATCCAGGCCTTCAAAACATCCAGAAAAATTGCTGGCAACTTTGTTAAAAATGCATTGGATAAGAAAAACCTGTTATTCTATGTGGCTAATTATTTTTCCAAGCAAAAATCTTTCTTCTCATTTCCAAAGTATTAATTCTTTACCTGAGCAATCAGTTACAAACATGCTTTTGAGGCTTACAGGCAAAAACGTATTTGAGTATCCGGGTCCACATAGCCTTTCTTTAAATCAATTTTTGATAGTAAAGCTAGTATTAGAATATTGACAGTAATGAAAAAGCCATCAAATACTAGGAAGGAAAAAAACCAACAACCACAAACTTGTGTTTAACATTATCTCACTCTCAGACTGACAAATACTTCCTTTCCCCCAAGAGACACGAGAGCACTATATGAAAAAACCCTGCATAAATACTGAGGGCATTTCTTCAGAGCGCTGAATAGAAGGGAACTGACAGAATGAAAAGACAAATTGCCCACAGGCACCCCAACTTTTCATTCTGTACTAATTGGCTGTCTAAGGGCCCAGAGGAGCTCCTCAGACACAGTGTGCTCGCCGCCTCTCTGGCTACTGTTCCCTGGGGTTGCCAGTGTGCAAGTACACGGGTGGGGAAAAAAAACACAAGCATTTTTGGACAAAAGAGCAGGTGTTTACAGGAACAGCCCCCAGTTGCAGGACAGTAACAAAAGAGCAGCCATAGGGTGGATGCAAAACTGGCCAGAAAGCTGTGCTAAGAAATTAGTTATCAATGGTCCACCATCAAATTAAAAGGATGCATTGAGAGGGGTTTCCCAGGAGTCTGTCTGGTGTCTGGCACTATTCAATATTTGCATTATCAACTTGGATGCTGGAATAGAGAACGTACTTTGTAAATTTACAGCTGACTGTAAGCTGAGAGGAGCTGGAAGTGATTTGGAGCACAGGAGTCAGAGTCTGAATGAGTTTTGAGAAACTGGAATCATCTGAAAGAAATTGGATGCAAAGTTCTACATTCATTTCTGCATTTCAGCTGCATAAATACAGAGTGGAAAATTACTAACTACTTAACATCTTTGCAAGATCTGGAGTCATCACAAGCTGAATGTCAGCCAAAGACATCATGTGGCAGAAAAAAAAAAAAATCCCAACGTGCTGCAACATGTAAACAGCAGAGTCATCTGTAAGACACAGGGAGTAATCCTGCTTTACTCGATGCTGGTAAAGCCTCAGCTAAAACATTGTGTCTGATGACAGGGTCTGATTTTCACTGAAGTTGGAAAGGATCAGGAGAGGAGATGAGCCCTGTCCAGGGGCCTAGAAAAGGAGTACTTGGAGGAACTGCAATGACCAGAAAAGAAGACTGAAGGCACCAATCAACAGCTTTCAAAAATGGTAGGACAATAAGTAAGGTAGGTAGTCAGTATAGATGAATTTCACTATCTCCTTGACATATATAGTGGTACATCCTAAGGTAACTCTTTCTACACCATATGTTTGTCCTGTAGTCACTATGGCTCATGCACATCTAAGAGGTTCTAAAAAGTCACTGACATATTATCTCTGTACAAACTTCTGTACTCTTTTACATAAATTCAGGAAAAAGCCTTGGCCAGAAGAGTAGACATTATTTGCAGACACATTTTCATCTTGTAGTTATGTCAATTTAGGCTTGCCTCCCTTGTTTTCTCTCAAGCATCTACCACATTAATCTATTTCATCACACTACCTTTATGCTTGTATACCACAAACCCTCATTCCTCCTCCAATCCCAGTAAGTCCTATTAATATATCATCTAGTTTCTGCTGTGGACTCAAGCATCACTCTCAAGTCACTTGCCTCCAGCAGCTGGTGCCCAGATTAGCTGCAATATATCTTTTGCTTCACCATAGAGAGTGAGAGAAAAGGCATCCAGGGATATCACGTCTCCCATTTCTCTAACCCAGTTTATTCAACTGAACTCACTGCATCATGGTCTTCTCCTGAACACCTCACTACGTTGCTGCGTTTGGATGCTTTTAGCTTACTTTGGCATGTGTAGGTGACAGCACTTTCTCCTCTGGCACACTTCCAGGTCCCAGAGCATGCTAACCTTTCACAGCAGTACAGTCTGGTCACCCTGCTGTGGTAGTCCTTCAAGGCCAGGGATTTGGGTTAAATCCCCTGTACAAGCACCTCAGTTGCTGGTACATAATCTTCTTCCTACCTTATGATCACTGAAGTTAATAATTGGCATACGGGGGAATATACGGTGGTTGAAACATACAGCATCCATGTTCCACTGGAATTACCTTTCTGTTTGGGATGGCATAAGACATGCACAGAAGAATGAAAAATAAAATGCCTCTCCATGTCCTCCTGACATCCACTATCCCACCACAGGTTACTGTTCCCCGAGTTCTCATGGCAGAACAGAGGTTAGCACCCTTCTACTCCTTCCTCAAGTCTCACACAAAAACCTGGGCTTGCCACTAGGCTGCCAGGTTTCACAGTGAGGGACGTGGAAGAGAGCTCATGATCCAGTCTTCACCCTCTGTTCTCTGGGCATTAGTACCAAGCAGCTGTGAGGAAGTAAAGAGCTTGTGGACCATAACTGCACTGCAGCAAACATTTACTTAGTCAAAGTGTGTCTCAGCACTCCATCCACTCTCCACCTCTAAGGAGGTCTTGAGCTGTCTTTATCTTCATGGGACCTGAACGTCGCTTCCATCAGGTATTCAAAGTCCACCAGCAGTTAATTCATTGCTTTGTTATACATTTTTTTCATGGACTATTTTTCCTGGTCTGCCCACTCAAATTTTATTGAGGAACATGTGTTTCTGAATTAATGTAATTTAAATAACACTTATTCTTGAGAAAGTCAGTAAACACTGCAAGGGTATCCACTGAAAGATGGATGCACTTAACTAGTTTGCCCAGCAGACTCAGTACAGACTCAGGTTAGTAACAGAGACAGCCTATGCATAAGGAGGTGCCAGACAGGAAAAAAAAAGGTATTTCTTGGGGCTACACAGACTAGTGATGGCTCTTGAAGTGGCTGGAGGTCCAAATCAAATTCCTGCCCCACTTGCTCCTGCTTGGCCTGTGGACCCAGCATCTGGCAGCCCTAGGCAGAAACCTGAGCACCCTGGGGCCTGTAGCAGTACCCTTTTTTTGCACGTGTGGCCACTATGGGAATAGCCAGATGTGCTGTGTAGCCTCCAGCCACCCACCACCCTTGTAGTATAAGTTCTTGGTAGAAAAGATGGTCCAAGATGCATCCTTTCACAGCTCCACAGGTATTTTCTAAAAGCACTCCATTATTTCTTGTCAAATAATACTGGTCCAGGCTTAATTCTGGCATTGCTCTGAATTCACTTTAGCGTCATGTTTGGGGGCTTCAGATTTTTTTAGGGGGGATGGATTCTTTCAGCTGCTGGAGGGAGTCCAGAGGAGAGGGCCACTCAGATCGTCAGAGGGCTGAAGAACCTCTTCCTATGGAGGCAGGCTGAGAGAGTTGGGGCTATTTAACCTGGAGAAGAGAAAGGTCTGAGAAGACTTTATAGCAGCTTTTCCAGTATCTGAAGGAGCTACAGAAAAGCTGGGGAGGGGCTTTTTACAAGCGCTTGTAGCGAGAGCACAAGGGGTAATGGCTTAAAACTGGAAGAGGGCAGATTTAGGTTAGACAGTAGGAGGAAATTCTTTAACATTAGGGTGGTGAGACACAGGAGCAGGTTGCCCAGAGAAGCTGTGGAGGACCCATTCCTGGAAGTGTTCAAGGCTGGGTTGGATGGGGCTTTGAGCAACCTGGTCTCATGGGAGGTGTCCCTGCCCATAGCAGGGGACTTGGAACTAGAGGATCTTTAAGATCCCTTCCAACCCAAACCATTCAATGATGATTCTCCTAGCACAGCCTGCGTGCTCTGGGTATAGGAGTAGTTTGAAACCAGCATTGACAAGAGCACCCTGTTGGGTCCAACTCCATCTGGACTGCAACACATTTGCTGCAAATGTATGGAAATAAAATTTTAAAATTAAGGCACTTCAAAATGAGACAAATCTTTTGTAAGAAAACTAAACGGCTTTTATCTTTTTAACTGTAATTTTCATGGAACACACTAAAATTAGTGGTCTATGAATGAAACAAAACCCTTGTAGAAAGTGAAGTATTGTAGTTCATTAGTTAAAAGAGCATCCACTTTGTGAAAGTTCAAAATTCATCTTAATTTTACATTTTAGTTCCTGCATATTTATACTTCAGACTGCAGTACACCATTAAATAGACCATTTTTCACTTTATACATTTTTAGATGATTGGTCTTCAACATTTTAACACTGCTGTATAATAAACATTTTTTGTTAGAAGTTCATCTCACTGGTTCAAGTGGATTGGCATTGTCTGCGAGGTCTCATTTCAAAATTATTGCACTTTTATCTTTTTTGTCATGCCACGAGATGTGAAGTCCAAAATATTTACCTTTCAGATTGTCAATCTTTCCTTCGTAGGGATGTCTGAGTGAAGACAAAATAGACAACTTGTTTTGTTGAATCAGTGGAGGCATATTATCACAGCAAGATTATAATTCAGGTGTACAATACCTGTATTTTACTGAGTACAAAAAATGAAACTGCCATGTGCTGTGTGTCACAGCAGGTAACTAATATCAACAAAGTGCCAGAGACTATGTTCAAATAATGTTGTACGGGTCCAACTTCAACCCACAAAAGAAAGGCAATTCAAAGCTAAGGCTTAAACTCTACCCATAATCCATTCTTTTTAGGACTTGCATTATGAATGCAGCTGAACTCTCATCTCAAGTCTCTGCAGCTACATGTTGCCACACAGACACTGAGAGACAGCAACTCCTCCGTTACACTTATATGCAGATTCCTATCAACTGTTTTATATCTAACAAAGATGCCATCTACTAGCATTTGCATCTACTTGAGCCAGAAACCTGGGACTTCAGGGGCAGGCTGCGATAACTGCAAAAAGTGTTTGGGATGAGTGGGGTTTAGATGACTGCATATTCCTCTTTGCTTCTTGCATATTGCAGTTTTGTGACAGCAGAGGTGGGGAAACACCAGTTTTGTGAACTGTCTCCTTCTGGAACAGTCTGTCTGGCATTGGTTTCTGCATCTTTTTGAACTGTAGTTTCCAAAATTCTGAAAAAGGAAGGGATATAAGTCCATGTTGAAAATGAAAATAGAATGGTGTCAGTGGTATTCAATATTAAGAAACTATTACTTCAGCCTGTCACATAAGCAAGCAAAAATATTGAGTAGGAGGCAAAATAATCTGTTTTCAGGTGAAGGTGGTGAGGGAAACACAACGAATGCAGTCATATCCAAACTAAGAAACTTGTTTCTACAATGAAGATTTCAGACTTGGAAACAAAGTTTGCTTATGAAAACCAATCAATGCACCATGACTGTGTGTTAGTCCTGTAACCAAAAATTGTAGCCCCTCCCAAAAATAGCTGCCAGCAGGTGCCTACATCTCCCACTGCTCCAAGTCTGATTCCATGCAGGGGATGGGAGCACCCTGAGCACTGAATGTTCCTCTCCAGAAGCATCTTTCCACAGGCACCAACTATTTAACTACTTTTTATTTTCTCCATGTTTCAATTATTTCAAAACTGATTAATTTAACTAGCAGCAGAAGGTGAACTTGTTTGGCTAATCTGTAGCTGCAGAATGTGTCAGATTGAAAAGCTTCATAACCACAGTTATAGTAATCTCGGGCATTAAGACATCTTAATTATTTTTTTACACAAAAGAGACCGGATGGTACAGCTTCATAGCTCCTTGAGCCAGGCAAATCTTTGCCCTCAATTTCAATGGCAGCTGCTGCCACATGATTTTGCCTGGCAGTTCCAGAGGAAAAATCCACAAAATGGTTTCACTTCTTAAAGTGAAAATGCACACCCATAATCCTTAAATCCGCAGAAGCTGCCTTATGGCCATGTGCACCCAGAGCTAGGGCCCAGTGACATTTTTAATGGTCAGTAGTGCTTGACGGTGTGAATGACGCCTTCAGAGTTGATGGCATTGCTTTTGAAGCAAGCTGCAAGGCCAGACAGGACCTGCTCTCAGTCAATAATTTCGTAGCTGGCCCTAAATCCTGGTTTTCGTTCATTATATTTCTCCGCCCTTGTGTGTTTCTCTGCTCCACAAGGAATTCCCAGGTTTCCAGGTTGTGATATGCCATAATTACAAGGGCAAATAAACACCCATAGCTAGGGACAAAGAAATTATGACAAGAGCTTTAACTTTTGTCACCATCCTTTAGGAGAGGCTGGTGCAGTGCTAGGACAGGATGACTGCACCTGACCATGGTGTCCTGTGTTTTTCCCCAAGCAATTTCCTTCTCCAATAAAAGCAGTGGGTCCTGAGACTCAAGTGGGTCTTTATCTCATCAAAATGAAGTGAGGAGGCTTATTTGCCTTTTCTACTGAAAAAAAAAAAGAGACTGAAAAACATCCCTTTTCCACTCCTGTATTTACAGAGCAGGGCTATGTGGTCAAGTATAGACCCAGGCAAGCCCTTACACAGCAGCACTTCCCTGCTCATGCAAGCCAGGTGTGACTCCAACAGCATCCAAAACTGCAGCATCCAATCCCCAGGGCTGGATGCATACCAGAATTTCTGAGGACAACTCAGGAAAGGATACTGTAGGGCTGAGGGGTCAGAACAAGTGGCGTAGCCCTCAACCCAGCTCTGGCCTCTGTCTCCTTGCTCCCCAAGAGACATGGTACTGCGGAGTGGTTTGCACAGCCCTAGTCTGTCGGCCAAGAAGCAGCCCATGACCAACAGTCTAGCTACTGCTGGAATAAATAAAGCTGTGATCTGAGCTGGGACACGAGGTATTACTGCAGAACAAACAAAAACAGAGCTAGAACTCCATACTGCAGAGGTATTCATCCTTTGTGTTCCCTCAAAGAACAAGCCTAATCTACTAACCCAAGTAGATTAGTAAACAGTTCATTCAGCTTTCAGAGACCTTCAGTATGGCTGCAGGGCTTGTGATGTAAAATAATGTAAGTAAAGGAAATCAATGGAAATTTTAGTAAAAGAAAAAAGAAACTGAAGTATTATAGCTGCTTTCTTTCTCACTGCTGTGAGGAAGATCAGAGAAGAGTCTTTTGTGTCAGTTTTATTTTGAACCCATTTTGCTGCTGAATATGGGAAGAGAGAGAAGATTAGTTCACTGCTAATTGTGCTGTTGGTTTTGTGATTCTATGAAAACCCCCTAAAAGTCTGCATGCAAAACCAATGAGGTAGAACATGTTTGACAAGCTTAGTTCCAACACGACCAATGTAGCAGGAAAAGATTTTAAAATCATTGCCTCTCTTCAACAACAATAGTACATACAAGTGTTTACAAGAGGATTAAAAGCTGCTTTAGCGAGTTATATTAAAGATTCCTTTATCAGACAAGTTTTATCAAAAAACCTGTTGGAGCACTATGCTGCTAATCAGATGCAAACAGAAGCGGGTTATGTTACTGACTTTATTTTACTTGCTTCAAAAGGATGCACGATGTATCTGTAAAATATACACCCTGCATACAATAAGCCATACCTCTTAACAGCCTGCCCAATTACAACAACAGCAAAAAAAAAGCTCCACAAGCAAGGACCCCTAGCACCTGGTAATTAAAATTGCTAATCACCAGCAATTATCTGGCACAGCTTTATAGCCAGGCGAAACAGTTTGACCCTTTGCCCAGTGAAAGAAGAATGTTTGCTGTCTATTGATAAGTGCTTAGGCAAAGCTGTGTTCGGCTCCTATCCATTAAGTGGTGACTAATAGGAAGTCAACAAAAGAGCTCTGACATCTGTAGTGGGCACTTGGAGCAGGCCAGGTTTGGGAGCACAGGTGTCTGATGGGCTCCTGCCAAGGACCAGCGTACAGGACATGGGGACTCTTTCTTAAAAAGCAAACTTGAGCTGCCTGTGTTTCCCCATTGGCTCCTCTGCAACCAAAGAGTCTATGCAGTAAATTTCCAGGACAAAGATTAAAATAATTACTCCTGTCTGGAGTGGTAGCTTGTTTTCAGACTGTCCGCACACATTCAGACACAGAGAGGTAACCAGTTCTGTAGGTGCAGTAATTTAGGTAAAGATTGTTCTTTGGTCTATTTCTGTCCTTATTAAGTATTGAGTTAAAGATATATAAAAATGTCTCTCTAGTGTGCTCTTTAAGTCTGAGTGAGTTGGAGATAATAATTTATTTTTTTTTCCATAGGACACTATTATGCTCAAAGCTACAAAATACTCATCCATTGTTACAGCTCCAGGAAGCTGCCACTAGAGATTATTTGAACTACAATAAACAACTCCATTAAAGCTTCCAAACTCACCAATGACTTCTATAAGGTCCTAGATAAAAAAATCAGATTTTTTATTTTTTTTTTTTAAGAGAGAGAGAGAGAGAGAAGGAAAGAGAGAGAGAGACAGTCTGGCAAAAATATTGCAAGCTTCTAATAATGAAATGACCTACAAAACCTGAAGGACAAAGCCTCCCTTAATCGCTCAGGAATGCAAATTGATCCAAGAACAGGCATCAGTGGAGATTATGAAGCCAGGAGCTGCTGACATCCAGAACCAAACCTCTGTAGCCTCATCCCTTCATTTAGAAGGGGCTTTTGGGGATCTTGGCAAGTCAGAGTTTCAGTGTGAAAGAAAGGACAAAGGAACAATCCCAGGATGCATATTTACAGATGCAAGTAATTTGGGGGCATTCTGATTTTCACACCATGCCTTTTCCTGCATTAGATCTCATAGCCCCTTCACATACTTCCCACTACTGTAATATGTAAAATACGAACAGTTTTATAAATGGGAAGCAACAAGGCTGGCATGACACTTGACAATATCTGCTAATACAAAATTATTAATTAAGTTATTCACAGTGTTCCCTCTCTTCCTAACTCCCTCTTAAACCACCTCGTAAGATGCTTTAAGTTACTGGGGTTAGATAGCTTGAAAACAACATTATTACCCCTTGAGTATGCTGTGAACAAAGCCACAACTCACATCTGTGCACCATTTGCATTCAGAGGCTGCATCCTGACTGGATACCTATTGTGCACAGGGGGCATCTTACAGAACTCAATGTAGCTCCTGTTTAGCCCGTACACAAAAGTTCCCTTGCAACCTTATGCAAGGAGCAATGTTATGATGGGTGCACACATCTCACTCCAAAACAGAGTAAAAATGCAGCGAGAGTTTACATCCCAGCCTAGGAGCCTGGAAACACTTCTGGGTCATCTGGTTCAAATGTAGCCCAGGACTTCTCAAAATGTCTGCACTCTTTGCCAAAGCCAACTACAATAACATAAATAAAATTTCAGATAAATACATAAAAAGATTTTTAAAAACAAAACAAAACCCCAAAAATTTCCATATTCCACACAGATTTCTCCCTTTGCAGAAAATAAAAGTTGAAGTTCAATTCTCTGCTTGAATTTTGGCACATGCCTGGGTTATTCTCCGTGAGATTCCAGTTCCTGATCATTGGTGTTACCACAGGATTGCTGTCTACTGTGGTTTGTAAGCTCCTGCCAGAGTGAAAGAGACAAATTTCTCTTTGACAAATCTTTAGTGAAGTCAGAAAAAAATGAAATCACTGGAGATACACCTACTTACAAGCTTGGGCTGTAAAGTGCAAGCCAAGATGAAATGACGGATTATAAATTCTGGCATTGCTTGACATTCACATTCTTCTGCCTGCATGTCTAATTCAATAATGATCCACATAAGAAGAGCATGCTAGCAGATTTGTGTAATCTATCCATCACAGAGTAAATTACACTGAATTACTCTTCTCTGGGTTAGCTGAGGTAATGAAAAATCTGAGGAAGAAGAGGAGGAATAGATTTCTGACACTCTTGGCCATTTGGAGTCCATGAAATACCAATGAATCTTGGAAGGTCCTGTTCAAATTGGGACATTATGGCCACTGAAGTGATGAACACATATTTGTCTACCAACATTTACACTGAAGAGTGATTTTTAATACCATCGTCCAAATGGAAAACTAATGGATTGGCCAACGGGGATAAGATATTCAGCTGGTTTTTTGTTCCACGTTTGAGAGGAAGAGTCTTTAGGGCTGGTAGTAGGGGTTGGGGAATGAGTTCAGGGAACAGTAAATTAATCCCACCTTTGCAAACCATGGGGTCAAAACAAACTAGAGGATGGAGACGGGGAGCTAATAGGCAGCCTGTGTTACCAGTCATTCTATTTCTATTTTACGTACAATATGTGCCTAACATAGAATGGGTGCACAAAGTTCACAAAGTCACCTCTGCACAGTAGTTTTCTCTTTTGTCTGTGTGTACTTCCAAAACAAAACCAGCTCTCCCATTCCTCCTTCAGGTGAAATCCTGTCTGGGCCCCACAGGTCAATGAATCTGTTCTGGGCTGCCTTGGAAGAGAGCTCCAGGGTCAAGAGTCCTCCACTGAAAATGTCTCACAAGCCACCACTAGGCAATTAAACTCAGGGACTTCCTGCTCAAGTGCCTGTTAACCTCTTCTGTCCCAGGGAGGAAGAAGAAATGAAGGAGGTAGATTTCAAATCCTTCAGTTGCTGTGCTCCATCAGGAGTGCTGGTGAGCTGTGCTAGTGTAGATGCAGTCCTGGGGAGTGATGGATTCCACAGTGGCACATCTCAATTGGCATAGCTGCTAGTGCCTTCCCTGACAGCTTGCCAGCCCCGAGGATACACCTAGGAAGAGGAAATATGTTGGTCTAGAAACTGGGAAGGCAGTGCCTATCTGGCCACACTTCACTCAATTTGAACATAGGGTAATAAACATGCTCGTGTACTGCCAATGCTTTGTGTAAAGATTAGCAAAGACTCACAAAAACAAGAACTCTCCATTTCCCCAGGTTATGTATGTTTCTAAACATTCCTTCTTCAGCATCAGCTCTGCCTTGCCTAGATTAAAACTCAGTGAATTTGCCCATACCTCCCTCTCAAGTTTGGTCAGGCTTTTGACAGGCAGCAATTCTGCTCTTCCTGGACTAGACAAACAACCACTAAGCAGCACAATGTTGCCATGGTGGCCCAAATCGTTTCAGCACCTCACCTGCCAGAAGTAGGGTACAGGGAATCACAAAAGAAAGAAAAAGGTGGAAAAATAGAGCCTATGCATGATCTGCCTGGGGAGATGATTAGTCCCAGTACATCATGACCTTTTTACCAGTTTGGGAGAAAGTCTCCTACAAGAAAGATTCAAAATAGAAATCTGGAACAAAAAAATTAAAGTGGAAAAAAATAATTTAAAAACTCACATCTAATTTAAAAAATGCTCATAAACTGATACGTTTTACAAAGACTTTAGAAGTTAAAGTCTTTAAAAAATTCAGACATCGTCTGCCCATCTTGCAGACACGAGCAGACAACAATAGGAATACTAAATCCGGACTCCAAACTTGGCAGTCTTGTTATGTGAAGTCAAAATTAGTTCAGAGCCAAAAACTGTAGACCTCACCTTTATGGAGAATGCAAAGTGTCTCACCAATTAGTGAATAAGCAAAGAGACTACAAGGGGCACATAGGCTTTACATTTACACTTAGACAAAAAACAGAGCCAAGCATCTCAAGGACTTTAGATTTTGCAGAGAAAAAAATGTTTCACCCAAAGAAGGATGACAGCATTTTACAGGCATGAGGCAGAGGACTACTAAGCTGTTGGTGAGTTGCTGCATCAGAAATCAAGAATTTGAAGTCAAGATGCCCCTTCTTCATCACTCATTTTCACCCTGTTCAAGTGATGGTCCTATGCATCCCCATAAACCTCTTGAATAAAACAGTAGCACAGAAAATTAATGCTGTGCTGACAGTAATTCTCCTATATAGCTAATACTTATTCTGTCCCCCTCATGTCTATCCCTTCTTTATTTATTGTGTGAGATGTCCGTGAAAGTACTGTGGCTTTGGACTTCTTGTGCAAAACCCTGTAGGTGTATTTTAAGAAGTTCAAATACTTGTTAAGTGGATTTGTTGGTTATTTTTCTGATTACCTCAGAGGACTCAAATTTGAAGAGCACAATATTAATTTCAGGGAATCCATGAAAGGTCAATTGACAGATATTAGAACATTAGATAATGGTTTGCCCTTAGCCATTGCCCTGACAGTACCCTAACTGGTACTGAAGGAAGAACTGCTCACAATTCCCATGGCCTGGTTAAAAGATTTTCTTAAAAACATATGCCTTTGCCATTCTCAGATACATTTTAATGACGGAAAACCTCAGTTTGGTCACCAGTTCAGTTACCTTCTGTTGCTTATGGTTGCTGAATGCACGTTGAGCAACTCTTTCTACTTAAGGTGCTCCAGAATCTCCTCTTCACATCTCCTAGCTTGTTTTACATTTATTATTTAAAGAGACAGATATATTTGTAATATCTTCTAGATGGAAGGCAAATACAAATAGATTATTAACCAGATAGACCCAGGTCTGTCCAGGCATCTGACTTCAGCTTCTGCAAGTCAGAGAGCCCCGTGCCAGCCAGAGCAGGGATTGGGACAGAAAGGGCACCTGAGCCAGCCAGCTGTCTGCCTTCCCACCATTGGAAAGGTCTCCAGAGCCTAAAATGTACCTGAGCCAGCCAGACCACAAAGACACTGCTTCTGAGCAGGACAGCAGCCATGGTTGCCACCTCCCCAGAAGATTATCTTTATGAAGAAGGATGAGAGTTAGACAGATGTCAGGATAAGACAACCCCCAGTATGCAGAGGCCTCATATTTTTCCAGGCTTGTAGCCCACAAGGAAATGAAAATAGAACTGAACAGTGGACAGAAGTTAACCATAGATGGTTAGAAGTGTTGACATTGGGCTGATCTTTCAAGCCTTCTAACTCTGATGTGAAACTAAACTAGACCTTTCAGACCAGTAGTACAAATGCAAAAACATATTGTCAGTGTGCGAGGCTTGACTGCAACATTTCTCCAGTACCCTGTTAGAAGATGGAAAAGAGCTCCATTAAATAAGAAGCCTAGCACTTTTTAAAAAGAAATTTTCTGTTCATAGGTTATTTTTGTACAATGAAAACTACATCTTTGGCCACTGAAGATCACTGTTGAGCTGAATACCGCGATACACTCAATTTCAAAGCATTAAGATAGGGAGATCCTAGGTCAGCGGATGACAACATGACTAAGTTTCTTCAGAGAGCTTAAATGCACCATTGTTATTGAGCTGTAGTGCCCTTGCTAAAGGGATGTCATGAAGGAAACAGCTCCAGCAAACACCAGAAAAAACTGCAGGAGCTGCTAAGAAAAAAAAAAAAAAAGACAAGTGTGGGAATAAGTTAAAAATAAAATAAAAAAAAATAGGATATTGAATAGGAAAGGCAGCCAAGAAAAAATGTTAATAAAAGGTATTGGATGAAAGCCCAGAATAGAAGTACAGCAAATACAAACAACTAGCAAATGTACACATAACAGGGTGAAAATCAGAGTCTGTCCTCCCCTTGTGTGCAGAACTGAGCAAATAGAGCTACAGGCAATTTTGGAGAATGGCAGCTCTGAAACATCCTGGGTATAAACATCTCCTTCAGGCCACAAGACAAAGAAATACCAATGCCACCTGTGAAGCACAGAGAAGGGAGATGATGTACAAAATGACGACAGGATTCAAATATTCCACGTGCCATTTTTGAAGATTTCTCAACACAGAGGTGTAATAGAAGTCTCAAAACCAGCTATCCTAGTTGTTACTACAATGCCCTCTCTAAATAGTTTCATAAATCATGCAAGGTCCTTTTACCCAAGATCACCAAAAGAGTACAAAAACAAGGTTCAGATGTTCTTATGTACCTCACGGAGGTGTCTAATTCACAGCTACTGGTTACACAATTAAATCTCTGCTTTTCTGTTCACTGAATATTTGCACTATTTCAGGTTTATTCGAGGATTTTAATAAGCAACGTTCACTATTATTGTTTATGTTTACTCTAAAATATTTGTGAGCTCTTTAATAAAACGCTTCATATCCATCAGTCAGAGTTCAAACCATGACTTTTAGTTTGGGTTTGGTCATCATGTTATACAGTTATTTACTGACTTGCTGACCATCACTTCTACAACTGGGAGAGATTTAACAAGCCTTTGAAGAGAGAGTATATTTCTATAGGACCAAAATTTTCACATAATTGAAATCTTTCTTTTCCAAGCCTAAACATTGTTTTTGCTAGTTGGAAGAGGTGTTTAAGAATAAGGAGATGATGTACTCAGTGGTAAAATGTATCAACAACTGAACGCTAGTTTTAAAGTAAGTTTTCCCATTCAGAAAAAAATAATTAAGACATGCTGATTCAGACCAACTTTTGAAGTAATTGTTATATTTTTATTTATTTTTGTCAGAGCTCAGACTGGGATTTAGAATGCTGCTTCACCTTGCAGGCCCAGCAATATTTCTCTCACTTTATAAAAAGGTCCACTTCCAGGGCAAATACATACTATAAGCATTAAAAAATTTTATCCTCAAGTATAAAGATGGGCATGCTTAGGATTCTTACCTTTTAAGTAAACACACTTATACAGAGATAAATGTGAAAAAGCTTCTTTCTTCACAGTATAAAACACTTCAATGTGAAAATGAGAAGGGAGTGATAAAACTAAAATAAAAATGGCTAAAGGGAAAAGCTAAATAAGTAGGCAAACACCTACACTGAAAATTAAATTTAAAAATGTAGCAGAGGATGCAGAAATACTTTATATTTTTCTCTTATATTAAATAAAAATTTTGAAAGTGGTAAGTGGTCTTTTCTGGTTCCCAAACTCCTTCAGGTGTCTCAAATCAGAGAAGCAAGATTTGAGACATCTAAGATGAATAACCAGATTTGAGAGACTGGGCCCATGATAGAAAAAAAAAAAAAATATTTCTATTTTGTTCAAATCCATGTGCACTCTCATGAGGCAGAAAAAAACCCCACTTCTTCCCAGGGCATCTCTCATGAAAATTTCAAATACCTTCTCAAAACCATGAAAATCCTGAATACTTCCAAAAAGAGTTGGAAGAGTTCACAAAAAACTTTTATTAACTTTGCTCACAGAGATGTCTTGCCGCTCTTTACAAATATTCACCCAGGAAATTCAGGGACTGTCAGAGTGCACGTGAAGAAAATTTAATCTCAGGTGATAGATGCTTGATAGAATTATGGACAGAAGAAAATAGCATCATATAATGGAAAGAATTAGGCAATCATAAGAGATAACGTAACCATCTCTACCTCATTAAGTGGAATCTGCTCCCAAAGCTGAAACATTTCCTCAGCCAGTTAGCTTTCCTAACCACCACTTTCCTTTTCAAGACAGTTTCGGTTAAAAATAAAGGCTTTGGGCATGTTTTTACGTCTTTCTACTCCTTAATTCCCTTTCTTTCTAATCAAGAGTCCCAAAACCTCCTATCTTAGGGTTCACTGGCCTTTACTGGCTCAAAGCAAGCGAAGTCCCAAATGTCCTTTCTGTTCCTCAGGCTGTATACAAACAGACACCTCCTGCTCTTTTTCTGGTTTCAAGAAGAGAAGCTCCAAGCATCTTTTCTGAGGGTTTCAACAAACTCAAAGATGTCTCAGGAAAGCTCCTATGAGCAGATAGTTCGCCTTCCTTCAACAAGCCAAATAAACTTCAGTTTTGGCTACAGGGATATTCCTGTTAAAGGAAATTTTGTACTGAGCTGATTGCAATTTTGGGAAGGGTAAGCTCTATTTTTCAATAAGCCAGAGGAACATAGTGAGGCCTTGACCAGCCAACAAGCAGAAGGTTGGCCTTCACTGTGCACAAGGCAGCTCAAAGACACTTTAAAAGAGCCAAAGGTATTATATGGGGTTGCATGATGGGAAGACCACTTGGGGTATACAGCCATTCTCCCTTCAAGCACAGCTGTAGTTTCAAGTACATTGTAAAAATGACAGATGTGAGATATGTGTGTGTGTATATATATGTATATAAATAACATGCCTGGGCTTTAGGATCAGCAGATAAGATGGGCAATGAGGGCTCAGAGGCTTTTCAAACCATTTTTTGCTGAAGGAAGTGAAGCTCAGAAATTACACCAAGAGGCTTAAAGAACTTTTCAAGCAGGTCTTCCAGCAGTTTAAGATAACATAATGCTCACCATTTAGTTACTGATAAAGAAGTCAAAACTGCAGTTACAGAGTGCTTTGACAGAACCTTAAAATCCAAGATGTGGAAATATTTTACAACGCACAATTCCTTTGCTACACTGGTACCCACATTTATGAAGCACCCTAATTGCAGCTTTCAGAGGACTATGTGTACTAATCCTGCTGATGTAAACCTCTCAACTCACTGAGTATTTACCAAGCAATGTATGGGGGCTTAAAGAAGTAGCACTGCTTTTTACAAAAGAAGACCATGTGTGGGTGTCTAAAACCAAAAGGACTCTTGAAAAACACTGGGAACAGTCATTACCTGATTAAATTTTCATACTGCATGAAGTTATTGGCTAGGCATAAATACACAAGTTTAAGATAAGAGATGATGAGGATAAGAAGATTTTGCTCTTTTTACCCAAAGAATTACAGAAAGTTAATACCAAACACTGCGGATTTTGCATGACTGGAAAAATACAGATGTGAAAGGAAAAGTGATTATTGGTAAAATGGTTGGCATGGTCGACTCAATTCAAGAGCTTTGTGGAAGCGATTTAAATCTATGCCATTTAGTTACTAGGCACTGCTGTAAGAAAATAAAAGCAATGAAAGTTTTAACATTCTTCTCTCTAGAAACACTCTAGAAATCTAGTTAGATTTTCCGATAAAACATTGGTTCAGTTTTACAAAGTAGGTAATAAAATGTTTACAACTGGAGTGGCAGAAACAGTGAGATTCCCTTTCAAATTATGCTCAAAAGAACTGGATGTATTTGGTGCTACTATTTGACCTTCCAGTATTGCTATCAACGAAGTTGTGCTGATTCAGCCCTCATACCCCAGACTCCACAATCAAAAATCTGGGACATCATAGAAAAAATTATCCTGGTAAGACTAACTAGTGATGAACTGGCAAATATCTTATGTTACTCCCTATTTAAACTATTCATAAATTTCCCTTTAACACAGTCTTCTTCAGAGGGTTAAGCTTTTGGTATGATTGCATGGATGTCACAGGATACAAGTCTGCTTGGAACATTCCTGTAAACCTGTAACCCTCACCGCAAAAGAACAACCTGTTTTCCCACACTACATGTGGAAATACTTAAGCCCCTGTGCGTAACAATACTGTTCAGTTTGAACTAAAACCAGGCAAAATAAGACATATCCCATTTTGTTTAATGAAAAGCGGAGAACGCATCTCCTCCTTTTTTAAAAATGTGAGAGGTAGCTGCTCTATCCTTTCACTCAACCAGGACAGGAATGACATGCTTGAATTTCTTTCTTGGCAGCAAGGAAGCAGATCTATGTGTGACACGAGGGTTACAAACTAGAGAGTGTCTCTCTGTAATCTAACCCGAGTCACTAGCATGACTCTATGGCCTGCTGGCTACAACACTAGCTTAAAACAAAGTGTGTTCAATAAAGGACAGTATTTTGATCCAAGTTCCAGACTGTAAAAGGACAATAAACAACCAAAGAGCAAAATACAGTTTCAGATTCATCTGCTGAGGTTACTGAATGGTAAAGTGCAGGGGTCAGAAAATACGACATTTTTCTCTTTGCTTGATCTTCATGGAGCCAGACCTCTGATTCCTACTGACACTTAATTCTGACAGGGCATAGTTCTTTGGGTCTGGAGGTTTTAGGGAAGGATTTATTTTATTCTGAGCTTTTTGTCTTTTAATTCTAACAATGTATGCTTACAAAGCATACTTGTGTCTGAGAGACAAGACCAGCAATGTTCTCAGGAAGGAATAGAAAAAATTATTATGATTATATATGGATATATATAATCATTATATATGATTTACAGTGATGCAATATGCCTGATGGACACAAAAAGACTATGAAAAGTCATGGTCATTCTTTGCATCTTGGCTAGTGCTGTGTTAGGTCCTTGTAAGGAGGACTGCAATGATGACTGTTGCCGGTTGTGACTGAAGATGTGGTCCACCATGGCCAGCATCAGCTTCAGCTGATGTTACTCAGTTTATAAGGCACCAATAACCATTCTTTAGTTGTCCAGGCAACACAAACTTCCTAAGGAGCAAAGTCTTCTGGCCAGATAACTATAGGAAGGATTCCTATTTTGTTTGTTGTTTGGTTGATTTTTTGTCCAACCTACTTTTAGGACCTCCCCTCTAATTATTTGTTCCATGCATTACTGCAGGCTTCCTGCATGTGCACTGACTCTCTATGAGGACCTCTGGTAGACTAATCAAGGTCCCAGTGTCCATGTCTGGGGAAGCTGAATCACTCTGCCATTTCCACTGTATCAACTAGACACATCTGACCATAAGGGAGGCCTGATGTCCTAAGCCATGTGTGGTACCTACGCATACGTATCTAAGTACAAATATCCTGATTCAGAGCTGAGCTCCAATCCTGTGAGTCTAGGAGAGTACAACAGTTGGGAGAAGTGAATGTTTCTGCATTGTCTGAAAATGGTGCTTTCTGTACACTAGCAGCCTAACCCCTTTCAGGATCTTTGCAGGCGTAACAAAAGAACCTCAAGAAGAGATCTGACAGAACAAGATGAACAACAAATTTTTAGGAAGAACTTTCTTCTAAAGCAGAAAGAACAAGGAGATGCTTCTTTGAGTGTTGAGTGAGTAATGGAAGTAGACATTTTTCTGGCAGTACTAAGATGGGAAATAGCCATAGAAGAAGATGCAAGTCAATGGAGAGATGCCATGGGCTGAGAGGCCACCTTTTCAGTAGATGACACATCCTTTGGGATTCATGCCTTACACACTAGGGAAACAGCTCTCCTGACACCAAGTCAGAATGTGAGGTGAAGGAGGAGAATGTGTATTGGCTTTGTGTGGCAAGGTTTTGGTAGCGGGGGGGGGGGGGGGCGGGCTATAGGTGTGGTGGCTTCTGTGAGAAAAGCTGCTAGATACTTCTGCTATGTCTGATGAAGCCAGTCGGCTCCAAGATGAACCCATCACTGGCCAAGGCTGAGCCCTTCACTGCTGGTGGTAGTGCCTCTGTGATAACACGTTTAAGAAGCATGGGGTGTGGGATGTGGAAAACCCTGCACAATTGCATCTGGAGAGAGGAGAGAGAACAAGTGAGAGCAACAACTGAGGAGACAAAAAAGTCAGTGAAGAAGGACGCTAAGGAGGAGCTGGCTGGCTGGCTCCTGATAGGATCTGTTGACCCATAGAGAGAGGAGCCCACACTGAAACAGTTTTGCTGGCAGGACCTGTGACCCCATTTGGCACCTACGCCAGAGCAGTCTGTTCCTGAAGGACTGCACCTAGTGGAACGGGCAGTACATGAAAAACTGCAGCCCATGGGAAGGGCTCTCTAACGTTGGAGAGCTTTATGGAGGACTGTTTCCCACGGGGGGGACCCCACACTGGAGTAGGGGAGGGGTGTGAGGAGTTCTACACCTGAGGAAGAAGGAGCAGCAGAAACCATGTGTGACTAACTGACTGCAGCCCCCCTTCCACATCCCCCTGTGCTGCTGGCAGGGAGGAGTTAGAGAAATCAGGAGCAAAGGAATTTGAGCCCAGGAAGAAGGGAGGGGTGGGGTGAAGGTGTTTTAAGATTTGGTTTTAGTTCTCATTACCCTACTCTGATTTGATTGGTAATAAAATAATTTCCCAAGTCGAGTCTGTTTTGCCCTTGACGGTAATTGGTGAGTGATCTCTCTGAACCAATGAGGCTTTTGTTATATTTTCCTTCCCCTGTCTGGCTGAGGAGGGGAGTGAGTGACAGAGCAGCTTTGGTGGGCACCTGGCATCCAGCCAGGGTCAACCCGCCACAGAATGGCATATAGAGAGATACAGAGGAGATCAGTCTACATGGTTCCCATAGAGCACTGGAGGCCTCTGGAGGAAATGCAGGAAAGGTCAGCAGAGAACCGCAGCCACCCACCTGTCCTGGAGTCCCCTGGAAGTACAACGCAGGCAGCTAGAGCCCCAGAGGCACCCAGCTGCTCAGATCACAGCCCAGAAGATTGCAGCTGGGGACAAGAACCAGAAGTACAGCCTCCAAACCCTGTGAGCATCACAGAAGTTTGTAAAGGGCCTTTTGGGGTGCACAGTGGGCCCTGCCAGCCCTCTCCTAGGAAAAGTAACTCCACAGAGCTCCAACATTACAGCAAGTGCTGATTAGCACTCCCAAGTTAAGACTGTCCCCTCCACCATCACTCAATATTGGGATGCACATCTCTTGTTTTCCTGAAGACCATCCTAAAATCATCCCAGTTCAGTAACTGGTGCTGTGGGGGCCAAACCCCAGCCCAGGTGACATCCAGACGGGATGTACATGCACACATCTGTGTAGCCACTGGCAAACACACTCCATATGGATCAGGTCAGATGCAGGACCAATAACCACCAGTGATCCAGCAGTCTCAGCCAGGAGAGCTGAAGCTTATCTCACAGCTGAGGAGAGGCTGCCCCAATGAATGGGAATACCTTGCTGGCGTTAGGCATGCTGCCACGTAGCAGCTGTACCTCACTGAGCTGGTCTTGGCAGAGAAGAAGGGAAAACACATAGCTGCCATGGTGTTTCCTAGAGGCAGGTACAAGCGGGTGTTGTGGGATTGACAAGCTGTTGCCAAAACTCCCCTGGGAGGTGTTGTACCTGTTATTTGTTCAGGGACAGCATCAGGCACACCTGGCTTCATACAGAGGGTTGGAGTAAGAGTGAGGACAGTGGGTATGCCAAGGACGGCCTGAGGAAGCCTCTGATGACTCAAATTTTGGGCCAGAGCACAGTACTGGTCCCACTAGTTTTGAGGGAGCCCTTAGGGACTTAAATAATGGTGACAGCATCTTGCAAGATGGCTCTGTGCAGAGTCAGTGGTAAGCAGCTCTGTTCTGCTTTCACAACAGCTTCGGGGACACTGAGGGGGAATAATCCTGAGACGCAGTTCCTTGTTTTACTCCCTAATTATTCACCACCTTGCATTCCTTGTTAACTTGTGTACAGAGTGGTAATCTCACTTAAGATCCCGTGTCACAGGTAAATCCGGTTATTACTGTGACATGTTACTGTTACAGCTTATAAATTCCTGTAGTCATTATTCATATTTCCTGCACCAGTGTGGAATAACAGACAAAAAATGGCTTTAAGATTAAAAATGTCAACATCCAGAATGGTGTGGGGCCTATTATTTCAACTTTTTTTGTTTCCTGTGTTTGCACATTTATACAATGATCCAGGTAAATGCTGCCCCATATTTTTGTTATCGTTGTCGCATTATCAGGGCATGCAATATAATGCACAGATCTGTTAAAGCACCAGTGATGTCTCTATTGGCAGACTTATAAAAGAGCTCGGTGACCTTGGTTAATTAGCCATGTAATAAACCAGAACTGAAAGAGCCTATTCCCACAAACCACAGCACAGCACCCCTCCACCCCCTGCTTGTCTGAATGGGAAGTCAGCAGACCCGATGCAAAGTGCAGCCACTTAGCCTTATAGCCCTTTGGAATACATGCAAAGATTCACAAAGGCATTTCCTTCCAGCCACTGATTAAGAAACAGTCTTTAAAACAAAAAGATAAGTTTTTTGAATATTTCTTTTACCAGCTAGTACTGTTTAAGTTATATTTATATAAATGTGTATCTTCCTGAAGCCTCACAACAACTGTATTAAAAAAAATATTTAATAATTCTTCTATTTCAGAAATGTTTTGTGTAAATTCTATAAATTTCATGTTTATTTCAGATATTCCAAATAGAAAAAAAACACCAACAACAACCACAACCCCTCCATTAAATAATAGCTAGTACTGTATTCTTTAAATGTAATTTATTTTGTACCATATGGTGCAATCTTCTTGAGCACTAAATCATGTAAATACAAATTATATGGGAAACTGTGTTACAGGAATTTCTGTTGCTTACTTGATTTGGCTAAAAAGTTAGGACTATACCATAAAACTAAAATGGTTGTCCTTTTATCTGAGGGCAGGAAGTAAAGGGAATAAAAATGTTTAGCAGATTCTTTGACTCTTTTGAACTAAATGCTTATTTACGTACAAGCAAAAATCACCACCGTTTTATATTCATATAAATGTCAGTTTATAACAAGCATAGCCACAATTAGCCACACAGCCACAGAGTTCGTATTTTCTTCTGCAAATGCAACAGTTTTTCTGATTGTTATAGGGGTTGTTCCTTAAGGAAATATCTGTTAAGCTCATGACTGCTATCCTTTCATGAAATGATCCTGAGTTCTGGCACAGCACAGAAAACTAACAAAAAACCCTAAACCCCTAAGAGAAGGTAATACTGGTTTTTTAATCATCAGCTGTGATTTCCATACAGGACAGTGTTTTTAATTTCATGGAAAAAAACTATGTCAGCACCAGCAGTTTCTTTAATTAAATTTATTTTTTACTCCAGAATGCTTTTCATTTTCCAAGCAAACGTTAATGTTCCCATCCAGTGAAACTAATGATATCACTCTGGCTTTAAATCCTACATGTCTGTTCATCTCTTTGGGATTGCTTTAGCTGTAGTAATTTCTTTCAGTACTGAAGATTATAGGAAATTCACATGAACAGAGAATTTCACTGGGTCTGCCAAACAGTCTCTGTCATCCTGGGGAAGTTTTAGAATATCAGGCACAACAACTTCCTCAGCAAGTCTGAGATTACAGCTGGTTAATAGAGTGTCCAAGAACAAGTTTTTCCTAGATATTCTTGGTTGTTGAATCACAAAGTAAAGTGGGAGTTGTATTTTAGGCAAAATACATTTGCTAACTCATCCTCTGTGTTTTCCAATGTGATCTAAGAGGTGTCTGGAATGTATCTACAGGCTCAGGAGGCTACATAGCTGCATGGCTCAGCAGCTCATTTCATAGACAATGTGTGTGTGTGTGTGTTTGTTCAGATTCATAGAATCGAAGATTTTGATCCACGCACTATTAATACAAATGCTAGTACTCTCACAGGAATGTGAGCAATCCCCATGACTTGCAGTTAGAATATGCATAAACAATTCAGAATCAGACACTTCAGCTGAATTTTCCATTCAGTGTTCAGATTCTAGGATGACTACAGCCATATATTAAAAGACTAATTAGATAGAGAGAGGGGTAGATACACACTGAGACAAGGGGCCACTATAGATTACTGTGAAATTGCAGAAAATACCAGCAAGCAGACAAAGAGGAAGAGAGCAGGGATCTGTGAGTTAGTCGCTCTTCTTAGGCACGGATACTGTAGACATTTCTGCAAGGCAAACCAATGGGACCCTTCCCAGGACCTAATCTGAGCACCAGTTTAAGCGTTGGTAGGACTGGGGCTCTTACAATTTTAAAATGTGATGCTACATAAGGTATGTTTTATTTGTAGTATAACAATCACAGCAAGAAGACACAGTGGATAGTGAAAATATGCATGTGACCTGCAATGTCCTTTGGCAGACCCTGGTCCTGCCACCTCCCATGCATCAGTGCAGCCAAACCTAGGGCCCAGGAGCACAGTGGTGGATCCCCAGGCTTCGATTGAGGATACTGGGGAGCTGGGCTGGAAGCGTCCATGGTCAGACCAGCATATCACTGGGGAAATCCCCAAGGCACCATTCCAGGAGCCAGCTCACTTCCCATGGGAGTGTTGCCACTGCTGCACAAGGACATACCCGGGGATCTACATGCCTGATTGTAAAAAGCATCTGCCCCAGAAAAGTTTGGACATGCCAGGAGCAGGTATGCCTCTCCTCTCTGGTTTCTAGCTCCTTCAGGTCTGCAGCCGCTAAGGCTGGAGGAGGATGCCCTCCTCTGGCTATGCATCCCCTTTTCATCAAGCCTCCGAGGCTGAAGAGAAATCACTTTGAACACTGAGGCGGGGAGCTGGAGGCAATTACTTGTGATTGATAGCACTAAATATGAAACAGCATGTACCTCATCCATGAAGCATGGAATCAGCAGCATATTGTTAGTGGGGGAGATGAATGGGGCTTGAGATAACCTTGGCAAATTAGGCATATGTTAGCATTAAGCTTTGTCAGTAAGCAGGCTATAAATTACAGACATATTGTAACTCCATAAACTCATCTAATGAATTGAATGACAGTGGTAATTTAAGGCAGAATGGAACTGTTTAACCCTTTTAAGAATTTAGCTGTATTTCTATATTATGCAACGATCCAAAATGTATTAAAAGGTTGGTGTTTCATATATACTGTAAGATACCTTAATCATCACAGGGAAACAATTCTCCCATGTTTCACCTACATTGTAACAAACAGTTGGCAACCTGTGAATTATTTTACTTACGAGCTGATTAAAAAAGAATGGAAAAAGAATGGAGTAGCTGGGGGGTGCCTCGCACATTCTCTTACTTTATCATTATTTTTCTGTATGATCAAGTTAAATATATTTAAGCTTTAAGACACAGCATGCTGTGCATTTCTGGACTACTACTGAACACCTTGGGAGGTGTTATAAGACACAAGGCTAAAGGAAAAGTAACTTTAGTTATAAGAGAAGTGCAATAATCCCTTCAAAATGCATGGCCTGCGGAGTCTTATTGCTATTCTGAAATGGAATTTATAAATAAAAAGAAGAGTAAAAAGTCAGTGTACTGCATTTACTGGCTGCTATTGACAGACTCATGCCATCAGTTACGGCTAACCCAGGATTCTAAAGTAATTTTCTATTTTACTGTGTATTTCAGCCAAAGGAACATTTGAAAATCACTGGCATATCAATGGTATAAAAGGGCATAAAATCTAGACTAGAACATTGAATATTGTTATGAATTAAAATGAACTGACATAACTAAAAAGTGGTTTTGGTTTTATTCAGATAGAAATAACTTAAGAAATTAGATTATCAAAATTACCACAGGCATAGTCCACTTTTAAGGAGATTTTAGGAAAGCACACTTTTTCACACACACTTCTAGGCACTTGATGTTGGCACTCATAAAAACCACTGAAAAAATTATCATAAAACTTTTTTAGAATATTTGCCTTTATTCAATTGTTGCCTTTAAAAAGACACATCAAGTGAAATAAACAGGAGCATTTATCTTGGTGCTGAGTGAATACAAAAATGAGGGGGGTGATCCTGTGGGATGCGAGTTTGGAAGAAGCTTGGCAGAAGGGACAGTGAGCAGAAACTGAAATCCTCAATTTACACAATTTTTTATTAAGTAAATAGTCATTACTTCTGCTGACCACCCAGGATGATAAACCATATAAGAAGAGCCATGACAGGGTTCAGGGACAGCTTAGTGTGAAAAAAGGAAGGAGAGGTAAAGTTACAGATTTTTTTTTCTTGTGTGACACTTCGCAGTTAGCCCTTCACACACATTTCTTTTTAGAAAAGAATAATCTTTATCACAACATGAGGAAACACAGGTGCATTGCTAGGTCTGCTTTGGCCAGTGAAGAAATGAAGCCTACATGGGGCTCATCTGGAGTTACACAAGGGGTCTGCAAACAAGCCAGGAGGAGGCACAGTCTCCATCAGACCCCTTCTTTTAATGTATGCAGTGTTAACATCATGCCTGGGAATGTGTCTGAGATCAAAGAGAAGCTTGCTGTTGCCAGGGGTTGCAATACAGTAAATTTGGGGGTGCAAGGAAGACAGCAGGATACTGCAGCAGCCAACAGAGATGTGAACCCGGAGCAGGTCAGAGTAAAAAGGTGATCGTAGAATCATTGAATCGTTTTGGTTAGAAAAAATGTTTAAGATCATTGAGTCCAGCCGTTATCCCAGCACTGCCAAGTCCACCACTAAACCATGTCTCTCAGCACCACACCTACATGTCTTCTAAATACGTCCAGGGTTGATGACTCCACCATTTCCCTGGGCAGCCTGCTGCTGGCATGGAGAGCTTAGAGGCAGAGTTGATCACCCACTGCTACATGCCGGTTCTTCCAAACCCTGGTGCCTCCTTTGCCCGCGTTTTCTTTGTAAACTGGTCCTTTCTGCTCTGCAGAGTTCCCAACCCCACTTTACCCTGAAACAGAGCCAGGGGACCATAATATGTAAATAAAAATATAATATAATAAGGCTTGTATCCTTGCTGTAGGACCAATGTAAATGGGGAACTTATTTCCTTTTTTTTTTTTTCCCCCCATAAAGTGTGATTAGAGCAAACTTTTCCATTAATCCATTTCGAGCAGAGTTTGGGAGGGTTTCCTCAAGATGCTTATAGTTATTATTTCCTTTAGTTCTGCCCATGTCAGATTTTAAATCATGTTTCAATAAACAGGACTAAAACTTAAGTCTCAAGTTTCAAAATTTCACTGCTTTTCTCTGGATTATTGCTTTCTTCCAAAGGAAAAAAAACCTGCAGAAAACTCCATAACTTTAATCTGTATTTATGATATATAGATATTACATTTTCTTATAATAATAGTGCACAAACTTATCTCTGTGTTTTATGAGTGTTCAGTGTGCCACAGATTCGAGGTTGTTGGAACTCAGGACATGATGTAAGGAGTACAAGGAAGGATGATTGAATTTTGATAGAAATTAAAAAGGTGTAAGAAACAGCTAAATGAGGCAAAGGGTGGTATGCTCACAGTGAAATAAAAAAATAATAATAAAAAAAAATTAAAGCAACAGCGAGTTATAAAGCAATATAATTTCAGCAAGACTGACAGAACAAGATAGGAATTTACACAGAAAATGTTCCATTTACTCAACTCCTGTTTCTAGCCCCAGTAGCCAATGACACATTGAGCTACTGGTAAGGACTTTTATGAGAAGCAAGTAAAATAACTCAGTAGTGAGCAGCCTTTTGTGCAGTACCACAACAAGGAGTAGATGTCAAATACTGTATGTTCTGTAACCACACTTTGTTAACTTGGAAAGACTACACTCTTGCAGCCAGAGAACAAACCTCATCCTGTACCAGCTGATGCTGCAACATCCATCTGTGTGAACATGGGTCGTACCAGGCTTTGGGTGGAAATGGCTCATCACAACATGGATGAGGCTGGGAAACTCAGCTGATTATGATGTTTGAGCTGATAATGAGATGGAAAGGGAGCTGCCATCTGTGGCTGAAGTGAATATTGTCTTCTAATACAGTCATCCAAATGCTACTCCCAATGAGGCTGCTCCCAAGAGGTGCAGCACAATAACTCTGGTGAATGACTGTAGTTAAGCCCTAAACTAAGGGGATTCTGAAACACAGGTTTCTGCACAGCCTAACCTCTTGGTTTTGACAGCTCTAACTCTAGGCTGCCTGCTCCCAGCCATCCCTCACCTCTTAGCACAGAAGTCCCAGGGAAAGCAGTGGAGGTACCTCATGCTGTCAGGCACCATGCTGCACACCTGAAACATGGAAAAGGCTCACAGATCTGATCCAGGACCTACTGGAGACTTACTCTCCCCTTCAAAGGAGAGATGGGGAGAAGTCAAGTGCCCTGAGACCATCTAAAGCAGCTCGCAACCCCTGTGTTTAGGCACCTGAATTTCTCTTAACATTCATATGCTGAAGGCTTACAAGGTGTTTTCAGGCACTTGTCAATACTTTTTTGGTTATAAAAAACAGCCTTTCCTCCAAGAAACAAATGGGTAACTTTCATACTTATACTGCCTTCCTTTAAATGTGAAATAGCTTCATTAAAAACATATTTTGTGTGCAAAAAGAGGAAATTTAAAATGAAAGACAATAAATTGTTTTTATCTCATATAGCAGAAAGCATTTCTTCTCAGTATCCCTGAAGGAAAAAGTGACTACTCAGAAGAAAAAAAAAGTTATAATTTGTAACCTTACGGGTGTGCATCTGAAGCTGATCCAAAGTTCTTCTCAACATAACAGTCTGAGATCACAGGGGCAATACAAACACCTCCATAAGATGAAGGAGTACAAAACTGCCTGTGAATAATTACCTTGCTTGTGTAACATGGAAAATTCACAACCCATGTGTGAGAGGAAAGAAGCGGCTTCCCACATTTCTGTCTTCTGTTGAACAACGCTTTGTTTCATGAATGTTGAAACTTTGTAAATGCTTAAATAATGGCATAGTGTGAGTGCTTCAGAGGTTTTGAAATAAATCTGACCTCTGAATAAAATTGGTTCTTCATTCATCATTCCAGAAAAGATTGCTATGACCTTTACTTCTCCATTTTCCTAATGGTTTCTTCACTACAATGACAAAATTGAATGACTATCTCAGCCATTTGTAAGATTTGAAATTAAATTTACCTAGTACAAATCAATAAAGTAGAAATCAAAACTAAAAGCCTGGGGTTATTTCTGCAATACTATGTGTGTAATACAATTTTGCATTTAAGTTCTGGCCTAAATGGTTACTCCATAACTCAGTCTCTGAATGAATGCTTTCCATACTTCAGTGGGACCAAACTGTTTAGATCAGCAATGATCAATGAGAAGATCAGTTAAAAGTGATTTAGATAAAGGATACCTACTCAATCCTATGAGTTTGTTGGGCCACTGAGTCAGAAAACCTACTCCAGGTAAATATAAAATTACCTTTTCACTGGAAAATAGTGATTTTTGTTCTGGCTGTATTTATGGCCTAGTTCTAGCAAGAAGATATGCATGGGGAAGGAATCCCCATCCCAGCAGTGCCAATGGAAAGTACAGTAAGACTGCAGCTGTTTCCCCCTGTTCTGGCTGTGAGAATCTCACAACTGTGGACTCAGGACTTCTGATGACAACCAGTTTCTCAGTAGTGCTCACAGAACCATCTGCATGAGAAAATCCCTGTTCCTAGAGCTACTGTTTTTATCAGCAGACCTTGGAAAGACCTGCAAGCATCTGATTTTACACCTGTCAAGTTGTAGGTGTATGAGAAACTGAAATAATTTGCCCAAAGTAACATCAGCAGAGAAGCAGTGTCACTGGGAGGTGAATTCCACTCTTCCCAAGCTCAGGTTTCTGTGTCTGCTGGATGGTAGTGCTGCTCTGTTGTGATGCTGGCAGATCACTGCAAACAGACAGCAAAGCCACCACCCTCCAAAAAGCCTGGTCAGTGGCACCAGCACTCCCTATCCCACTGCTACTTCCCAGAGAAAAAAGAACCCCATTTACCTTAAAGGCATAGGGGTCAGGCCCAACAAATACTGAAGGACACAAGGGCAAACTGGCAGGGGTTGATACGACAAGTGGTATTTTATTTTAAACTAAAAGAGGGTAGATTTAGACAAAATACAAGGAATAAATTGTTTACAATGAAGGTGGTGAGACACTGGAATGGGTTGCCCAGAGAGGTGGTAGATGCCCCATCCCTGAAAAAATTCACGGTCAGGCTGGATGGAGCTCTGAGCAGCCTGATCTAGTTGAAGATGTCCCTGTTCACTGCCTGGGGGCTGGACTGGGTGACCTCTGAAGGTCCCTTCCAATCCAATCCATTCTATGACTCTATGATTTTATGACTCTATGATACCACTTAATGGGACTATTTCTTACTACCTTACCCCAAGTCCATAACCTGTCAAAAGAGGCCAGCCTGACGTTTTCTTCCCCAACCTGAGATTTAAGTCTGGTTCCTCAGCAGCACTAGCGTGGTAGGGAGGGAGAAAGCCTGTGTGCTCCAGCTACTGTGGCTGGGAGTTTCTCAAGGGCTCTCATCAGCTCACAGGGGCTGGAAGAGCTCCTTAGGCTGGGCAGATAACGAGTAACCAGCTCCTTACAGGTCTCTCCCCCCTTTACAGCATCAATGTAATTAAGTGTTTTGCTGGAGGTAAATATTAATTAACTGAGATTAGCTTTCTTTTTACCTTAAGATTTCAATTTAATTTTTATCCGTGCATCCAGGATACATGTTACACAAGAAGAACATATTAGTGCATTAAAACTGAACATTAGTGGAGACTCTGAAAGGATGGGAGGCATAATTAACCCACAAATAACATGCAAGTGTAAGTAGGCAGTATGATAATATACATAACAAATAGTAATAATATATCACCACTTAAGATAATAACACCTATTTTAACAAAGGACACAATTAAGATGATTTCTAAATATGGTTTTGAGAAATGCCTGTTTATCCCAGCCTTGTCTGAACCAGTCTACAGGAGCATTCTTATCGTCTGGAGCTCCAGTGTGGCCATGTCCCATGCCCAGTCAGGGGTAAGACCTAAACACTATGTCCTCCCTTGTTCCACCACCTTCACTTTGGTTTCTCCTGAGAGCACAACTCAGGCAACTGGGTTAAAAGAAAGACACAGCTTTTCAGTGAACATTGTTCTGGTCTTAAGTCCTTGTCTTACTTTTATAAAGAGCTCAGGCTTATTCCTGCAAAATATGTTTTTTTTACAGAAATGGTGATTTATGGCTCCTCCTCAAGCAATAAACAGAAATGGAGTAAGTTTTTGGAAGTTCTGGATGAAACTACCATTTGCCCAAACTGGTAGGGTAATGTTAGTTTCGAAGCCCAGTTAGGCTAGGTGTGAATCCAAAAACGTGATCACTGACTCCAGCTGCCTTACTACAGAAGGCACACAAAGTTGGCTGAGTTTGATTTTTACCACATAGTGCTGGAGTAAGAGGTGGATCAAGCAAAGGCAGGAAGCTTGACCAAGTCGCATAGGTGGGAAGTTAAATCCTGACTTTTCACACAACTTCCTAAAATCTTTCTTGCGTGCATTTAAGGAGTTCAGTCGTGTCTGAAGTGACATTTTCTGGATGGGCTCACGGTCCCTGTTGACTTTGGTGAGGTCACGCTTTCACAGTGTTTTGTTCAGTAAGTAGCAGAGTGAAGCCAAAACTGAGGAGGCAGGTTCTGAAAAGTGGAACCAGTCTGTCAATCTTTGCTAACAAGTATTTCAGATTACAAAGAGAGAAATACTCTAATTCAAAGTTCGTGTGAGTTAAGAATGGTAAATCATAAAAAAGAACAATATTAAGTGTTTGTGTAGTTTCAAAGTGCTTCACAGGCATGAATTAATTAGCTGGAAAATGAGTAAAAATGCCAGATGTCAAATGTTCACAGATTTTGTTGGGGCCCAGATGTCATCGTATAGAAGGAAGCCTGCAGGTAGAATAGCTTGCAACAAGCTCTGTCCTGGAAGGGGAAAAGGGGAAAAGGGGAAAAGGGGAAAAGGGGAAAAGGGGAAGGGGAAGGGGAAGGGGAAGGGGAGGGGAAGGGGAGGGGAAGGGGAGGGGAAGGGAAGGGGAGGGGAAGGGGAGGGGAGGGGAAGGGAAGGGGAGGGGAGGGGAAGGGAAGGGGAGGGGAGGGGAGGGGAGTGGAAGGGGAGGGGAGTGGAAGGGGAGGGGAGTGGAAGGGGAGGGAGTGGAGTGGAAGGGAAGGGAGTGGAAGGGAGTGGAAGGGAAGGGAGTGGAAGGGAGGGGAGGGGAGGGGAGGGGAGGGGAGGGGAGGGGAGGGGAAGGGAAGGGAAGGGAAGGGAAGGGAAGGGAAGGGAAGGGAAGGGAAGGGAAGGGAAGGGAAGGGAAGGGAAGGGAAGGGAAGGGAAGGGAAGGGAAGGGAAGGGAAGGGAAGGGAAGGGAAGGGAAGGGAAGGGAAGGGAAGGGAAGGGAAGGGAAGGGAAGGGAAGGGAAGGGAAGGGAAGGGAAGGGAAGGGAAGGGAAGGGAAGGGAAGGGAAGGGAAGGGAAGGGAAGGGAAGGGAAGGGAAGGGAAGGGAAGGGAAGGGAAGGGAAGGGAAGGGAAGGGAAGGGAAGGGAAGGGAAGGGAAGGGAAGGGAAGGGAAGGGAAGGGAAGGGAAGGGAAGGGAAGGGAAGGGAGAATGGCTTGAAAGCAACAGCACTTTTGAGAATCGCAACCAATTTGCAGCATTTATTTTCAAGAAGACAACTGAAAAAAAAAAACATTTTAATTGTTTAAAAAATGATGAGGAACAGATGCAGCTAATAACTCAGGAAACAATGATTCATTAATTAAATTAGGGATCAGAGTTCTTGAAACAGCATGTGAGGAACTAAAAATTGGTCTGATGGATGACATTAAACATCAGACAATTAGGATCACATTTGACAGAACAGAGGTTTAGCAAAGAAATCTAAAGCTTATAAAGACTACAGCAGTAGCTTCTGGAAATCTCTGCATTTCAGTAGATTTTCTTAGTAAAGCAGATGAAGATGGAACTCTGTCAGCAAAGGCAATTCTAAATTAATACAACTTAATTTTCAATACCATTTTAATCTCAGTTCATTAAAACACTTCACATAACAGCATACTGAGCTTTGACCAACACTTTCTCATTCATCTCAAAATGTTTGTTGCCCTTTCAGACATAAATATATGCTAGTGAAAATTCATAGACTTGAAGGTTTATTTCCATTATGGTCAGAAGATTACTGTATTTAGTAAAAATGTTCACACATGCTTTTTTCTCCAGAGCAAACATACAAGCAACAGTATTTCTGACCCTGGAATACTTCTATTGGTGAGAACAGGCCTCAGTGCTCCTTGTAAGTGTATGACAAGTGTTGAGATGGCTTTTTTTCATCATTTGAAGATGTCATTCTTTACACTTGCTCCAGTTTTCCTCTTACCTGTGATTCTTGCATCCTGCAAACACTTTATTTTGTGAAAACTTTTGGAGGTAAAGCTGTTCTCTACTATTACCTCCCTTCTCATGGCAGTCATGGGGACAAAACGTAGAGGCAGAAATCACAGCCTAAGGGTCTGTGTAAGAGTATCCTGACTTCACCTACTGACCCCTGTCCCTACATTTACTCATGTCCCTAAATTTAATCTATCAAGATCTCCCTTCTTCTTCCATCATGCTTGGTCCTTCTCTTTCCACTTCACCAAAATATTTTAGAAGGAAGTTCCTTGTAGTCTTCAGTGCTAGGTATAAAACAAGCTGTATCTTTAAATGGTGAGAAAAGTGAGCTGAATTACTTGTAATCATTAAATAATCAACTACATGTTGTCATGTCAACTACAGGGTGTAGCATGGCTTCTCTCTTCTTTGTCACAGAGTGGGGCTATCTTCATAGTTATAGGTTGTACAGCCTGGTCACGTGTTCTTATATCCACAGATTGGTTCTCCTGTTACCCACATCCTGTGGATTTTCCCCTCTGCTTTCCCTGCCAGCAGCAGTACAGGTCACCCTAAGGAGGTGTTGTTGTTTACGACCATGAACAAGTAATACTAGAAGGGAAACAAATTATCTGGACTCTGAATAGTTGTTGGTAATGTCTAGTAATTAAATACTAGAGGCTTCACTTAGGTGACATGCAGACTTCCTTGTCCAAGGGGAGACCTGAAACTAGGAGAGGAGATTAACTCTATCCTCATGGCCTTCATGGATGCTTCTAGCTTTTGATGGGTACTGTAGCAGCTGCCCTGTCTCCCAGTGTTGCCCCATTAAAGTTACTAGCCCATAAATCTGTTTGTATACTGGCACACTGATCCTTCCCTGTTCTTGACAGCATTCACAGAATCACAGAATCACAGAATCACAGAATGTTAGGGGTTGGAAGGGACCTCCAAAAATCATCGAGTCCAACCCCTTGCCAGAGCAGGACCAAAAACTAGGGCAGATCACTCAGAAAGGCATCCAGACAGTTCTTGAAAATTTCCAGAGAAGGAGACTCCACAATGTCTCTGGGGAGCCTGTTCCAGCGCTTTGTAACCCTCACAGTAAAGAAGTTCTTCCTCATGTTGAGGTGGAACTCCCTGTGCTCGAGTTTGAATCCATTGCCCCTTGTCCTATCACTGGGTGCAAGTGAAAAGAGGTTGTCCCTGCCTTCTTGATGCCCAGCCCTCATGTATTTATAGACATTAATTAGATCCCCCTCAGTCTTCTCCTCTCTAGACTGAAAAGCCCCAGGTCTCTCAGCCTTTGCTCCTAAGGCAGGTGTTCCAGTCCCTTAGTCATTCTCATAGCTCTCTGTTGGACTCTCTCAATTCCCTGAATTGGTCTCTCCTAGACCATCTCTACAACTCGCCAGATAAGGTAGGTTAGCTCCACAGTTGGACTGCTCTGCTAGCACTTCCACCCACACAGGGTCAATCCACCACCAGGCCTCAATGTTTCATCCTTCACTAAAACAATGGAGAGGAACATGTGCTTTCTCTTCCATAATATGTTTTCCACAAATTTTTAAACACTTTATGTTTTTTATTAAGTTTTATTGGATGTTAATAGAAAAGAAACACTGTATTTTCTGATTTGTGTCAAAAATTACTATGTGCTCATGCCTGATGATGAACCAGGTACCGAAGGGTAACACTGAGACAGAAATTGAGAACTGTGAACCTCGCAAAAGAAAGAAGGCAGAAAAAGAAAAGGAAAGTAACAGGTCCTGCACCCTGGTACCCTTATGCTCACGTCAGTTATTCAATTGCATAAGGTGAGTCACAGGCTATAAGTTACTTTTTTCGTCTGCTGACCGTAAAGCAGCCTTGAGTGACTAGCTCTTCAGAAGACACCTAAATGATGCCATGTCCTATAACTGTCTACAGTTAGGTCCCATCCTTTGTGCTTTGCTATAATAGAACAATACGCTTCTTAAGAAAATCTGTCCAGGTCTCCCTGCTGCACTAGGAATGTATAAGCCCAGGGGAGTAGATTTACTAGAAACATGGGATTTTCTCCCTTTGGAAAATAAAAACCTCTGCTTGGAGCTCATATTCTTCATATTGCCTCAGTCTTTAACAAAAAGACTAGCTACCCTCAGAACAACTGGGCTCCTGAGTTGGTAGACAGGGATGGGGAGCAGAATCCCCCTCCTGTAATCCAGGAGGGAGTAGTTGTGGACCTGCTGTGCCACTTACATCCCAACAAGTCCATGGGTCCAGATGGGATTCATCCTAGGGTGCTGAGGAGCTGGCAGAAGAACTGGCTAAGATGCTCTCAATCATTTATCACCAGTCCTGGCTCACTGGGGAGGTCCCAGATGACTGGAGGTTGGCCAATGTGACGCCCATCCACAAGAAGGGCCGGAAGGAGGATCCGGGGAACTATAGGCCTGTCAGCCTGACCTCGGTGCCTGGCAAGGTTATGGAGCAGATCATCCTGAGTGCCATCAAGCGGCATGTGGAAGACAACCAGGGGATCAGGTCCAGCCAACATGGGTTTAGGAAAGGGAGGTCCTGCCTGACTAATCTCAACTCCTCTATGACTGGGTGACCCGCCTAGTGGATGAGGGGAAGGCTGTGGATGTGGTCTACCTTGACTTCAGCAAGGCCTTTGACACAGTCTCCCACAGCATCCTCCTGGAGAAGCTAGCGATCCATGGCTTTGACAGGAGCACCCTTCACTGGGTCAAAAACTAGTTGGATGACCGGGCCCAGAGAGTGATGGTGAATGGAGCTGCATCCAGCTGGCGTCCAGTGACCAGTGGTGTCCCCCAAGGATCAGTACTGGGCCCAGTCCTATTCAATATCTTTATTGACGACCTGGATGTGGGGATTGAGTCCACCCTCAGTAAATTCACAGATGACACCAAGCTGGGGGGGAGTGTTGATCTGCCAGAGGGTAGGAAGAGGCTGCAGGAGGACTTGGACAGGCTGGATCGATGGGCCGAGGCCAACGGCATGAAATTCAACAAGACCAAGTGCAGGGTCCTGCACTTTGGCCACAATAACCCCAGGCAGCGCTACAGGCTGGGGGAAGAGTGGCTGGAGAGCAGCCTGGCAGAGAGGGACCTGGGAGTGCTGGTGGACAGCCGGTTGAACATGAGCCAGCAGTGTGCCCAGGTGGCCCAGAAGGCCAATGGCATCCTGGCTTGTATCAGGAATAGTGTGGCCAGTAGGAGCAGGGATGTAATTCTCCCCCTGTACTCAGCACTGGTGAGGCCTCACCTCGAGTACTGTGTCCAGTTCTGGGCCCCTCACTTCAAGAAGGACTTTGAGGTGCTGGAGCAGGTCCAGAGGAGAGCAACAAGGCTGGTGAAAGGACTAGAGGGAAAGTCTTACAGGGAGAGGTTGAGGATGTTGGGGTTGTTTAGCCTGGAGAAGAGGAGACTCAGGGGGGACCTCATCACTCTCTTCAACTACCTGAAGGGAGGTTGTAGTCAGGTGGGGGCTGGGCTCTTCTCCCAGGCAACTGGTGACAGGACAAGAGGGCACAGCCTGAAGTTGCTCCAAGGGAGGTTTAGGTTGGATATTAGGAAGCACTTCCTCACGGAGAGGGTGATTAGACATTGGAATAGACTTCCCAGGGAAGTGGTGGAGGCACCGTCCCTGGATGTGTTCAGGGAAAGGCTGGATGTGGCACTTAGTGCCATGGTCTAGATGGTGTGGTGGTGTTGGTCATAGGCTGGACTTGATGATCTTAAAGGTCTTTTCCAGCCTTGGTGATTCTGTGATTCTGTGATTGCCCTTCTTTTCAATTTTTTTGTCTTTTAGACCATAGAAGGGGATGGAAAGTTGGCAATTGAAGGGTTAGTATTGGGCCTTTTGGGGTTTTTTTAGTGGAAAAGCCTTTTAAAAGAGGAAATTTTGAGGAAATCCCCCCCAAAAAAAACCTTGATTTGACTGGTCTTATTTGGAAGGCTGTTTCAAACTGAATTGTTTACACCCATAATATTCTGGTGTCACCTCTCACAGGGTTCATCCTGGGTTTTGTGATGTGTGATGATGTAAAAGAAGATGGCTGCATCAATGATCCACAGAAATGTGATCTTCGCTATATCATGGGGTTTACTGGACATTTTGTTCAATTTTTAACATTAGAAGTAAAATCTTACCCTAGTGTCACAGGCTGCCTAGGTAGAAGGGAGGACAGCTGCAGTGATCCCAACCAGTGAGAAGGTGTGGAGACCATTTTTGCATCAGATTGCACACATTACCCTTCCCTTTCCCTTCAGACCCAATCACTTAGTTGCTGTTGTCTAGACTGGAAGTGACATGACACAGCTTCAGTTTGAAAACTGTGCCACAGATACAATCAGAGTTCCCTAAACTGACAAGAGGGATAGTTTCCATTTAAAAAAAAATAAAAATAAAAAAATAAAAATCCGAGTTCAGCCAGGGTTCAGTTCTAAAGAGGGGATACTTACCTACAAGTCAAGTAGCTGTGCATAATTTTAGGGAACAGACTCACAGACCCGAGTTCATAGTCCATCCAAGAATTAGAATAATTCTTCTCATTTCAGATTAAAATAACTCACAAATAACTTTTACCCATGAGGTAATATTCTGGTGCTTTCACTTCTTCCCTGTATTTTTACTCACCAAAAGTGTGATGCTGAGCACCCATATTCCCCTCCTGGCCTTAGTTCAGCTGGACTAAGCAAGCTCAGCTCTTTAGGTCTCCTCTTAAACATACATATTTTTTGCCTTTATTATCCAAGATCTTCCCTGGTCATATTTTAAAAAATGGACAGAGACACTTCTGCAGTCAGTGTATCACGTTTTAGCAAATGTGTTTAGACCCAAATTACCCGTTTAGGTGTTCCAAGGGGTTTGGACGGAGCTTCCCCCTGAGATAGATCAGATACAGGCAGGTAACAGGACCAGCTCTGGGGGATATGCAGCACAACTGCAGGTATCTAGGCAACCTTAGGAGAAAGAGAGACCTAAGAGTTTGATGAGCAGAATTGTTTTAGGGTTTTTTTTAAGTAATAGACCTCAACTCTGCATAGAAGTCCTGGTAACATGGGCAAGGCAAGGGCAGGCAAGGGTGACATCATCCTCTGCTGAACCCACAAATTCTCAGGGCCCAGTTTTGATTCAGAAAAGCATTTAACACATATTTGAAGCCATTTCTATTCAGGAACTGACAGGCAAGTTTGTTCCAAATACAGCATTGCAAAATAGCATCATCCAGCAGCAGGATGTAGCTCACAGGACTGGTCCCTCCAGCCCATCACCTGTCTTCTGAAGAGATGGGAAGGCTGTTCAGAGCCATGGACTGCCTGACATCCTCTCCTATGCCCACAGGAAGCACGGTGCAGAGGCAGCTGTGGATAACTCCCACCTAACTCCACGCTTGAGGCTGATGCCCTGCACTAGATACCCCATGAGCACATCCCACCTCCTGTGCTGCAGCCCTGCCCTTGCCCAGCCGTGTGGCCACTGACCTACACTCTGTCCCCAGCTCATAGGCTAACGCTGGCCCAGCCTCATCACCACAAACTTCCTTATGACCTCCGGAGCAAGCACTATTTACCAAACCTTTCTTCTCTAACTCTGTTGTCACTGTTGAGCCCTAGAGACGACTGGGGATGTCAGCTGTTGTTCAGTTTCCCGAAAGTTGATAAATGCACAAAGGCACCAGCTTGTAACTGTGCTGCCTTCCAGTAAAACAAGATAGGAAATAAAATACTAATTCATATGATATATCAAAAAAATCCCCATTTCTGACATGGCTAATCTGCCCTGGTGACACTTTACAAGCCTTTATACAAGGCAAAGTAGAAAGAACAATTACATAAACTGCATGAAGACAAGAAATAGAAACTAAAAAAGCCAACCACAATTTATCACAAACAGCTCAGTAAATAATAGTGCAATTTTCCTAGCTAACAGAATGATTTAACACCTGAATACACTCACACGCCTGATTAAACACTAACAACATAAACCCATGGAAGAAGATTATAAGTTGTAATATCTCTTTGCAAATAATAGCATATTAGCCACTGTTGCATACTTCTCCAATTACATCCCTTTAATTCTTTTCATCTGGAAAACAGTTCACATTATAATAGCAACATTTGTGTTTTAAAACAAGTGATTACTTTATGTGCAGTGTATACTGCCAAATTGCAGGGCTCTTTCTATCTATATCTAAGTATACTCTCAAAGTTAATAAAATCAGCAATGGGTAATGCTAGTTCTCTTTAACTTGGCTTTCTATGAGAAAAATGTCTCACACTGGACACTTTTCCCAGGCCTTTTTCCTGTTTCTTACCAGAGGTTGCCAGGAGCATGGATTATACCTAACAGTGGCATGCTCACATTTACCAAAATGCCTAAGCCTGCCCAAATCTGGGTGCACACAGCTTTGTTTTCAGTTGACTTGAAACATCAATGGCATTGTATCAGAAGCACCAAATACTAACTGAGCTGAAAAACAGGATTAATGATTCTTGGTCTGGATGGTGTACTCCAGAGTTGTACCTGGGACACAACCAGAGCACCTGCCCATGCAGAAGAAAAAAAAAAAATTAAAGTAAAAAAAGGAAGGACAACCTTTTCCTTGGGACAGCTGGTCCATAGGAGTTATTCTGGGTACGTGGCAGTGGGAAGAGTCAGTAAGCAGATCTGCAGTGTCTGAACTGAACCACTCAAAGTCACTCCATTAAAATAAATGGCCTCCTGGCATGTTAGCAGCTTCAGTTTTGTTCAACTCATTGCTTACAAATAAGTTTTTGAAGAAACGCAGCATAATGATTGAAAAAATGAAATACATATATGCTTTATTTTTCATACATACATGGCTTGCCTCCTGACTGGGGAGGTGGATACCAAGGGAAGGCCAGAATGTGAGAGCAAAAACGTGAGTAGTTACTATTCACCCAGTGAGGCTTTGAGCACTACTTCACACAGCTAAAGTCTCTTCAAATGGATGGGGGCGGCTGCATGCCAGAAGATTGTTTTGCACTTAGAAAGGCTGTGGTCCAGCCTACAACCTCTTCCTGAGCCTTGCTCTCTGCAGCTGTTGCATACAACATCAGAGCCCTGGTGATAAAGTAGTTGAATGAGTGTTCGTGTCCTTCATGCTGACTTATTCATACATTTTTTTCCCTAGGCTTCACATTCTTGCCTTCTATTTTACCTTCCTGCATCGCAGCAGTGTGGCTGGCTGGGATGCATTCTAGGTGTCCCTTCTGCAGAGGTGGGCAGGGCCCCGCGTCACCCCCACTTCCCCCTCGGTCCCCTCTCAGGGGAATATCCAGAGAGCAGCCAGCCCCAAGCACCTGGTGGGTGCCCTGAGGGCAGCGAGTGTGGGGCTGGTGAGGGACACAGGCTAGCCCGTGCTGCTCCCTGAGGCCTGGCTGCTGTGGAACAGAGAGGCGACAGAGCGTTCCGCTCGCTCGCTGCCTGCCCCGCACGGTGCTTCGGTTGTAATGACGGAAAAGGCACGGAGTGAAAACAGTGTGTCTAACAAAGTGCTCGTGTGATGCAGCTGTATCCGCTCTTAATCCTTCATTAATGCCTCATCAAAAGAGTACTGTACTTTCCGTTTGTTTCATTTACTGAAGGTCAGCATACTTGGAAGCTATTGTCATGCAGCATTGCAGACTTTTTACATATTTCTCTGGTATTGTTCCAAGCCATCGTATACGCAAATGAGCCAATTGGTATGCAGATTGTCTATCATTAAAACCATTTCAAAATCAGCTTTGTCACTGGTTTAGTGTTGGAGCTGGCATACCCTTCCTGAATGTAATGCGTTGATCTGCACGGGTGCGGTGAGTTGGTCGTGCCAACCTCAAGCAGGACTGGTCCTGGTTTACATATTGGCAGAACTTCCACTGAATTCAAGGGAAATTTTCCCTGGGGCTGAAGTCCTCTGTTTATACTGCCTTCTCTTTGTGAACTGCACAGACTACACGTGGCCATATCGGTGACTGTGCTTTTCCTCTCCTCCTCTGTTAATTGGGTTGTGTTTTGCCTCAGTGCCTGAACACATTTATCTAAAAGGCTGCAAAAGATTTTCCTAGCCATCTTGGGAGAGCTGTCAGTCCCAGAGCTGGTCCCACATTTCCAGCAGCTCTCAGAACTGCCTGCTCCAGCAGCTGCCTTGCTAACAATGGCACTTAACCCTCCTCCATCATCCTCATGCATCCAAAGTTCATACACACCCATGGTGGTGGAGTGTTCTGCTTTGCTTTTACTTTGAATTTCAACTTCAAGCAAGAAGTAGTGCCACAGAAAATGAAGGCCACTTGCCTTTTCTATTATCTTCACACAGTTATTCAGTGTTTTCTCTGGGGTTTTTTTGGCAGTTCATATTCAGGTATCATAAGCTCTTGGTGCAGAACCTGGATTCACTTGTCAACAAAAATATTTTAATGACTTCTATATGAAAAAACAAAGAAGTATTTTTATTTGCAGCTGCATTGTAGATGTGTCAAATGGCATAAAAGTCTTTCCTCTTTAACAAGTGAACTATATAATCATAATCAGAATAAAATGAAAGTAAAAATTAAAAACTACATTTATATGAAAGGATTCAGTGAGCGAAAGTGTTCATTTTAACAATATGCAATTTATCAGGGGGTTTAGAAGAACAGGAAATGTAGACATACAATTCTTACCAATATTGGAGGAGAGCTGAGTTAGGGACCATCTGTACAAACCCAGTATTTACAAGTGTATGGGACCTGATGAGATGTGGCTGAGGGAGCTAAAAGAGTTGGCTGACCTCATTGCAAAACCACTTTCTATCATCTTTGAAAGGTCATGCAGGTCAGGGAGTCCCACATAAGTAGTAAAGGGCTGATATGATGTTCATCTACAGAATGACAAAAAAGAAGATCAGGGAAACTACACACCAGTTAGGCTGACTTCTTTCCCTGGGAAACCTGGATTGAGCCCTCATGGAAGGTATTTCCAGGCAAATGAAGGACAAGAAGGTGACTGAGAAAAGCCATATAGTGGATGATAGTCCTCTATAATGAAAAAAGTTCCCTGGTAGATGAGAAGAGAGCTGTGGAGAACACCACCTTTATTTTAGCAAAATGTTTTACAGCATCTCCCAAAACGTCCTTGTTGACACACTGGAGAGTTATGGACTGGACAGATGGACTAGAAGATGGATAAAAAACTGTCTGAACTGCTGTAGCCAAAAGTGGTGTTTACTGGTTCAAAGTAAAACTTCTCTTCCAGCTGGGTGTGTTGCTTCCCACACTTCCTGTTGCTTGCAAAGTAGGTGGTACCTCATGGCCCTATAGCACAGGAGACGTTATGTCAGATGTCAGACCTTTGTAACTCTTGTTTTTTGATTTCATGCACAGCCCCATTTCTTATCACAAGGTTATATTCTGCTTACACTCCCAAATACCCACTTCAGAATCATGTACAGGGAGTTTTCTGCCATCTTGCCACTCTATTGCAAGCATTTTCACTGGTAATAACTACTGCATGCCCTTGCAGTTTAATTAAGTGATGTATTTTGGTATTTGCTTCTCTGTCACGGGGGTCTTCTATATGTACAAGAGACCCATGACATACCTCACATACATCCCTGCTGCTGTCAGGGTCTGCACTTGTGTTGTTCTGCTATTCCTGTAACTGAGGAAACCAGTACATAATTCCAGGACCATCAGTATATTCATAGGTATTCTAAAATATCCTCATTATGTGAAAAGGCAGTCTTCTCAATTTCAGCATTGCAAAAGCATGCTTAACACTGTACAATTTACTAAAGTAAATTTATGTTGGGAATAATTTCTGTATTTATTTGAGTTGGGGCAATTCCATGGTAAAGTAATAAAAAGCTATTTATTTGAAAGAATAAACATTTATTTTTAAACATTTATTCAGGTGAGATTTACTCAACGAACACATATAAAAGAGAAGATATAAAAGCAATATATGCTGAAGTCCCAGCTGAAAGGATGGAGGAGTTACTGTAGGAATAGGGGAAAACCTGATGGGTCCATTTCAGCCTCTATGAACTGTAAGACACCTAAACCTGAGATTTTAGAAACCTGTATGGATAAACTGCTTACACAGTGGGAAGAGATTTACCAGAGCCATGCTGCAATGACACTCCATGTCACACTTTGCATTTGCTGGAGAGCCACAGAGCTGGTCCAGAGACTCTTCTACCCATTCCAGTCCAAGCTGAGCCCCAGAGGCTGCTGCTACCCCTACTTTACAATTACTCTTGTACTCTGTAGACACTGATATCCAGATGTCAGGAACTGGTGAGTATATTCAGCTCCTGCATGAGTCTTGTCTGCAGATGGGCAAGTTCAAGGCAGAAATTATGTTGAAAACAATACTGGCTGCCCTTTCCTAGTGCAGGAAATCAGGTCACGGTGCTGACTCTGCAGGTGTTGCTATAGGTGCTTAATTTTCATTCTGCAAGCTGTCATACACCCCATCGGTAGAAGTGTTCAAAGTCAAGTGTGACAGGGCTTTGAGCAGCCTGATCTAGTGAAAAATGCCCCTGCCCATGGCAAGCAGGTTGGACTAGATGATCTTTGAAGGTCCCTTCCAACTCAAAGCATTCTGTGATTCTATAATCGCGATGGGACAAATGTGGGAGTTGATGCTGTTCACAATGAAGTGCACAACGGACTCAATGAGGTGCTAGCTCCTTATTAGTTGTCACAGGACAAGTAGCCTTCTAGATGCCTAAGGGGAGAGTGACTTTGGGCCTTGGAGAAGATGCACATCTATTTTTGGGTTGCTGAGACTGGCAGACTTTGCCTGGTCTGCAGGCAGTCTCTCAGTCCCTTTCTTTTCCAGTACCTCCAGGGACCTTCAGCAACATGTCAGAGCAAGATATTACCCAAGCATCTGCACTGTGTGGCCCAGGTTAAAGAAGCACGTTGGAGATGTGATCCCCTACTGCTTCTGTACTTCCATTTGCTTTTGCTTTTGCAGGGACCTTCACCCTTCTTGGATATGTGGTTGTCAGAAACAGCGGTTGCTAGAAGGAAATATCCCAGCCATTGCCCCAGTGTGAGGGTCCAGTGGGAGCAAGAAAGGCAGTCAGCACACAGAGCCAGCAGATGGCTCATCAGGCTGGGTCCTGCTCCATGTCCTGTACCTATGCACATTACTGCCTGCCAGTCTTGCTCTCCTTGTAGCTTCTAGCTTTGTCCCTGGGAAATTAGAGTGTTTAAAACATGATGAAGTTAAGGGAAATCTAAGTTCATGATACAACGGAAGAAAAAATTATCTACATTTTAGTTAGCATGTAATTACAGTAGTTCTTGACTACCAAAACCTACTGCTGACAAGACATATTTTTTCCATCATGGCTTCCAAAGACCAAAGTCAAATTACTAAGCTCCGATGGTTTCATTCATTACTTTCAACTTTTTCTTTTTTTCAGGATTTCCTTATGCCAGGCAGCCATTCATATTGTATGATTTGCCAATGAAGAAATCTGTTAAAATAGATCCCTAATCCAGGTCAGATGAAAACATTGGCTCTTAGTTGCAGAGACACTGCCTCTGTCACTCGTCAGTGTCTGGGGAAGAGATGTCATTATTTTACTTCATTGTTTGTGTTCCAGGTGGTTAGAATATCCTTGAAGATGGTTTGCTAATGTCCATTTAAGGCAAAGTTTAGCTCAGTCTTGGAGCATGATTTGTGGTATACTGCAGTTACATGGACTGGTGGTTATTTATTCCCATCTCTGTTGTATTTAAGCATAGTTTGTGCTTTCCTGGCAGACTGGATACTACATACTGATTTAAAATGGTACTTGCAGAAGTATCATATATTGCACAAGTAATGCTTTGTCCTTTGAGTCCTTATTGCATATAGGGAAATGATCTGTGTTCTGAAAGCACTCTCTACCCTGGTGTCAGTTAATGCCAGACAAAATCTTTCCAAATGACTCTTCCTGATGGAAAAAATGGCAGTAAGTTGTGCATGGGCATGAGATGCCTGATGGGGAACTTCTCTGATGGAAACTTTAGCAGTGGAAGGATGCTTAATGCCAGCAAAGTAGCTGCACCTAAACCATCTGCCTGAAAAAGGACTAGAAAGAACTAGGACAGTCTACCCTTTCTGTTCCACTTCCCCTGACAGACCTGAGAGAAGATACCTACCCTCTAGTTCTCCAGGCATTTTGAATACCAAGGAAAACTCCTTCTCTGTTGCTCTAGCAGCTTCTACCTCCCTATGGCAGGGGCAAGAAAGGTGCTGCTGGTAACTTCTACTAGCTCTGCCTAGTCCTAAATTATACCAATTAGACCACTTCAGTGCAAGGAGCAGAAATACCCAAACAGCACCTAGACACACACACACAAATGTCAGTTTATGATTTTCAGCTTTAATATAGCAACCCAGGAACTCTGGAGCCCTTGCATAATGCTAGGCACCTTCTGCCTCTCATCATCTCCTGCCCACTGTGGCGTCCAACTTCATTTCAGGTTTTCAGCTGTGTTATCCAAGCTAAGTGGTCACCAGAGACACCATCTGGTCAATGTAGAAAACAGTCACCTATCTCCAAGTGCAATTCACCCCAACTAAAACACAAAAGTTATTAATTTTCCTTCTATTTCCAAGGTCTTTCTGCTTGAAATATTCCTCACATTTCACTAGGCAGAGTATTTCCCAAGGCCACCCAGTCAGGACTGCTTGCACAGTAGCGTGTAGATGAATAAACAGAGTCAGTGAACTTCAGTTTGCTTTTCCTGCCCATCTCTGTGCCATGTAGGGTTGCGTACTTAAACTGTGCCTTACCTAATGCAAGAGGGGTATAATTTTGTCCTTGTGGTTCTGTATTTCTTAATTTAGTAAACTACAGCTATCCTCATGCTGGTTTTGAACGCTTGCTTTGTGGCTTACAGTTGGTTTTTATTCAGCTGAAAGACTGCAAACATTTTTTCTGTTGCTATATGACCTCAGCTAAAGAAATACCAGGGCAGATTTTTTTGTCGGTATTGAGTTGTTTAGAACACAAGGAAAAAGTCTGGTAAGGCAAGACATGAGAATTCAGAATGAGACACTGCACAAAACCAGTGGTCTGTTTGCTGCGTTCATTTTGACATCCAGCTGTGTAAATTTGGTTTTAGAATTCATCAAACAGACCCTAAGAAAACACTTTACGAATAAAAGCTCACTAATGGGTCTAGCAGAACAATATTTTTCAGCTGAAATGTATTCTACAGAACAAAGAAAGTAAAGTAACTACAGCAATGTTCTTATAATAATAATGTACGAGCATAAAAGTATATGATCCATGATTCCCTCATGCAGCACATCTTCAGTGAGAAGCATACAGTTTTTAGTCTGTAGGAAGTAGACTATGGAGAGATGGGCAGGAACAGTATTTGTTAGACAGAGGAAGGAAAAGCTCCATGGAAATCCTGCTCATCCCAGGAGTTTTCCCCTAATGCACTGAGATATCTTTGTTTATACTCTTTTTTTTTTTTTTTCTCTATAAAGATTCATTTTAAAGCTTATTTTTGGATGCCAAAGTAGTATGGTGTGTTGGGTATAAATGGCAAGGGGCTGGCAGCAGTGGGGCTGTAGAGGCATCCAGCCAGCTCTAGTGGACCCACTGCTAGATCGTATTTTCTCCCCCTCTCATCCTGCTGAGGAGGAGATGTGAGTGAGGGTCTGGGTGGAAGTTTGGTTGTTGGCCCCGACTATCCCACCAATATGGCTATTGCACTGGAATTGGTCTAACAGAGCCCTCCTCTTTTCTTTTCTTTCTTTTCTTTTCTTTTCTTTTCTTTTCTTTTCTTTTCTTTTCTTTTCTTTTCTTTTCTTTTCTTTTCTTTTCTTTTCTTTTCTTTTCTTTTCTTTTCTTTTCTTTTCTTTTCTTTTCTTTTCTTTTCTTTTCTTTTCTTTTCTTTTCTTTTCCTTTCTTTTCTTTTCTTTTCTTTTCCTTTCTTTTCTTTTCCTTTCTTTTCTTTTCTCCTTTCCTTTCCTTTCCTTTCCTTTCCTTTCCTTTCCTTTCCTTTCCTTTCCTTTCCTTTCCTTTCCTTTCCTTTCCTTTCCTTTCCTTTCCTTTCCTTTCCTTTCCTTTCCTTTCCTTTCCTTTCCTTTCCTTTCCTTTCCTTTCCTTTCCTTTCCTTTCCTTTCCTTTCCTTTCCTTTCCTTTCCTTTCCTTTCCTTTCCTTTCCTTTCCTTTCCTTTCCTTTCCTTTCCTTTTTTCTTTTCGAGTGTGTGTGTAAGCCAGAGTGTGTCAATTTCCATGCACAGGGATTATTTCTGGCTGTGTTCACTCAGCAGGGAAGTTCCTGCAGCGAAGTCAATGTGTTAGGTCTGAGCTGTAGCAAACTCTTAAGGTTAGTAATTATTCTTCAAGAAACACATCAACCCAAGAAAAGGAGTGCTTTAGGATCTACCACTTTTTTTGTTCTTAAAAAGTGTTGAAAATGGGAAAGAAGGCAAAACCAAAATAACAGATGGTATAGAAAGGAACATGAAAGCAGGAAAGAAGAGACATGGGAAGAAGAATGAAGGAACATGAAAGTGGAAAGGAGGGAACTTGTTACTGTAACCTCTGGATGTGGAAAGCAGGGATAGCGGTGCGTTGAAGGAATGGAAGTTGTACCAAACTAGGAAGGAAGAGAAAGATATTTTACTATTTAAAAATGCTGTAAGGGGCAAATGCAGGCTGAGAGCAATCATGGCTTCATGTGGTCCTGTGTGCAGACAAGGAGGGAAGAAGTGAAACTTATCCTTTAGACTGAAGTTGGCACAGGAACATGTATATACATAGGCTGCCCAAGGAAAAAATTATTTTAACAGCTGTAATGCGTAACCACTAAAGTAATTCAGTGGCAGGTGAGTTTTCCAGTGGGAGCAGTGGGCAGAAATGGCATTTACTGCTCTGAGGGCAAAGCTCATGGTTTCATAAAGTCATTGAGTATCTCATGTTGGAAAGGATCCACAAGGACCATCGAGTCTAACTCCCTGCTCCTGACAGGATTACCTAAAACTAAACTACATGACTGAGAGTATCATCCAAATGCTCCCTGAATTCTTGAGTCCACTGATGGAAAAAGATCCTTTCACATGGTAATAGCAAAAGGATGGGTGCACCAGCAAGCTCTTTTAAGGTATTTCCTCCTGGTATTTCCTCCTGGTAGCCTTCCAGTCTAGACGATAAAGTCACTTTCAGGGTAGCAGCTTTGGGCCCAGGCCTGCTCTCCATAGCCAAGACTGCATGTGCAGAGATGAAAAAACTTTAAATACAACAGCAAAATGTAATTGTTAGCAAAGCTTGGCAAACATCCCTTGAGTAATGAAATTACTGTATTCCAAACCAGTGCTTATTAAAGGCCCAGTTCCTCACTGTTTAGTAGTTTAGGAATGCTCTTAGTGCCTGACACAGAAACAAGGTGTGTAGGAAGACACTGATGACTCTCTTGTGTTCGACCCTCTCTGTAACTGCTTGGATAGGGCTGTAAGGACAAGAAGGAATGTGGGTGCATCTCACTGAACCAGATCATTAGAAGTCAAAACTGCCATAGGATTGAAAGCAGCTCTAGAGCCAGTCTACAGAAAAGCTTTATAGGATATATATAGGAATTCCCTTTGTTGCTACTGAAATCAAGAAAATGTTACTGGATTTCCACTTATTCAAAGACACTAACAAAGTGAAAAAGAAGATTTCCTGTCAATGTCGAGGCAAATTACACAAGATTACACAAGAATATCAAACACTCTGTGACATTACCAGCAATTCAGGATTTCCCCCCACTAACATATGGTTTCCATTATTTCCTTCAGGCAAGGGGAACATGAAGGCTACAGATCCTAAATATGTATGAACGCAGGATATTGAGAAGGCTGAGGTCCTCAATGACTCCTTTGAATAAGTCTTCTCTGGCAAGTACTCACTCTTCATCACAAGGGCCACAGCAGGTGAAAGCAGGGACTGGGAGAAGGAATTACCCCCCGCTGTAGGAGAAGAACAGGTTCATGACCATCTAAAGAACCTGAAGGTGCATAAGTCTATGGGACCTGATGGGGTTCATCCACAGGTCCTGAGGGAGCTGGCAGATGCAGTTGCTAAGCCTCTGTCCATCATATTCGAGAGGTCATGGTGGTCTGGTGAGGTTCCTGCTGATTGGAAAAAAGGGAACATAGCCCCTGTTTTTAAAAAGGGGAAAAAGGAAGACTCAGGGAACTACAGGCCAGAGGTCAGTCTCACCTCTGTGCCTGGCAAGTTCATGGAACAGATCCTCCTGGAAAGTCTGCTAGGGCACATGGAAAATAAGGAGGTGATTGGTGACAGCCAGCATGGCTTCACTAAGGGCAAATCATGCCTGACCAATTTGGTGGCCTTCTATGACAAGGCTATAGAGATGGTGGATAGTGGCAGAGCAACTGACATCATCTACCTGGATTTGTGTAATGCATTTGACACTGTCCCACATGACATCCTGGTCTCCAAACTGACAAGGCATGGATTTGACAGATGGTCCACTTGGTGGATAAGAAATTGGGTGGATGGCTGCACCTAGTGAGTTGTGGTCAATGGTTCAGTGTCCAAGTGGAGGCAAGTGATGAGTAGTGTTCCTCAGGGGTGAGTACTGGGACCAGTGTTGTTTGCTGGAGACATGGACAGTGGGATTGAGTGTATTCTCAGCAAGATTGCTGACAATACCTAGCTGTGTGGTGTGGCTGACACCCTAGAGGGAAGGTATGCCATCCAGAGGGACCTTGACAGGCTGGAGAGGTGGGCCAATGCCAACCTCATGAAGTGCAACGAGGCCAAGTGCAAGGTCCTGCACCTGGGTCGGCACAACCCCAGGCACAAATACAGGCTGGGAAGAGAACAGCAAGAGAGCAGCCCTGAGGAGGAGGACTTAGAGGTGGTAGTAGATGAGAAGCTCGACATGAGCCACCAGTGTGTGCTCATAGCCCAGAGGGCCAACTGCATCCTGGGCTGCATCAAAAGAATTATGGCCAGCAGGGCCAGGGAGGGGATTCTGCCCTTCTACTCTGCTCTGGTGAGACTGCACCTGGAATACTGTGTACAGCTCTGGAGGCCTCAGCGCAGGAAAGATATAGACCTGTTGGAGAGGGTCCAGAGAAGGGCCACAAAGATGATCAAAGGGCTGGAGCACCTCTGCTACAAAGACAGGCTGAGAGAGTTGGGGCTGTTCAGCCTGGAGAAGAGATGGCTCTGGTGAGACCTTATAGAAGCCTTCCAGTACTTGAAGGGAGCCTATAGGGAAAGCTAGGGAGGGGCTTTTCAGCAGAGCAGATAGTGGTAGGACAAGGGGTAATGGTGTTAAACTGAAAGAGGGGAGATTTAGGTTAGATATTAGGAAGAAATTCTTCACTGTAAGGGTGGTGAGGTACTGGAATAGGTTGCCCAGGGAGGTTCTTGATGCCTCGTCCCTGGAGGTTTTTAAGGCCAGGTTGGATGAGGTTTTGTGCAACCTGGTCTAGTGGTAGGGTTCCCTGTTCATAGCGAGGGAGTTGGAACTAGATGATCTTTAAGGTCCCTTCCAACCTTAACAATTGTATGATTCTATGGTTCTTTGAAAATACTGTATAACAGTCTCTGCAGCAGTCTCTGGTTTTGTATTGGTTGGGGCAGTGTTGACTTCAGTAGTTACTTCACTGATGAAGAAGAGGAAACAGTTGATTCTACCACCCCCACACCCGCACGTAATTCTTTCTTAGATGGTTGATATTAGCAGTTAAGTCTTTATAGTTATACTATTAACCACTGAATTCTGGAGTGCAATGCTAGCTGTTAACAATAATCTACTGAGATCTTTGCTGTAAGGTTTTAGCTTTTTTCATTGGCCTCTTCATTCATACCAATGAGTGTCCTTTTCTGAAACATTTTAATTATTGCAGAGGATGAATATCAACTAATACTGGCACTGCCTATAAAAGAAAATAATCAAAAGCAGAAGAACACAGACAAAACTCAGGAATATAAGCAAGAAGAGGATGTGCTTGCCATGCAAAATGCAAATCTCAGCAATAACTGCAGCCAGCTCTGCTCCTGCCAGCAAAGGAATCCTAGGGCAATGAAATGGACTCAGCAGCTTCAGAAAAGCAGCCTGCTCATGAAACATCCTGGACCAACTCAGCATCAAAAACGAATGAGATGATCAGAACTTCTGCAATTCTACTGCACCCCAAAACCATGAGCTGCTTTCACATATGCCTGCTATCCACAACTGGTGTTCAGAAGTGAAAACTTACAAGAATTACAGTGCCTGCTTCACAGCACTGAAGTTGCAATCTCACTTGATTATTTTAGTACTAGTAATTTTGTACCATGAGAGTTTAGCATCTATAATTTTACCTGGTGCAATTTTGGGTTGGTCTTCCAAGTGCTGAAAGTCAAGTTTTCTTTTGTAATCATGCTAATGAAAAAAAAAACAACTCTATTAGGCTTGAGTACTTGCTTATTTTAGAACTAATGGCACATTTAGAGCATCTTAAGTAGCAGAGAGAAACAAACTAACCAAATCTTCCTTTTCCTCTCCACAATAAATACTTCTGGCTAAAATGGAGCACAGTCTTGGTGTCTGCAGTGATTTCTGTTTGGGTATTAGGGTCCAGCAACATAGAAATTGTTGTAAACATTGGCTATATGAGAACAGTTGGAGGAGAATAAATAATTGAGGTCACAGAGACACTTCTGCAACAATTACAGTAGTACATACAGAGACCATTAAATTACTTAAGCATGCCTGGAAATTAATATTGAGTTTTTACAAACGGCCAGAGCTGATGTGGCAACACAATTACTGTAATGGTGATGCACAGATGTCTATACTGGAGAGTGAGCCAGTCACCAGCTCCTCAGGATGTTTGCCAGAGGTCTATAAATACACTTTAATTTCCAGAGGCAACTTACTTTGGCAGTTCTTTAAAGCAGAATCCTCTGAATCCTTCAGCATTCCCTCAGCACACAAAACACTTGCCTCACAGACCAAATTTTCTTTTGGCTGAAATGATGCTTGCAAGTGCTCCCATGAAGCTGCACTGGCAGGTCCCTTAAGTGGAGTGGAAATAAAACCTTTACATGCCTTTTTTTTTTTTTTCAAAGGAGCGAAGAATTTATTCCCTAAAACATGTCTGAACTCATAACTGTAATTGGTGAATTACAGAATGTTGCTTAAGTGGCTTAATAAAAACATAGGGTTAGTTGGGAGAGGAGAAGAGTGAGAAGGAGGTGGCAAAAAGCCTGACTTCTGGTTTAAAGCAGAAAAGTAGCTCTAACTACAGCTAAAAGGAACAGCACTAGATCCCAGAAGAGAAGGGGAAATAAGACTTTCTGAACTCCATCCCGAGGTCTCAGCTAAAAGGCTCAGGGAAGCATCAAACAAGTCCCAGGAGTTCATTGCAGGACATCTCCATGGATCAGGGGAAGAACAGGGGCCTGTGCAGCTGCTGGAGGGAGGACATGGCAACAGATCGTTAAAGCTAGCTTAGTGAAGTGAAGAGAGGGCAAAACAGAGGGAAGGGAGGGGAAGAGAAGATGAGACAAACTCTCATTATTAAGTAAACACAACACCTGCAAGTGACAATGACAGACACAACAGTTTGGTATTACAGGTCTCCATCCCCTACTGAGATCACAATTAGTTTTATCAAATACATTGCCGTAATAGAAACCCTGGAGATCTACATTTTATCTTGCTAAAAAATAAATGCTTCTAAGCAAAAACCAATATCTCAGCAGAGTTACATAGTTCAGGAGGGAGCTCAGCCATCCTGTAATGCAGATGGGGAAGAAGATACCCATAAGGGCAGAGAGAGCTGACACAGGAAAGGTCCCTCTCCTGGTATTAAATGTGTTTACTTAACCTCAGAGGATAACTTTTGTCTGCTTCAGAGTCCTACTGCCATTGTAACCTAAGTACACTATGCCAGATCTTTGCATCACCAGGGAGCTGCTCCTCTCTGGCCCAAATCAGCTACTCGGTGCTGAGAGATTACTCTCCTTTGTGACACAGCAAAATGACAGACAAATGGACTGGCAGTGTAAATTGCAGGTTGTATCACCCAAATTCTTCTGGTGAAAAGCAGACGATGTTATGTTGGAGCTGGGAGGAGGCAAAAGAGGGTCTTTGGCTTAAGTACAGAACCTGCGAAGTCTTGGTCGGCAGATTTATTTCAAGGGATGGGCAGCCCGCTAAGAAGTTAATCTACCCCTCTTGATTTTTATGTAAAAGGCTTCCTCTTGAGAAAAGAAAATTACATTGTGGCTGAATCCCCACCTCCCTTGCCCTCTACCACCCCCATTCCCAGGACTCTCTCACCACCAAAACTTTTGTTCTTTGCTACAGGTCTGTCCACCTATGCCACACGGTGCAATTGAAAAGTCTGTGCCCACCCCACCTGTGAAAGACAAGTTGTCCTGCAGGATAATCTACTGGGGAGCACTGCTTCTACCATCAGCAGCGTCTGGATGACCAGAGGACAAACCTCTCAGCCTGGACCTGTGGGCCTGAAGCATTGTCCCCAGGAGAGTTTACATCCATCCTGACTCACAGCAGCCTTGTCTGCATGGCCTGGCACATGCCTCTGCTTCCCAGAGATTCAAGCAGAGCAAGGGAGAGGGCTAAAAAAGGCCACAGAATGTGTATATTTGAGGGCAATTGTTAGTTAGTGAATTGTACGCAACTGTAATTGCAGTTAATACTAGTACCAAACCCTTTTGATGGCTTTGTTTGCTAAAGAGATCTGTAAACCAACTGGACTCCCAACTGGAGGCTTATCCTTGCTTACCCTGCACAAAAATTAGTGTCTTTCAATTGCAAAAGGCAAAACAAGTGCTTGAAAGATAACTGTGATTTTATTTTTCTAGGCTTGCCTGTACTTCTGGAACATAATATATGGATACTTCAATTACCTGACATAATGACATCCTTGCAAACAAACAAAAAATTATTCCCTTTCTCAGTATCTGGGCAACAATATACAAATATTTACAACACAATGATAGGCAAGGAAAGATAAATAAAGTCGTCTTGATTACTGAAGCCATTTTCTTTCTAACACATCAGATTTGGAAAATAAACTACAATTCCCTTTGACTGTATTGAGGCTTTAACTTCAGTTCTCTAGGATATTTCATACAATAAAGTCACTCCTGCTCTGCTTCTACAGTTTGCTCCTGTGCAGTAGCTGTAGGATTTGCCTATTAAATGACTCTTTTTTTGTAATATTAACCTTGAAAACAAACACAGAAAAAAGTATGAAAATTTGTCATAAATATGTTATAGTACAAAAAATCAGCATAACTACATGCTTTATATATCTTCTTAACAAGAACATTAGGTCTGAGTCCAAAACTCTTGGCTTTAACCAAAGTGATTTCAAATAGAACAAGTATATATAGAAACAGAATCCTATTTGTTTGTTAAAAAAGGAAATGGTGCTTTCTTAAACAAAAGAACATGTGATTGCCTGGCCACAGACCCAAGTTACATTGGAGAGAGCTCAGAAAGCTTCAAATAAAATTGGCATTTGTTTAAAAGGATGATTTAAGAAGTTGGTTGGAAGAGGTTCAATCAGCCCATTTAGTCTGGTAATTCTAGAAACATCAGTGTAAAAAACCCTACTTTTTTTGCTTTCTGCTATACAATGTCACACAATCACATGACTGAAAACACGTTGCCTGCAGAAATGGTAGACACCGATCACACACAGTTTGGCTGGAGTATCTCAACACTGATTGCCTTGTCCAACAAGAGGTGCAACATCCTTCGGATACCGAGGTGCAGTCCTCAGCTGTTGTTTCACATGTGTGAGCTTCGTCTGCCTCTAGTGCCCAACGACACACAAAGCCTTGGCTCTCTTGCTTTATAATGTTCATTGAACACCATTTAGGACTCAACCCATGCCAACAGGAGATCTCAGCACGTGTCTGTTATATGTACAACGCAGGCCAGGCCAGCATTAGACCACTGCTTGCTTCAAAAACATATATTTGATGTTGGTTATATATACAGCAGCAAGTGTCACCCCAGAACAGTAGAGCATCTGCCCAGCAGGGCAATTGGTGCTCCTGACCCAAACAGCTTCTGCCAATTTAGAGCAAAACTCAGCTACGATCTAACTGTTGCTAACAGCTCTTTAAAAAATTGGCCCTACTTTTTCCAGGGAGGAGAAATGCAGTATTTGGACCCAGGTGGCAATTTCTCACAGATTTGAAGTCCCCATGTCAAAACCCAGGATCACTACACCTCCAACAATGATCAGCAGTGTTTTTATCTGGGGACAATGCTCTCTTTTCCATTAGACCCATACATGAAGCACTGAGCTTTTTTTCACCATGCAGCAGTTTGTTCAGCGAGGCTCTAACTCAGCCAGGGGCAAACTGGAATTCTCAATGATAGAAAAGGCCACAATGTAATTAAAAATAAACGGCTGTTGCGAGCCCTAACCTTATCTTACAAAGCTATAGTACACAAACAGCCCACATCAATACAGAAGTTACACTTCTCCTGCACTTTGAATCAGTAGCCATAACCCATATAAAAAACCCCTAAGGATCCTGAACTGTGAGGCTAGAGCCGAAAATGTGTCATTTGCAATTCTCCACTGTCCTCTAAAGGCTGTTTCAGGAATTTCAACCTCGGAGTTGGCACAAGCAAATTGTTTATGCTGTGTCCTTATACTAGGATGCAGGCCAGCAGGTGGAAGAAAAGTGGGAGGTTCATTCAGAGAGACCTTCAACTGGAGCTCTACAAGCAGCTACAATAGATCTGTCTGACCAGAGCCAGGGAGGGACCACATCTCTGAGGCATGTGATGCTGCTCCAGCAGCATTGCTGTCTCTGGCAAGGGCTGGGATCCACAGGATTTCTTTTAGTCTGCATCCTGATACAGTTCACTCTGCCAGTGAGGCTTGGAAGTCCCTTAGCATGACCAGGCACCTGCTGCAATAGGAACGTGCATCCAAATCAACTTGTCAAGACGAACTTATAAATTTGATCTTGTTTGCTGCCTACTTAGTCCTTTATAAGGTGCCCTTGAGGAGTTCTTCATTTGTAATGCAGAAAGGTCAAGCCTTAAAATAAGCCTACAAGTATACAACTGCCCATTAAGAAACCTTGTCGCTTAAGTCCCAAGCACCTGTAAGCTTCTTCTATGGAGCTGTTTCTTCTGAATCACTTACAGCATTGCCCTTTAATGGTCTTAATTAAGGAAATGGTAACATTTATTCTTTTCTTATACATCACGGCTAACATCCAATGACTGTTTTGGTAATTATTTCCCATTCTATTATTAACATCCGTCTTGCTCTTTTGGTTTGCAGGAGTTTTGATTTATTTTAATTTCCAAAACTTATTGCCAGGGAAATACTGGAATCACATTCTAACTCTAGGGTGAGTCTGAATATGAAAGATACCATTCCTCTACTGCTCCACCTCTTGAGCTGTTTTGCTGCTTTTCTCTTAGAAGATGGAACATCTTAGCAGTAAAGGTGTCTCTTTGTGATGCTGAACCTATTTTTTCTTGTTTCTTTGGTGTCCCCTGAAGACTTACTGAAAATGCTTATCTGTTTCTTTTGCCCACAGGGACTTAGAGAGTAGTCTAACCAACTAATTGCTCCTGTGGGCAATGAGGTAATGTGTAAGACCTAGAGTATAATGCTTGTAAAGCCTGTACCATATAATGCTGGAGTACAAAGGCAACTGAGTACAGGGCTCTTCAGTGTCTGACTGCTGTTAGGAGGGTACTCTGGGCAATTCAGAGGCAGTATTTATGTAATACTGAGGTTATGAGTCTTCGTTCATTTATGGCTTTCTAAAGGATCCACCTTTCTTTCAACTCTTGACTAACTTAATTTGTCAAGAACTGCATTTCTAACATCCTTTAAACACTCCTTCCAAAATGTATTGGGGATTTCAGTACTCCACCAGACCTTTGAAAAGGAGAAATGAAGCTGGTGGGGAGGGAAACCAAGGTGAATGGGAAGATGTGACATGACTTACTTGTTTTCAGAATATGTCCATCTCCTTTATTTCTCAGTTTTCTTTGAAAACAAGATGATTAAAGGTTTAGGAAGTAAAGTCTGTACAAGTTTCCTCTTCAGTTGTTTTGGGAAACACGAACCTCCAATTGCGCTTGCAGCTAAGTTGCCAATGGCTCTTGCCATTGTGCAGTGCTTCTCTTGTTTGCAGTGCTTATGAAACCCATTTTCTGTAGTGTCTAATGCCCTGTGTGGCATTTTGGAGAAAAATGGTGTTGGCTCATTCATTTTCTTGTAGCTGAGAAACCTGTATCATCTTTTTCTTTAGCAAATAAAATGGCAGCATTATTGTATTCATAGTGGTCTTCCAACACTTATATTAATTATGTGCATACATTATATATATACATATATATGTACACAGTGTATAAATTTATACTATGTTAATCTATTTTACTGGATAAGAAAATATTTTCATTTATTTATGAATGTTTTAATCACCTGACTCCCAGCTGTCAAAAACTTATTCTGTTTTTGTCTTAAACTTTAGTTGAGCTAGCAAAGTTGCAGTGCCGTAGCAATTCTCCCACTTTTCTCATTTACCAAATACCATTTTCACACACACCCTCCCATTTTATATTTTTTGTGCTTTCTGCTCTCCATTAAAGTGTCCAATTTTAACAGTTAAATTACTTGTTTTCTAGGGGAAATTTTATTTTCTTCCTTTTGCCCATTGCAATATGCTTCAACTCTAACTTTTACACATCAAATTGTTAAAAGAGAGTTCCCATTTGCCTTCTTAGCTGCTGTTGTAAGCCCGTCTGTAATTTCCCTCTGTTTCTTTACGCCCTTCAGCACAGTTCATTAGAAACAAGAGGTAAAACTCAATACAAATGCCCTCTTTTAAAGACTGAATGCAGTGCCTTGTTAGAAAGCGAAGAAGACTGTGTTCTTTGCCTCTCTCTTGGCAATTTTTGAAAAATCTTTAAAGTGCAATGAAGTGGCCTTGCTAGTTTTTGGAAATGTTCCCATTGTAGAAGTGAGAGGGATTCTGGATGCCTAACTACCTTGTTTTTGAGGCATGTTTCTCAAATGCAATTAACTGGCTTTTATTTTCCATGGCACTGGAAGATTGCATACATGGGATAATCACCTTGTGACAGCTTTTTCCTATCATATCTCTTAATATTCAGGCTGATGGTAACAATCAGTCCCATTGCATTTTCAATACTCTACTGTTTAGCTAACTTAATTGCTCTTCTGGTGACTTCTGGAGGAAAACATTTAACAGAATTTGTTCCACAAAAAGCTGAAGTAAAATAACTGTGCAGTGATAGAAATTTCACCTCCTACACTCCTCAGATTTTTCTTGGTATGTTTTTCTTTCTCCACTCTTTCCTGAGTATCTCTTTGAATCCCTGCTCTCTTCTCCTCTGCCCTTCTCTCCTTTTGTGAGCAACTATCCATCACCTTGGTTTCTGTAACCTTCTTGACCTGTGTTCACTCTGACCCCGTACACCTCTGCATGTCTCTGCCCTTTCGCCTCCACTTGAGTCTCTTATTTCCACTTGTGTGGAGCTTAGATTTTGGCCCAATGGTTTTCTGAGACAATGTACAATATTGCGTAGTCAAAGTGTATTGGCAAAAAACTAACTTTGGAACAAAAAGGAAAAGAAATACTGACTGAGGTACCTTTGCTGCTCTTTTGGTGAAAGAGAGTAAGTATCAAGTTAACCTTACAGGTGATTCTGATGCCTTAAAGACTGCATTGCTCCAAGCTAACACAAAGTAGTTAAAATACTATGTCAGGGAGCCTGGCTTAATACTTTAGAAAGCCTGAGTGGTTCATACATTAAATTTGTGACTTGTATTCCCTGTTAACATAAAACTAACTTTTTCATTCTATTTTAAAACTGCTGCTCAGCAGGCCCTCAGAGTGACAAATGACTGGTTAAAGCAATGGCTGCAGAGATTTTGTACTCTGAACTACTACAGACAGAAAGAGAGCATCTTACTTTAGCTGCCTATTGCTATCCTTGGCACTGTATGTAATTCTGGTTTGTTAAATTGGGTAGAGCAGGGATGGTTCCAAAGCCCATCTAGAAACCATACAGAAATATTTCCTTTGACTTCTGGAAAGAGCAACTGTTTGTACCTGTCCTTGCTTTACTTACAAACATTTGCACATCTCTTTCAAGCAACCAAAAAATTATTTTCAACAGATATTAGGCACTTTTGAGAAGTCTCCAAGAACCTTTACATCTGTGTGAAACGTGCTCTGTCATCTGGGGGAGGAGTGGCTGGAGAGTGGCAAGGCAGAGAGGGACCTGGGAGTACTGGTGGACAGCCAGTTGAACATGAGCCAGCAGCGTGCCCAGGTGGCCCGGAAGGCCAATGGCATCCTGGCTTGTATCAGGAATAGTGTGGCCAGCAGGAGTAGGGATGTAATTCTCCCCCTGTACTCAGCACTGGTGAGGCCTCACCTCGAGTACTGTGTCCAGTTCTGGGCCCCTCACTTCAAGAAGGACGTTGAGGTGCTGGAGTGGGTCCAGAGGAGAGCAACAAGGCTGGTGAAAGGACTAGAGGGAAAGTCTTCTAGGGAGAGGTTGAGGATGTTGGGGTTGTTCAGCCTGGAGAAGAGGAGACTCAGGGGGGACTTTATCACTCTCTTCAACTCCCTGAAGGGAGGTTGTAGTCAGGTGGGGGCTGGGCTCTTCTTCCAGGCAACCAACGACAGGACAAGAGGGCACAGCCTGAAGCTGCTCCAGGGGAGGTTTAGGTTGGATATTAGGAAGTACTTCCTCACGGAGAGGGTGATTAGACATTGGAATGGACTTCCCAGGGAAGTGGTGGAGGCACCGTCCCTGGATGTGTTCAAGGCAAGGCTGGATGTGGCACTTAGTGCCATGGTCTAGATGGTGTGGTGGTGTTGGTCATAGGCTGGACTTGATGATCTTAAAGGTCTTTTCCAGCCTTGGTGATTCTGTGATCTCTGAGGCTGTTCATTCAGGAGAAAACTGAAATGAGTACAAACGTGTACATGCACAGCTAGTTTCTAAGGTCAGTAATAGGAAACATGCATGAAAGTCACAGAAATTGTGAAGTCTAGAAGTTTTAAAATAAGTTTTAATTTTCTGTCCAGATGCCTCCTTTTTTTCAATCTTTTAGTACCTTTCAAACCGTAGTGTTTAAAAATGTACATGTGCCCTTAATACTGTGTGGCAGACTGGAAATTACAGTTTTTACATGGACCAAAGATAATTTGCTGTTTTTGATAGAAATGCTATTTTAAAGAGTTGAAAGAAGTTCTTGTCCAAAACATTGATATATTACATATGTGGCAAGGGGAAGACTGTATCCTTTCACAACTAATTTTAACAAAATAAATGAAGTAGATTTAGGGTTTTTATAAAGAAAACTATCCTTCTGTGTAGAGTTGAGAGACCTTAGGATTTGTTCACTGCATCTGGTCTAAGAGGAGATAATCCACAGGGCTTTGAGTGAAAAATAGTATCATTAAAATAAAAGTAGATCATCATTATATTCTGTCCTCGATTGCCTGCCCTAAACCTGTAACTAATTAACTGAAAAACAGATTGTATCATGGGCTGCTGCATTTCCTAGTGAATGTTTCTAAGATATTAAAATGCATCATATTGTACCCTGAGGCAGAAAAGCTGTTTTAACTTACAGAGGCAGGTTACATTTCCAGGGGCTATTTTTAAACTTTTCTTCCTCCAAGTTCCTATTGGCTAAGATATAATTTCTATTTCAGTTACCAGAACAAATATTCCTTGTAGTTTAAAAGAATAAGACATAAATACTTCCTGGTTCTTTTCCTTTTATTGTATTTCTTATATTGGTAGCACCACATGGATAGTCCTTCACCCCAGAAGAGTTCTGCATATTGTATGACAACCTAAGGTGGGTGATAATTTTATCCTCGGTTTCTGCTTTTCTGCTTTTTACTGCAGTTTCTCAGAAATTTATTTAGGTCTTGGTAACTCTGAAAAGGAGAGAGAAGAGCGTGTAGGGTCAGTTAGAGGTGGCCTCGGGATAGGATGCAGACAGCAGGAGAAGCTGGGCCTTTTTCAGCTCAGATACACAACTGCTTGGGCCCTTACCTGTATTTATATTTTCAGACAATGTAGCTCCAACAGGAAAACATTGAAATTATGAAAAGCCTGCATTACAAGCCTTACAAAATAAAGAACAGCCTTGAAGGAGTAAATGTGCTATTAAGAATTATAATCTTTAACACTGATTGTAGGAGATAAGCAGTTCAGTGTTAAAAAATAAAGCAAAAAGGTGAAACTCCTATGTTTCTCTTCAGAAATGTATCTGAATGGTGCTGCTGCCCCCCACTGAAAGGTAAACCACTTGTGCAGTGGCAGCAGGACATTGTCAACTTTCACACTAAACATGCACATTTATGCAGAATTGAGGCACAAACGAAATTTAAAACAATTTCTCCCTTGCTTTTGTTTGCAATCGCTGAATTCAGCAGCCTGGCAGAGGCAAAGCTGTCACAGCTTCACAGCCAACCAGTAGCAAGGCTCAGGATGCATCCCTCATAGGCACATGCACAGAGTACACATACACGTCACTTATCAGAGACTGGTTTGGGTTGAAAGGGACCTTAAAGATCATCTAGTTCCAAGTCCCCTACCACAGGCAGGGACACCTCCCACTAGACCAGGTTGCTCAAAGCCCCATCCAACCTGGCCTTGAACTCTTAAAGGGATGGGGCTTCCTCAACTTCTCTGGGCACCTGTGCTAGTGTCTCACCACCCTCACACCGAACAATTTGTTCCTGATTTCTAACCTAAGTCTCCCCTCTTCCAGTTTAAAACCATTCCCTCTTGTCCTATCACTACAAGCCCTTGTAAAAAGCTCCTCCCCAGCTTTCCTGTAGCCCCTCAGGTACTGGAAGACCGCTATAAAGTCTCCCCAGAGCCTTCTCTTCTCCAGGCTCAACAGCCCCAACTCTCTCAGCCTGTCTTCACAGGATAGGTGCCCCAGCCCTCAGATCATCCTCGTGGCCCTCCTCTGGACTCCCTCCAACAGCTCCATGTCCTTCTTGTGTTGGGGCCTCCAGAACTGGACACAGCACTCCAGGTGGGGTCTCATGAGAGCAGAGTAGAGAGGGAGAATTGCCTCCCTCGACCTGCTGGCTCGCTGGGCTGCAAGTGCACATCGCTGGCTCACATTGAGCTTCTCATCAACCAGCACCTTCAAGACCTTCTCCCCAGGGCTGTTCTCAATCCATTCTCCTCCCCGCCTTTATTTGTGTTCAAGATTGCCCCTACCCAGGTGCAGGACCCTGTACTTGGCCTTATTGAACTTCATAAGGCAGGCATAGGCCCACCTCTCAAGACTGTCAAGGTCCCTCTAGATAGCCACCCTTCCCTTCAGTGCTGACCACACCAGACAGTTTGGTGTTGTCAGCAAACTTGCGAGGGTGCACTTGATCCCACTAACATCTTTGTCAGTGACATGGACAAACAGCACTGGTCCCAGTACCAACTCTCGAGGAATGCCACTCATCACTCGTTTCCATGTGGACATCGAGACCTTGACCACTACTCTTTGAGTGTGACCAGCCAGCCAATTCCTTATCTACCAGGTGGTCCATCCATCAAATCCATGTATTTCCAATTTAGAGACCAGGATTTTGTGTGGGACAGTGTTGAACACTTCGCCCAGGTCCAGGTAGATGACACCAGTTGCTCCTTCCTTGTCCACTGATGCTGTGATCCCATCATAAAAGGCCAAATTGGTCAGGCACAATCTGCCCTTGATGAAGCCATGTTAGTTGCCACCAACCACCTCCTCATTTTCCACTTGCCTTGGCAAAGCCTTCAGGAGAATCTGCTCCATGGTCTTGCCAGGCACAGAGCTGAGACTGACTGTATATATACAGGTCAACCCAAACACACAACGCAGCACCAACAACCAATTCAGCTCCCATCTCTGGCTGAGTTGAATGGAGATCCATGAGAAGGAGATATATATATGTAATGTCCCACTAATATATAATGTGCATAAATATTACTTATTTTTATGAGTACAATGCTATTCTGCACAAGGAGGTCAGTGAGAGAGGGTGCAGGGTTCTTTCTGGATCTCATTAAGAAAGGCTTGACAACAAATGGCTTAATAAAATAGCTGTTTTAATACAACAGAATAAAATCAGGAATATAAGCAGGATAAAAAAAGTAACACAGGTAGTAAAACTTATACCCCTTCAGATGCTGGGCACCCTGCCTCTTTGCAGCACTGGTGACAGACAGCCTGGATGGATTTTCCTGTGGTGCCCTGCACAGGTCCCACCCATAGAGGGTCTCCTCTTCCCATGGCCTGTTGCACGGGATGGGGTTGGCACAGGACCCTCAATCAGGTTCCTATATAGCGGCTGCTCGTGTTGCCATTCAGGCTGCAACATCTGCAAGAATCCCAGTACAAACATGGATGTCTCCAGCAGCTGGGCTTACACATACAGCACAGCCAGCAGCTGACCCCTGGGCCTTCTCACCTCTGGATACGTGTCCTCTCACTGCAGTGTCTGCAGTGCTTGCACTACAGGTGCACCTCCCACCATCCCACTCCAGTTGCTGCACACACCCATCACACACACTCAGGAAAAGGGAAAGGGATTTAGTAAGGAGACAGAACAGGCTGCACTGATCAGGTGAGGAGCAAGACTAGAAAAACATACTGACCAGCACCCTACTTACACACAATCAGCCCTTTTTATCTGCTTATCCCACTATTTTTCCCACACTTTCTCCTTCCAAAATCACCATTGGGTGACCTGGTTAAACGGCTGGTGAAGAAGAAAAAAAAGGGTGAGTTGGCAGTCTTGGTTGGATGGCTGCTCTGTGCAGTGAAGCATTCCTAGGGACAGCATCCTGGAGTTGTGAGAGCTTCACAAAGTCAGTCTCCTTCTTATAAATGAAGATTCTTTCAAAAAAGCTATGCTTTGTGTTGCAGAGAAGCAGCACTAGGTAATGCTGACAGTGCCCCAAAGAGGGAAGACCTAGCTGCAGGTGAGGACAAAGCATAAATCAGCAAATGGAAAAAAAGAAGGCTGCAATCGCCATAAAAATCAAAGATGACATTGCTAGCTCCCATCCATTTCCAGGGGATCTTCCAGCAGCACTGGCTCAGTTACTCCATGCCATGGATTCAGAACCTTCCCCCCAGCCTGGCAGTCAGAGGGGGTCCAAGAGTGGTGATTGCTGTTGCCCAGGTACAGCCACAGATGAAGCAATCTCTGAGAACGAGATAAGAACAGGTGCCATTGCCTGAGAAACTGAAGATCGCAGAAATAGCTCCCATCCACTTCCAGATGATCTTCCTGCAGGGCTTCTTCTATGCCTCACTTCACTGATGCATCAAGTCACCACAAAGGAGCACTGAGGACAATGGCAGGTCACCACCAGCCCAGGTATTCTGTACCTTGCATTCAAAATGTCTCCCTCAGCCTTGCAGTCAGAGTAACTCCTGCAGCAGTGTGGACTCTTCCTAGATCGACAGATTTCTGCAGAATCACCCCCCAAAATTACCCAGCACAGCCACTACTGTGGATTTCCTGTGAACGGCTGGATTCATTTTAGCACAGAAGAGAACTAAACCTTCCTCTGGAACTTGTCCCCTAGTTCTGACATTGATGCTGCCTCTCTGGCCTAACAACATGCAACATGTCTCTCAAGTCAATGGCCAAAAGACTACTCATGCAACCATTTTTTTTTCCCAACAAAATGGCCAAAATAGAATCACACAAGCTTTGTAGTTCCATCAGACTTCCCAAGAACAATACTCTCTCATCACATCCACAAAAACAGAATCCTCCTGCCTGTCAAATGATCTGTGACCTTGTGATGCCAAGCTTGGCATCCTTCAGCTTTCCCTTTGGCACACAGGATATCGCTGGCTTCAGGATCCATATTTTCTTACAGTTGAAATGATGCCTAAAAGTACCCCACCATGAGGGTAGCTGCACTGGCAGGTCCCTTAAGGTCACAGGGTTAAAAGCCTTACATGTTTTATTTAACAAAAGCAAGGACTCCAAGGCTTGCACAATAATGGGACTCTTGGTGTCCACAGGGCAAACCTGCTAGTACAGGGCTGCAAGTCAGTGCATCATCCCCACTCTCGTTCACCTTCCTCATGGCTCTCAGCAGCCTCACCTGCATGGCCTGGCAGGTGCCTCTGCCTCCCAGGGGTTCAAGGACAGTAAGGGCAAAAGCCAAAAAAAGGCCACAGACCTGGTTGATCTGAGGGCAGTTATTAATTAACAACAACTCCAAGTACAGATAAGACTAATACCAAAATGCTGTAACAGGAAGGGATCTGTAAATCAATACACTCCTAACTGGAAGTCTCTCCTTTCTTTTGTTATGGAAAAATCAATCTTTTGATTACAAAAAGCAAACCACTTGTTTGAAAGATAACTGTGTTTTTATTTTTCTAAGCTTGCACTTGTGGAACATAAGTGACCTAATATAATGACAACTTTGCAAAAGAAGAATCCTCCTCTCCCCAACATCTGAACTGCAATATATAAATATTTACAATGAAAACATAAGGAAGGGAAGAGAATGAAGTCAACAGTAGCCAACTCTGTTTCTACACATCTGATTTTGCACACCAATTATTTCATTCCATTCAATTTTAACCAACACCTTCCTTTCACCCTTACTGAGGCTTTAACTTCATATTTAGATTTTATGTGCAACAGACACACTCTTGCTCTGCTTTTAGTTTGCTCCTGTACAGTAACCATAGAATTTCCCTGCTAAATTTTTAATCAGTTTGTTAATTTTGAACACAAAAAAAGAATTAAATATAAGTTCATGTCTCCTGATACAAAGTTTCTTACACTCAAACACATCACAACACTGAAAATCAGCATAATGAAATGCTGTATAGCTTCTTAACAAGGACATTAGGTCTGAGCCCTAATCTGTTGGCTTTAACAAAAGCTCTCTTCAAATAGAACAAGTACACATAGAAAAAATAACCTTCTTATTTTCTTGTTAAAAAAGGAAATGGTGCTTTCTATAAACAAAAGATGCAATTTCCTTGACACAGATAAGTTACATTGGAGAGAGCTCAGAAAGCTTCAAATAAAATTGGCATTTGTTTAAAAGGATGATTTGAGAAGTTGGTTGGAAGAGGTTCAATCAGCCCATTTAGTCTGGTAATTCTAGAAACATCAGTGTAAAAAACCCTACTTTTTTTGCTTTCTGCTATACAGTGTCACACAATCACATGACTGAAAACACGTTGCCTGCAGAAATGGTAGACACCGATCACACACAGTTTGGCTGGAGTATCTCAACACTGATTGCCTTGTCCAACAAGAGGTGCAACATCCTTCGGATACCGAGGTGCAGTCCTCAGCTGTTGTTTCACATGTGTGAGCTTCGTCTGCCTCTAGTGCCCAACGACACACGAAGCCTTGGCTCTCTTGCTTTATAATGTTCATTGAAGTCCAATCTAAAGCTAAGGAACCGAAGGCTTTCATCAGAACTGGTTGTCAGCAGCACCAAGAACTGCTGGACGATTCCCTGAAGGAGAAAGAAAAATGCAGGAGACTGTTAAGAAGACATCACTGGTGTGTTTTGCACAGGGATGCCAGGTGGTGCTCAGGCCTGGCATGGAGACAGAGGGAATCTGAGAAAGATCAAGCACAAGCATTTATACCCAATTGTTAGCACATTTGGAGTGGTTTCCATGTGGGACTTGCACTCAACTCAGTGTGTGGGAAGCACACTTCTGAAGCCCAACTTCTACCTCTAGCCATGGGTCGGCAGGAGCTCCACAGCACTCAGAAAAGGAGAGGACTTTGGAAGTATGGGAAGACTCATTTAAAGAGCTCATTCCTGATCTCCTCCAAGTACTAATGTCGACATGCCCATAACTAGAACACCCCATTACTTCCAAAGATGACGAAGGCTGGCCAGAGAAGTCCTGCATGGAAAATCTATAGTAGGGCTCAGCAGAAATACAGTCCAAGCAGGCAAAAGCTACATTGCCAACTTGTAGAAATCCTGCACAGCACACAAACTACAATCTATTCATGCCTACAGTTTAAGAAAGTTAGTTCCACTTCCCTCTGGGAGGGAGAACTGCAGTATTTGGACCCAGTACCAAATTCCTCCCAGATCTGAAGTCCTTGAGTCAAAGCTCAGGACCTCTATTGCCTTCAACAAAAGCCACCAGGATTGTATAGCCTGGTTTATAAATACTATTTTGTTTTCCTTCAAATTTCCATGTGAACTGAACTCTTTTGATAATGCAGCACTTCATCCAGGCTAGCTGCAAGTTGGCAAAGCTATAGGCAATACAGAGATAGACCTGATGGAAACCACCAGAGAGAAGGACTGGCAAGTGTTCTGCACATGCTGTACAGGTGCTAAGTCACGACTCTAACCGCTATAAAGAACCAACTGCACTCTTAGAAGGTAAAATGAACATATGGGCAACAGCCCCGCAAAACAACTTCAACCTCATCATGCATTTTTACCTTGGTTAATTTAATTACATGCTTAATATTTGTCTAAATGTGTATTTATGGATATTAAGAAAGATACAGAAATTATTCAATGATTCTATGAGGAAATATTAACAGCAAGGAAGAAAAAAAGCAGAGCCTACGGCTTTAACTCAAACTCAGTATCAACAACATGAAAAAAGTCCTAACTTTAGACATGCCAAAGGTGATAAATAAGAGAAGCTAAAAAGCACACTATATGACATCAAGAGTATCTCATGTGTCAAAGTTCAGAGATTAACTGGGGTAAGGTTTTGGTTTTCAGTTGATCTGGGGCCTAATCCTGAAAGGCTGCAACAACACACAGTGCTGTGTCCCCCCTTTTCATCACTTTCTGGAATGCTTTCCCTGAAAATCTAACAGCTGGTTTTCCTGGGGAATAGGAGTTTTAGAACCAAACATAACAAATTAAGACAAAGCCAGAACAGTTCCCATCAAAGCAAACAGCCTGTGTATGTTCCCTTCAATAGCTTACGTACTGATCTTCTCAGTAAACTTAAAATCAAGTGTTAAGGCCCTTCATAAGGACCCTTTCTGCAGTCTTTAATAGCAATGACTTGCAAAGATGGTGAGAAGAAACGGAATGCAGAAGGAATGTATGTATTTATTATTTTTTTTAAGACCAGATGATAGCTATTACTTTCACTGATGGAGGAAGGAGGGGATTTACAGGAAGTCTCCTTTTTTGTCAAGGGAACATACATGATCACAAAACCTGCTGTCCACAGAGGAACAGTGAATACAGGGTTTATAGTAAGGAAGCAAAAAATGAAGACCTCAATTCACCAACTGCACACACAAATACAGAAGTTACATGTAATCCATATTAGAAATTGGTTTCTACGTATCAAAGCTCAGCATCCATAGTAAAAAGAAAAACAACAGTCTAAGGGGCACCTGGTAAAAATGGGTGAGTAGTCGCAGCTGTGAGCACATTTTGGGTATTGAGTTTTGAAATTCTTTCATCCTCTTGCTCTCTTCTTCCTCTTCTGATGCAGTTACACCCCACTTGCCCTACACAGAGAGCAAATGAGTTAAGAGGTCAAGCATCGCATTATGAAAGTTGCTAACTGGGCCACTGCCATGTTTATATAAACCAACCATTGCCATAGAAAGCCAAACATGAAGCTTCTAATATTGAAGCTATCAGTCCCCTTGGTGGTGTGCAGCACATGAAAAATGTGAGCTTAGCAAAGCAGGTGAGTCTCACACCAGCACTGCACATCCCACAGACTGACAGTAGGAAGAAAGGCATGGAGCCACGGCCTATTTTGCAAATGGTTCAGAATATTAAAGCCTCTTCCACTTCCTTCACCTAAAACAGCCATCCGTAAATTTCTCACCCCCCTGAGCACTCTGCAGAATCTATTCACCTAGAGGTTTTGGGCAAGACAGATATGCAAAACATTGTTCAGCAGTTTTGTTTCAAGTCTCCAGCTACTGCTGACAACTTTTACGGTTGTCCCAACTACATTTTTCATTTTTGCTGTACTTCTACAAGATACCTAAAATCCTCCATATATCAAAAGGTAAGTACATCTGCCTCAATTACTTTTCACACTCTAATAATATCCTCACTGTACCTCAAGCTCACGCTGTTTTTTCCTCTCTTCAAATTGCAATCTCTGCTGCAGCTCCTCCAAAGCAGCTCTGTACATTGCATCTTGGGTATTCTGGAGCTCAATGATCTGATCAAAAACAGCTCGAAGCTGGTTGAGAAGTTCCTGAGACACAGTCAGGCAAAAAAACCAATGAAACAGTTGTACAGCAAAGGAGTTTTAAGTTAGTAACATTTTTCAGAACATGAGTAAATGAAATCTTTTTACACAAAGCTGGAGAGACTGTTTTGCAAAGCCCTAAGTGAGTTGTTGCATGATCCCACAGTTTCTTCGGACCAAAAAACAACTGGCCCATATTGTAACCAGTTTTATAATCAACATCTGTCACTGTGTTGGGGGAGTATGTACAGAGCCTACCATAATAAAGTCTTGTATTAAAGGAAGAAAAAGTTACTCTTCCCCTTGCTCCTAACAACATGTGAGAAGATAGTTCCCAACACATAAGCCAGGATCACAAAGTTAATGCAAAGGAGAAGACTTACCCTGGAATCACTATCCAGCAAGCACCGAGCTATGATGGTGTCTAGAAAAACTTCATGAGCTGCAATGATGTGATCCAAGTCCTGTGCTTGTTGGACCTTGTTCCAGAGTTCATCCCACGAACATTCAAGCACCTGGAGCAATGATTCAGGATTTGGCTGTTTTGATTTGCTAGATGACAAGCTCTTTGAAATTTAAGACACACAACACATACAGAATATTGAAAGTACTTAATTTTTAAGCAACTAATTGGGTGGATAGAGTATACCTCAAATGTAATGTAATACTGCATTTGATGAATGAAATGGACCATTTCTGATGCCAGAACGTGACACTGATGCAGCACCCCAGAAAGCTCTGAAAAAAAATCCAGAGAGATGGCATGTTAACACAGCAAGGACAACCACAGCCATAAAATCAGCTTTTTTCTACCAAATTGAATAGTTCATAAACCAGTCACTAATCTTGGATGGTAGCAGTCATACGGGCTGGCAACAGTTGAGCAGCAAACACTGCATAACTGACTCCTAGAAAACATTAGCCAAAGATGACACTGACTGTGTGCTCAGACAGCACTGGGAACTTGATGAATATCAGAACTGAGAAAAACCCTCTCGGTTCCAAGAGACAAAAATACAATTAATGTCCCATGTGTTCTTTTGGCTGAAAATCTGAGGCCACAGACTTGCAGTTCCTTCTGGGGACTCTCATCTCTTACCATTAGCTTTCAAACCACAGACAGCATATGTGGCATCACTTAGCTACACTGAGATCAAAAGAGAGGGTGGCTGTGACACAGGTAGGGCATTTGTGGATCACGCGATCCAGGTTCAATTCTCTCAACCGCCAGAGGGACCCACACTAATGGCCTCAGCTGCTCACCTGAAAGAGAAGGTACCTGTGTTGCAGAAGGGTGTTACCAAGATCACCATCAATTGCAAAAAGTATCTGAAGATACTCAGTCTTCTGGAATCAGGCAGATATCCAGACAGAGGAAGTAATTTCTAAAAAGCTGCCAAAGTAATTTTCTACTGTAGACAAGCTAAAAGACTACTACAAAAGGAATTCTACATTTTTGTATCTTGGGATGTTACTGATCATCCAATGATTTGAAATATATTACAGCCTGTTGCCTTCTCATGCCTTTGCAGGAAGACTATCCCTAACACATTATGTTGCATCTACTTTAAATAGGGTCAGCGAAAAATAGTATCAGCTAAAAAACAGAAATTCCTCCATGGTAGGAAGTTGGATACATCCGTGTTTCTTCTTCAAATTACTGACAGGAAAAGAACAAGCTTGACACTACTGTCTACTAATACTCATTTAGAGCGCTAAAAACCCTGGCTGCTAAAGACTTTTTGGGAATTGTGAATAAAGCTGTCCTTGAAAGTCAATGCTGCCTCTTTGTGGCTGAAAAACAAAAGACCCTGCAATTCTTTCCTCTGATAAGTTACTGTCTTCCATTTGGTGCTCTGTGACTGGAAGGGCAAGGTACCGTTTCGTTGGGAGAAAGAGAAAATAAAAGCAAGTTCTACTGCTTCTGCCTAAATCAGTGCTGGAGTGGACTTTCCATATATTTCTGAAAAAATTCTACTTGCAGCTTCCAATGTAGACATGTCGGTAAACAAGAAAGACTCCTGTCCCTCCAAGCAGGAGGCAGTACAGGTCTTTATAAACACCTTCTTCTTTGTCAGAGGCACAACCTGAGAAATACAACACTCTACTCTTTCTGCCAACAATAGCTCTAAGAGCTTGGGCAGCATTTTAAATGTCTGTTACTTAAAACATAGCCAAACCTAAAGGCGACAAGCAATTGAGCTTTTATCTACAAAAGACTGCTCCATGGCAAAGCATAAGAAAGGCCTCCCAGAGGCGTGGAGGGAGGAAGAACAAACGAACTTCCTTCTCAAAACAAAAGAAGACACAAAGCCCTGGCAATGGGAGACAACTTCAGCTTGAAGACCCTCAGGCGATGAGAATAAAATCTGTTAACTGCACCATAGTCTTAAAGGGAACAGAAAGCAGGAATGCTCTAGACTGCTGGTTTTTAGTCAAACAAGCACTTATCTGGGACAGGAAAATGACAGTGAACTAAATCCTATCTCTCAGAAACAGAAGTGGAATCTAGTAATCCCATACAGTTCCAGAGATCAGCCTCATGTACCGGAGCAGACTTTTACAAGAGCTTGCTTCCCAGAAACCTTCTGAGGCCAAGGTGTCCACTCCCACCCACCTAACAATTCCTTATTATAGAAACATAAATATATCTTTTAAAATATTACTATGCCACAAAGTTATCTACATCCTCAATAGCTATTTTTTTTACTGAGAGAAATGTAGCTCGGTAAAAAAGTCAAGATGGAGCCAGTACAAATATGACTATATTCTCAGCTGAGAAGTAAGATCACAGAATCCCAGTCCATTAAATGTACGCCAGAACCACTACGCTTAAGAGCTTTCCTATTTCTTCTCAAACATGTATTTTTCTTATCTTAGCTCCTTCTGTTCTTAACTAAACAAAAACACAGGGAATGAGTAAAGGTAAAACTAGTAAATTCTGAAGTGTGCATATGTGAGACTTAATACTTCCAGCACAAGAAAGAGGGAGACACAGGGCACATACAGGAAGGTATCAACGACGATTAATAAAAGGGGATGGAAGAGAACGGTCTCTGTCCAGAAACATGATGTTTCATCTACAAAAGCTCACAACCAAGGATAAGTACAAAACAAATGGGAAACCTCAATTTCCAGTAATATTATCTTCATCATCATCATCTACCATTAAACAGTCAAGAGGAGCAACCAAATATAAACTTCATCTGTTCCAACAGACTTTTTTTTCCCCTCTCTTAATACAGTTTAAAATAAGATGCAGTCAGCTAAATCCAGTTTACAAGGCTGTCATTCATTTGGGTCTCTCTCACCTGGTATACTTTTCAGAAGCTTTGCATTGCACATGTGTCCTTTCCATATATCAGTAAGAATATACTCCATTCGCTTCGCTCTCCAAAGGAAATTAAATACTCTTAGATAGTGGCTCATGCACTCACGTGTAAATACCTACAAAATAAACAAAATGTCAGTACAAAAGTGATAGACATACCGTGTGCTCTCTTCACAGTAAATTGTTATCTGACCCATGCAGTTTATTGGTAAATATCGTCCAAACAAGATCTCTGGAAACTCCAGAGCTTTTGGAAAAATCCTCCCTCAGGGGCTGAAGTGAGTTACCTAACATTAAAGCAGGCACAGGGAACTGCATGAAGCCTAAGAATGGGTGACCATGACAAATCCTAAACATTCCACTTTTTCAAACTACATATGTACACAAAAATTCCTTCTGCTGGTGAGACTCACATATTGATGTTCTGTTTAAAAAGAAAAAGTTCTTTACAAGTCTTTATAAAGGCTAAATACATTCTGATCAATAGTGCAGCTATTTTCTCAGTAGCTTTAATGAACACTGCCTATCAAATTTCATTTAGGCAGTACAAATAGGTTCTCAAATAGATTCTTCAAAATTCTTCAGTTCATTGTAAATTATCCCAAATTAGCAGCTACAGGCTAGCAGTAATGGAAGAAGAGGAGCACTCAATTTATTCAGTACTTGCTAAAATCTCTGCTGGAACAAATGCATTACTGATTTTCAGTAATGATTGTTTTAAATGTAGCTTTTCAGCACTCACAATTAATTTCTACAAATCGAGATTTTGGATTTTGGCTCAACTGTTTATACACTGGGTGCATTCTAGATATCAAAAAAAAGAAGGCTTTCTGATCTTATATTCCAGAATAATAATTTTTAAAAAAAGGTTATTTCAATTAAAAAATATTTAACAATTCAATTCAATATCTGAGACATGTTCACAGCCAGCAGTTTATGACATTACCGTTGCAATTGGCCCATCAACATGATAGTCTAGGCTGAAGACATCCCATCCAGTGTCCCCTGGTGACACCTGTATTAAAAAGATATGCTACTTTCAGTGTATAATCAGAGCATACCAGCGAGAGCAACTCTTGCTTCCTCTTCCATTCTTCATAGCTTATGAAAAAAACCAAGCATCTAAATCCATATAGGATACAGAAGTTCCTTGCAAAAAATGAACCAAATATTGATTGACACAAGGGTGGGATTCATCTCACCCAAATGTTGATGTTTGTAATATCAGTGTTTTTCCATTGGAGCCACTAAAGGAAATGAAGGAAGGAAAAACTTCTTAGGCAGGTCTCAGCCTAAATTATAGGCTTAGTGCAGATGCTACAACTCATCAGTTAACTCCCACCTCTGGGACTGGAGCTTTTTCACTAACTCAGGTTCCTTACCAGAGGTCTCCTCCATGAAATGCACCTTCATTGCTTCACTCTTTGTAATTACTGGTGACAAAGACACCACCCCCAGATTCTTGTAAGAGCAACAACAGTAGGAGCTGTTTGCAGAATCTCAAGTCAGCATCAATCACTGTTAGAACCCAAGTACTCAGCTTTGTATTGTCAAGGAAATGGTTGGAAACCAACAGCTGGGAATACAATTAGCCAATAGGCAGTAATTGGGAAAAGAAGACTTACTGAATGAGGTTTGCGTAATTCAAAGCAGATTTCAATGAAAAGGAGGTGGAAGAAGTATTTACTATACATGCATATTAAAATTTTATTTCATATCAGTATCTGCATGTATACACACACACAAAAGGTATGTTTCAGGTCAGATTCACCATGATGCAACAGACCTCCAGAAGCCGAACATCCAGTCGTTTGAGAATCTCTGGATTATCGAACTGGGCATTAGTTGCTCTCACCGCTGTTTCGAGGATTCCAGTCAGATTATGCTGATATAAGGTTGTAGCTGGTCGTGCAAGCTCTGGCCTGGTGGTTATGAAACAAACAGTCATGCCGTATTACTGAGATATTCTGCAGCAGCAATTTGGTAGTAACTGCAGCACACAGTGAAACACTTTTCTGACAGACTTTCAAAACTTCCTGTATCACTCTTTCAGTCTTAGCCACAAAGAAAATCAATAAGAAAAATATTTCAAACTGTCTATTTACATGCAGCTATACACCTGAACAGCAGCGTGAGGAGTAACTTTATCCTCATTTAATGCCAGTAATTTGAAATTGCCAGGATTGCTAGCATAACTATTCTGTAATTTGAGTTGCATTTATATCTAAAATTAGGCAGATTACATCGTTTACACATCAAATCAGTTATTTCATTTCAGTTTTGAAAGACTTACTGGTAGCCATCTCATTGGCTTAGAAGTGCTGGCAGAAGCACACAAACAAACCTGTCTCCTCTACCTAACTTCAACTTTCCAAAGAGTTGCAACTTGCAAGTAACAAGTATCTTGGACTACTCTCCCCCACAACCAGTACTGGAAAGCCCTGCATTACTTCTGCCTCAAATGTAACGCTAACTCCACAAACCAACCTTATTCCGCTTCATACCAATTTTCACTTAAAAATGCATGGTCACATACAAATCATCACCAGATGATGCCGATTATTATTAACAAGATAATGGAAATGCTATTACAAAGCTTGCCTTCTAGACCAAAGGAAAGCTGTGTAAACGACACTTTTAGTAGGCTAAGTTTCCAGTAGCACCAGCATGTAAAAGCAGTGAGCTTGAAATACATTTCAAGAACTGAAACTGACACTAGTGGGTGCACCCGAGTGCTTAAAACAGAGGCTGGTGAGGCATTGATTACATTTTTTTAAACGCATTTAGGGGTTTTGACACGATGCTTTGGACCAAACACCTCCGAAATATAGAAGTCTAACATTCAAAGCAAGTCTAACTAATGGCATCAAGAGCAACAGAACTTTTCTCCTTAAACTTGCTGGCAGGAGCAAGAAAAGCGCTAACATCCTTGAGGCTGTCACAGGGTCAGTGTAAACGTACCTATATTAGTGCAACTTTTCAAGACACTGTGAAACAGTACTGTATATACTTCCTACCAAAGAGGAATAACTAAGTTACAGCCTCAGGGTCAAAGAAATTAAACCCAAAATAGAATTTAAAAGTTGTGCCATTAAACCTTTGAGTAATAAGATACTTAAAGGGTCCTCTTCCAAAAGCAAAACAGATTCTGTGCTGATCATGCACATTTGCAAGTATCAGAATTTCAACATAGTTACCCTTCCTACTCTCTTACTTGAGCAAGTCCATTAAATGTCTGATAAAGTCTCCTTGACCAAGTAGCAAGTAGCGCCTCATGGCCTGCATATGTTCCAACAAATTGTACTTCTTATTGAGAACATCCAGCAGGTATTTGCTGGTCTCAAAATAAGCTGCATCAATCTTTTCTTGAAATGCATTTTCGAGATCCGTGAACAAATCAGCAGCTAAAAAAAAAAGTTAAAATTAAATTAGTATTTTTCCAAAACTGAGGCAAACAAGCCTTGAAATCGAAACATACAAGCAGAGAAACTGCTATTTATTCTGATACACTATATTATACATTTGGTGCAGCCAAAGTGAAAGCAAGTCTAAAGCAGCCCATACTTCAACAGTATTACTTTTAATCAGTGCCCAGCTTGTACCTTCCAATAAAAGCCCATATTATTTCATCACTTTTACAGAGATAGTGATTTTTAATTTTTTTTTTAGCTTGCCAAAATACTGCAATTTACAGAATAAAATAATTTGAAGGAGATCCAAAAGCTCAGAGTTAGGGTAAAGCTTTGTTGGAGTGGTGATCTAAATCGAAGTAACTTCTAATGATACGGGGCAGAGAAATGGAAGAATGAGTCAGAACATTAAACAGAAAAGAGTTCTCACATATGTCTGAATAAGAGAGAAGGGAATATGCTTGCATTATCTGGGGAACAACCAGCAACCTATTTTCTTCTCTACCTTTAATGCACAGCAACTTAGGGTCAGAAAGCAGGACACCGCCCTTTAACAGGCTTTTTTACAAATACAAGCTTATTAATAACGGACTGCAATAAAGCTGTTCTGAGATAGCAAGAAATGTGGCCTCTGCAGGCAACATGGAGCAAACCCCTGAACAACACTGACAACTATCCTAAGATCACAGAATCACAGAATGGTTTGCGTTGGAAGGGACCTTGAAGATCATCTAGTTCCAAACCCCCTGCATGGGAAGGGACACCTCCCACTAGACCAGGTTGCTCAAAGCCCCATCCAACCTGCCCTTGAACACCTCCAGGGAGGGACAGCTCTCATGCTAAGGGACAAATGCACATGTCCCCATCAGTGGCTTGAGGCACAGCTCAAGTGGGACATGACTAGAGGGAGGGCACTGCTCCTTCCCTCACTATTCTAGTGAGGTATTTGCTGTCAGGTAAAGTGAAACCCCACTAATTTCTTCTGAAAGTCTCCTCAAACTCTCTTAAATCCCCATGGTGCCCTTTGGTCCATATTGGGACAACCCAACCAACTCGCTGATGCCAGCACAGGAGCACCAGTCTTCAACATTAAAAGATATACTTTCACTTCCAACAATTTTTAATTACAAAATTATTGCTCAAAAGGAAAAAAAAAATAAGATCCAGGTACCAAATTAGTGGAAGCCAGTGCACTGCCTGCTCCAGGATTAGTTTCAACCTGTACTAGAGACAGTCCAGAAGCTCCCAAACTGTGGACAGCTAGAGCCTGGAATTAGGATCACTTTATCTGCCTTCTTCACCATCCTTCTTCCCCAAATGTCTGCTACAATCCCCTGTCAGGCAAGATTACCAACTCCTACACTGTTCTGCATCCCTGACTTCCTGCTTTAATACAGATTCAGACATTTTTCCATCTTGATTACTTCAGCTTTGAAGGAAGAAACATGAGAGTTAAGGTTCCAAAGCAAAGTAAAGAAATAAAAAATACAGCCAAACCCATGAAACGCCCAGATTTAAAATGAGAAAAAGCATCCAGGATTCAGGCTGGCATACTAGCTTTTTATCATATTACTATAAAAGTAATCATCTAAAGGGACTCTGAGGATATTCTCAGATTGCAGAAAAAAAGGAGGACAAGATTTCTAACATCACTGATACAGAACGTTCTTTCTGGATTGAATGGGTAAAATGCCCTAAATATGAAGCACAGTTTTATGCAGAATTAAGGCAGCACAGTACTGTGAGGTACTTCGGCTGCAAACCATAACCTCAGCACTTCTTCAGCACACTGCAGATAGAGTGGATAACATCCATTACTATAACTACACTCCTCTCTGAAACCAGTATTCTCAGCACTTAAGATAATGTACTTGCTTTGAAGCTCTCATCCCCTACATAATAGGGAACCTGTATTTGCGCAGATCTTCCATTCAACTAAGGAGAGAGAAACACAAGTGCAAACTGCAAAAAATATTGGAAAAGCATGGCCGTAAACACTGTGTAAAGTGGTGAAAGTAGTGCACCCAAAGGATGTGTTTGCCTTTTTCAGGAGTAGCTCACAAGATGATGGTTCAAATGCATTTACAGCCCTAATTCACTTCACCCCTATCCCTCTCCCCACTTTAAGCACATCTTTGACTAGGCAAGCAGCATGCATGGTACAAAAAATCACATTATTAAATATTCTTGCAGATGTGAGTGTGATTTTATTATTAGAACAGCATTCACTGAGTGTCGCAAACCGAGATAGGAAAACTGCGACTCACTGCCCTACACAAAGGGAATCGAGGGCTGAGGACCACTCCCTGTCACACTCACAAACAGTGTTTAAAAATCAATAGGTTTATTAAAGGCACTACTGTCTAGGCGGGGTTATTGCTACAGAACTACAGAGCAACAGCAATCGTAGGGAAGAATAATGCAATACAATAGAGTCCGTCTCTCACACTGAGGTACTCATGCTAAAAGTATATACTGTGAAGAGTTAATATAAAAACTAATCCAAGGTTGATCTGGAGGAAAAAGAAAAAAGATAATCCCACAAAATCAAGCTTCAAAGTTACATGTAATGAAGTCATATTTGAGAACAGGAACAACAGAAAAGATATTGTACAAGATGTCAAAAAGTGCAAAGAAGGATGTACTTAGAAAACTAAGGAAATAACTTGACAGAAAACCAAATGTTTACACAATTTTTCTCTTAGGAAAAGTTGAATATATGTTTTGGTTTGTATATAACCATATACTTAGGAAACAATATACTACCAGGACATCATTATACTTCTAAAAACTATGTACAAAATAGCAAAGAAATTATAACAGTGATCTACATCTTAAAAATTAGACTCTCTTTGGTATATTCCATATAAAGTTATAAAAAGAAGTTGAAGTAAAATACCACCCTCACCAGAAGAAAGCAAGTTCTCCTTTCTCCCAGATGTAAACAGCATCCTAAGCATTACCTTATCTTATTTGCTAAGCATTTATACATAGAGTCTTCTTGTAGTACGTTTATTGTTGCTGTCTTTCATCATAACAATGCTAACTTTAGTGCAAAATATGCCACCAGAGAATAACTGCAAATGGCATATAAGCCCTAATTAATTTAAACTGAAATATCTTCTACATAGAGAGAAATAATCTAAAGGATTTCTGATAGTTAAGCTTTGGTTTAATGTTCAACAGCTGGCAGCACCAGCTCTAATTAATCTTCAAAAAGAATTTCACTAACTTTCTTCAGACATATTACAGTGGTGGAGTGCATTTTGAAAGGCTTCTGTTCAGCCTGTTTTTCTGCTTATTCTTTTAGTTACAACTAGTGGCTTATTAATTATTTTAAATCACAGAATTAGGTCAGTATTATTATGGAATCGTACAATGGACTACATTCGATGAGAAGTTGCAAGCATTAAATTCTTACTGCAGCACTCAAGAATATCCCTTCTCCCATCGTATCCCTTGCAACAAAACTCAACTGAAAGCAGGCTGATCACGCCTGGTCTCACTTAGAAATTCAGTAATTAACAACCATCCACCAAACCTACAAAATTAAGAAAAGAAAATTACACACGTGCACCTTCATACATCTTTTTTAAAATGCAAGTATCCATGAATACACCTATATTTTAAGGTAGATGGGACTTTTGTATTCTTTCCACCCCACTATCCAAAATGTCAGTCTATAGTCTAAACTACTTATTTTACAGACAGATCTCAGTTCAAAGGGAAGAAGTTGATCAACACAGATACTCTACCATCTTTTGAAGACTCCGCAGACTTTGCCACTGCAATCATCTTTGTGGATGGCGTTTGATCATGACAAACTTGATGCAAGAAGTTTATAGATTTTCCTATTAGGAGGACCTAAATGCAAAAACATTTTTCAAAGTGATTTCCATATAAGAAAAAAGCAAAATCAAAACAAACAAAGCCACCCACAACCACCAAGACAACAGGCTATTTTGTCATATTTCCCTGCTCTTAGCTTCACAGTCCCAGCCACAGCAATCCAGAACTTCAGTACTAACAAAGAGGTTTTCAACACAAACTTCTTTTCCTTCCTTGGCATCTCCATAAACTGATTGTCTCCAGTTAGAGAACAGAAAGGAGAAAGAGTCTTACAGTCTCCCTCTACAAACAATTTTATTAATGTAGCTATTCTCAAGATGATATATTGTTAATTTGGTCTCTATTTTCTTAATGGAAATCTAAGCAGCAGTATAGAGCCAACATACCTTTTTTGATTGCTCCATTGTAATAAAAGAAGGGATCATTGATTTCCTCAATGTGTATTTGTCATGCCACAGTCGATCAGTTTTAACTGTTGGATCTGAAGCTACAAAAAACTGTAGATTGAAATAAATATTAAAAACAAAAGATGATTGTAAAATTTCTCTACTTGTATTTTATTTCTGTATTCAGAAAGCTGCAAAAACATTTGAGTTGTTCTTTTAACTAAAAAAAGGAAAAAAACGTCCACAGATAACATGCAGAGTTGTCCTGGCAATTGATACGTAAATTTTATCTTGACCAATATGAACTCTGAAGAAAAAAGTTAAACAACAGCTCACATAACTTAATTTCCTCTATATGTTGTGAAACCTTAAGAACCCCAGGGTAAAGTAAAATGTTCTATCTGTGAAACAGCCACTAGGAAATAGAGAAGCATGTAGCATTTTTCAGGCAATTAGTTATACAGTTAGGGGAGAAAATATTGTTCAGAATATAATATAATATAATATGCTCTTATTTTGCTGGTTCTATTTTCACTCAAGCCCTTTTGGATTTCTTCATAATTTTAACAGATACAGAACTGCAGAAAAAACCCCACCAAGAAATTCTGCAACTGAACTGGTGATCAAATGTTAAGGTCTCTCAACTCCACACAAGACAATACTTTTATTTGTAAGAAACTGAATCTACATGACTAGTTTTGTTAAAATGACTTGTGGAAGGATTCTGTCCTGATCCTGTCAAACACCACATCAGTTTTTTGAACAAGAACCTTTTTTGAACAAGAACCTCCAAATACCACTTTCACCAAAAGCTGTCAAAAAATGTATCTGTGGTATGAAAACTGTAGCTTACAGTATACCACACCCAACAGTGATTTTTAGTATTACGAACACTCTTAGAGTACACATGTAAAGAGTTGAAAGCTAATGAATTACATAAAAACAAAAAAAGAAGACAACGCCTCATAAATGGACATTAGGAAGCATTTCTTTACCAAAAGGTTGGACAAAGGCAGGAACAGGCTTCCTAGAGAGGTGGTCAGTGCCCCAAGCCCATCAGTGTTTAAAAGGCATTTGGACAATGCCCTTAACAACTTGCTTTAACTTGGTTAAAGCATGAATTGGTCATGTAGTGGGACTAGATGATCATTATAGGCCCCTTCCAACTGAAACAGAATACAATAGACTACAGATGAAACTAAGCCTGAGGGACAGCTAGAAAAAAAGTCCATTTTGCACTTCCAGCCATAAAGATTCATAGAATTTTTACACGTCTCCTAATGCTGACCTTAAAGATCAGCTGTGAGTGTATCTGCACTCATTTTACTTTTGACCCAGATGGTCAGTTTCAAAAAAATCAGTGTATTTTACACTTAGGTTAAGTTACTCAGATGTGTCCCAGAATTGTCTCAGAATTCATTTTTAAAAAGGATTCTTTGGCCTCTTGGAACCAAAAAAATCTCACTTTAACAGGACTGTACTAATTGCAGACAGGAAAAAGAGTTGGGAGACTGTAAAAGGGATAAAAACATTTTTAAGAAGGGACAGTTACAACAGCTTCCTGTTAAAGACTACAGAATAACTTTGTAGAGTTTTTAGAGGAACTCTGGAACCATAAACCTGTTCTACCCAATTTGACAAATCAAAGTTATTTATGAAGCTGGGGATAACAGTAGGTAGTCAGAGTAGAATATTCTGAACTTCATTTCAAGGCTTTCATTCCAAACAAAGCTCTCTGTATACATTACTATTGTTACACTAAGCAGGAGAAGAGGAAGATGACTCTCTTCAGAAGCAAGCATCTATTGTTAGCCCACTATTCTGCCTCTACTAAACAGACCCAGCACATAATTCATTAAAGACAAAACACTGCATCATTGCAACCTCCAAGACATCATGCTGACTGAATTCATGCAGGGAGTCACATTTCATGTTGTTATTGTTTACATTACTTACTCATGTTGTATATTTCCATCACAGTCTCCTTTTCACAGAATCACAGACTCACAGAATGGTCAGAGTTGGAAGGGACCTCTAGAGATCTAGTCCAACCCCCTGCTGCTACAGCAGGATCACCTAGAGCACATTACTCAGGACTGCATCCAGGCAGGCTTTGAATGTCTCCAGAGAAGGGGACTCAAACCCTCCTCTAAGTTTCAAACTCTCTTCAAACTTTTCAAACTCTCCTCTAAGCTTCCCATAGATTATACTCTCACAAAGCAAACAAACAGAGAGAAAACACTGATTGTATCATACACATTACCTCATGGTATGTATCCTCCAGCTCCCCATCATAAATCCAGCGATACAGGAAATTCAGTACAGGATGGGATACTAGGCCAAGAATGTGCTGAACCAGAGATCGCATGTAGGGATCTCCTGTTTTAGTATAGGCATGAACTGCTGAGGCTAGCTCACCCCCTTTTCTTCCTGTAGGATGATACGGGAGACGAACAGAAATGTATGAAGGAAAAATATATACATCACACTTAAATTAAGCTGCCTTTTATTTTAACTGGTCATACGACACTCAGAGCTTGCTCAACAAGCAATTCTAAAATGTAGCAAAAGTACAGTTTTTAATGTTGACAGGGAATTTTTAGGCTTTAAGGCATGAATCATTAATCTCACTTAAGCATTAAGCACAGTTGTCACCATATTCTCTCTACTTTATGGTAGCTTGGAGAAATGCAAACCTCGAAGCATCAGATCACACACAAAGTTTGACTGTATGCTTCCTTTCTTCCCCATGGCCCCACCAGAAAAGCATTACAGAAGCCTTGGTGTTTTCCTTCACTCCTGTACTTGACTCTCTCTCAGAAGTTCTGTGCACATACATATACACAAACACATCTTTCCTGCTTCTTGGTTATAGTCCTCCTCATAGCTCCTTTGGGCAATATTTCCTTTTTGCAGTTGAAAGGTAAGATGCTGACAAAAAAAAAAAAAATTAAAAAGGAAAATAATCTAGCACTTGTTTTGCTGTTATGCTGCACAGCTTAAAAAGTTCCTTGCAGCACAGGCTGTAGCATTCCAAATTTTCATGAATGTCTTAAAAATCAAAGCTCATTTTTTTCAAACCTGTTACCAATTCCGATAATCAAGGTAAAAATAGAAGTTGTAAGCTTCTTTGGTTAAGATGCTCTTTCCCAAGGGTCATAATCTCCATTTACTTTCAAAGACAGCAAAGCTGAAATACCCTCAGGGAGAAGCGTAAGTCACCTGTGGGCCAAAGTTATGGTCAACTCCAACACCACTCCTCAATATCTTCGTGTGGTTTGCCAACATAGACACACACTATCTGCAGATGTATAAAGTTTCACTGTTTCCCATGAATCTGCAGACAAGCTGCAAATTACTCCTACATGACATCATATAGAGAGTAATAGCATAATACTCATACATACTGAACAGACCAATACAACTACTTCATAGTGTATTAGTGGGTTTTTTCCCCACAGTCTAATATTCTCTGAAAAATGACCAAAACAGAATAATTGAAAACAGCATGAAAAGCGTGTGCTTAGAATTTGAAGGTTTTCTCAAGCACATTCTAGTTTAAAAAAAAAAAAAAAAAAAAAAAGGAAAAAAGTTTAAGTGAACCGAAACAGCACTATGATTCATCAGTTTTTTGCTAAAACTAAAAGAGAGAGAATCCTTTGGATTAGCCACTCAAAATTTTCTAAAAAGCGTAACAGTAATATTCTCGATATCCACCTTTGGCATGCACAACCACTCAAAGTTATACAACTTCCCCATAAATACTGAATTCACATTAAACAGACCTTGACAGTGATCAACAAGTGCTGCAAGGGTCTTTAACCTTATTTTAGGATCATATGTCCAGACTAGGAGACGGCGAAGTGTTAAACTGCTCTCAAGTCCCAAATTCACGCCCTGATCGTCTTCCAATTGCAACTGTTCAAATTAGAAACAGAAAGACATATCAAGGAACAATACTGGCAAAACTAAAGCAGAACTGTTGTTCCATAATTCTTGTTCTGAAGTTAGCTTCCAACTACTACACTTGAAATACCCAGTACTATTTGTTCTCTCATAAAATCATTTGGTCAAAACCTGAGAGCCACACAAATGGAAACAGAGAATCAAGTGCAGGTGAAAGGAGACAAGTGGAACAGGGCAGACAGAGCACAAAGGTCTAGAAAGTTAAAGAAAACAAAGTGATAGTCAAAAAAGGGGAGAAGAGCAATGGAAAAGAGAGCAGAGATCCTGAAAGACACCCAGTACCGGCCAAAGGGATGCTCAGAAAAGAGTAAAGAAAAAAAATCTAAAGGAAAGGATGGGAATAGGAGGTAAAATTTCTCTAACTGCACAACCAGCTTATTGTAGTTGAACACGGGACATTCTGTTCAATGTCTTCCTCCAGAAGCCATAGGAATTTAAGTTAGATATGTAGTGAGATTAAGGAATTGCTACCATTGAAAAAAAAACAACAAACCACACCAACACATCAAAAGCTCCAAGAAAAATCTGTCACAAGTGACTACCATGAATCTTCCAACACTACAGAAAATAAAAAATATTTGCATCTGAGATGCAAATGCACATCTTATACAAGTATAGATGGGGTAAGCAGGACAAGAATACAACATAAGAATACAGAAGCAAGTTCCTAGAGCAGTCCCAGCAGATATACTCTTAGAAAAGACATGGTTTCCTGCATGCCACAACCAATCCACCCTGTGCTTCCACATGTAGCACATTTTTTGCCAAATACATGTATCAGACTAGTGTAACCACATTAGGCTCAGTCTTAAAGGCCCTTAAGATCAATAGCTTCTGAATGCTCTGGGGTCCATGTATTTTTTGTTTGGAAATGAGAGATATATGAGCAAGAACTGGCCTTTGTCTTTAGGGAAGCTATCTTCATCATGGAAGTGCATTTTTAAAGGGGCTGACAATTTGAAAACAGTCTGCAAGGACCTGAAAAGCCTATGGAATAGTACACAGTACACCCTGGAAGACTTTCAGAGGAAGAGACCTGTTTGGGGGAAGCTCTGAAGACATAATATAAAGTCATAGAGAGAAAGACAATACAGAACCCTTTGATTAAATTTTTGCTACGTACTACTATGCCTGAACCACTATATATGACCTCCAGAATACAAGAATGCAACATTCATTCAGTTCCGTGACACAATCTCCTACTTCTTTTCATGCAATTAAAACGTACAGTTTTGTAAGACAGTGTTCTTCAAACAAGCAGATTCTTCCCATCACTTTTTATTTTAAAATCAACAAGTCACCAAGCTCACCTCTGTGCACAAGTCTTGAAAACGCTGACTTGTTTCTTTAAGCTTTCTGCTCCACCAATTATAAACAGTAAGAAATGCCATCCTCTGTCAGAACCCTAGCTGGAAGAACTACTGCTCTACTGTGTGGAGGATTTTCTTGCAGAGCATGGGCATGTGAGCAATCCAGCCTTTGGTATAAAAGCTTAATTGTCTTATAGAGACTTTAGCTTGACTACTGTTATCTCAAGGCTGACAGAGGGATAATTATAGCTGGGAAAGAAGAAAGCTAGCAGAAGAGAAATAACTCCCACATGCAGAAGAAGGAACGAGATACCAAAGGTGCTGAGATCATGCTACGTAAGGACTTTGTGTGCTTAGGGCTAGTAGCCAATCATGTATTAGAAGCAGGTATATGGACAGTAGCAGTGCACTAATCAGACTGAAGCATTATTCGTGTGGACAAAAGCATTTAACCAATAATGGGGGGGCTTACTGTGTGTGTACCGGGCAATGAGGTATATAGCAAGGCATTTGTTTACAATAAACGGCTTTCGCTTGATCACATTGGTCGTGGTGCGTTAGTCCGAGCTCTCGCCACACTACTGCAGTAATGACAAAAGGAAGTGCTGTTCCAGAAGAGCAAGCAAAGCTGATGCCTCTCTGCAGTCTGTCCCTTTTAGGCTCCTTGCACCCCAGTTGCAGCACTCAGGATGTCAGAGGATGCATCCGTGTTCAGCCTTTGGAATACCAGTTTACAGAGCTGCCTTCTGTGAACTTGTATAAATCCCTTTTTCAACCTGTTGATACGGTCTTTTGCCTTGACATGCTAAGGAAACAAATTTTGTAACTCTCCTCTGTTTTAGACCAACCTCTTGCTACTGTCACAGAGTGCCTCCTTTCCTCTCATGGTCATTCACCAAATCCCACAACTTTGTGTTTTGCTTATCCTTCCTTAGTGGGGAAACCTCAGCCACAGCCTCTCTGTGCCTTTTCCTCTTCGGCCTCAAGAGTCTCAGCCTGTCTCCCCTCTCCCCACACAGCAATGGTCCCACACTCCTGAGGCTTCTAGCTGACTTTCTCCCTCCTTACCCTCTACCACCCCAACAGCTGAGAGGTTGCCATCAGGACTGCATACAGTGCTCTGGTGTCACACTGACACCTGCTGCCTTGTTCTCAGTGCCCACCTCCCTGGCACCCACCTGCACATCCAGTCCAGCAGTGCAGACAGCCACCTGTGAGGGCACCAAGGTTTTTTCCAAATTGGACCTGCTGATGCCAAGTTTAGCACTGAGGAAATATGGATTAGATTACCTTTCCTCCAGATAAAAAACCTTGTACTTCCCACACAGAGGCTCCCCAGCACCTATTTTCTCACACACTCAGCTCCATCCTGCTCCTTGCCTTGGTCAGAATATTTGAAGTACCAACATTTGCAAGCTTACATTAACAGACTGAGAGACTTCACTCGGCCTTTCCTTCTCCAGACCATCAACATCAACTAAAACCAATGCCAGCACCTATCTTTGGTGCACACTACTGATACTTCTTCATCCTTCAATGTGACCTTGTGCTTCCCAGCCTTCAAGTCACAAGCAAATCTCTCCTCCACTGCTGGTTCTCCTTCCTTTCTTTCACAGCCTTTGGGGAGGAATTTTGCAAGGGGCGTCTTGAAAATCAAAAGATAAAATGCCCTTGGGATCCCCTTTAGTCAGGTGCTGAGGGACATCCCCAGAAACTCCATTCTGCTAGTGCAGCAAAACTTTACATTACAGACACTGTATTGACTGTTCCCTACCAGAACACATTTAATCAATGTGCTCAATTCAATTATGAATCTGGCAAGGAACATGAAGAGCAACAAGAAAAGCAGGAAAGAAAGACTGGGAAAAACGTATGTTCAACTACTGAACGGTGCTGGGAAAGTGGTGACAGGAAAATGGAAAAAGCTGAGGTACTTGATGCCTTCTATGCCTTGTTTTATTTGCTAAGATCTGCCATTGGGAACACCAGATGTCAGACCAGAAGGCACGCCTAGAACAAGGGAGACTTATTCCAAGTGAAGAAGGATCAGGTTAGGAAACATTAAACAAACTGGATATAACTAAGACTACGAAACCTGATGGGATGTACCCATGAGTGTTGAGGGAGCTGGCTGTTGTCACTGCAAAGCCGCTCTTGATTATCTCTGCAGGAGCACAGCAATCAGAGGAGGTTCCTTATGACTGGCAGAAAGCAAATGTCACCCCACTCTTCAAGAAGGAGGTTACAGAAATAGATACTAATGAGATTCACCTCATTCCCTGGGATGCTGACAAAGCAACTAATCCTGGGAACTACTTCCCAGCATATGGAAGACAAAAAGCTTTTCTCACAAAGAAAAGCTCAGGGTAAGGAAGAGGAAGGGGGTACATCTGTGGTGTCCCAAACAAGTGTTAAGTGTGCTGAGGCTTTGCTTGCCAAGAAGTGGCTGGACATCTGCCTGCTGATTCAGTACTGAATGAATTGCTTGTTTTGCTTTGCTTGCATGCACAGCTTTTGCTTTCCCTATTAAACTGTCACTAACTTGATTGACTTTTTGCCTCCCTTCCATTTTCTCCTGATTCCCCAAGACACAGCGGTGAGCAAGAGAGTAGGTGGGTGTTTGATTGCTGGCCAGGGTCAACCCACCAAAAAGGCAAACGCAGTTTGAAATAAGTGATGCAAAAACTTCCCTTTTATTTTCCCTTACATGGTTACCCTCCCACCAGACTCATCTCTTCTTTTGAATGGTTTAGTGGAGCAGAAAAGACAGAAGATGCTACATTTCAAAGAGGTCATACATACTTTCATGGTCTAGAAGTTTTAGAAGTTACAATAAACCAAAGTTCCAGCAAACCAAGAGACCAAGTTTATTTTGGACAGCACAGGAAATAATTACAAGCGAAAAATATGTATGACAGGCATTGAATAAGTCAAGAATGTAAAAGAACTTTGAAAATGCCTACAGAAGCCTATGATTTGAAATACAGATTTTTTTTAAATCAGAATTTAAAATGGCATTTTAATTTAATGTTATGTCAACTCTCAGAATAAATTTTTCTCAATTACAAATAATGAACTCCATGTAAGTCTCATATAAAAACAAGCTGAAGAAAAAACCCAATTCATATTTTAGAGGTAGCATCTAGGCGCACATACCCATTAATGTATCACAGAATCATATAATTGTTAAGGTTGGAAGGGACCTTAAAGATCATCTAGTTCCAACCCCCCTGCTATGAGCAGGGAACCCTACCACTAGACAAGGTTGCTCAGAGCCCCATCCAACCTGGCCTTAAACACCTTCAGGGATGGGGCATCAAGAACCTCCCTGGGCAACCTATTCCAGTACCTCACCACCCTTACAGTGAAGAATTTCTTCCTAATATCTAACCTAGATCTCCCCTCTTTCAGTTTAACACCATTACTCCTTGTCCTATCACTATCTGCTCTGCTGAAAAGCCCCTCCCCAGCTTTCCCTATAGGCCCCCTTCAAGTACTGGAAGGCTGCTAAAAGGCCTGCCCAAAGCCTTCTCTTCTCCAGGCTGAACAGCCCCAACTCTCTCAGCCTGTCTTTGTAGCAGAGGTGCTCCAGCACTTTGATCATCTTTGTGGCCCTTCTCTGGACCCTCTCCAACAGGTCTATATCTTTCCTGCGCTGAGGCCTCCAGAGCTGTACACAGTATTCTAGATGCAGTCTCACCAGAGCAGAGTTAGATGGGCAGAATCCCCTCCCTGGCCCTGCTGGCCATAATTCTTTTGATGCAGCCCAGGATGCAGTTGGCCCTCTGGGCTGTGAGCACACACTGGCGGCTCACGCTGAGCTTCTCATCTACTACCACCCCCAAGTCCTTCTCCTCAGGACTGCTCTCTAGCCATTCTAGCCTGGGGTTGTGCTGACCCAGGTCCAGGACCTTTGTCCTTTGTGGACATACTTCAAGATTATCAGCATGGACTTGGTCCATATATCAAAGAAAAATATAATAGAACACTGAAGCATCTTATTCTCTCAGTACACCAGAAGGGACAAGGAAAATGAACAAGCTGCCTCAGACAGAACAAAATGTTGAAAATATTGTTACTAGCTGCTAACCCATTCATTGCTTGAAACACAGAAAGATTTTTTTTTCTCCATTCAAAGGTGTGTCATGTTGTTTGGGACTTGAATGATAAAGATATCACAAGATGAAACTTACAAAAATTATTCAAAAAAGGGACAGAGGCTTAGAAATACACAATATATTCCTTGCTTATTTAATACATCAAATAACAGTGAATTTCTAAGAGAAAAATATGCATTGGTACATGCCTCTAAAGAGTAAGAAATGTGTAAGTTAGAGAATTGTGTCCACTGTCAATAGACATTGCTGTACATCCTTCCCTTTCTAAAGGGTATACCTTTTAGGAGATACTCAGGTAATGTAAAGCAAAATAAGAATATAAGAACCACTTAGCTTACCTGAGAATGTAAAACAGATAGAAGTCGGTAGTATTCTTTAAGTTCCTGATGTAAGGCTGCACAAAAACTCTGTAACAGAAAGAGAAGAAAAAAGAAGAAAAAAACAATAATCAGGAAAAAATCTTCCTGGTTTAATCTAGAATAATCCTATGACTACACTGTGAAGGTAGCTAGAAATTTCCTAAACTAAATCAAGCTACAAGTTTCAGCACAAAAGCCAACTCTTAGAAATCTGGCCAATGTACAAGTACTTCCCCCTAAGAGATGCACAGACCTTTATAAACATTGTCAAGTTTTTTTCTGTTTTTTGCTGTCTTCATGCTATCAACAGATTAAACTATGGCAAGTGTAAGTCTCCAAATAGATACAACATCTCAATAAAGACGTTAGTAATTACCATAGGGATGTGCAAATCATAACATGACCCAGAAGAAATTTTCTTTAATTATTACATGAAATACAGTATGTAGTAAAGTAAAAGTGTTTTGATTTCAGGAAGGCCTCTAATAACAGAACACAGAAGTTAGGTAACCATCACTGTATTTACAGTATAGACTATATGACATGAACACAAAAACAGTGCTCATAAAAGACGACTCCCAGTAAATGCTGCTGGATCAAGTACTCTACATTTTGGGCTTTTATCAATAGAGAGTTGTATACAATTCTTCACTTGATTTGCAAGAGATTAATAACACTAGGAATACCCCATGAAACCTGTAAAATGTTCAGAAGTGAACAGGCCTGAACAGATTCCTCCTTGTAAAATGATTCTAAGCACAGCTACTTTGGATTGTTCAAAAACAAATAAATAAAGGTAGATTTTAAAAACAATTCCTGAAAGAATATTTGGTTACTACACTGATAGTTTTCTGTGGTTTGGGGTCCTGGGGTTTTGCTTTGCTCTTGTAAAGTTCTTAACCTAACATACAGACTAAAAAAATTCCTGCAACACATTTTCTAAAACCAAATTAAAAACATGGCTCATTAATTTCAGAGTGAGTTGAAAAATTCTGGACTTTAAGCACTTCTTTGTTTGTTGTGGGTTTTTTTAATATTTATTTGGTTTTTTAAAGAATATTTCGATGCACACACAAAATCTTCAGAACTGATTTCTTAACCAATTCTTGGCTAATGATCTTGGTATATATTTTAATACACTTTTAAAATAAGAAATTCACCAGGACTTTCCCCTCAACCCCTTTTAAAAACATCACAATCAAAGTAATTTGGAAAAAATAAAGAAAACCTCACACAAAAAGAACCCAAGAGCTTAAAGTAAAGTATTTATTCAATAGAGTATGTACAAGGAAGAAATTACTACAAACACAAGGAGAAAATAAATCTTCTTTCCTGCTAAGAGGCCAAGAAGCCTAGGAAAAAAAACAAACAACAAAACATCAATCTTGCCCTTGTATCCTTTATAATGAAAGAAGGTTCATTTCTTCAAGTCAATTTTATAGATTAGAAAGAAATTTGAAATTAATTTTATTCTAGAGGATACCGAAGGGCAAAAAGAAATCCCTTTATGTGTAGCCCCACTTTTCATTTCTTCTCACTTGCTTCTTCAGTACATTTTTAAACCTATTAAAGTAGCACTTGCCAATATAGAGGCCTGAGTAGAGCCTCCAAGAAAACATGGAAAGGCACTACACATCTACTCAAAAAGTGAGAACAATAATCACTGACTTTAGTAGCCAGAAGGATTTAAGATCTAACTGGTCATCAACATTTCAGAGAAGCTTTAAAAGTTAAAATTTACATCCAGTGCCAATTCCTGAATTACAAACTACAGATTTTTGTTTCCCAAACTGTTAGGAAAAACTGGACATTATCCTAGAATTCTGATTTGATCTACAGCAAAAGAGAATTCAGGAAGGAAACAGAATGCTTGTTCAAGAGAAAAAAAAAAAAATAAAAATGCCCACGACCTCAGCTGGATCTAGATGGGCAAAATGTCAAAATATAAGGCAAGTTATATTTAATTGCTGATTATTCTTTTTTGCTTTCTGATGACAATTTAGAACTCAGACACTAAGCAGCAAAGGTAAAAGAATCCATGTTAAAGTGTAGTATATTATTATATCTCTATAAATAATTGTCAATACCTGACATTTTACATGGTAAAAACAGTCACCAGATTCATAATAAAAGAGGTGACAGACATCTTATCCTACATGTTGTTTAAACAGGGGTTTATGCAACCATTCTTTTAAAACATTATGCAAAAGATGTTTCAGAATGCAGCTATTATTGTGCTAAGTTCTTAATGCACAGTGTGCAGCATCTGAAATTGTCAGCTATAAAAGCCATGAAGAGCAATGGTACATACTCTTTTTGCCCAGATACTGACACAGCAGGAGTAGAATGTATGTTCTTATTTTACACTTATGTCCTAGAAACATACAGAAGTGCTTGCCTCAATTTAAATTAACAGCATTAGAGCTATGCAGATGCAGCCACCTAACTGCACAGCCTTCTGGACAGGATCTGAAACCTGCATATTGTAGCTAAGATATTGCACATTATACTTCATTGAAGAATTCAAGTTCTCCCCTTCCTGTAAACTTGAGGATTAAAGTCAGAGATAGTACAAATAAGCATAAGCTACTAGATAAAGGGTACAAAAATTTCACCAAGGTATAAGGGGGAGAGCCTGAAGAAAATGCACGTTCAGTAGCACTACCATATAAAACATAGAAATCAGCATTGGATCACTAGAAAAATCATGATTTATATGTAACTAAAAGGGTTACTAGGAATGAAAGACAGAAGGGAACAGAATAAAACATTAGAAAAGTAGGAAGCACTACAGTGTCTCTACTGACCTCTTAAGAAAAATTAGATTGAAGGGAGAAGCACTTCAATTTCTTGGCAGATTAAGTAGGATGTTATGGCTAGAGGCAATGATAACATTTCTGTCGAGTCAGAAGGGATAATATCCAGTTTTACAGAGGGAGCAAGTGAGAGGAAACGGGAATGCCTTAGCAGTAAATGTGGTTTTGGGTATTATAGCAGCTGTGAAGTTACTGTAGACTAGAAACCATGATGATGAAACCTATAAAAACAAAAATTGACATTCTTTTGATGCTGTATTCAAAAGAAAGGGCAGAAGATAATGGGCTATTTGCATGTTATGTAAGTTAGTGCAGTATTAACACACGAACATCAACATCAGCTGACAGGATGGTCTCCTGCATAGGTCACCCTAACAACTGAATTGGTGATTAATTACCTCAGAGATGCTACCATCTCATTTAAGCAATGCTTTTGTTTATAAACATGCATGAGCACTTAAAAATATGATTTTTTTTTTTTAATTACATTAAGAAAAGGAATCTATGTGTGAGACTTCCCACCTACAAATGACAGGGGCAATGCCTCCTTATGACCAGCAAAAGCAAACCCCTTTCCCTTGCCTTCACACTATGACCCATATCAGAAGTGGCAATCCATAAAAGCAGTAAATCAAAGGATGACTGATCCAAGCTCCAAAGTTTACGCATCATTCTAGTACAGCATTTTACTCGGTAGTTTCAGTGAAACAAGATCAAAATATTATAGCAAAATTAATTTTTTAGCTGACCTACCTGTCCCACAAGTCCAAAAGCACGATCCAAACTCCTCTGGTCTGTGTATTTTCTTATTTTATTATGTAGCCATCCCAGTTCTGCAAGTCTGCTTGTAGTATCTCTGAGAGATTTGGACAAGCTCACCTACAATGTTAACAGAAACTATTACTTGCAATTTTAAAGTTACACCTACCATGCCAATACTTGTTTCTTCAGGGAAGTCCCTCTTTCTCATAAAACATGCCAATTCATAAAAAAAAAAAATCATTTCACATTCTACACCAGAGATGGTGGGGAAAAAAAAAAGGCGGGCAACCACATAATTAGCATTAAATTTATACCCACAAGTGTTGAAAAAGCAGCAGCAACAAACTGCTGGAACCTCTGTGATCTTCCCTTTTGGAAATGTTAATGTAACAGTATTCATACACTTTTTATATTAGGCAATTACAGCAGTAACAAAAAGGCCTTCAGAAAAGAAGGCCTAGAAAGACGAAAACTGCCATTTTATGATGTAGAATCACAATTCATCTTATCCTGATAATCAGGAAGACTGAAAATATTAGAGCTTCAGCAGAAGAGTCAATGACTGAAACTAATGAAGAAACCTAAAGCAGTAATTAGTTACTATTAAATGTGAAACAAATTTTTAATAGAAGACAAATGACCCAATGCCAGAGTAGGTATCAGGAACTAAAACTTACAGAATCCAAATTCCAAGTTTAAGTCAGATCCACCAGTAATAGCTTTTAGAAGCTAATTAATCATGTACCCCTCTGAGCTCTTCTAGTCTGTTTCTACTTAAACCAGGTATCTCACCTTACCCTGCAAGCCTGCCTTAGTCCCAACATCCTATTTAACTACTACTATTTTCATCTGAATCAGCACATTTCTTCCTTTAAATTACCAACACGTAAGACACTGTTCCTCTAGTTCTCACCTGAGATTTGCTTCTACTACATCTTGTCACATTACCCAAGAACACCACCACCAAGTTTTCAAAATTTTACTGGACAAAGAAAAACAATTTGATTGATATATTTGGCAGCAACTGACTTTTGCCCACAGCCACTGGGTCTATCCCACCTCTACAGACAATTTTAACTTGGACAGTCAGCTGGAACAGTTCATACCAAAGCAAGGAAGGGCATTAAACAGTCTGCCAAATAACTAGAAATGAAGATCATCATTAAGCCTTTTCGTTAGCAGCACAGGCATCCTCCAAGGTAAAAATCAGCTACAGAGTGTGTTAGCCACAGCAGTGTGGGCTTGAACAAGGCAGCAGCAATTGGTTGTAAGACCAGAACTTAGTCCCTGCCTCTCTTGTTTAGATATACAGACAAGCTTTAGCTTCTCGAACAATTTCTATAGGACAAATTCTAGCCCAAATCAGCATGACTGGATATAGAAACTCTGCCTGCAGCTAAAAACAAAGAGATGACATAAGAACTATTTAGAATTCTGCAACTAGAGTGCTTGGCAAGCAGTAAGTACAACACACATCCGCTGAAATCAAATGAGAAACAAGCCAAATTGGCTTAGTGTTATTACATTTGTATCTCTTAGATCAAATCTGAAGCTGCTAGCTTATACCATGCTGAATGTCACCAAGAGACCTAATATTAATGTTGACATTAGGAAACATTCAGGCAAAATAACAGCTTGGAAAGAGTGTTTCTTTCTGGAAAAAACGGATTGCATACAGTGACATTTTCTTTGTGCAGCTGAGGGAAAACTACATGCTTTGACTGCTTTTTTGCCTAACATGCAGTCAGCACAGCTACAGGAATTATGATCTTGGTTCTTGTTCATCAGAAAAAGTTCCAGCTGCAGCTCTAGTCAGGAAAATAACTTGATCTTCACTAGATCCAGTAGTCAGTACAAGTATCAATAAAAAAGAAGTAGGGAAGACAACTGACTTCACAAAAATAACTGAAGACACAAAGTTCTCCAGTAAAAGCATTACTGAACACAAGCCATCTAAATAATTAAACTCCCTGTATTAAAAGAATTAGGAGTTCAAACTAAAACAGTTTTTCACCGCAAACTAGCTCATTTTAAATGAAAAATACACAGAAAACTAATTAAACCCACAGTGCAATTTTGCAATCACTAATTAAGTTTCCTCCACATTCCTCTAGAAAAATATATTATGCTACCTTTCCTTTGCCATATATAGTCTAACATACATGGAATGTAATTAATTCAGTGCAGGTGTTGGGGAATTACAAACTTTGCAGCATCTACAGGTGCAGAAGATGACATCCTTAAGAATCTGTTTATTAACAAGATTTAACAGATTTAACAAGATTTAAGTTTCCCATTTTTCCCTCCAGTATACAGCCCAAAATGTCACTGTAAAGTTACACGAGGAACAAGTGTACATTTCACTTTTTACTATTATTATGGAGAAGAAAAGGAAGTTAGTTATCATCAATATTAAGACAATACGTCTACTGTGCTCTTAACACATAAAACAGCCCCAAATCAATCTCCCATCATTTTAGGACTATGTCATTGTCACAGTATAAAGTTTTATTAATAAAAGTGAAAATCAAAAGCACCATCTTTCCATTTGAACAAGAAAATGAAAACCTTAGCTGAAACTGAGCTGTGATACAGTACTGCCTAAATACTGAATAAGGAGAAGATGTTAAAGCAACTGGTGCCATTTCTTTGTTCTTTGCTCAGCTGACTCAATCTCTCATTTGTTTTTGTTTTCTTCCACATTTCAAATATGCTTAACATTTCCCCCACCTTAAAGCCAGACCTCCTCTCTCTCAGGCTTCTCTCCTGTTCCTCTGACCTCTATTTGACACCTTCCTTCAAATTCGTATTAGCTGGATTTTCTAACAACAGGAGTTGAAAGCACTCTCTTCGGTTCTATCACCAGCCTTTTCTTGGGTGATCTGCATTATCCCACTTGATCACTTCTAAGTTGTAATCAAGCCCATAACATGAAGTAGCTAGCACCCATCCCACATCCCAGGCTATTAAATTTAGTCTAATAATAATGCAGTCGAAAGCCTGCAACTGCTTATATTCATTCTTACACACCAGGGAGACGAAATTATGACAAAAATCCCCAAATCAAGACATAACTTAGGAGTCCTTGCACTGGCTTAATAGTAGGAGTCTATTTGCATCTTGTGAAATGCTACAGTTTCTTTCTGGGACCTAATCTACCCAATCAGTTCCAACTTAAGACTCTTGAAATTACGCCGTTGTACAAAAAAGAAAAAAAAACATGGAGGAAAGTAAAGACTTTAAACTTTTAAAACATATTTTTCATGGCTGTTTTTCCCCTACATACCTCTCTACTCACATACGAATACAAGTCACCATACAGTACCTTTCCCTCCACTTTATAGCAATTTTCAGAATTGCACATTTTTATGTTTTTGCCATCTATTCCCTGGAAGACATACAATACATCTCTTACAAGGTTTGCTTCGGTTATTTCAACAGAGCCTAGAAAGAAGAAGAAAAAACAAACAAACACACACAAAACACAACAACCGGTATTTAGATTTGTTGGGACATTAATTTTGATTACAACTTCAAAAGCTATTTAGAATCCTAGCCAAAAATAAAGAGAAAGCCTGTGTTTATAACCTGTAAAGAAATGTTTTAAGTGCTCTTAACAACCTGACAGGAAGGCCAAGAATCCCTTTACCTGCGTCTATTGCTACCTGGGATTCTCTCAGAGTAAGTCACTTTCTGTGACGCAGGGCATGTCATATTTTAACCAACACTTGAGCCACATCTTAAACTTGTTATCTCTTTTGATCCAATCACCAGAGTAAGTTCTGAGGCAAACATCATCATAACTTTACCTTTCTTTGAACAAAGAGCTGAAGTTGTTAAATGGGATTTAAAGAATAATCTCTTCTACATTCAGCTAGGAAAACAACAGAGTTAATCCAGAAGGAAGAGCTGCTTGTTTAAAATTGGCTTTCAATCACACATGCCACTGCTCAGTGAAAAGATTGATCCAAATCAGACTGTGAGCTACATAACAGCTATAGAGTTGGTAAAAAAAGACAGATACAACTTAGATTTAGTAAAGCTTTCGCTATTGCAGCACACATTTTGTTTCTGGATCATATCTGTAGTTAGAGGTTAGATTATGTTTGAGATTTAGGATATTTAGTAAAGGAAACAGGAGACTGAAAAAGGTGCTGTGCCAGCCACTGCAACTATTCCCACCTTTTATGGGTGAAACTGCACCATCTGCTTTTGTAACTTTCTTTAAGATACCAAGAATGAAACAATTTCACCAATGACTATCCAGAAATTGAGATGCCACAATATAACACGCTTCTCCCAAATTTGACAGTGCTCTTACTCTCATCAGTTTGCCTCCTCAACAATCCACTTAACCAGAACAAAACCAACAAAAAATGAATTCTGTTCTTTATTTGGCAAAAGCAGATATCACTTCAAGTCTGTTTAAAACAGACAGCGCTTCTAATACGAAGATGTGCATGAGAGTAGCTAGTTCCTTTTAGGAACCCTTAGTGAAATGGTAGAAGATTAAAGTATATGTTTCTTTGACTGCTAAATAATACAAGTATTAATACCAGCCATACAATGCTACTGATGATACTGTCTGTGCAAGTGTAGCAATAAGAAAAAATCCAATTAACAGTAACCAACTTCAGAAGAAAAAAATCCAAACTTTTGATTAGTTAGAAAAATTTAATATTCATAGAAATCTATCTTCTTGACAATAGTCTTTTATATTCTGAATACCGCTCTATTTCCACATGAAAAAGTAACTACGTTTAAGATAACTGTTAGTCTTCATACCCATCCCACATAAGAATCAAGCCATAGCTGCTGGCTGACAGAATGAAACAAGTTTCTACTCGTCTTTATGGAAATTAGAACAACAAAAATAAGAGGCAGTGCTACATTTTTATGTACTTCTGATATTTTTTCTGTATTTATACATATTAAATCTACAATGAATACAAAGTATGTATTTACAAATATATTACACATATACATACATACACATCCTCTTGCACATCAACAGCACTGTCAGTTAAGTTCTAAGGGCCAGATGCTGCCCTCAGATATACCAATGCAACTGTGTTTGGTCTATGAGCTGTTGCTTTGTACACTATTATTCAAAGATGCAGGGGCTGGCAGACAGACCATACTTTATCTTCTAACTATCCACACTTCATTTATATAGGAGTTATGAAAAAAACCCAACAAACCGACATAAAACCCCCACACCCTTATCTTCCAGAGAGTAACAGCACTGTAAGATGACAACATCTGCCATCAGCTCTCTTATTCAGACAAGTCTCCCTTTTTTACAGTAGAAGTTGAGTGGGTTGAAACTTTCACAACTGCCACAGAGATTGTGTGTTAAACAATTTCTCCTTAGTTACACCCATGTAAATTCAGAATAGATCCTGTAGGCATAAATTTCGATATTAGGGCCACTTAATCAAGGAAATAAATTAGTAATATTTATCTATTTTTTTATTTTATTGACAATATGCTATGTCAATTGCTCCAAATACAATCACTGTAAAGAGTGGTCTAATTTAAAGAAAAACATCATAGACTCATAGAACGGTTTGGGTTAGAATGGACCTTAAAGATTATCCAGTTCCAACCTCCCTCCATCGGCAGGGACACCTCGCACTAGACCAGGCTGCTCAAAGCCCCATCCAACCTGCCCTTTAACGTTTCAAGGGAGGAGGCATCCACAGCTTCCCTGGACAACCTGTTCCAGTGTCTCACTGCCCTCGCACTAAAGAACTGCTTCCTAATGTCCAACCTAAATCTCCCCTCTTCCAGTTTAAAGCCATTTCCCCTTGTCCTATTGCTACATTCCCTTGTAAAAATTCCCTCCCCAGCTTTCCTGTAGGCCCCCTTCATCAAAAGTGTGATCATTACTCACAAACCATAATCACTTGGTTCAGACAAGCACTGCAATGAGGGCAGTCTTTTAAGACGACAAGAATACAATGATCAAACCAATCATTGCAAAGAGAAATTAGCAACCAGCCAAAGAGATTGTGGCCAAATATACTAGTCATGTACGTTTACCTCTATCATTCTATTGAATACCTTCTAGGAAAACACCCCTCAAAAAATTTAATATCCTATAAAACTATTCCAAAATTATTAAAAAAATAATGAAGGATACAGCTAACAACTGTAAAAAGTTATCTTTAACAAATGCATCTTTGCTCACCACTCGTATCCCCTTCTCGCCTTGACCTTGGCACACCACGGGAGACAGGATTTGAAAAGCCTTTTGAGGTAGTGCTTTGTAAAGAAGGCTGGTTTGCAGCTAAAGTCCATGCAAGTCGTGACCCTAATTGCTGACGGAGGCAATCTCCAACACTTGGAGCTTGATAGGATTGTCTAGAACGACAAATGGAAGAAACATATTTAAAAACTTTGATTCTGTACCCATCACCCAGTTTGGAGTATGCAAAATGCAAAACTGAGAAATGCCTTGAGCTTGAGTTTGGTTTTTGTGGACGGTTTTTTTTGCAGGGCTTTTTTGGGGTTTTGCTTTGTTAGTAAGGGAGCCGTAAAAAGGTGCAGGACATACAAGCAATTTATTGCTTCCTGTAAGCATACACTTTCAAAAAAAAAAACCAACTGCAGAAAAGAAGGAAGTATGAATTTGACAAATACAATCTCATATCAAAGAATGACTTTGTTCACACTGAACTGTATAGATACACTGAAATGGACTAAAAGTGAAGTAAACTATAACAACAGTTTTAAAAAACAACAAATATGTAAGTTTTGTTTTTACTTAAAACTGTAATTACAGTTTTAAGAACTAAAGGAAGAGCTGAAGGAAATTTAGAGAAAGAGGAAAGTGATTGAGGAGAAGCATCTAGGCAAGCTCCAATTTCCCTCCCACTCAAACTTGCAAAATCTTCTCACAAAAATAGCCTTAAATGTGAAAAATGTTAAGACTTGAAGTTCACCCTCAAGCACAAAAGCCTATATCCACCCTCTGCAACACCCCAGTGGTGTGAACTATCCCACCATGTTTTTGTGATCTCAATGAGATAGATCATAGCCCTAATACTGAACACAGATCTCTTGAATCCTCCCTGTCTGTTCCTCACGCTGCGTATTAGTGTGTAGGCACTCCAGCAAAGTCGTGATCATGTTCCAGAAAAGGCATGAGAACTTCCACAACGAGGCTGTCCTCTCATAATAGCTCATTTTTGTGCACACACTTGGGTAGACCTCCTTCTGTCCTGCTATGTTGTTTTGAAGGTCTTTCTTGACCACATCACCCTGCACCTTTTCCTTACTAACCTGGACTACCACTTCCTCACTATGTTGTGGGGCACAGTCCTCACCAGTGTTCCTCACTTACAGGTATCCTCTACTTGTGCATCCAGGATACACCATACAAACCTAGTACTGACAAAGTCAAGTAAGTATTTGTATTATAAAGCATATTAATAACAATAAAATTAAATTGTATCAGCACTGGTTATTTCTATAATAGGAATACTATAAATTCTCTCAAATAACCTGTATTAAAAAAAATCTTCAAATTAAAATGAAGCTGTGATACTTTCTGAAAATGTATCTACTCTGATTCTGTGTTTATTTCACAACTGCTGGTGGTGGGGAGGAGAATTAAGAGACAATAACTTGGTATCTCTCTCTTTTCCAATTATGAGAAAGAAATTTTAATTAAAGTTTCCATAAATTAACCTTATAGAATCATAGAATGGTTTGGGTTGGAAGAAACCTTCAAAGATCATCTAGTTCCAAGTCCCCTGCTATAGCCAAGTATACCTCCCACTAGACCAGGTTGCTCAAAGCCTCATCCTGCCTGGCTTTGAACACTTCCAGGGAGTGGGCAGCCACAACTTCCCTGGGCAACCTGTGCCAGGGTCTCACCACCCTCACACTGGTGAATTTCTTCCCAATATCTAAATCTACTCTCTTCCAGTTTGAAATCATTCCCCCTCATCCTATCACTACAAGCCCTTGTAAAAAGCCCCTCCCTAGCTTTCCTGTAGCCCTTCAGGTACTGGAAGGCTGCTATGAGGTCTACCCAGAGCCTTCTCTTCTCCAGGCTCAACAGCCCCAACTCTCTCAGCCTGTCTTCATAGGAGAGGTGCTCCAGCCCTCTGATCATCTGTGTGGCCCTCCTCTGGACTCGCTCCAGCAGTTTCATGTCCTTCTTGTGTTGGGGGCTCCAGAACTAGACACAGTTCTCCAGGCAAGGTCTCAAGAGCAGAGTAGAGGGGAGAATTACCTCCCTTGATGCTTCTTTTGATGCAGTCCACGATACAGTTGGTTTCCTTGGCTGCAAGCACACATTGCTGGCTCATGTTGAGCTTTTCATCACCCAACTTCCCCCCCACCCCAAGTCCTTTTCTTCAGGGCTGTTCTCAATCCATTCCCTGCCCAACCTGTATTTGTGCCTAGGGTTGCGCGGACCCAGGTGCAGGATCCTGCACTTTGGCCTTCATGAACTTCATGAGGTTGGCATGGGCCCACTTCTCAAGCCTGTCAAAGTCCCTCTGGATGGCCTCCCTTCCCTCCAGCATGTCGTGCACACCACACAGCTCGGTGTCATCAGCAAACTTGCTGAGGGTGCACTCAAATTATATTAGGAATTTGGTCCAATCATAACCCATGAACTTTCTGTTAGGACAAAATAACTGGGCTTTGCTCATTTCTGCACCCCTTAAGATGATTTTTTTCCCCTTTTATTGTGTTCTCTCGAGTCTTTCTGACATTAACCACAGCTTCTTGAAAAGTGATGTCCCCATTGTTTTTGGACAAAGGCTTTATTTCAAGACTTTTCCATGCAAGGCTGAAACAGGTATGCTAGTAAGTGCTGCCTTCACATTTACAAGCTTTGTAAGATTCTATTCACTTTCCATACTCAACTTCTACAATGCAATGTATTTCCACGTATATGTTACAGACTGACCTTTGAACCACTCCCTCTCAGACTATGAAGACGTTCATTTTCCCTCTAAAGAACACAGACTCTGTGTAGTGCATCTGTCAGGCTTTGTAACGGGTAAAACAACATGATATCCAATGGCACAAGAACAGCTCAGATTTTGAGAATGTTACTGTCCATGTTTGCTTATTCAACGAAGTCAATACTTGCATGATCATCTTATGGCTTACGATGGCTAGCTTTTACATATTGGAAATCTGAACTATTTATTACTTGAATGTTTCCATTCCAAATGTAGATTCATCTTGGTATTAACCAACAATTAAACCACTGCTCAACAGTAGGTGTTTTAGGATTTTTTTTTCTAATAGGTAATTTATTTATTTTTTAATGAACTCTTGAGAAAATTTAAAACAACAACAACAACAAAACACTTTGTCCACTCAAGATGCAACACTGCTCTAGCACCACAGCCAACCTGCTGCGGACCTGCTTAAACGGAAGTCAGACCATCCAAGAAAGGTCACCCATTTGAAAATGGAGGATGTTAAGTCTACTAATTTGCCTTTGTCTTCAGAATGCTTTCTAAAAGGAACTTGAGTGAGGACTCTAAATCCAAGGTGTTTACAGAAGAAAGATACAGGCTATTTTGAAGGGTTTCAGAGAACTGAGAAATTTGGAAGATGACTTGGTACTAGAATCTGTAAGAGTAGATCCAACAAAGTATCACCTGTTCAGCAGAGAGCTAAGATTAAATTTAAGAATAGATACACTTGAACAGCCATTTATGGCTTCACATGGTCACATGGCAGCACTTGACATTCAGATGTGTTCAGCTAAGAAACTGTTTCTATGCACCTGGAGAGGAATTTCCAATGGCATACAAATAGGGAGGGTGAGGGGAAATAAAAACCAACAAAAACCAAAAGAGATTATCTCTAGTCTTTTCCAAACCTATCTGTAAGGTAAAACAGTTGAATTTACCCAGGAAGGAGTGACTGTGGAGTTGGTGTTGGCCCATTCAGGGCATACAGGCTGATACTGCTGATCCCACTGCTCCCCATGCTGCCAGAACTCTGGGCTGACTGAGCACTGCGGTCTTGGTAATTGAGTGGAAGGCTTTGAGGCCTGGCATAGTAATAAGGGGTTGAATGAGCATCCCGTGGCAATGCTTGAGCAAAAAGTGTGGCATAACTTGATACCTGAAAAGCAGAGGATTTGAAAAGGGAAGAATAAAAAAAAATTAAAAAATGATTGGTGAGTTGCTTTAAGTCATGTCTTTAGTTAACAGGAGTGTAATATTCAAGAACGCAAAAAATAACTGAAGATCATGTTCATGCAAAGAAAAAAATGTTGTTATAATTATAATGGCCAAAAAGCAAGTCCTTTGCAGTGACCAAAAGCATTTTTAGCAATATATCTTATTTTTGCCAGCAAACTGTCATTAGCAATAGCTGCAAAAAGCACTTTGGTGCTAGCAGAGCTGCAACCAAAGGATGAATTATGCCCTCCCTACTCCATTTCAAACTCATTAGCATGTGAGCAGACATTACACCACCAAGCAGAAAGCAAACAACAAAAACCCACCCATCTAATAAAATCATAACTTCAGCGACAAACGTTGGACAGCTCACAATTTTACATTTACTCAGTATAAAACATTACAGAAAAAAAAATGCAGACACTTGTGTCAAGTGTGTTCTTCCTTTCAGCCTCACATACAATCGCCACAACCGCAATCCAAGGGGTTGGTTAAGTCTGGATAGTGACTCTCACCCAAAATAAGTGACACACATTGACCATTTCCCAGAAGTGAAAAAAGGTCTCCTCACCTACCTTGTTAGACTGCTTACGTGGATCTTCACTAAGGCTAAGTAGGAGGTAGAGTATTGACCATTTGTTTTTCAAAATGCCCTTTAAAAAATATGATGACAAACAGAAATTAGTTTAGTTTAAATCTTGATAATAATGGATTTTTTTTAATTATCGAGCCTAATATGTATACATGTAAATCAATTTTCCAGACAAATAAGAGCAAATAAGAGCCATGTTCTTGAATAAACTGGGAATGTGCAGTACAGCCTCTGTGCTAATTTTATTAATTTTCTCCATGGTCAAATAATGAACTCTCATCTGCTCTGAGATCAGCAAATAGACTCAATTTAAAATTTACAGCTACCAAGAAGGAGGTTTACACAGAGTTGAACTTCTACCACAATTCCCCACATGTTCTCACCATTTAAAACATCTCAGACACCGACGCAACTCTAATCTAAAGGTGAAGATGGAAAACTTCTGGTATAATTTCAAGCAAACAACTGTCTTTTCTCCACTTTCCCCTTCACTCTCCTTTGAGGGTTTCAATTTCTATTATTTTAAATGCCATTTAAGAGAGCTACCACATTTTTCATTGCTTTAGAGACACTGTTAACATTAAATTTGAGGAATATGCAATGCAGTCCCTAGCAAACAGAACAATACACAGATATACTGTTAGAATAACACTCACAGCAGCTTTAGATCTCAGCAGAAAGATTACCAGCAGAACACAGAACAATGCTAAAGCTCAAGCTACAACATGAAAATTTTGAAGAGTTACAGCAAACACTAAATTAGATGCACATATGTTTCAAGACACAATACTACGTAGTTCTGTGACATTAATGCTTGCTTTTGAATTGATCAAGGACACAGAACCTTTGACTTATTCCACTACTTCATCTCAGTATAAGAAATTCATACAAGCTCCCTCACAGTATTTATCAGGCTATGGTCTGCAGTACTATGCAATGTTGAATATAAAGGAAGCTTTAGTTGTACCAAGGTTCAATAAAAATTCCATCCCTTATGAAGCAATGTATTTCAGTGCTATCAGTCTTGCAAAAAGCACTTTTAAGGTAACTTTGAAATTATCTTTTTAAAACACATTTTCATTCTTATCTTTTTCTATTTTTCCTTTTCTCTGCAACTATTCATTTAGTGTGTATTATTACACGGTATCAGAATTTTGGCCTTAGAACCCTTCAGAACAGAGCCCACAAGTCAAACATACTGAAGTTCTATAAGAGTAGGAGGAGACACTATATTATTATGTAGAGCAGAAGTCTATTTATTGTCTTCTGCTTTGATCTCAACAAGAAGCAAAAAGCAAAGGTATCACACCTGTGGCAAATAACTAATCCAGCAACTCATTATCAACTGGTGAAGAAGGAGCAGTAGCATTACTGCTTTTTCTGCTGGCCAGGATACAAAAATTCTAAGTGTCTCAAGAAGTATGGTTTGCTCACCTGGCAAGCTGCAACTAAGATAAGCACTGATCTCCTTTTCCCTTTAGAGTAAAGGATGAAGTGAAGTTAGAAAAGTTTGTGTCAATCTGTTTTTTCTCCTAGTTGCTTTCAAGAGACTTGCTGGAGGAAGTAAAAACCTCATTGAGCCAGAAAACGTATATTCCTCCTGTGCCCTTCCCTAAGCTCATGCAGAAATGGTTGTACACCTTTAGTAATAAACTTAACAGCAGATTGAATAATAATTGGTAGAGTGAACTTTAAAGAAGGCAGTATTCAGATTATACCACTTCATGTGCACCAGCACCAAAAAAAAGAGAGATGGAAGGTTAAAGAAACTTCAAGCATCTGAGCAGGCAGCAAAATAAGAGGAGATAGCTGATGTAAGCTTGTATTACATATTTGGAAGAAAAACCAAAGTGATATAAACAGAGACAAGGCATTTTGTTTCAACATTTACAGCCATCATGCTTCTCTTCAGCTACGTTGCTTGCCAAATGCAATGGTATGGCAACATAGTACGTAAGCTACAGAAACACATTCCAGAAGATCTGTGTTAAAAGAGCAAGACTGCACGTATTACATGCAAGAAGAGACTGAAACCAGTGGCTGAGGTCACTGGAACCGGTCTCTGCAAACCAGCAACACCTGCTTCACTCTGCAAACAACACACAAACCTACTGGCTAAGGAAAACAGGAAGAGTTACACAGTAACTTTAGCTCCAAGCCCTAAAAAACTAATGAGAAAGTTAAGTATGGATTATGGGAGATGCAACTAAATTCTAACTAGTCATTCTCTCCAGGGAATCCCTTTTCTGTAATCTTAAAATCTTAGTATTATCCTGTAGAACTCAGCCATGATCTATACATAAATTCATGAATAAAAAGCAGAGTGGAGAAAAATATTTCTCCTTAATACAAAGAGCAAAATAAGTACAAATTTTCAAGTCTATAGAAGACATCCTCTACAATAACCAGTTTTTGTTGCCAAAAATCAGCTATGTGCAATTGAGAACAGGGAATATTATTTTATTACTGCCCATGATATTCTACCTTGCCAAGTACTCAATTTCATAGAGAATCCAGGACAGATTAGGAGCAGTCATTTTCTACCTACTTTAGCTAGATTTCTATCCTCTTTCCTCCCTTTCACCTGACCCATCTTCTTGTATTATGGGCTTTCTATACATTATAACAGCTTTTGTCAAAATATCAACGTGCAGTATAATTTGATTAACACTAATATTAGCACAACCATCAGTCTGCAAACCCTTAATCTTCAACATTAAATACTTGGAACTCTGTAAAGTTCAGAAGCATTAGGAAAGTCTGAACCCTCGATTTAAAAAAAAAAATAAAAAAATCAATATACTTGCAAGGCATTGCTGTAAAATAAACTAGGAGAAAAAATGCATCAGTTTTACATATAAAATGAACACTATTTTTACAGAGTTCTGTCCTTCATGTGAAGTGCCCCTTTGTGTAAGTGGACTCAAACTAAAACTGTATCCTTTATTCTCTTCTGATTTACAATTAAATCCAAATTAACTTCTACTTAAATAGTAAAATAAAAAAGTAACTTGCAAGCTTTTTCACAAAAAATTACATAATGGTTGAGGTTGCAAGGTTCCTCTGAAGACTCTCTAGTCCAACCTCGCAGCACAAAGCATGGTTGTCTACCACAGGTTGCCTATGACTGTGTCCAGTCAGGTTTTGACTGTCTCCAAGGATAGACACTCTACAACTTTACTGGGCAGCTTTTTCCAGTATCCAGTTATCATCTCAGTAAAAATATTGTTAATGATCCAAGCACTCTCCAGAACAACCCTATAACAGAAGGATGCATAGACGTGCCTTCAGTTTCTTTCCTCTTTATACATTTATTACACTACCTGTGAACTAAGTTTTCTGTAGAGTTCTGAAAACAAAGCAGCATCTGCTTCCCTCCTCTGTCGCACAACTATTAAAAAAAAGAAATACAGATTAAAACATTGGAAGACTTATTTAACAGTCATGTCTGAAATTATATATTTGTGGTAAATTGGAAAACATACCCAAGAAAGCTTAACGATGCTTAACTGTTTCACTCTGTTTACTTATACAGTTTTCTGCATTCCTGAAAATTCTTGCATCAGAAGTGATGCAATACAAGTATCTGTTTTCCTCAGAACAATCAAAATATACACCTTCTAAGCAAGAGCCCTCTCAAAGTGTAATCTGCCATTCTGTAGGTTTAGGGAATTAAAACAACCTGAAAGCGGATTGGGTTAAAGAATGCTATAAAGCCCTTCACAAAACCAAGTGTAATTATTCCTATTTTAAGCAATAAAAGAAAGAAACAAAAGCAGTAATGCCACATGCTCAAAGACAAGGAGAATTCCAAGGTCACACAACTTTCATATATTAAGAAAAATAAGTCTCAATCGCTGCCAGTTACTAACAGAAGTCTTTGCTCAGAGGAAAAATATCTTCAAGATTTACGGTGTCTTCAGAAAAGCCATGTTACAACAGAAAGAGCCATGTTTAAAAAAAAAACAACAACGAAGAACCCACCAAAAAAATCTGAAGAAACCTTAATAAAAAAATGCTGTTAAATATTAGAAATGTCAATTAACATCAAAAGCCACTGCTCAGTACGTTTTGCCAAGTAACTTCCTGCATGGTAACTGAAAAATAAAAGTAAAGTTAGAAGGATATGTCCAGTCACTTGTTACACGACCACTAACATCAGCCTACAAGCTGAATCTGGGGAGAAGGAAGATGAGTGAAATAGCCCTCTTCAAAACTCCTGTCAGGAGGCCCAAAGAATATATGCTGTGCTCTCTAGTACTAACCAAAGCATGTAGAAACTCATCAGGCAGAAAGCATATGCTGTAGATTACAGTGTTTCAAAGGTGCATCTAGAAAAACTCTTGACAGCTTATTTGCCTATCAGCAAATCATGGAAGCTCTGCATTAGCAAAATATACCCATGTACTTTAAAACAGTTACAACCTCTGACTTCAGTTACCCTAATTCAATCTCCCTGACTGAATATTCAAAGCCCAAATATGAAACTTTCATTTAATTAGCATACGGCAAGTGATTGTTTCTGAGCATTCTATTGTAGAGCAGATCATCTGCTGAAAGCAGTGTTTGGCTTTTTAAGAACACATCACATCCCCACTGGATTCACACAGTGCAACACTAGACTATAAGCAGCATAAAGCACACTGGAATGTAACTGCAACATAACTTACACTGTCATGGTCTAATGTTTTTGGTTTTGAGAAGGTGGTTGCAGATAAAACTTGTAGAGAAACTGAAGGCAAGAAATACCAGGTAAGTCACAAACATCAATTCCCACGATGCTCATTCAGCAAGTCTCACACAGATGCTCATAAAGTAAATTGTGCCAAAGTGCAACACTTCTAGAGTGCACATCACAAAAATATCAGAAATAAAAAGAAGAAAAAGAAGTATGAATTCATAAAGTCTGAACACTATTAAAGTCAAAGGAGGGCAATATTAATTGTCCTTTATTTTCATGGTGGCTAAGATACAGAGTAAATGGCAACAAGGGAAGTCTAAGATGAGCATTCAAAAATCTGAGCTGTGAATACAAATAACCACTCAGGAATGCTAACTAGGGAATTAATGGAATTTTCATCATGAGATCTTCAGGGGTTGTGCATTAATAACAGATTAAATAACTATCTGTGAGGCTGCATTGTCCTGTTTTCAGTGGAATAAACTGGTCAGTTAACTTCCTGAAGAACTTCCATATGTATTTCTTAGAAAGAAACAAAGGTGCACTTACGTTCTTTCTTTATTTTCTCCGCTACCAGAAATTCATCCCGTTCAACAGTGGGAGCAAAGTTGCTTCCAATAACTCTCACTGCATACTGAAACTGTTGGGCTGCATCAGCTGAAAGAAAAAAGGAAAACTACCTCAGCTAAGCAAAGTTATAAAGTTCTACTAAAATAACTTTTAAAAAAAAGTTGGACATGAGCTTTCTAACTAGAAGGCAATAGTCCAGTTGATCCATTAACATATTACCATGAAAGAGAATCATGAAATAGTTTAGCTTGGAAGGGACCTTAAAGATGACCTAGTTCCAAGCCCCCCTGCCATGGGCAGGGACACCTTCCACTAGACCAGGTTACTCAAAGCCCCATCCAGCTGGGTCTTGAACACCTCCAGGGAGGAAGAAAAAACACACTTACCTGTATACAGTTCACAAAATAATTGAACTTAAATTTGTGAATAAGGCTTTCCTATTCTGTGCTGATGGAAGAAACACTTGGACCTACCCAGCTCTCAGAGAGCTTTAGCACATTTCAACTGCCTCTGCCCTTCCCCACAGACTGAGACACAGAGGGCCTTTGCACAAAGTCATGCAATTCAGGTCACACATAGGAACAATACACAGCCATGTTCACCAGGCACCTAAACTGGATTATCCTACCTGTGGATCTCTACTCAGATATCCACAACAGTGATTTTACCAGTTTGTATGTTGGGCTTGGGCATTTTGTTTTTAAATCAGTTTCACCGCTTCCATTTAAAGCTAGCTCTGAGATACTGGCATCATATCCCAGTGCACAATGTAGATACTAAAGGAGAGGTCATAAGCCAGTAACCTCCCTCCACTGCTTCTTCATCATGCAATAATTCTTTTTTTAATATTCTTGCTGAATGGTATCGTTTTAATGCAAGTATCTCTGCATTCTATGAAGATTAATAGTCTGGTAACACTGAGGCACAGCCAGCTCAGTATTGATGCCTCTATCACATAGTCATGTTCCCATTTATTGGCCTGAAAGTCAAATGATAACCCTACAGACACACTGAGTGCCCTCATAAGTACAAAATATCCATTATATTTCTACTCTTCATATACAAATACCTGTAATAACAACAGAGGAAATGTACATAAGAAAAAGTGTAAATGTGTGGTGTCAGCTACTTGAATCCTTACACTTTCTCACTTCAGGAAAAAATAAAAGATCTAAGCGAGGCTGAGAATTAAGTCTGGTTTGTATGTAACAATTTTGTGGCCAAAGCCATCAGATTCCTCACGGTTTATTTAGTCCATTAAGTACTCAACTTTCAGAGAAAATTGTAGAGTAGCACAGCAATAGTTCAGCCAAGGAAAAAGAAAGGATACCGGCCTGGACAAGTATGTACAAAAGGAACTGAAAAATGGAAATGGGTAGAAGTCCACTAGAAGCAGAAATATTTTAAGCATTGAATCATCTCCTAAATTAACTAATATTTGCAATTGAGAAAAATTACCTGGGTGATACTAGGAGTCGATTACTGATTAATTGTATGAAACTTCCAGAAATGTACGTAAAGGAGAAATTTGAAATCAGAATGTGCTACATTCTTTTTGAATGCTCAGTTTTGACTGTCTTCTGATATAAACGGCACCCACTAGTCCTAATCTACTAGAATACAAGTGCAGACCAGTAAACATTAAACAGTTCACACAAAGCAGTACTTCATACAATCACGAAAACAGTCTGCTCAGACAGAATCATTGATATTTAACATTATTTGATAATATTGGCCCACAACAGGAGAAAGGGTATCATTCTACTTTCAGGAAAGAAAATGCCAGTATCCAAATTGCAGTTCTGGGCCCCTCACTTCAAGAAGAACGTTGAGGTGCTGGAGCAGGTTCAGAGGAGAGCAACAAGGCTGGTGAAAGGACTAGAGGGAAAGTCTTATAGGGAGAGGCTGAGGATGTTGGGGTTGTTTAGCCTGGAGAAGAGGAGACTCAGGAGGGACCTCATCACTCTCTTCAACTACCTGAAGGGAGGTTGTAGTCAGGTGGGGGATGGGCTCTTCTCCCAGGCAACTGGTGACAGGACAAGAAGGCATAGCCTGAAGTTGCTCCAAGGGTTGGATATTAGGAAGCACTTCCTCACGGAGAGGGTGATTAGACATTGGAATAGACTTCCCAGGGAAGTGGTGGAGGCACCGTCCCTGGATGTGTTCAAGGCAAGGCTGGATGTGGCACTTAGTGCCATGGTCTAGATGGTGTGGTGGTGTTGGTCATAGGCTGGACTTGATGATCTTAAAGGTCTTTTCCAGCCTTGGTGATTCTGTGAAATTACTGTAAGGTCACAAATCTGAATGACTTAAATGCCTCCCTGAAAGCATAGCTCTACTGTTAAGACTAAACAATTTCTCATCGGCAATAAGGACTTGAAAATACAAGTATAAAATAATGTAACAGTTCAGCTACTGATAGCTTAAACTGAACCAATGAACCAGGTGGGAAGAGTTAAGTGTTAGGAAGTGTTTTTGAGTAATTCTTAATTATCATGCATGCCATTGCATAAGAACTCAGGATGTCCAAAAGTATTCTGCAAGGCCAACTGAAGTCAAACATTGGCACTAAGTTATCCAGAGCAATACTAAAAGTTTTGTCTTCATTAATTCCTCAACTGTGTACCTAGGAGCAGATAGGCAAGAGCTAGGCTTTTCTAGTAAGTCTCACGTATTTTTGGCATGTTGCTATAGTGACTTTACATGAGCTATGAATTAAAAATAACATTGCTAAAAGAGTTTCAGGTCCCGCATCTTGGATGAACGAAAGTCAGGGCTGATACCAAAGTACTTCATCAGTTATGTCATGTATCTAGATTAAATAATAAATTCCCTCACTAAAAAGCAGAGGATCTCGAGTAAACTTGTTCAATACAAGTTATACAAAAATATAAAAAGAAAGAAGCAATTAAAAAATATAATCAATAAAAGTGGTCTTAACAAAAAACAACCATCAAAACAACGAACACACCGACATACGTACCCCAACCACAACAAAGCCTCAAAACTTCCCCTTGCAGTTCCTCCTCTCTCATTAGATGTATTACCCTGATTTTCGATGGAAAATTATGTTCTGAAATTAACTTCTGTGTCCACCTGCCTCATCTTGTCCCTTAGAGATTGCCCTTTAACTTTTTTCTTTGAAAGAGGTGTCACAGGTATCAAGTTCAACAGGTTTCATAGAAACTGGGGACTGGTAGAAGAAACATCCAAACAGCTCTCCCTGGGGGAGAGACTGCAGTGAAAACTCAGCGGTTAAGTATTCCCTTTGCCTGCACAGAATTAGCAGTATCAGGTACTGCATCCTGCCAGGACCGTAGCCAGGAGGAAGGAAGAGGGACTTCTGAAGAGAGCTAAGAGAATGAAAGTACAAGCTGGCAGTATTGCAGCCGAGGGATGCAGGGAATTTACTGAAGACTTGCAACACAAATCCACAGGAAATAAAAGACACATTCAACTTCACTCAATGAATTTGATTCCTATGCACTTATGATCCTGCAGTACATCACCGTATGTTTATCTTATTAAGAGTGCTGAATAAGAAAGTATGTAGTTTATTTTAAAAAAGAATAATTCTGTCTGGACAACTGAGTATTACTCATTCAGTTGTCTCTGCTAACTTTTCAGTATATGCTACAAATTATACTGTGATTATCAGTAAGCCTAATGCTTGAAGAAAAAATTTAAGAACAGAGCCTTACATTTTACTTATTTGCACTGAATGCCAATGAGCAGTTTTTCCATGTAAGCAATGCTGTATTTAACGTGCTTAGTCCTTTTTTTGATTGACGATATTGGAACAGGGATTTACCCCAAAATCAGAGAAGAAAATTATGGACTGCCATTTGTGTGTTTTCCAACCTGCCTCTAACACTAGAGCTTTTAAAAGACTGCGTGTGCTTCTAGTTCTGTGGCACAAGGGAATACCAATGGCAAGCTCAAGAGATAAAGAAACACTTCAGGCGTAAGTCCTCAGTCTAACAGAAAACACAACAGATACATTATTAATACTAGTATCAGGGTTTTTTCCTGCAATGGGGACACTTTAAGAGAATCATAACCTTCTATAATAACCTTCCATTTCAACAACAACTATAGCAAGACTAGTTAGAGCCCAGAAGCTTAGTGTAGTCCTTTCCATACTGCCCTAACAAGCCAGCTGAGAAAGATCCCCAGTTTAAACACTACAATTCCATCAGAAAAAAAAATTATTAAACCTGTTACATTACTAAAGATACAGAACAAAAAGTTATCTGCTCTTTACACATACAGATTAGCACTGGCAATTCAAAAGAACCACAGACTGCCAGGTTGGAAGGGACCTCAAGGATCATCTGGTCCAACCTTTCTAGGTAGGCATATGGTTAAGATGATATGGCCAAGCACCCTGTCAAGATGAGTCTTAAAAAGTGTCCAGTGTTGGGGAATTCACCACTTCCCTGGGAAGACTATTGCCATGTCCAACTGTTCTCATAGTGTAAGTTTTTTCTGGTGCCCAATCAGGATCTCCCCAGGAGTAACTTGCACCCATGTATTTTCCATGTGACTCCTTGTTAAAAGGGAGTCTCCATCTTCTTGGTAGCCACCCTTTAAGTATTGGAATATGGCAATAAAGTCTCCTAAGCCTTCTTTTCTCAAGGCTGAACAAACCCAGTTTTCTCAGACTTTCCTCTTATGGCAGGCTTCCCAGTCCTTTGATCATCTTTATGGCTCTTCTCTGGACCCTCTCTAGCCTGTCCGTATCTTTTTTGTGCAGCACAGAGCAATAGCATCATAGCAAGCTTGGTTTTATATTTTTTCAGATTTTCATGTTTTATTCATACCAAGTCCAGCTTCTCTTTTACAAACGAAACTCCCTGCTTTGTGAGCTTCTTTGGCAAATTATTTCTAATAACTTAAAAAGGATATCTGCTAGTAAAATAAAGATTCACATAGTTTGTAACTTACTGACACATTTTGTTGCTTACCTCCTCAAGAAACAGACAACAGGCTTAAAACCCACAGCTATGTAGGTTTACATCCTTTTCATCAAAAAGTTATTATGGCATGAATATATTACATAACAGCAAGTTCAAGGTACCTGATGTGTGAAATTGCTGCAGCTGTTTGTGGGATAAGAGGATAAAACAACACTGATCATTACTTGTTTTGCAGAGTCTGATCAGATCAGTGAACGCTGATAAACAGACACTGCCCCTCAGATCAACTCCATTAAGGAATACACACATAGGTACACAATTAATGATACTGCTAAGCAGCTATATAGCTAAACAAAGAAACAGCACTTGTGAATCACCAAAAAAAAAAAACGGGGGGGGGGGGGTTAAAATCCTCTCCTTGGAGTAGAGCAATCTATCAATAATTCAAAGACCTAAACTTCACCTGGCCGTTCATACATTCCAATGAATAATCCAGTGTTAGAAGGGAACTACTTCAGAAGGCAGATTAAAGCTTCAGAAGGCATTTTAAAGCTGCAGGTAACACCAATGCAGCACATGCAAAAAATATAGAAGCAATACACAGGAAGAATTTGGTTGTAAAGAAAGCATGAAGAAATAGGGCAAAAGGTGAAGTTTAAAGTAAAAGTTCAAGACAAAGAGAAACTTGGCCAACGTACTTCCAAGAAGCCAGTATTTCAGAGGAAATGCTGAAATTCCGCAAGTCTTTTGCAAAAAAGAAGCTTCTAAGACTACCTACAATTTTAGGAAGTGAACTGTAGTTCACTTTAGCCTTACACATTTCTTTCAACATCATCAGGTATGGGTCTTTTGAAGTTTACAGAGGAAACAAAAAAATTCCTGAAGTCCTAAGTAGCAATCAAAACACTGTTTCCAAACATTAGGGTATCACAATTGTGAGAAAGCTGGTTTCCTGGAAGTAAGACATTTGGTTATTTTGTCTGTAAGCATAATTTCTAAACTATAGGACAACTCTAAAAAAAAGGTTCTCAACCAGACAGTAATCACTTTCTTTTCTGAGACTTCAGACTAGCAAAGTCTCTCCACTACCTCATCTTCCAGTCAGCTGCCAGTCAGCCCAGACAATTTTGTGTAAACATAGATGCAAAACATTGTATCTATATTTATTGTAAAACAATTACACTCTAAACTGCACTCAACACCCTACATGTGGCACTGACCAGCTAACCACTATTGTTGCAAACAACTCAGACACAAATGCTGCCATCTAACACATACTGAAGAAAAAAAAACACACAAATTTCTCTACTGTAATGAAGTGTTTGCTAAACACCGAATGTGCTGCTGTTGCAAAACTAAGCCTGGAAGAAAAGCTGTAAAACTTGAGAACCTTCTCACATACACCATGAGCAGATCCCAGGTCTGTCAACACAGTAATGCTGCTGTATGTTCTCTATTTTAACTGTATCAAAACTTCTACATCACTACGAATTATTACCAGGAAAAAAAAAAAAAGGCAATTGCATTTACAGAGGGTGGAAGCAAGGCCAGATATCCTGGGATAAGTACAAAGAGGTAGTTAAAGAAGCAAGAGATCAGGTTAGGAAAGAAAAAGCACAGAGAGAATTGGATCTGGCAAGGGAAGGTAAGGGCAATAAGAAAAGTTTCTATAGGTATGTTAATGGTAAGAGGAAGACTAGGGAAAATGTGGGCCCACTTCAGAAGGAAACGGGAGAGCTGGTCATCCAAGATGCAGAGAAGGCTGAAGTACTCAATGACCACTTTGCCTCAGTCTTCACCAGCAAGGACTCTGGTGACGCCCCCATGTTACAGAAACCAAAGGCAGGGACTGGGAAAAGGAGGATCCCCCCACTGTAGATGAAGAGGAAGTTTGAGTGAACAAGTCCATGGGACCTGATGAGATTCACCCGCGGCTCCTGAAAGAAGTGGTGGATGAAGTTGCAAAGCCCCTGTTCATCATATTTGAAAAGTCATGGCAGTCTGGTGAAGTTCCTGCTGACTGGAAAAGGGGAAACATAACCCCCACTTTCAATAAGGGAAAAAAAGAAGACCCAGACAACTACAGGCCAGTCAGTCTCACCTCTGTGCCTGGCAAGATCTTGGAGCAGATACTCCTGAAGACCCTGCTAAGGCATGAGAACAAAGGGGTGATTGGTGACAGCCAACATGGCTTCACTAAGGGCAAGTCCTGCCTGACTACTTTGGTGGCCTTTTACGATAGGGTGGTCACAGCCTCAGTGGACAAAGGCAGAGCAACAGCCATCATCTACCTGGATCTGTACAAAGCTTTCGACAATGTTCCACACGACATTCTGGTCTCAAAACTGGGACAATACGGATTTGATGGATGGACCACTCATTGGATAAGGAACTGGCTGACTGGTTGCACTCAAAGAGGTGTGATCAATGGCTTAGTGTCCAAATGGAGACGTGTGATGAGTGGTGTTCCTCAAGGGTCGGTACTTGGACCAGTGTTATATAACATCTTTGTCAGTGACATAGGCAGTGGAATCGAGTGCACCCTCAGCAAGTTTGCTGATTACACCAAACTGTGTGGTGAAGTCAACACACTGGAGGGAAGGGATGCCATCCAGAGGGACCTTGACAGGCTCGAGAAGTGGGCTTGTGCAAACTGCATGAAGTTCAACGAGGCCAAGGGCAAGCTTCTGCACCTGGGTCGAGGCAATCCCATGCATGAATACAAGCTGGGAAGAGTAAGGATTGAGGATGGCCCAGAGGAGAAGGACTTGGGGGTAGTGGTGGACCAGAAGTTTAACATGAGCCATCAATGTGCACTTGCAGCCCAGAAAGCCAACTGTATCCTGTATGCTTTCCTGTGAGGGTGGTGAGAAGCTGGAACATTGTTGTTCAACATCTTCATCAACGACCTGGATGAGGGTATAGAATGTACCCTCAGCAAGTTTGCTGATGATACTAAGCTGGGAGGAGTGGCTGACACACCAGAAGGCTGTGCTGCCATTCAGAGAGACTTAGACAGGCTGGAGAGTTGGGCGGGGAGAAACATGATGAAATTCAACAAGGGGAAGTGTAGAGTTTTGCATTTGGGGAAGAACAACACGATGTCCCAGTATAGGTTGGGGGCTGACCTGCTGGAGAGTAGTGTAGGTGAAAGAGACCTGGGGGTCCTGGTAGACAGGAGGATGACCATGAGCCAGCAATGTGCCCTTGTGGCCAAGAAGGCCAATGGCATCCTGGGGTGCATTAGAAAGGGTGTGGTTAGTAGGTCAAGAGAGGTTCTCCTCCCCCTCTATTCTGCATTGGTGAGGCCGCATCTGGAGTATTGTGTCCAGTTCTGGGCCCCTCAGTTCAAGAAGGACAGGGATCTGCTTGAAAGAGTCCAGCGCAGAGCCACAAAGATGATTAAGGGAGTGGAACATCTCCCTTACGAGGAAAGGCTGAGGGAGCTGGGTCTCTTTAGCTTGGAAAAAAAGGAGGCTGAGGGGTGACCTCATCAATGTTTACAAATATGTAAGGGGTGAGTGTCAGGGAGATGGAGTTAGGCTCTTCTCAGTGATGACCAGTGATAGGACAAGGGGTAATGGGTGTAAATTGGAGCATAGGAGGTTCAAGGTGAATATCAGAAAAAACTTCTTTACTGTGAGAGTGACAGAGCACTGGAACAGGCTGCCCAGGGAGGTTGTGGAGTCTCCTTCACTGGAGACATTCAAAACCCGCCTGGATGCGTTCCTATGTGATGTGCTCTAGGTGACCCTGCTCTGGCAGGGGGGGTTGGACTAGATGATCTTTCGAGGTCCCTTCCAACCCCTAGGATTCTATGATTCTATGATTCTATGAACAGGTTGCCCAGGGAGGTTGTGGATGCCCCCTCCCTGGAGGTCTTCAAGGCCAGGTTGGATGGGGCCTTGAGCAACCTGGTCTAGTGGGAGGTGTCCCTGCCCACGCAGGGGGGTTGGAACTCGATGATCTTTAAGGTCCCTTCCAACCCAACCCATTCTATGATTAAGATGATGTCATATACTGATAAACTAATATACCAGTCTAAAATGCCATTAGTGTTCCTATTTTGTTTCTAAGAGAAACTACAGACACACTGTAAGCAACACTGCTTGTTCCTAAAGAAAACATGGTTTGAGAAGTGTAATTTTAGGACCAGCTCAGTTATGAAGTATTCCTGAAAAATTTCATATTGCATCAGTCTTCTGATTTAGTCAACTATCTTAAACTTCTCTGCTCATTTAGTTCAGAAGGAAAAATAACAAAAAATATTATAAAATGTAAATGTAAAAATATTATGTTTATGCAAGTTTTTATTTTAAACATTTTAAGTTTATTCTTTATTAACCATCTTTCCAGTCTCTAAACTCCTCCCTTACAAAGGGATAAAACCAACAAACCCACAAAATAAAACCTAAACCACACAGGTTCCCATGCCTTTCCTTACTTAAGACATTGCCCACAAACTTGGAAGCACAGCAAAGGAAATAACTATTCTTTAATTCTGTTAATATTGGTGGCTCTTGTTGTATTATAAGTAAACAGATTTATGTGGGGACTGTCCCACTGGACTATCAGCAGCTTGGTCCCACAATCTTCTCAGAACTTTCCCCTCACTGAATTTTTGCCTAGCTTGTCAACTAGCATTTGCTTCTGTTATTAGCATAGGTAAAAAACCCTCCATTCCACCTTTTTAACGAACTCTATGCTTTTCCCTCACCATGAAAATGTAACATCTACTCCAATAGTCCAGAGCTTAAAAAATGAAAAAAAAAAACAAACAACAAAACAAAACCAAACCCACACACAACAATAACAAAATCCCCACCAAGATTACAGAGATTAAATTATGGCCATACTATGGACTTTAGGTATCAAATTGCTCTCTCAAGACTGGAAAACCACTTTCTAGAGCACATGCACGTCCAGAAGCACTTTGGCACACAAAAATCTTTTCAGGATTCAAAACCAAATAGATGTAGCTTGCACACTTACAGTAATGACATTTTATTCCATTGGAGGCACTAAGAGCTCTTAAACTGACAAGCTTGCATAGCAGCCTATTAAGTCTCTAAATTTAATAAGGGGTTTGTGAAAGACAGCTAAGAACACAAAGCTTTTTGTCAGAAGGATTAAATTCACTGTCCAAAGAGAGACGTGCAACCCTGTACAGGTGCTCAGGTCCATAAATAAGGGAAAAAAATAACGGAAATTTTTGCACAGGCAGGCAAGTTCTCTGCAAGAACAGGTGTAAGTGTAAAAGTGAGGTAGACAGCCTGAATAAACACGAAGATTGATAATGCAAAACTAGTACCCTAGTTCTTAGACACTGAGGACATGAGGAAGAAAGAGGTCAGCAACGCCTCCAGCTGCAGAGATCCCCAGCTAACCACAGTGGGTGACTGCAGACACCAGGCACCATGGGAAGCTGGCTTTAGGCCCTTACTTGAGAACTGGCTAAAGCACAGAAGCAGAGAGCTTTCAAACCTTGGTTCTACCAAAAAAACCCCACACAAACAAACCACTAACAAACACTCAGGTACATTTAAAAAAAATTAAGTTCTTCCATAAAACTCAGCAAACCTTGTAAGTAATTTCTTGGCAGCAGCTGGCGAAAAAACAGTAACTAGGCCTATGGAACTGACTGGTTTTGGAAATTAAACAACCAATCTACTTAGTGGATGGTCTCAAAAAAGCTGTAAGAGTGATAGGATAGCTCCACCACTGGGAACCTCTGCAGTCCCATTGCATCATAGCACAAATTCACTTCAACATAAAACTTTGACAAGTGGAGGCAATGGAGGCCTTCTAAGGCCATCACAGGCAGAAGCAAAAGAATCCCCAGCAGACCATAGGCTCCATCAGGTTTATGGAGGACTCCAGGCATGGGATTGCAGAATGTAGACACAGATACAGAGTAAGACCACTCATCCCACATTAGCTGTAAGTGCTCTTTTGAAATACGGACATTATATAAACCAAATCCTTCAGCTCCTGCTGAAGCCATAGCTTTCTCACTAACATAATAAATCACAAATGCTGAGAAGGAACATAGCCAAGTAGATCTAACCTTCTGAAGTACAAACTCAGGGAATGTACAGGTAGGAAGAACCATTAGACCTCAACTCCTTTCTATAATTTACCCACTACATTTCACCCAATCACATCAGTACCTTGTATTTCACTAAAGTACTTATTCCATGACAGTATCAAAAGCTAGGATTTCAAGAGATTCACAGCAGGCTAACTACACAAATGGTTAAAGACAGCTGTTTGTACCTAGCTTCAGCTTGCTGTTACTAATTTTTACTAGAAATTTCTCTAATAAATTTAAAGATCGCTTAAGTACCTAAGCTTTTTTCCCCTAAACTCTGTAGAATTGAACATCACAAATTGCTTGCACAAATTACCAGACTAAACTGATATTTGTAAAGCCTGCTTCAAAAAAGAGAACATGCATACATAAAGCAACATAACTTCATCAGTAAACAAGGAGGGGGGAAGCTGAAGATAGATCACTATCCACACACAAATATCCTACTTCAAACTTATACTGCACTGAAAGGAAATAAGAGTTACAAGCCAGAAAAACAGTAAGATGATAAATAATTTGTCTAGTGGTTTCCTTACCACCTAAGGATACACACAGAGCATGCTGGTACTAACAAAATTCCCTTATTGTCTTTGCTCCTTGGATAAAGAAACCTGGGAGGGTGGGGAACAACAACCATACACACCTTTCATGACTGTGAATTCTTCCACTGACCTTTTGATTCATCAGTCTCTATACACCTTAAATCAATAGCTGAGCTGATGTCAAACTAACACATGTATGACAGTTGACTGTTTCAGGAGAAATCTTATGCCTGAAGGGTAACCCTTCAGTGCTTAAGTCCCTCTAACACAGATATAAAGACAAGGGTAAGGATAGGCTTCCTATCTGTCACATGCATAAAACCATGGGAGATGGTAAACGTGGCTGACAACCCACACTTTTGTTTTTTTTAAGTTGTTACTTCAAAGAAGTCCTCAGATGACCTGCAAGTGAACAGACCTAGCAGGCTACAGGTTGCATGCAGCAGCTTACCACGATTTGGGAAAAATTCCTCCTTTCATTAGTCACTTAACATAAGATTTTAGTTACAGGTGTAGAATCCCAATACAAAGGAATAGGTTCAACATTTACTTTAAAAATAACAAAAATCAGAGTTTTCTTCCCTGTTTTCACACATACTACCTGCAAATAAACATTATTTCAGTCAGAAGAATGTACAGAAACAATGTATTCAAAAAGAAGGGAAGATCCAAAAGAGGTAGATGCGAGCCACCTCTCCTCAGTAGATACCGTGACTGATACACACAAGGGGTTCTATTCTCATGCTCTAAGTTTTATAAATGTCACAGACCTATATAAAATATTCAGTACCAAGAAACAAGCTTAGATTGAGTTTAGATTGCAGTCCCTTTTGAATCAAAGTAAAAGAGTAAAGAAGAAAACAGGATTAGGTAATATAGAACTTATGTCCTCACAGAGGCCTCTACTACTCCAATAAAGCAAGACAACCTCTTTTCCAATTTATTTTTTTTTTCTTTTTGGAAGCAGAACTGGCTGGAGATTTCTGATAACAAAAATTTTTAAGTGTTCTTAAATAAGAACATATATCAATTGTATCAGAAGTGGTTTCCAAGGGATGTTAAAAGCAAGAAACAGCTTTAAAAGCAAAGATGTAACAGCATTTCAGAATTGTAGGCTGCTGTGAAATACCCTTTAATACACAATTAAACCAGTTGCTAAAAGAAACGTGGTTACATAAAAGCACAAGAGGTATTAAACAGTTTAGAACTACCTTGCTTTGGGGGAGACAGTAGAATAGAAACTTCCCACACCCTGAAAAAATCTCACACCAGATATTCCTGTCACATAATTATTACAGATGAACAATTCTGGAAATGGGAAATGTATGGCCTTGCAGAAGACTTAAGCATACACCAGAAGAGTAAAAGGATTTTGGAAAAACAAAACAAAACATAGTACTCAACAGCTGTTGATTATAGAATCATACCATCATTTAGGTGGAAAAGACCCTTAAGATCATAAAGTTCAACTGACCAACAGAATGTTGCTGTGAAAAGAGTCCCTACTCGACATTTCAGTGAAGACAATGAGATTCCAACTTCTTCCCAACTCTTCAACTTCTCTGATGAATTACAGAATCACAAAATTGGAAGGTTAAAGGCTGGAAGGAACCTTCAAAAAATCATCTAGTGCAATCCTGCCATGGGCAGGGACATCTTTCTCTACATCGAGTTGTTCAGAGCCCACTCCAACCGGACAATGAACACTTCTGGGATGGGGACACTCACCACTAGTCTGGGCACTGTGTTCCAGTGACTTACCACCATCGAATCATCCTGGTTGGAAAAGACCTTGAAGATCATCAAGTCCAACCATAACCTAAATCCACCAACCATAACCTAATCTACCCATTAAGTGCTTAAATCATGTCCCTAAGCACTATATCTATATTTCTTTTAAACACTTTCAGGAATGGTGACTCCACCACCTCCCTGGGCAGCCTGTTCCACTGTCCAACCACTCTTTTGGTAAAGAAATTCTTCCTAATATCTAGTCGAAACCTCTCCTGGGCTCTCTGGGCTGCAAGTGCTTATTGCCAGTTCATACCCAATTTTCCATCTATCCAATTCCTTCTCTGCAAAGCCGCTCTCAATCGATTCATCCCCCAGCCTGAACCGATACTGGGGATTGCCCCAGCTCAGATACAGGACCTTATACTCAAACTAGTTGAACTTAATGAGGTTCACACAGGTCCACCCCTCAAGACTGTCAAGGTCCCTCTGGTTGCATCCCTTCCCTCAAGCATATTAGTTGAATTGCTAAGCTTGGTATCATCTGCAAACCTGCTGAGGGTGCACTCAATCCCACTGTCTCTGTCATTAATAGATACTGACCAGCATCAGTCCCAACACAGACCCCTAAGGGACACCACTTGTTACCAATATCCATTTTGACATTGATGACAACTCTTCAGATGCAGCTATCCAGCCAGTTCCTTATCCACTAAATAGTTCAACCTTTAAACTTGTATCTTCCTAATTGAGAGACAAGGATGCTGCGTTAGAATGTGAGATGCTGTCTCAAGTAGATGGAAACAAAGTTTGAGGGGGAGAGACAACAACTATAGTTGTACCTTGTCACTCATTTTCTAGACTTCGCATATAGCAGTAATTCACTTATAGGCCATATTTTAGTCTGTTTTAACCCAATTCTTTACAACAGGTCAATACTCACAATTTTTACTTACTATCATGGAAATACCTAAAGGTAACTGGGAGTGACTTGTCACAAGAGAGTGGCAGAGAAGGAGAAACAGAAACATAGAAGACTTTACAGCCACTACTAAAGAAGCCATCTCTCGTACAAGCAAAGAGAAACAACAAAAGCTATGGCATGAATCTGTCTGGTGAGCAATGTTTATAAACAGAGCAACTTAAAAAGGAGACTGAGCAGATGCACCTCTTCCTTAACATCCTTCGACCACTTACTGAAAACAGAACCTTTGCCTCGATTGCAACAGATAGAAGCTTATGCAAACAGACAAGAGAGTCATTCCCTTGCTGGAAGATCACAGCGGCAGCTGCAAGCTGTAGAGGACCTGCAGAGGACCTAGGGGATGTCAATGGCTCGAACTAAGCAGACACCGGAGGAAGGCAGAGGTTCCCAAACCGTGTTCACGAGCCACCTTTTGCCCCGAATACCCGGGGAGCATCGCCCCGCTCCCCACAGGAGGAAATCGCCGTTAGGAGCCAGCGAGGCGCTCTGAGGTTGGCAGGGGGAGGAGGACACGAAGGCGCCTCAAACCTACCTCCCGCCACAGGCCATCCAGCCGCCCGCAGCTCTGGCTGACGGCACGGCTGCCACGCCGGCCAGGGCCACAGCCACCCACAGGCCCAGAGCGGATCGCCCGCGCTGCCTGGCTCCCTGCCGCAAGCTCCGCCGGGCCCGGCCGGTCGCCAACACGCTCTCCGTCGAAGCGGCCGCTCTTGGCGGACAGTGTGGCGGGACTGGCATCTCTTCGCCCCGCGGCAGCAGTGGCGGCCCCCGCCCACTCCCCCGGTACCCCTCGCTCCCCTAGGGCAGCCCTCCCTTGCGTCCCACGATCCCCTCGCCCCCTCGCGGGCTCCAGCGGCTGCCGGTAAGGGAAATGGCGGGAGATGAGGAGGCAGAGAGCCGTTACCTTCGCTTTTGCCCAGGATGCGGCAGCAGAGGTTCTGCAGCAAAACGTTGGGGGATTTTTGGTCCGGTGTCGCCATCGCAGCCCAGGAGACAGGAGGTGGGGCAGGGGGCGGCACGACGAGATGACAGAGGAAAGGAAGAAAGAAGGCGCCCCCCGCTAAGCAGCACAAGAACCCAGCGACACCTCCCGCCCCGACCACCGCCGCCTGCCGCCTACGGCGCCATTTTAACAGAACCCGCCGAAAGCCGCAGCGGCGGCAACCCCGCACCCACAATGCCCCTGCGCGCGGGGCGGCATCGGAGCGCGCCCCCACCAACACACTCCGCCGCCAACACGCTCCGCCGCGCGCCCCGGCCGCCGCTCAGAGGTTCCGGGGCAGGCGTCGCCACTCCCTCCCGCCGCCCAGCGCCTGCGCACCGTGCTGAGCAGCCGCCGAGCCAGGCACACCGCGGGGAGGGGGTAGGCATGGGTCGTGGGGAGCCCCGGCGTCCCAAGGCTATGCGGCAGTGACCAGGCGTAGGCCACCGCTGTGAGGACTGCGATGTGCACCGGCCCTGGGGGGCAAAAAGTCCCCCAAATTCCCAAAAACGGAAATAAGAAATTCCCATTCAGTAACAGCTTTCCACTTCTGGAAAACGTCCTCTCATCCTTCCCTCAAAATCCCGGAGAGACCAGACTCACTCCAGAGAAGAGCAAGTCAGGCGCTGCTGTGGGGTGGCTGCACTTGCTGTAACTCGTTGTCCTGGGGAGTCAAGACATGTCGGTAGCTTTTCCACACAAATTAGTTATGAATCAATGCAGATCTGGAAAAATGTGTGAAGATCCCTGACCCACGTCCTCGCTGCACCCCTTGGCCTTATGGCAGGGTGGCCCTGGTCCCCTCCAGATGTGTCGGTCTCCAGCCAGCCAGGCAGACCAGACTGCTGGGGCTCCTCAAGTGCAGTGACCTGCTTCTAAGGCATAACACAGACACTGACTTTGCAATATGTCTGTCTTCCATCTCTTTTATTCAGTAAATTCATGCCGAGTCCTGTCCAAAATACGTAACTCGAGAATAATTTTTCTCCCTGTGCTGCTGGAGCCCTATCTAACCTACCTCTGCTCTGTCCCATAAGAGGTGCTTTGAAACATGGCAACAGCCAGGTGGACTTGGTGCACCGCTGGCTGTAAACAAGTATCTTCTGTGCAACACACTTCTTTCTGGCAGTCCCTTTGGCTTCATTGTCTCTGTGTAGCCACTATTTTGTGTGTATGCCTTCTACAGATACATACATGCAGGCCCTTCATTTTGGGAACATAATAGATGTAAAAGATGGTTCATCATTAACATTACTGGTAGAAACTAATCATGGTGGCAAGCCAAGAACTGAAGTTCATTGAGAATGTATGGGGTTTTGTTACTTGGAATATTGTACTAGGACTATCATAGTATTACCATTTGCATTATAACTCTTCACATCCTAGGGGTGCTTCTTTTGACTCTTTTAAGAAGTAATGAGGAGCCCCAAATTAATAAAGCTATCAGAACTTTATCCCATGTGGATAATGGGGGTTTGTAATCTTCATCTCTAATAATTCTGAAGGAAAGACTTCAAAGATAGTGTGACCTTTTTTTTTTTTTTTTTTTTTTTTTGTACCAAGCAGCAGAAGAATCTCTGTTCCATCCTCCACTTGAAGCAAACACAGTTGTTCCACAAGGAGCTAGTGACTCACTGCTGCTGCTGATCACTTCCAATTTAGATTCCATCATGGGAGGTGTTAATATATCAAGCAGCAAATATGGTTGCTCCCATAGGAGAAAAAAACTTTGGCAATGGTATCAGGAAGAGGTGTTGCTTTACAGTACCTTTAAATTCCAAGGGAATCTAATCGCTCCTTAACATCCTGTTACTGGGGATATTACTAATTCTTTCTGGCCATGCTGGCATTACGGAGCAGCACAATAAGAACATGCCATTAAAATGGGCTCACTCGTGTGTCCCTGCAAGCAGAAGTACAATTACTAATCAAAACTCTTCAACTTCAGCAAAGCCACATCTGACGTTATGCTTCTGAAGAGCTGTAATAGCTGACCATTCTGTTACATTACTGGGAATGTGTTCTTTCATTTCTAGCCTCTTTCTCCTAAGGAAACGAGGCTTATGCAATTACTCTGTGTGTCAGTTCCTCCTCATAACTTTTGGATCTCTTCACTAATTTAAAACAAATTTAGTAGAGGGATAGTGTTCTTAAAGGATATTAACTTAATACAAGTTTTATGGAATTCAGTGGCTGGTCCAAGTTAGTGCCCCCTTGAAAAGCAAAGTAAGGAGAACTTAGTACCCACTACTCTGTTTGCTCTGAACAAACCTGCTGACTGGTATTCAGACCCTGGACAGCTAGGTATATACACCTAGCCCTGGCCCAGCCACTTCTTGCCTGGCCTGATAGATGGATGATGCAGGAACTGAAGATGTAAGGGACAGAGAACTCTGGAAATAATGTAAAAATCATCAGAAAGAGGCAGGAGGGATGTAGATTGATGGGAGAATAAAGGAAAAAAAATAAAGTAGTTCTACTGCTCACAAATCACCTTGCTTTTTTCTTCATGAAAAGAATTCATCCTGCAATCCTTTTTAGAAATACTAATTCTCATAAGGCAGGTTGCTAGCATATGGAAGTTATTTTGGTTTTACCAACTCCAGTACAGCTGTGCTCGCTTAAATCAGCTTAAGATGCCTGTCAGCATTTTTATGGACATAAAGAATCATGTGTTTATTTCATTTTCCTGTATAGTTATAAGCTTAGTTCACTTTGCTGCTTGGCCTCTGAGCATGGGCCAAAAAAAAACCACAAAAAAAAGTAATTGCTGTTCAGATTTTCCATAGTACAGAAAATCCAGAAGTTAGCACAGCATGCTTCTAAAAGTATGATGGGGACTTACAAGCAGTTCAGTTTATCCACAGAAGCTTAAAGAGACTTGCAGTCAGAGCTGCTCCATAAAGAACATATTTCTGATAGTAAGTAGCTTTATAACAGAAGAACGTTCAATGAGATCCATCAGGAGAGAGAAGCTGAGGCTTGCCAAAATAAGGCTAGAAAAAACCATGGGTTTAATTCAATAAGCATGTTCAGTCAGTGGAGAGTTATGTTTAAGAGCGTAGCACTTTCTCCATACCTCAAACATTTTAAATCAGCCTTCTGTTACAGGCCTAGTGATCAGCTACAAATTGACACAGAAGCTATTGAGCTGTGTTTGTGTTGTGCACAACACAACCGGGGAGCATTTGTAGTCCCTTCTGGTCTTAAGGTTTCTAAAAGTAAGCAATAATGCTAAGAAAAGATTGTTACCCTGTAAAAAACCCAGGGTTAATTGCTCTGTTTGTTTTGGGTTTGGTTGGTTTTTTTATTTCTTCATGGTTATGTCTACAGCACAGAATACCTTAGATAGCTCTAGCTGTTGGTGGGACACACCAAAATCAGTAGAGCCTCGTGCTGACACCTCCAGAATTTCACTGTGCCAGATGGGCCTTTTTTTCTGTTATACAGCTGATGTCAAGAATTATAGAGGCAGGAGACAGTGGAAGATAGTGTCTGTGCTTTACTCAGCATATGGCAGCCCTGGAGGAGCAGCAGCTGGGTCTCTTCTGGCTCCAGCATCATTTGGCTTCTGCACCTAAGCATGTATTTTCCACATAGGCAAACCCATAATGGCCTGGAGCCCTGTTACGCTGAGTTTGCAGTATTAGAAGGTTATTAAAGGTGGTCACAGATCTAACTTTTGAAAGGCCATCTCTTTTAGGATGAGGTGTTGTGGTTTGATCCCAGGAAGAAGTTTTCTCTGTGCATGAGGAGGGCTCAGATGAAGAGAGACTTTAACAGTTTAACCCTCCTGAGTGTGTTAGTTCTGCATTGCAGTTATTTGTAACTTTCACTGTAACACTACTACCACCTTTCAGAGGTGTCAAAACTCTTCACTTAGGGAGCCCTGCTGTTGACTGAGGATCCTGAAGTTTGTTCCATAATGCCATATACCTACAGAAAGTCCATTGAATTGACATGTTTATCAAAAAAGAAACCTGTGAAACATTTCAGAGATCCCAGAAACTATTATATAAGCTATATAAAAGCAAAATCAAGGACATGTAAATTTTTTAGCTTTGATTTTTTTTCTCAGTATTTGCAGTAAAATAACAATTATAGATTAATAATACTAGCTGTCATATAAACTGGAAGTAGTAGTAATGTTTTACTTCTCAGAACAGTTGTCTTTCTTCTGGTCTCCACTATCTGAAAAGTTTTGGGTTTTATCGGTTCAATACTTCTTAGCCAGAAAGGGAATTCCTTTCAGACATGAAAATACACAGACACACACACATTGAGGCCCACACAATATTAAATGTTATTGCTTACGTAAGGCTGGACAGCGTTTTATGTCTTTCTAATAAATAGTTTAACTGCAGCCAGCAGACAGGAACTCCAACAAGCTCCGTAAAACTACCTGGCATTTTACAAGTTCCTGTGCTGCCCGCAGTGTCACAGTCATGTTACATGTATGGAGCTGCAGTAAAGAAATCACATCAAATCATCTTCTACCAGAATGTGATTTGGTGAAAATATTTTGTGAGAACAATTCTATTTTGCCAAAACACCCCAAAATGCTGTCAAAATATTTTTGAAAGTTGAAGCCGCTTTGTGTCAACGGTTTCATTTTTAAAAGCAGAGCAATATTTTTGGAAGGGAGCCTGGAGAATGAAGCTCTGTAATAAAACTGAGTTAATATTTCCAAATATATGTTTCATTTTGGATATAACTGCAGCTTTTCAATAGGAGTTTTTATCATATCTAGCTTCAGTATTTTAGGTTTTTGATCTTTCTCAGACCTAGACCAAGGAGTGGGAGGAAACTATCAAAATAAGACACTGAATACAAAAATGGTATGTTGCAGTCCAACAAAAAAAAGATGGACTAATGTATTTGTAAGGAGATTATGTCCATAAATATGATAATATCACTAGGCAAAAGTAACTCAATAAATATAGCATAAATCAATAACAAAGCTCTACAAAGCTTGTGCAAGCACGAATTACAAGCTAATTTTTTAGCAAATTTTACTATAAAGCAATAAGGTCAGAGATGTATTTCTTTTTATCAACCTTATTCTGTTTACTCATTTCCCCAGGTGCATATTTCTCATGCCAATAGCAACTCCCACATCTGTGTGAGCTGAAAGTCTGAAGGTCAAGGTACGGGTTTTTCCTTATATCACAAGGGAAAAGAGACAGCAACCAGTTGGCACAGGAAGAACCAATTCTTCCCATGCTTTTGCTTTAAATGTTGAAGATATTAATAAACTGAAAAGCAAATGTAATCTTGTGATTGTGTTTGAACCAGCTGTATTTAGGCAGTTTTCTGACAGTGTACTCTTAAGAGGTCAGACTGAAGACTTCACTCAACGATGCTTTTTGAAGTGCCTATTGATTTTACTGTTCTCCTCTCAGTGTTTGGAGAGTTTTTCTGTTATTAATTTTTTTCTTCCCAATGAACTAGTCAAGAAAATGATGAAACTAGCTATATCTCTAGCTGTGTTAAGTGTATAGGATAAACAATTTTTTAAAATAGAGGAAAACATTTTCAATTTATTTCCTGCAGGTTTATTTTGAGTGTGGCAATTAATACGATACCTTCAGACAAAAATTACTGTCAAGGTAACAATATCTCCTGCAGAACATATTTTGAGCATTATCTTCCTACAAATATTGGAAGACAAATAGCTGTTCATTGTAGTGAACCATCATATTAATGAAGGTGATCATCCATCTTCTAAAATCCACTTCATACCAGCCTGAGCTTTCGTCCATTACAATTATTGAAGATTACTGACTTCATTCACGGTATTAGGATGAATCTATGTATATTACTATATATTTATAAGGAAAGACATAAAAAAAAAACTTCAATCCATAGCCTTCTTAAGAGAATAAGAACAATTCCTAGTGTTCCTGCCTGCCACATTCTAGCCTGATGATTAATATCCCGTGTATCTAAATTAGTGAACACGGTATTTTTCTCTGCTTCCTGGATTAAACTATTGAATCATTTTGCTATGCCTGGTTAAAAAGCTACCACATTCTATTAAGGTAAGAGGTACAATAAATTCGTCTACCAAAGTGACATTTAAGGCCTGAATTTACAAAGAGAAGTAGGAATACGTGTCCCCGTGGCTGTTAAAACATTGGTGGGTTTTAGGCTTGTAAATGTCTTTGTGAATCGAAGCCTACGTTACATGCTCCTAGATGCTCAGATTAGAGAATGCTATGGAATTTCAAAGTACAATTTAATTATTACCACTATTGAACTGGTAGGAATAGAGGGGCTATAGACAAAAAGAGCAGCACTGCAGCTACAAATATTTTGCTGATTCTCAGGTGTGCGATTTAGCAGGGGAACGACATTTGGTTCCTAACTACAGGAATGTTTCCTTGTCCTGTGGCACAGTAGTTTTTCTGCAGGTAACTCCTTCCGTGTTACACTGTTCAAAGATTTCTAAAATATAATGGCTGGTGAATTAGAAACTACTCTCAACACTTCCTCCCTCCTGAAAAATCTGAGGCAGTTAAAAGCGTATTCTAGGAGTCAGGCTCCCAGAAACAGACATAAATACGAGAGATACAATCAGATAGTAACTGGAGCCTCTGAAAATAAGGTTTGTTAACTCTATTTCTTGGGTTTCCTCTGTGTAATCAGATCAGCACTTAACTGAGAGCCCATGTAGACATATCCTGTGTTTCTATTTATAATAACATTCAGATAACACCTTCCACCTCAAGATGTTCTGCACTGCACAAACATTTTTAGTATTCTTTTAGTATTCTCTGAGGCAGAAAAGGGTTAGAATCCCCGTTTTATACAGAACGAGATATGGAAATATGGACAGGCATTGATAAAGCATTTTGCCCAAGGTTATATATACAAAATGTTATATATATAAGGTTATATATCTGACCAGGCCAGGAATATATAACCCAAATCTTCTCTTTTTCTTATACTTCAACCACAGAGCCATCTTTCCTTCCTACTTAAAATGCTTTCAGTGTTTTTAAATGCTGCAATTATCCTTTGACTGCTTTCTATTTAAAGATGGGGATATGTACTCAGCACATCTCTAGAAAGCACACCAGCAGCATACATTTGTTGTAAACGGGTTGTTCAGGATGCCTAAACCTGAAGAATGAAGTCATTATCGTTTTTTCTAATGCCAAAAGCATTTTAAAAGCCAGAAAACCCCTTTTCCTCAGTATAACAAAAAATACTCCACAACAGTGAGCACTGTATTTCAAATAATTTAAAATGAGTAGTTTTTCTCATGAAGATTGGAATTCACTGGATTATGATTACAGTTATCACAATTGTGTTATGAGGGTGAGAGGATAATAACAGTGACATAATCTTTATGTAAAAGTCTTCTAATAAACTTGTTTAGAAATATCTTTTCTCTAAAATGAGTTGCTGGTAATTTGAAGAAATGAGATTTGCCTTCAGTTGTTTCTGGTTTCTTACAGAACTGAATAGCAAGGATTATTGTCCTGCCTTATACAGACACTATGCAACAACTAAACATGTGATCACATAATCAAACAAAGCAGAGTCCAGTCCAGGATGTTGTGCAGGTTTATTTCATTTTCCTGTCACTTTCTCTGCTGGACAGAAACACAACAGAAACCAGACAGAACTGTTTATCAAACAGTTAAGATGGAAAATATTACAGCGAGTAATTCCAACACAGTCTACTTTACTGAATGGAGAAAGAATTTCAACAACAAACCTTACTTGAGCTAATACTTGAAAAATCAGTGTTGGTTGAAAATCACAGATTTTCCTGAATTGTGTAATATAACACGAGGTATCTGCATTCAGTTATGGGCACCTTAGGAATCCAGGTGCCTAGTTATGTTTGCCTAGGAGAAAGGTGGTCATGTTTGTCGTGGGAGGACTTCACAGTAACTGAAGGTATAGCAGAAAGTCTGTAGCTGTGTAGTGATAGACTACCCTGTGGATGTGAGGCAGGAGCACTGCCGCACATTCAGCCCTGGCTCAGCAGTCTCAGTTTCCATTGGCTGTTACTGTGTAAGGCCCTATGTTACAGGGAGCTATAGCAATTCTTTAACAGAGGCAAATACATCACCATCACTGGATTTATCTAACCCATACCTATTACGTCTGTTGCACTGGTGCTGACTCTTTAAAAGGTTTGGTAAGTATGAGGCAATATGTGTTTCCTCATGATGTATCACAGTGTTACAGCCTTACCAGCTGCTGCAGCACATCTGTTGAGCCTACTGCCAGTGGATGAGGTGGTGCTGGTTACATGGGAGTGCAGCATCAGTCACATTTGGGCCCCACATATTGCCCACGGCTACATGGAAAGCAGGGCATAGAGAGGAGACTACTGGGTGCCCAAGGCTTGTTCCACCATGGAGTTGGGAACTTAGATGCTTATGCTTGTGAGAAGTGACTCTGGGTGTTGTATGTCAATGTAGTTGTCATTCCAGATGACAGACTCCACACCTCTTCATGCAGAGTAGTGAAAAGAAGTTCTGAGGGGGCTGCTTGAAAATATGAATGCAAGAAGGGAGCTATCTATGTTAATAAGCATTGGCTCAGCTAATATATTTTGTGCCTCTGTTAGTAATAATTTTTCTCTCATTTTAATAACTTATTACATTCTAAGGATAAATTAATCATTGCTTGGAAATGGGAAAAGTTGAGCAGAGGAGCTAACATTTTATAACTACAACTCTCAGCTGGAAATTATGGAAAGGACAAATAATCAGCAAACTCAGTATTTCTGATGTCTAAAACCAAGTTGGTCTCCTATATTTAATAAAAACACGAAGCCTTTTGGCTGCATGATACAAACAAGTTATAGACTGTTGGAAGAGGTCTTTCCTGGTGAGCTCTCCAGATTGTATTTCTATCCAGGATAGATTCAGAAGATGCAGCTGAACAACTGCAACCTGAGAACAAAAGAATAGCAGAGCAGAGAGAGAAATGGGACAAGTAAAACACAAACACTGAGACATGACATTTAGTAAGACAAGCACTGCCATCTGAATCTAATATTCCTCTGCTGTAGAAAACAGAACAACATTAAAACAGATCAGAGCTCATGTCTGATCACACAGAGATCTTGTCTCTGTTTGACAGCAATTTACCAGTAAGCTGTGTTACAAACCTGCTGCTGATCAGCATGAAACAGTGAAAATGGTAATGTTAGTATTAGTATCATTATAAGGAGGATGGTGTAAGACAGGGAAAGCAGGTTTATTTGCAATATCCAGCTGAAGTTATTCAGCTGGCAGAAAGGAGGAGAGCCTCAGTTAGTGGGACCATGTGCTTTTCCCCTAAACACAAGAGATTACTAGTTCTGTGCCTGGAATAACAGGGAAATGATGCGTGCGCCTACACAAAAGGTCGGGCAGGGCCTTCAAAAGATCTACGTGGAAAAGATCAAAGGACCTTGTAAAAAAAGAATTTGAAATTCATCCCCATTCAAAGAACCGACACCAGGTGGCAGTACAGAAGGCAAAGAAAATGTATCAAGTTGTTTAGAAACAACTCTTGCTCAACTCGGGCAACCTGCGCCGGCAGCACCGGGGGCACTGTGTTAGTGGTGCTGCCCTGCCGGTGGCCATCATCAGCTCCAGTAACCGGCGTCCCGGCGATCCGACGGCGGGGCGACCCCTCCAGCACGTAACAGGCAGGCACGGCAAGTGGGCACAGCAAGCTCGGTTCTGGTTCAGGCAGCGATTCCTTGCAAGCAGACAGGCTCCGACGAGCGGCGAGCGGCGATCCCCCGCGAGCGAGCACAGGCCCCCGGTGGAGCGGCTGCAGCACTCGCAGCCAGCTCAGTCTGTCACCGAGTCCGGCAGGCGAAGAAGATTCTCTGGTTTACCGGCACAGCTTGCTTTCTTTTTTAGATAACATTCTCTGTTCGACTTAGACAATTAGCAGTGGCGAGGTGCTTAGTCTTCCGGAGGCAGTCTTACAGCCTGTTATCTGTTTCTCTGCCAGTTCTGTTTCAGTTCGTCCTTGGCTAAATCAGCAAAAGGCACTTCGCTGGCTTGATAGGCATTCCGTTTAATCTTATGTGGGCGGGGAAGGGAAAATGGTCTGTTCCCCACATCATCATTTAGCTCAAGTAACTGTTGCAGATCAGCAGAGATGAAAGGAAGTGCACATACCGTCTAGTTAATAAAGGGCATGTATGATTTTTTCTTTTTCTTTTTTTTTGAATGCAGACTGCATCTCTCACTCGATAGAAGAGGGCTGCTCAGTTTTGCTTTGCTGTCACAAGATGCATTAACTGTTCACCACATATTCCTGGTTTCTGCCCACTGTCTGAAACTGCTGCTGTTAGTACATACTCTAGAGACAGTTCAGACTTGTCCAGACGCTAGACTAACCTCCGTATGCACACCCAAAGGCATGGGCTCTTCCCAAAGCTTTTCTGTTTCTGCTCAGGCAAACAATCCAGCAGCATCTTAGTGCTGCAGGTTCGCACTTCATCATCTCAGCTGTTACCAAAAAATAATGTGTGGTGCAGAAGACAGATGCCTTTCTTTCCTTTCTACTGTTGTTCATCTAAGCGAGGGATACATGTCATCCTCTAATGACTGGCTCAGAAGTGAAGTCTCTTTCTTTCCTCCCAGCAAGTGAAGCTGGCCAGACAGAGCAGACTGAAGACCAGGAAATGTTTTGCTTACAGTGAGACTGCCTCGAAAGCTGAAAAAGTATATTGGAAGGGAAAAGCTCTTCCATTGGCACAATTGTGCTCAGGGCTCTGAGTTACTCTGTCTCACCAACTAAATCACTGCTGTTAAGGCAAAAGATAGATTTTCATGCTGATCACTAAACCATGCCACAGCAGCTGGGGACAAGGGATATATGAGCATAGCAAAGCAGGTCATTATACAAAGTGTGTTACTCTCAGTGTCTTTGTAAATAAGTACCTAGATCACACTGAAATACATCTTCAAAGAATCAACATAGCTATTAGTAGCCCCCATCCACCAGCATGGGAGAAACTCAGAGATGATGGTGTCCCTCTTCATGTGCCTTCTCTTTCAAACCCTCCCCAGCCTTCTGAGTAAAATCTCTGACTTACAACATATCAGATTGAATGTTTCATAAATTCCTAAGAGAAAAGTGAGTTTTCTTGCACCAGAGGTGTGGCTCTTTGACCTGTTCTGTCTGTGTGACTCTCTTTTAGGGGGCACTAGCCTCCTGCATTGCTTCAGGTTTGACTTGACAGACTGTTGCTGGACCACACGTGGTCTGCCTGCCCTTGCATTCTTCTCCCCTAAGGCATTAAATATGGAGCAGTCCCATCTGCCATTCCATTCTTTTGCCACATATAGTTAAAAATAACAGGACTCTGTAGCAGTGGGAGAAGAGAACAGGTTGTGAAAAGAGAACAAGCACAAAAATAAAATTTGAAGGATTAAAATTTGTCAGATTGTTAGCACAGTTTCAGCAGGTATCAGAGATTTCAGCTTGTGACATCAGTGCTGGTCAGGAGAAACAATGACATTTAAATATAAAATTTAAAATTTTAATTTAAATTTCAAAAGGATGTTCAGTTTCAAATGGTATTAAAGGTTTTGCAGAAGACATCTAACTATAGAAGATATAAAACTCTACACCTCCTACATCTGTTTCCTTAGATGCCTGATAAAATGGCATGTTTCTTAGGCTGGGTTGAGCTCAGCACATCATGTCCCAGCCCTTTGGGGATCTGCAGCACCACAGATAATCTATCTTTCTTTTTTCCCCAAGTGCATGAGAGGACATGTGGCTGTCAGGCATGCCAAAGAATTAAGGCAAATCAAAAAGGCACAATGTCACATTAAGGTACACAGGATGAGGTACACAGGGCACCTGCTTTCACCACTGTGGTGTGTGAGAGCCTGAGGTTGAGATGATGACCTTCAGTTCAACTGCTTATCCAACTCTTTTCTGCAGGTGTGAGGAAGGGTCGTGTAACTTATTGCAACAAATTTGTTGAAGTTGGTGAATTTTTTGGTGTGTGTAGCTCATCCACAGGATGAAATGAGTCTATGAAAAGTCAAAGTGTTATCATTGCTTTCAGATGCTGAGTTCCATCTTGTAATTTATAGCAATTTAATTTTTTTCACTAAGGGTAAAGTTATAAACCAGAAGTGCATTTTATAACTTTTGGGTTATTATTTAAAAAAATATTTTTGTCTTCTGTCTTGTTGTACATATTTCTTAGAAACATGAATGAAATTGTGGAAAAGTCTTGATAATACATTGGAATAGAATTTGTAGAATCATACTTAAATTAATATATTTATATTTTTACTAATAATAGAAGTGATTTTGAATAAAAGCAGAGAACTCAGTTGGCTGCTGTTACTTACACTAATCTATAAGAATTCAAATGTGGTCATAAATTCCAGAAAAATTATAAAGCTTAATACAAATTAGGAAATTAACACAAGAACCTAATGTGAAAAAGCATTATTTATGATACACTATATTTTTCCTAGTTTGAAAGTGTATCATTCAGTCAAGAGGCAAAGTACATAGCTTAGATGATTAATTACATATACCAAAGAACATGAAGATATAGAGCATAAAAATATCCATATACTGAAGCCTGTTTGGTAGGGAAAACAAAGTACAAATACTAAAGAAAGTTTTTGACTCTACAGCAGGGTGATCAAGAGCTTCCAGAGTTCACTGCAGGAAAGCACAGAGAAACATTTAGCTTCATTAACTCTGCATTATAGAAAATTAACATTAATTTTTGATAGGTATTTTTCACCATTATTCACTCAACCACATCATGCATTTTTTAAGGCACAAGCATATTAAACTGGCACATTTCACATAAAATTAAATGCATGTGTCAGTTAAAGAGTCCTTGAAACATCTTACATCAGTGTGACAGAAAATTTTAGGTACAGCTGTCAGCTAAATAAAGGAATCAAAATTATTGACAAGCTTTACTTTGTAGTTCATGCAAGTTTGTTTTCCATTGACTTTGCTGTCGTCTGTGCATCGTTGCTGCTTCTCTTTTCTAGAAGAGGTCTGTTCTGTTCCTAGATTGTCTGTGCTGTAAGGTGCCATTGTAGAGCCATTCTTTCCAGTAAACAGATTCCTCCAGTTCAGTAACACTTCTCTCTTGGTTTGTTTGATAAGGTTGAGGTCAGGAAAAAAAAGGATTTTGTTCTCCTGATACTGGATATTGCATTGCTAGAGTTGCTTTCAGCTGTCTATCCTGTTCTCCTGTTTCAAACTTAGATGAAATAAAAACACTCCCACTGTCGTTGGCAGCCACGTTCTCCACACTGGTATCCTACAGCACTTCTCCATGCAAAATATGTTCTTACCTGATATCAATTTCCAGAAGTTCAGCAGGAGCTTTAATAATAAATGAAATAGGATCTATCTGCCCTGTACAAGAGAGGAAGTGAAGGCTCTGCAGAACTTCAGACCTCTTTTTGTTTTCAGTTGCTTCCTCCCTTTTGTCCAGCGACACACATTTCACAAAGGAATATATACACTTCAGCCACCTTCTCTACCTTTAGTCCATGCAATTTTAAAGGCACTTTTAGGCTCTTTACCTCCCCTTATCATGGAAATACAAGCTTTCAGGAGAGAAGTAGAACAGAGACAGGCAGAAACTATTTAGCTATCTTATCATGATCTGCCCACATGCAATGGTATCTGAACTCAGAGCTGCAGCGTGTGGGCATGTGCTTCCAATACAGCCCAGACCACACCATAGAGAGGCTCCGGCATGTACATGTTATCTGGCTTTCTGTGATATCTGATTTGCCAAGTACGTTTCAAAAGTTATGCATCCAGAAGCAATTATTTTCATATTATGAGTCTTTACCAACAAACTGCTGATTCAGAGCGATAGAACAAGCCTTTCTTCACAGTGATGACCAAAATAAAATCTATGATAGTTTTAAACAACTTTTTAGCTATATTTCCTATACGTTTGTTAAAAGACATAGCTTAATGCTAACTGAAAAACAGTCAAGGGCAACACCACCACCAATAGTATTTGTACTTTGCTTTAATTTTGTAAACATTTGAGAATAAAGAACAGTCACAATAAAATACTTAGTTTCTCTTCACAAATACTATCTTCTTTTCTCATTACAGTTTGACAATGGATTACTGTGCTCTCTGCTGCAAGTAATCGCTGATTATATCCTTACATCAGCTAATTGCAAGTAAACTCTTCCTTAAAATTCTTGCCAGGAATTCTGGCCAAAGAAGCCTCTGCAGCACTCGTGCCAGGCTTAGCTGCCTGCTCACAGCATTGTGCAAGGCAGAGTATGCACAGCATGCATTTGCATGCATTGTATGCATTGAGAAACAGCTACATGCATCTCAGCAGAGGTCACAGAAACGTGTAGTTGGTCAGATGTAGACAGCACAGGCACTATCACAGTGAGCTTCAGCAGCAACACTCATGCTTCCCACAGGCTAAGTGGTGGTCACATCCCAAATTGTTGATACAGCCAAGGACTCTGACAGCAAACTTCCTTTACTTTCAGTGAGTCTACTATACATCTGGACAATCTGCCCTGTATATGTTTCTGCTGCAACATTCAGTTGTTCATGTTGTGATCAGAACAAAACAAATTTAAAGGGAGAGTTACAATAATCCATTACCATTTTCAGAACCGTTAGAAAATACATGTTTTCCCATAGGCTTTTCATGAAAAAAACAATTCAGAATCTTACATTCCCCTGCAGGCAAAGACTTTCTGGCTGGAAAACCTCCCTGGCTGCCAACTGGAGAAGGCAGCAGAAAGGAGGGACATTTTAGTTCCCTTTTGTTACGTACTGTCTCCTTATGTTAAGTCTTGAGATCTGTAAAGTTTTAGGGAGAATATGTCCTTTTAGAACATTATCAGCTTCTCCATCACAGGATTTCTGCTCTTTCCCTTTCATCTCTACAGTTGAAGTAGTGCCAACCTTTTACACACATCAGGATACAAAAATGGGGGATAGTTACAAATAATTCAGTTTTTCAGAAATCTAAAGGCACAACAGCAGCTTTTTGTCTTTCCCAAACCTTTCTTTTGACACGCATGCTAACCTCTAGTGTAAATACCTCATCACGCAACATCACTAGAAATGTACTTCTTCTCATGTGAATTTTCAGAATGTATTGCTGAATAAAGCAGGTGAAATGTTATTTTAAGATCTGAAATGATCACGTTCTGAAGAGCAGTTGTGAGCATGCAAGAGAAAAAGAAAAAACCTGACTGATAACAATACCATTGCAGATAAAAGCTCAGAAGGGAATTCTTTCATCAGATCATCCCTGTAAAAATAGGAATAATTTTTTTCTGGATATGTTTGATCTTAATTATTTATATATACTTGTTACATTTCACCAATAGGAAAAGTAAACAAGAATAAGGACAAAGAGTTTAAAAACCTTTAATTAGAAGTCACTGACACACAAATTTTGATAACTCAGACACAAGATGAGCAAGTTTATTTACCTCTAGGAAGAGGTTCTCAGCTGTTTTGCGTAACTGAGAGCCATCCTTATAAAGTCCTTAGCCATTTTCCTGGGAGTGTACAGCTCCTGCCATAAAGACTCTAAGTACATAGCACGCAATTCTATTTTAACTTTTTTATGGCACTGGGACTCTACCTCATTTTGTATCACATTCTACATTTAATCCTGAATCATCTCCGTGGACTTCAGCATAGTTCTTCTAAGTCATGCAAAGGATGGATGTGGCTGATTCCGTTTGATTGAAATTCTACTGTGACCTAGTTCTCCTGTAAGGCACACCTCTGAAAATACACGTGTCCTGGAGCCTCCACTTCCATTCTGGCCCCTACAGATGTTTCTCTTCCGCACCTTGGCTCTTGCTGCTCCCTGATGGTACTGATTAGGGACCAGTCACTAGTAGAACAGTGAAAATGCTTGCAAATCTGATTCTGAATTATATGCATCCTAGTATTTGCTGGCAATCCTTTAGAAATCAACCTCAGAGCAGTCAGAAAGACACCCCCACCCTCCCAACATGAAAGCAGCATAACACAATTTCAACCAAATATAAGACAGTGTATTTCTGGGATCCCTACAAACTGCTTAGCTGATAAATTATAGTATGCTTTTGACTTGTCAGAACTCAGAAAAGACTAGGAGAAGTGTCATCAGGCTGTAATGGAAAATTGGAAGTGTTTTGAGTAAATCAAGGCATTGTTATGGATAGCCTTTAACTGTCATGGCTGTGGGCTATGGGCAAAACATTATTGTACAGATTTTTTTTCACCATTGTGATGAAGGCTGACAGCTAATGGGGTAAGCTGTGAGTAGAGAAGAAAGGTCTAACAAATCCTTTTGACCATCCCAGTAAATCTGCCTCTGACAGATGACGAATAGATAATCTCTAACTTAAAAAATTAATAAATTACACTGTAAAAATTCCTGTGTATTTCCAGCATGCCCTGCTTGCATCTGCAAACTGAGTAAAGTCAAATGATTCAAACTGCTAACACAAGAACCTTTTGCCTAAGTCCCATTTCGAAACACATCTGCAAACAGTCAGTACCAGCTAGTATTTCTTAACTCCCAGGGGTGACAAGTATCTATTATTGATGGAAAAGATGAGCCGTGGCAGAACCATCTCTTAACATGGAAACAGTGATCCACATTCCATTCATTTATAATGAGAATTGCTCATATAAAATGAAAATTTCCTGCTCCAGCTGCTACAAGTCTGAAACCAATAAGAAAGGTTTTGCATTCAAGTAATTCTGAATGTCTTCCCACGACTATGATGACAGGATTTTGAAAGAATATGTATCTATTTTATATATTTTGGAAGAAGATATGCTAAATCCTCTTCTAAACTATGTATTCTTTCCAGCCCTGGACACACAGAACTGCTCCCCCACACACTACTCTAGGCCAGTTCCATTACACAGAAAGACGTAAGTCATTCTGAAAACACAGCTAACAAAGCCTGTCAGTGAGAATAACTGTATTTTATCACTAAAATATAGAAGAAAAATGTAATGTGTCTTAAATGTTCCTATATGATGATCTAGCAGAGATTTTAGGTTTTTGTCCTTAAACATAATGGTACAAGTAACAACAGTTCTTACATTGGAATATTTTAATATTGTAATGCATCGGGGTTAACTTACCTTAACACCAGTACAATTATATTTTCTGAATGGCCTTATTTAAGTTCACTCTAAATGTGATGAGCTTAGTTGTCAACCCAGCAGAGATGACTTGTAAGACAAGGTGGAAATTCCCCAGAGGACCATGCTCTTTTCCAGTAAAGTCAAAATTTTGTCATAGGACTGAGTACCACAGGAGTTTCCTCAGGTTAAATACTTTATACCCTTTTCTGAAGGAATAGCAGTGCTGAAGGTAAGAACATAAGGTTCACAGTTCAAAAGTACCAGCTGTTCACAATAGATATCTGCATGACTGCATGCCTTTAAAAAGTTAGCAAAGGTAGCAAAGAAAAAAGATGCAGCATATAACAACTTTCTGGACCATTCTTCACTATGTACCAGGAATAAGGTGAAACATTTTTTTTTCTCCCCTAGAACCATGATAAATTTTTTTGCCAAACACAGATCAATTCAAGGAGTTAGTTAATTCAGACTTTGAAAAACTAGATTGTCACTTATGCAATTCCTGTCCAGTTAGTCCTTCATGGTATCTTGAGATTCAATTCTTTGTATGGGATCTAATTGCCAATAAACCAGTAGCAAATTATCCACATTTCAAAGAAGAAAATCCACAGATTTGATATAAAGGTTTATTTTATAGTCCTAATAGTTCAACTGTTCCATGTCAGCAGATTGAATACACATCATTGAATTCATTGAAGTCAAATGAAGGTCATAAAAATTGTTACTATCCGAACTGTTGTGCCTAAAAGTTATAGCAAGGAGGGAGAATCCCATTTTGGCCCTGTTACATTAGAAAGTCAACATTTTTTGCAAAGGGCTTCTGGTCTTGCAAAGTGCTATCTGAGGGGAAAAGAGAACCATATCATGTTAATATTAAATTAATATAAAGATATCACTTGTTATATTAGTGGTGGCTATCATTAAGAGTATGTATTAAATAATCCTAAGCAGAGCTGTGTCTTGAATAATTAATTCTTCCTCTACGTTACATTTATGATTTCCGAATCACCTTCACACAAAGACATTCCAAGAGTAATTTATATGCTTCTGTGACACAATATGTATAGAACAGTTATTCTATTGTAACTCTAACATTACTTGCATTCCACTTTTAATCAAGATTTCAATGACTTCTATTTAAAAGATGTGTAGATGTTAGGGACATGATGCAGTGGTGTACTTGGACTAGGATAATGGTTGGACTTGGTGATCTTACAGGTCTTTTCCAACCTGAATGATTCTATGACTGCAGCTAGTACCAGACCAGGGTGGCTCAGCCTTACCTCTAGGAGTTGAAGATCTACAGTAGTTTTCTTGGATTGTATTAGTGTCTAAGCTAATCAAGAGTTGAAGAGTTACTCAGTGCAAAGAAATTTAAGTTGCCCTGGGATGTCAGAAAGGAGCACTAACTTGGGCAGAATTGTATTAAGTTGGATACCTTACATCAGGGCAGTAGCTTGTAGCTGTTCAATCTGTAAAACAACATGGGATATGCAAATATCCAGGCCATAAATCTGTATGATAGTATGCAACTCAGTGACATAGAACAAATATCTTTATGATACACAGGACAACAAGGTGTATATTAGGAAAAAGTCTCATGAGGCAAATATCAGCTAAAACATCATATAACAGCCTGACATTTAGCATGAATTAAAATCTGATATTAAAAAAATTCCTTAAAATATAGTTACAGCAGAGCAAATATTTAAAAGGCTGCTCTATATAGTACTTTTATTTAAACACTTGAATGGATGTTCATATGAAATTACAAGTAAAAATGAGTACTCAATTAAAATGCACGATCAAATTGTCACTTGTCACTGCAATGTTATATAAAAAGAATTAGCAAGCTCCATTAGTTTCAACATTTTGGCATAGCTTTCATAACTCCTAGATTTTTTTAACTGCCACAGATGTCTGTGGGTTATTTTTCATGCTAGGCAACTGTGTATCAGCTGCAGTGGACAGGACAAAAACTTAAATAGTTGTACTTTATTAAAGTAAACTTATGAGAATTAATTCATTTTGTTGCATTTACCATTGTGTTGGATTTCAAGTCTTTCTAATGGGTATGACCAGCTTTAAAAAATATCAAATATAAAAGAAAAACAATACCAGCTTTCTCTCACAGATGAGGAATACAATCTTTTTATCTTGTTGAAAATAAACCAAGCATGCTTATTGTCCTTAAAAAACCACCACTCTCTCAAATGTCAGTTTCTATTTGATAGTACTGGACAGACATTAATGAAGAAATATATTTTATACTAGACAGGAAACTATTTGCATATTACATAACAATAGATGTGACTGTCTCCTACTTTATTATATATCATAGCTTTTAAAATATTATCTTTTTGAAATATTAGGAAAATAAGCTTGTTTGTCTGAAATATGGCTGGTTTCAGCCTTTACAATGGCCCAACTTATACATTCCTGTAGCAACAATACAAATGCTTTCTATTAAAAAAGATTCAATATAGCAGATAAAATCAAGATGCCTTGGTCCAAGACTCTATAGCAATACCCTTTTGTGCATGTTTTAGCGCTTCTATCATGTGAAACTGACTTTAAATCCAATCTCCAGTGATCTAAATATCTATTTACTTCTGAAGTAAATAGAAAAATCAGTGCTGACAGCATGAAGTTACTTTGAAAATGGATTTAACCTGTACTTACCCTGTAGGTTTATACCTCCTTGCGATTTAGCTTCTTCTGAGGCAATGCCAGGGCAAGTATGATAGACTTGGACTTCTAATCCCACCCAGGCAAGCTACCCAGGAAATAATAGCTTTTACATCTCTCTCTTCCATAACTGAAGACAGGGAATTCCATATTCCTACTGTTAAGTGAAGACAATATTTCCTCATGGACAAAAATCAGATGTCAGTGAGACTTGACTGTGACAGTGGGGATGCATTTATGTAAACGTGTAGGAGAAAAAAGTAGATATGATGAGAGGTTTAAAAGCAATACTTTTCCCTCTCAATAATTAGGACATCAATATATCATTACATGTATTTACCAAAGACAAAGGCTGTTGAGAATGTTGACCTAAGATGCCCTTAAACTGACAAAGATTAAGTTTGTTGCACAGAGGATGCTGAGACAGGTTCACATGCACAAAGAGTTATTAGCAGGGGCAATTATCAGCAGCTGATAGCACACATTAGCTCTTATGTTGAATGTTACTTTTGGGGAAGAGGAAAGTGGAAAAGAGGGAGGAAAATACTTGCCAGTGGCCAGGTGAGAAAATAAGGGATGTCAGATCCTCTGATGAGCATCCTCCCCTGGACAGCTGGTACTGCACACCATCCAACTCTCCCTGCAGTTATGCTCCAGGTGACCTCAGGACCTGCCCCAGACCCTGCTGGTTGTTTCTGTGTGATGTTGTCAGTGCTGATCAGGGTACACATTGAGGGCTCACTCATGGGTCTCCTCAGGTCAACCAGCCACTACAACCAAGGAGTGGGAGACAGGGCATGAAGAGGTCCATCTTGGCCAGTGCTGGTCACTACCCAGGAGAATCTGCCACCACCACAGCAGCAGGTTTGCTGGGATGAGGCTATGGGAATAACAGTGTGGGGGCATCAAGGGAAAATAACGGAAGCTGTGGGGCAGCTTGGGGCAGGAGCACACAGCTGGGAGGGAAAGGCAGAGTCCAGATGGGCCAACAGAAGACCCTTAGCCAGAGAAAAGGGAAGGCACCCAAGGCACTCTGCAACACTGGAGAGCACAGATCATGTAAAATAACATAAGTCACTTCCAAAATTTCTCCCCACGTTGCTGCACGTTCCAAGGCTAGGAGCATGAAACTTTTTTACATCTGCTTTACATGTTATAATATATATGAACTCTTCACAAACCACCCATGGCATCCCCTACTGCACTGAATTCCATGCCCTTCCCAACCTAAGCCAGAGACATACCCTCTTTCTGTCTACCTAAGCTACAACCAGGATACCACAACACATTGCCTTTTTCCCTAGATTGAACAAATTTAGCACCTTTACTCAGAGGCACAAAGAACATCTAACACCTGTCTGTCTCTTCTAATTATATGCACCTGGAAATGTAAAAAAAAGATGCAGTTTTGTACCAAATTTAAATTAAATTAATATCCTTGATGCAAACAACATCCATGGTGTAAACAGCTAACATATGGCAGGACTCCTACCCTATACTTCCTGCCTCTTAAATCAGAGACTACATCTTTTTGTTTAGAAGGTCTGAATGGATTTTTCTTCCCTTATTTTTCAATACACTTTCTTAATCCCTCTTGAATCACTTTTTGAATCTAAACTTTTGGTCTCCACATCAGCCTGTGACAATGATTTCCACAATTAAATTATACACCTTGGGAAATATTTGACTCAGCATCAGCAATTAAACCAGCAACAGCTGCACTTTGAGCATCGTTTTGACCTTGCTATTGGGTAATGTCATCTGCTGTCACCTGTGTCATGAGAAGATAAGCACAAAATTATTGTTGTCATACATTATTTTTGTTTAATTTTTACTACCTAAGTCATCTATTGTGTAAGATGAAGTGTCCTAATCTGTTGCCACAACCTCTTCCACACCTTGGATCAACCCTGTCATTCTTCTCTCTCTCTTTTCTAATTCTACTATTCCCTTTTTGAGATTAAGGAATCAGAAATGCATACTGTGTTCAAGCCCATTTAAAATACACTTCCAAACTTGATCAGATGAATAGGAAAAGGTACAAACATCACTGAGAACCAATCAGTAATTGCACCTTTCTTAATGTCTTCTAAAGTTACAGGTATGTTCTAAGAGCCTCTTGGTTAGCCACAATATAAAGGGATTTTTCCAGTAGTGGAGTCTTCTCTAGAGACTTTCAAAACCTGCCTGGATGCATTCCTGTGTGGCCTGCCCTAGGTGATCCTGCTTTGGTGGGGAGGTTGTACTATGTGATCTCTAGAGGTCCCTTCCAACCTCTAACATTCTATGATTCTATGAAATTAAACTGGAACTGATAACAATTATCATAGAATCATATTACGTCTCTCTTCCCCCTCCCTCACTCAGTATTTTCTTTTTGTGACAGATCTGTGCTCCTTAACAAAATGGCAGCATTCAAAATGATTCATGGTTCAATGAAAACAGAGGTAGAGTTAACAGCCAGTTCAAGTGTTGTTTCTCAGTCTCATGTTAGTATATTAAATTAATGTACTTCAGAAAAATAAAAAATATTTATGAGACAGTTCAACATGGATGATTTAGGTGTCAAAACTTTAGCCTAAGATTTGAAATGCCAGTTTGTTCACATTTTGCCTCAAAGACTTCCTACATAACCTCTAATAATTCATGTGGAGACAAAATCCCAAAGAAGTTTAGGGCCTGCCTGCTGTGGGATCTGGTCTGAATCATTTACATCTTTATTATCTCATAGGGCAGAGTGGGGTAATGTCCAGAATACTTCCTGGCAGAGTTTCATTCCTTTATCTGCTGAGGTCAGTACTTGGCCTGTGACCACCTTGTTCACCTGAGCTCCAGCTGTCAACAAACTCCCCCTGCCTCTGCCACACCATGATGTTGGCCACTGCTGCACCCACAGTAGCCACAGACTTGTTGGCTGATGTGTCTGTTCTCAGCCACATGATACACTGAAAAGGGCTGTTGCTGAATATAGTGATGGATTCAACCAGAATGCCATGATGCCAAGATATAAGACCACACTGGGGGTTGCATTAAGGCTTAGTACCATTGTACTTTTCCCCCCAGTCTGCTCTACAGTTAACATGGGGCAAGGTTCAGCTTGCTCAAACACTAGGTGTCTACAGTAGAAATATTTACATATAAACACATGTCTATAGTTTGGTTAAATCAAGAAGCCAATATGATCAAATGGATGCCGAGGAGAATTTATCTCAACCTAAAGGAAACACATTTGGTCAACTGAAAGCCTCCATGAGTTCCCTGCCCGCACTGATTAGCTCTCCACTGACTATAGTAGGAGTCCAGACACTTCGTTGAGGTGGAGGTTCTTACATTGCGGACACTTACACTTACAGCAAGTCAAATTGCACTCCTAGATTTCATGCCATGGTATACACTTGCATTTAAATAATACAGAACATCTGGCTTAAAGCAAGACATTAGGACAACACATGAAATGCACCATGGATGTTTCTTCTCAGTTTCCTTTAGCAAGTGAGGCGAAAAGTACTTTATCCACCTCACAGTGCTGCTCTATGACAAAATACATTCCAGGCAATGATACAAAAGATGGAAATATTGTGGACCATTAAAGTAGTTCTTGGCATGTAAAAGGGATAGATATTTTAATAAGTCACAGACATTTTTAGTTTATTTTCTCAGTCTTTGCATGTTAAAAAAAGCTCATATAATATAGGTTTGGATGAACACTTGGTTATAATTTATCAATTTTTCCATTAAAAGCCTATTCTTAGGCAGCTACTATAGAATCTAATATTATGGTGTTCTTGCTTGTCACTGCTAGGGGAGACAAAGTTAGCAGTCTAGCAAATTCCAATGCATTCTTGGAAGTATTTTTGGTACAATATCCTGTGTCCATGCTGGTTAAACCCTTATTTATGTCCTTTAGTCCATGGTCTTGTAGCAAGATAGTAAAGAGAGAGCACTTTTTTATCTTTTCCTTTCTTGTCTCATGCCAAGTGGGAGACACCAAGGTTTAGCATCTAAGATTTTAAGATTTAATGTTTTAAGGTCTAACTCTGTTAGAAAGGGAGTGCTGCTTCACCTCTGAAACGGTTCTACTTGTACATCCAAAATACAAGAGTATGATTCAAATTGTTTGCTCAAAAGAATGCTTATTAAAAGACTGAAAATGTTGTTTGTTTAGAAGAAACAGTAAGCAAAATATACCTACTCTGAGCTCCACAATAATTAATTAGGTGGCTAAAAAATTGGGTACTTTGTAACACAAACATTTATCTTGCTTCCCTGTGTCTTTCTCTTGGTGGTCATTCAATTAAAAAAAACAGTCTCTTAGGCAATTTCCAGACTTGGTATTCTAATGCCCTAGGACATCTACTATCAATCAAAAGAAAAAGCCTAGGGCCTATGATATCCAAAGACCCTCATATCCCAGGCCTTTATACTCTGTGAACACTTTTGAAGCTGAAGTTGTGAGATGCCTCATCACCACATCAAAGATGTCAATCAAAGATTCTTCAGAATTTCAGTAATGCAATGTTGAATTAGAAATATCACTTGGGTGAGGATAAAATGGGTCTAGATTTTTTTAATCCCTGTGTCATGCATTCTTGCCCATCGCTTTACTCAGGGTCCTCAGTGCCCTTCTATAAGCTTTGGACAAATTTCCCAGTTTCCCCTCACTGAAATCAAAGGTTTTAGTGGCCTCTTTGATCTTGCCCACACCTGGCTGAGCATAACAGAGCAAATGTTTTGGATCTGATTTGCATGTCAGCTATTCCAGCATGACACATCAGACAGTATCAAGCTCACTATGCCTTTGAGCAACAGAATTTTAATTTTTTTCATAGTTTAATTAGATATGAACTGACAGACTAAATTCTAACTGCCACAGCAGGGCAATAGTTAGAATATTATTAGTATTAGAATAATATTATTGGAATAATAATAATAATATTAGTTAGAATAATATTAGTATTAGGCCTCCTCTTCTTCTTTGTGCTTGGAGTGTCTGGCCTGATTGGCTTTAAAAGTCCTTCCAGCAGGATCTTAACCAAATTAACATGCAGCAGTGTGCCTGACTTTTCCTTCTGTGTTACACTGGAGCTTTGCTGGGAATAGCAGTTACTAGTTCTGTTTTTTTCAGGCAGTTGTTTACAGAATTACTATTTTCCAAAATGTCTGTGAGAGAGAACAGAGCCCAAGAAAATTACAGACTCTGACTCTCACAAATACTAAGCTAATGACAACTCTGACCTCTCCTGATTTCCATTATTTTCCCTCTCTCTGTCTTGGCTTCAGTTGGCTGTGTCCCATGCTCAACCTCAGAGACTTCAGCCTTTCTAACATGTATTTGATTCCTCCAGTTTGCTTTTCTCTGGAAGATAAGACAGCAGTACACATCATCTTTAGCATTTATAAATAATGGAGCACGGTGGGAATGGAAGTAGGTGAGAGAAGAGTAAATTTTAAACTAATGAAGATTTTGAACAGATCAGAGGTATCTTCCCACGTGGGGATCCTTCTGGTCTACATCTTTTCTACATCTTTCCGACCCTCCCCCTGCTCAGAACCCTAAGGGTCTGGGCAACATAATCAGCTTTCTTAGCACATAAACCAATTACCTTCCTATCAATGTAGACCAACAGGGCACTGGAAGAGCATTAATCCACAACAGAGTTAGTAAATGCATTAGTAGTTCTTCTGGTTTTGCTTATTAAAACTAGGCATATTTGGTTATGATAAAGAATACTTGTTAAATTGTTAGTTGCTTAAGCCAAAGTGCAAAAAGACATAAAAATCTAATGAAATTTCAGGGAATGATTGTTACCCTAAGTTTTTGGAAGTGTCTTTGTCCTGTATGACATAATTAATGTCAGAATAATAATTTAAACTTGAAATCTTCTGTGATCCAGAGATTTTAATACAGGAAAAGACCTTGAATAAGATGACAGAAAAAGACTCACCATAATGAAAGTGAGTTCAGAGTTTGAAAAAACATGTCTATTCCTGATCCTCCATTCTTCTTCAAGAAGACTGACTGCTTCCACCCTTCAGAGAACAAGTTACTTTCAGCTCTTTGTATCTCTAGCTCAAATCACTGACAAAATCTTCGTAGATATAAAAGCAAGGTAAAAGCTTGTAAAAGCAATTAAATTTTGTTTGTCTCTTAACTGTATGCTACAATATTCTTATCCGACAGCCAATGTGCTGTTTAACTGCTTATCATTACACTTGTGTCTTCTGAACAGAAATAGTGTATTCATTCTGGACAAAGCGTGGTAGCATTTACCAGTGGTCTTTCTACCCTGGCAATATAATGCAGGATTAATAAAACTCCATATATACATTCCTAGAATATTATTACAGAACTGACCCTCTTTGTATTGGCTCTAATATATAGATGCATATCCAATCTGTATTTGGCCTCTGCCTGTCACATAGGAATTATCACAACTTTACCATCAGATTTTCTAGCATTCAGTATCAATTCTGATGGCATCCTATACATCACATTAACACAAAGACCAAGTTTTCCAGGGACTGTAGTGCCTACTAGATGCCAGGAGACTGTTTTGCATTCTTAGTGTTTCCTTCCATCAGAGATTTACTTTCAGTAATTGATTCTGTAAATCTGGCCAAGTCCTTTAAAATTTCATTGAGCTTGTATTCCTGGCTCTGTAATGCTCCTCAGGACTTTGATCTCCAACTAAGAGCATCATAGAAAGTCACTCCATTCCTTTTTCTACTGTGGAGACAGTTTTTATCTATTAACCTTTTTCACAAATAAGACCAAAATGGTCTTTTGAAGCATTTCTGGAGTCTCCTTTCTCATTACAAAACAATTCAGATTTTTCTAATAAAAAATTTCAATTTTATTGGACACATTTAGGGAAGTCAAGCCATTTTGAGATATTTTATTGCCCCTACTTCCCCTTCCACTCCCATTTCAGTTTACCACTCTAGATTCGACAGATCAAGACTTTCTCCATCTGTTGAATGGAAGCTAAGAAATAATGTAGCATGGCATTTGACATATTCTGCAGCTGCTGCAACTGGAGTTGTCTTTGTCCCTCTTGATGCTGAATCCTGCTCCGAAACAGATAATAAAAAAAAGTAGTCTGAGTGTGATCAACATCAGATCATTATATTGTTGATACCTACCTATCAGAAACAATGTATCTCACATATAAGTGAGAAGAGTGCTATTATGCTGCTTTATAGCTATCTGCCCCTTACCATTAAAACCTTGCTAAGTAATTGGAGTCTGCAGGGACGCACTTCCCTCTTTGCAATGAAGTGCCGTGCAATTCCAGGCTGTTTTGCTTTTAAGATATTAATGCCAAGGACAAAAAAAAAAACAACAAACAAGCACGATAAATCATTTGCCTCATATGTGCCTGCATCAGATGTATGAACAATCCACTGATATCTGAGGGGATGCCTTACCAAATTTTCTAGCTGTTAATAAAAAAGCCTTGGCAGTCTATCAGTATAGGAAGAATAACATGCAAGCTTACTGAAAAAGGAAAGGATATTTCCTCAGAAGCACTTTTTTTTAGCTTAGTCATAGAGGAAATTCATTGTTTTCACCTTTTCCTGGCAAACTTAGCAAGCCACTTAGAAAAGAGATGACATGTTAGGTTTTATCAGTAGTGACTCAAACACCTGGAAACTGCATACGGTGCAGGACATTATGCAGAACCATATCACTGTATTACAAAAGGAGGAAAATTGCTGGGCAAAAAGGAAGCACAGTTATGTTTTTCTCCGGGAAAATAATACTTAAGTAAAAGCAGCAATGAGTAGTATCTATTTCAAGTAATAATGGCTGTGTATTTGGGATAAAAGTATCTTTAGAAGTGTAATAAAGTAGGGTGGTCTCATGTTATCTGCTCTTTGCTATTCTTTGCCCACTAATTAATATACAATAAAAATCCAGGCTTCTAAACTAGGCTTTCTAATGCATTTATATAACATTATTGGCATATACAGCCCCCCCAATGCTTCTTTATACCTTTGAACACAGCTATAGATTTATTACTAAATGCTATTTTCTTGCATTATTCAGTAAAGTTATTTTTACTGTTTTTTGTTTATGTGATGGACATAAGAATAAACCAATTCAATACTCATATTACTAGCAGTTTCCAATTTCATGCAGTAAAAATGCTTTCACTGTAAAATAAAATGATTCTTAAAAGAATCCCATCAGAGTACTTCACTGACTCCTGCTGAAGTCCAATTACCTGCTTACTTTCTGCATAAACACAGCTAAATATGTCTTGCTGATACCATCAGATGCACAGTCATGAGATAAAATTGTTTGTTTGCTTTCAAAATTTTTCTGAGTGTAACATAGTATTCCCATAGCCTTCTTGTGCTTGCTGAGTGTGAGACTGAATAGAAAGTACTGTGACTTAACAAATGCTTTTATTATCCAGGGTTTCAGTGCTATTAAGAACTTGTATAAAAACTACAGAGCTGTAATGGGGCCATCCAGATTCCCTTTACACTCACTGGCTTAGGCACAGGCAGCACTCTAGTCATGAGACAACATGTGTTGTTCTTGACTAAAATTAGCTTACATGTCCCATAAATCTAACAATTAAGGGATTATGTAATGTAATGTAGTACTACAGTTCCAGCTACCACTGTATTCCATTTCTTTTTCATCAGCAAGCTCTTCTTTCTCAATCGTATAATGCATATGTATATGCATTACATCATCCTGTATATATGTTATATGTACATATATGTAATGCATCTGCCACTGGGTTATGCATTATTAGAAAGGTGCTATGACTTTGTGTCACCCTGGGTGTCTATACAGTGACCAATGCTAAAGGGCCTCACTGTAATCAAAATGTTAAACAAAAAAAGCAGTTTGCATGCATGTGACTGAGTACACATTTATAAATACTTAGGTCAAGAATTAATTCATAACATAAAGAGCTATCAAATATCCATCCCCCCTCTCTTCCATCTCCTCCCTTCCCCTCATCTCTCTTCTCTCTGGCTTCTCTCAGTTAATCAAGTCTTGGTCAAATTTTTTCATAAGGCTTTGTTTCTGTCTCTACCACCACAACCCTTCACTCTTGAAGCAGCTCCTCAGAAATGTCAGAAGCCATTCAGATAGATAATGTGTGCTAAACATTAGGAGCAAATTCATTTCAGTTACACCCATGCCAGCCCACTGACGTCAATGGGGCTGCAGAGCAGCAGGCAAAGGTGGGAAGGGAGCCTAAGGGCTAACTATTTCAAGGAAGGAATTCCTGACTCATGACCTTAAAGGATGGACGCCTTCATAAATCACTTCTCCTGCTACTGGATTCTTTCCTTAGTATCTTGCCTTTGATGAGTAGCCGGAGCCATGTCCCCTTTCCAAAGGTGAAGGAAGGGCACAGCAGGGAAAAGCGGAAAAAAATGACATTTCCCTTACTCTCTTCTCTAAGCAACATGGAAAACTAAGGCAGAAATTTAAAATTCTGCTGCATATGCAGTTGCTCTTTGCTCATTTATTCCTCAGTGTAGAGGAGGTAAAGTGGTCACTAACTGATAGAATTAAATTTCAACAGCAGTATGAAAAGATAAACAAATCCTCCCACATCCAGTTATAAATCAATACCCATTACATGACTCGTTCTGCCAGGATGATTAGTTCTAGAAATGTCACACATGCACTTCCTGGCCCAGATGTATTGAGGCAGGCTTGTGCAATTCAGGACAGCTTTCACACTTCACGTGGCTTCGAATCACAGCTGTGTCTCCACGGATAGGAAACTTCAGCTACATTAATTTCTCTGTGGTAAAACTGAAGAGAATTGTCAGTGGTGGCCAAATTTGAGGTGGTAAAGTGCCAGTAAACAATTGTAAAAAGGCATACTCAAGAAGTAAGACAGTTGGTATTCTCTCCTTTCCCTTGAGGATGTTAAAGCACTAGTGGTGGAAGATACAAAACATGCACTTGTCACACATTGGCTCTTCCCTTCCAGCAGCAGCCAGCTTTGCAGAGGCAGTAGAATCAACAGTAGCCTTGACTGTCTTAAAATCAGCCAGCACTGAGCAACTGCTCCAGGACTGCCCTAGTATATGTGTCTATTTATAGAGCATCAAATACTGTTGCTGGCACTTAATCATAGTATTTAGCTTACCACCAAATATATCCCTCTTAAATGGTTTCTGGTAGTATTACCCACCTCCACTATTAATTCACTACTATTAAGAATCAGATCCCCTGGAATAATTCCCTCCTAAGCATATTTTATTCTGTGCCACTGGACACTACAAGGTCAAAGCCCCTCTTTAAGCAGCATCTGCCTGGGTCCCGCAGAGACCTTCACCCACTGGTGAAAGGGTAACTGACTGATTTCCCTTGCCAGGACAGCCTATTCTGGCAAACGGACATCCCAGGTTAGAATCAGTGTAAACACAAAGTCAGGAAAGGCTTTGGTTTGCCTAACCAGGCCATAAGCCCAGTTTCACAGAAACATGAGTCTGCACAGACTTAAAAGCTCAGAAGAAAGTGGCACTTTGCACACTGCAGCCTCTTCATAAAATCTGTCCCTTGCCAGGCTTTTTGCAGTGTGCTGTGTGTTGTTGATGGGCTCTCCTTCCTACTCAGCTATACGTCAAGTGGGTTTCCTGCTTTCAGAACTGACAGCTTTGGGAAGCATCATGACAAGACACGGATGTTGTCACCATGGTTTATTAATCCTTTCCTAATTATCATTAAATACATCCACCCTTTACATGAAATAAAGTAACACAGAAAAAACCCAAACGTCCAGTACAACAAAAGCACACATGCTGTGTGGGAGCAAGCTACTGTCATAACCATATAAATCTACCTCTGCACTCTAAGCATGTTACACAAACTTCCTCTTGCTTATAGAATTTGTGAAGAGACAAGAAGATCTCTGGCACTTCCTAGATTTTCCATTTAATATTTCTGTCCATAGAGAATACCAGCCTCTATATCAGCCTGCCCCCCCTTCCTGCTCCCCTCCACAGGATTTTAAAGTGGAATATGGACTTCAAACTTCTGTAATTCTATATAGTATAGAGATATTTTACACAGGGCTGTACCCTGGAGAGGAAAGGTAAGACAATGAAAATTCTACTGAAATTGTTATTTTTGGCTTTTTATGCAACTGTAATTTTTATTTTTATAAGCCCTTTGGTTTATGTTAGGTTTGTGATGTTGTTGTTGTTTGTTGTGTTTTTTGTTGTTGTGTTAGTGCATCTCTGTCAGGAGGAAACCTTCTCCTGAGATTTATTGCCTACTTAACTAAAACAAGTTCTAGTAACATACAAACGACAAGTTGGAGGAACTTGTAACAACAACTTTACTTCAGTTGCAGGCAAACTCCCGCAGGGGAAAAAAAAAAAAGCAGCAATGGCTGTGGCCATCACACATTTCACAGCAAGTGACATGATGGAATTGAACGTTGCCATGGTTGAAAGCTTCAGGGACCTCATACACTTCATTGAGCCTGTCTACACAATGCTAAGTGTCACCATGTTCCCTCACAGCACCATGCCAAGCCTCTGCAGTGCTCAAGAAGATGAGCCAGGCATAGCTGCAGTAAGGGAGAACATAGCAGCATCTTAAAGAACCACTTCACAATTGAGTAAGCTGTGGCCACCGCAGCAGGTTTTAATATTTGCTACACGGATATGAAAAAGTCATATATGGAGCACTATTACTGAAAATATCACAAAAATGTATTTTGAAAACATTTATCGGAAAACTGGTATCTTTGCTAATCTGAGAGAAAATGCTGATGCCTTTTGGACAAGGAAAATGAAAGAGGTGTGGTCTGTGTCACTCTCATCTAGGATTTACCTACAGGAAAGAAAAGAATATGGCCTGTATCCATCCTACTTCCATCCCTGCTGCCTGTCATCAGGAGGCCTGGAGGGGGGAAGAAAGGACCTCCTCTGAGACATTCTCCTCCCATCACCACTCCACCTCTGCTGTGTCCACTTCCAGCACGTGAGAATGCAGCATCTAAGAATAACCAGGCTGGAGGGGAAGTGCAGAACAATGCAAAGCTACACAGGCCGTTCTCTATGGGACAAGTCAGATTGCCCTACACTGCAGTGCTGTGACCCTTGCTTAGGAATTTGTCCTTTAGCCGGTTGTAAATTTCAAAGAGGAAAATCTGACGACTGTAATCACTGCATCATTTTTATCTAGGCAAAAGGTTCATTTTTGTAGTGTTTAATATTTCTGGTACTTCATGTATTGATTTGTAACTACTCATGCTTCCTAAATAAATAAATGCTTATAAAACAAATTGAACACAGTCAGGAGAAAAAGCAGATATTCTTGAGAAATCTGAACCACAGCTTTTTTGAAGCCCAGAGTGCTGATACTGCTATACTTAGTGCCTTATTTGGTGGGAGAGAACAAACCACTAAAAGATTTCTTTCAACTTTGATTGAATGCTACACCAGAACAAAAGTAATTTTACAGATGACATTAGCCAGACGATTTTACCCTTTTTATTTACTTTTTGGAGGATGGGCTGCATGGAATATGACAGGAATTTTCATTTGCTTTTTCAAGAAATAATCTCTTCATTCTTGATATTTGAAAAAAATAAATGCTCCAAGACATGCAATTTATTTAGAATTTGACAGTTTCAGAGTGTAGAACTATTACACAGTTAGAGAAGCTGCTCAGAATAATTGGAAAAGGTGAAAAAAAGTATGTAATGGTGGGACCCAGACCTGTGAAGTGCTACCAAAAGCAAAATGAAATAGCAAAATAACCTTCTGTCCCTTTAAGATACCAAAAATAAACCACAATACTTTCCTCATCTAGATCCTGATACTGCACTCAGCTCTACAGTCACAGGAGTCTGACTGTGGGGAGCTCATTGCCAGATCGAGGCACTGAAGTGTAAAATAGAGACATAAGGCAAGACTAACATTAATGCAAATCCAAAGTGAGGAGAACACAAAGTTCACACACAGCAAGGACAGAATATTATTCACAATACCTATAGATTCCAGTACTTCCCTTTCTTCTGTTTATTTACTGCTCATTTATTTTTTTTTCTCTTTGGTTATACATGGCTGTCACTAATGAGGTTTGTCACTATTCCAACAACAAATATCTCTGAAGGTACTTGTGTGTGGTGTTTGAAAGGGAGAGCAGGTGAGTGAACGAGGAAGTAAATGGAAGATAACATTAGTAACCATAGCAGCCAACAGCATTTCATCCCAGGAGAAGCTTCCTCTGGTGGAGGCTGGGTTTCCTTTTAATGAGTTTAATACACTGTTTCAAAGTGATGGGGCGAGTCTTCCAAATGGTCCACGTGACAGGACCTTCAACTGTTTTGTGTCACTAGTAAAACCTTCCTAAGTGCTCTTCCTTTCCTGATGAAGAGGGTTGCTTTGCAGCAGCCAGGGACTGGTTTTCTTGCAACGATATGTTTGCTAATGACCAAGATTTCCCTCTGATTCATTAAGTTACGTGTACACAGGAAATGCAGATGAACAAATCTTGTTTGTAATTGCAGAGAACTGCCTGAGCTGGCAGAAGATTGTAGCCAAATTATTTTAAGTTATGTGCATTTGTTGGATGGTGTTAGATGCTTAGAAGCCAAACTCTGCTCTTTTAGATGATATTGTTAAGAAACTATGTAATAAGGTCATCTTTGTTAGCAAATATGTGGGATACTCATAATGACAGTGCATTTAGCTTTTGAGTATAACAGAAGTTATGCATTTTGCCAGAGGTTAGAAACTGAGAGGTCAAAGAGTTAGAAATATGTCTCATTTTCACATGTACTTTCTGGAAAAAACAGATCTAGACAAAGAATGCAAGCAAGAGTGAAGTGATCTTCACTCTCCAGTGCTTAATCCTCTGTCCTTGAGTCCATTCTACTTCTAATAAAATGATCATCACAGCAGTGTGATGCTGGCCATTTTACTTGTTTTGGCTTCACCTTCAATTTATTAACTGTCCCGGGCAGGTAAGTTCTCAGAGTACCACAGTAACCATTAATTACATTCTTCTTCAAATAAAGTGTATCTCTCACAAACACCAGGCACTGAAATGTTTTTAACATGAAACAAAGACTTCAAAATTAGTGTTGGTATCTCTTTTCACAAACAATATTCAAAAGGATCTGAGAATATACTATTTGCAATAGATCAAAGCACAAACATCTATCTGTTCCACTGAGGGAATTATTTCCCTTGCTAATACAAATTAACTAGTTTAAATATATGGTGTAGATACAAAAAAGAGAAGCTGTTTTTTTAAATTAGCTTTTCAGAAATATAACAGAGGGAGAGACACAATTAAGAAGTGATATCATTGTACAGGAAAAGTCAAGAACACTGCAGGATAAGCAATTTCACTCAAAGCATACAGCAGTTTCTAAAGCAGATGAGCTACATAGAATTAATGGCTTTTCAGTCTCTGTTGTTTCCCTCTCCTCACACTTTTCTCACAAATGCTCAAGACAACTCCTACCACTTACAGTTTTTCAAAAAGTATTTAGTCACTTTGGCCAGAGCTACTAGAGCTACATAGCCACTAATGTACCAGGAAAATTGAGTCTAAACAGATTGTTAAACATCTGAAAATCTGCCTCTAGTGCCCCTGATGTCTACCATATTATCCATGTATACTCTACCACCATTGTGCCTATGATAACTCTGGAACTTTACTGGGGCCCAGCTTTAAATCCTGCCTTCCTGCCTTCCAAAGCTAAGGTGCACAGAGTATCACTGCCTCAAAAAGAGGATTCAGCAAGAAGTGAGTGGCTGCCCTGGGACCAGTCTCTCAACAATTATGAAACAGGGTAACTCAGTAAGGATTGCAAAGTAGCAGAAAATACAGCTGTACATACAAGTAAATTTTTTCTATACTAACATATTTGCCTTGATGTCTAATGCTATTTCAAACAATGAGCAGGATGTTTCAAGCAGACACTGAAACAGGCTGCCCGGGGAGGCGGTTCAGTCATCATCCTTGGAGGTATTCAAGAAATGTGTAGATGTGGCACTTCAGGGCATGCTCCAGTAGCTGAGGTTGTAGGGTATTTTTGCGGGTGTTTGTTGGTAGAGTGTGTGTGGTTGTTTGTGCTGGTTGGTTTTGTGCGTGTGTGCACGTGTGTGTGCGTGTGTGTGTTGATGGTTGGACTGGGTGATCTCAGAGGTCCTTTCCAACCATGACGATTCTATGATTCTGTGGTTCTGTGATATGGTAAGTTAATCAGAAGGGATGTGAGACTCTGTGGTAAGCAGTAAGATCTAGATCATTTGATAATTCAGCTGGGCAGGTAGAAGTAGGCTGAGAGGTCAGTAATGGATCAGAAGGAATCATTGAGTAAGAATAGGAAGGAGAAATGGAGAGCAGAGAACCAGAGGTCTAATCTGCAGTCAGAAAAGAAGAAAGACATTTAGAAAAGACAGCTAGGTCATACAAGGCAGAGGCAGAATACAGGTAATTTGAGGAATTTATTTTTAAAATGAGAAATGAGGAGTGAAATAAATGTGATGGCACATTCAAAGACAAAGACGATTAGTTTAATAAATTGCTTAAAAGTGAAACATCACATAATGTATATAGGCAGAACAGATCCATGACTGATATGATCAGGGTTCCTCTTTTGGCTCGACTGTTAAGTCACAATGTGACCTTTAGCAAGTCACTTCAGGCTAGATCCAATAAAGGACTCAGGCACCTTAAGCCTGACTTAGGCAGATTTGAGGTACCTAAATCTAAACATATGACCCAAACACCCTACTCAGTTGCGTACTAACCCTTGTGACTCTAAAAAGCCATATATCTGCTGCTCAGTTCTCTCTGCCCACTGCTCAGTGGGCAAAGACACACTATGTTAACTTGCAGTGGCCTATCCCACTCTTTTCCCAGCTTCACATTTAGTTTTCATTTTTGTGGAAATACAGCCATAAAGGACAACTAACTCAGGCTGGGATTTCACTTCATTATGTGCCCGGGATCCAGCTGTGCTCCTTTGCACTCTTTTTCTTGGCAGCACAGTGCCACAGCCTCAAAGGGAAGGGCAGAAAGATGCTGCTCAGCTTAGCTTGAGCAGTAGCCTGGAAACGGCCAAATGCAAATCTGAGCCTGTGTCTCTTTCCCCTGCCCTTGACTGAAAGAGCCAGTGAGAACTGGAGCTGTGGTCCCCTTTTCACCTTAGAGAACACAGCTAACATTTGTGTCCATGTGGGATTTCCACCCACCAATGGGCTCCAGGATCTATGGAAAATGCTTCTTGCAGCCTTGTCTTCGTTACCCAAGCTGATGAGAGAGCAAGGAGGTCAGAAATATCCCCTTGATGATCATGCTCAGCACTGAGCTGTTGGTAACTGTTACCAGCTCAACCAAGGGAACCTGCTTCCCCTCAAAAACACTCCATGAAGTGCACCAAGCAGCATAGGCACCACTCTCAAGTTCACTAATGGAAAAGGTATATAGATATTGAAGGTTTTAACCTGCAGGAGTAATTGCTTGCTTCTATGAAGAAATGAAACTCAGTTATGTGGACAATAAGTTGTGGTATTTGGATGCAAAAAACTGCTGAAAGTATTAAAAAAAAAGAAAGCTTAAAAAAAGAAGTTTTCTGCATAATTTGAAAATTTGCTTCCATTCAAAATCTGGGTACAAAGCAATGTATTTAAAGACATTCAATTGATTAAATGGCACAATTTGACTAACAGTGAAGTAACTCATAAAAAATTACTAAGTATGAATATTCCACAGTTTTGAAAAAATGAGTGGCTAGACAGAGAAATATCCTAAAAAACAACCCAATTTCCTGCTTCAGCTTGGTAATCTGTGTATTTTTACATTACCACTCAATATTAATGAACTAGGTTCATTTTTTGTAATAAACTAGTTCCCTAAAGAATGATGATATGCACAGAGTATTATTTTAATACACAATTACTCATGTACATAAACAGATAAGTAGTTTTGTGTTGACTCTCTCAGAACTGCTTATTTGAAGAAAAATTCCTCTTGTTTCATAGCTCTTAATTCTTTTTTCAGTTTCAGTGATAATTTCTTGAAAGTGAAATATAAGTACAAAAACTTGTTACAGAAGTGTCAGAGACTTCTGTATAAATAGGAGCATGAAAATGGGAGGTGCTGCAAAATGAATATGAATTATTAGTAGAAACTGAGATCAAGAAAATTGGATTTTAGACCAACATCACTTTTAAGTTTGAACAGCAACATTAGCTTGACCACACTGCACTTACTGCACATTATACATTTTGCAGTCTAACCAGTAATAAAAAATGCTGAACATACATAATGCACCTAAATTAAAGGTGACCTGTAAAGAATCAGTCACGTCCTTTCTCGTAGCATTTATGTGATAATCTCTAAGAGTGTAAGCTCTTATTTTTTCCATGTATGTTAGTTGTGTTAGAAACTGAAGTATTCTTTGGGTTTGAAGATTTTATGGCATCCAGAGACTTACTGAATTGTGACAACACAAAAATGAAAGGAGCAAAAATTGCCTAGTTTTGGCCACAAGCTAGGCAATAAAGGTTTATGTGATTGCTGCTAAAGAAGGGAATGGAGTTTTAGAAGTATAAAATGCTTTTAATTTTGCTTTTGTTTAAGTGGATTTTTTTTTTTCAAAATATTGAATTTTATGAAATTTCTAAGTTCCAGTTAATTTTGAAGCAAGTATTTAGGTTAGTCTTAGATTAAGTTATACAGATTAATATAAAATTATCTGAGACTACCTACAAGATTTTTACAAACTTGAATGAGTCTTTTGGCATGAAAGACATGAAAACACAGCAGTTGAGAAAAACAAAGGCTTTTAAAGGTGTTCTTTCAGGTATCTTAAAAAAAAAAAGCATACACCATACTTCTCTTTGTGCATATTTTCGTTGATTTCTGCTTATTCGTTCACCTACTACAAGTCCATTCTACTATTTGCAGGTCTATTAGAGCTGTAATGTTTGGGCTTCAGTCACTGCGAAGATATTTCTTTAACTCTTTCTGCTGCGCTTTACGAACGGGGAAGTTTCCACATCTTCCGTGTCCAGTCACAAGGCCGTTCGAAGGAGATTTGGATGTGCCGCGTGGTATCGGTCAGTTATTTAAACGTCTTGGCGGTCTAACGAGGCACATCGTACTCCGGCGGTCGGCGGGCCGCCACACCTGCCCCTCACTTGGGGCACCGACAGCACCGAACCTCCCGCCCCGGCAGTGCCCGGGAGCCCCGGCGGCCTCGGCGCCGGCGGGCCGCCAACACCTCCCCCTCGGAGCTCGCCGGAAGGGCGCGGCGGCCGCGCCCTGTTGCTCTCTGCCTTCTCACCTTCCCCTTGCCCTTTGCGTGGGGCGCTCACCCCGCTTCTCTCACGCTACGTGCCGCTCCGCCGCGGCACGGCCGGGGAGGAACACCGGGGGCAGGTGAAGGGGGAGAGAAGGATTTTAAACGCCTGGATTTAAACCTGCCTCCTTTCGGCAGGGTTTTCTGTCGCGTCGCCCCCCCCACTCGCCCCGAGGCGAATACCAGCCCGGGCAACCCCCAGCCGGGGAGCCGTCAGCCGCTGTTAACGCCGGCAGGCACCACAACACACCTCTCCGGGAGCCCCACGCGCGCGGCACCCGGTGTGAATAAGGAGGGGGAGGGGGTGCCGGAGCGCGCATGCCCGCCCGCCCCGCGTGACGTGCGCTGCCAGGGCCGCCCGGCGAGATCAAAGCGGGAGCAGCGCGAGCCAGGCTGTTTGGTCGGGCCGGTACCGGGCGGGTCGGGGCGCCTGAGGGGGAGCGGCGCGGGGACGGTCCGTCAACCTCCTCCGCCCACCGGATAAAGCCCTGGGCGGCCCGCCCTGGGCAAGCAGAGAAGTGCGCGAGGGGGTGGGAGCCTGGTGAGCCCTGCCCCGGAGCCGGCCGCGGTGAACCTCTCCGCCTGCCCTCCGCGAAAGTGTGGCGACGCCGAGAGGCATGAGGGGCAGCGGGGCGCCGCGCCGCAGTGGCGGCGGCGAGCATATGGCATAGCCGGGGACGGTGGCGAGCGCCGGGCCAGGGAAACAGCCGTTTAGCGGGGTGAGCGCGGCTCCCTGCATGTGGAAAGTGAGGCGAGTCAGGGAGCCCGGCGGCACCGGCGAGCACCCGGCGGCGCGCTCCTGAGTACCCGGGTAGTGGCGGCCGCCCTCCCGCCATGGATTGCAGCCGCCTCCGGACCCTCGTGAGCCGATATGTGAGTACCGCCAGTGAGGCCCCGCCAGCTCCAGAGCCAGGGAGCCGCCTCTGACGGATCCCTCTCTGGGGCGTCCCCTCAGAATGCAGCTCGTAACCCCGGTGAGGCGGAGGGGAGGCAGTGAACAAGGGGAGCCTCTGCGAGGTAGCTGCATCGCGCTGTAGCCTCAGGCTTGCAGAAAGGGCTCTGTCAAGAGTTTGGCGGTCCCATGACTCGCAAAGCGGCTGGGATAGCCGTGGGGCCGTTGCATGTGATTTTCTATGTAAACCGAGGATGCAGAGGTTAGCCTTGGCTCTCTCCCCGGGTAGCTGGCTGCGGGGGTGTCCTTGGCTGAATCAGAACTGCTTGACCTGAGTTCAAAGCATTGTAATTTACAGCGTGTTGAGATACGTAGTTATCAGGGAAGATAAAACCTCAAGTTCGCTCTCCCCCCCCGCCCCCGTTATATTGTTTCAGTCATCCTGTGTTTTGTGGAATTGTCCAATTAAAACACGCAGACAAATGTTCAAAATAATCTCAGTTTTTTGTAGATCTGCCTGATAAGAGTCATAGACACTAACCTTGGTGTACTTTGTGAAAAAGAGAGTTGATCTTGTTTGTTGGTCAGCCCGTTTTACCCCACTCATACCGTCACAAAGAGCAAATCAGTGCATTACCGTGCATCCAAGTATAGGTTGAGGTGGGTCAGAATACAAATCCGGTTTCATTGAACCCCTAACAAATGTTCAGGATGATGGTTTTACTAAGTTGGTGGAATGCCGGTAAATGCAGCGTCATACAACACAACGGTCGGGGACCACCAGGCTGCTGGTGGTCACATTTCTGCTTTTGGGTGGAGAAGAAATTTTTAAAAGTTGAGCAGGAATAACTTCGATTTCCAAATACATATGGCTTCTCCTTCCATGCAGGAAGTACTTTGAGGAAACTTTCATGCTCTGACCAAGCAAAAGTAAATGCACTTAATTTTGTGCATGTCTACAGCTATCTCCGCATCATATAGGCTCAAGTCTTTCTTCAAGTACAAAGAAACATAGCTGAGGAAAGAATTACTGTGGGGTTTTTTTTTTTCTGTTTTTGATAGGGTATTATGTGGGTTAAGAAGAGACTGAAGAGGTGAGTAATGAAAGCAGCTATGTGTATATGGATCCTTAGAAAGTGTCCCTGAGGGAAGGAGTATATTCAAAATATAATGAGTTGTAGGAGAAGCAGAAGTTGTTGTGGATATGTGAAGCTCAGGTGAACTGTGCTGAGCTCTCTTTGGAAGCAGGCAGGATCAGGGAGTAGTGATCGGTCAGCGCTTATCTAACTCTTGGATTCAGTTTAAGATTTTGTGTGTGTGTGTTTGTGTGCTCTTATCTGGAGCCTGTACAAATAGTGCATTCATTGTGCACAGAGCATACTGTGGTCTCTAGAACTGTTCTGCATAACATTGTTGCTAACCTCTCTTTCAAAGTGGGCTTAATCATCAAATATGAAAGAAATGGGCTTGCGAGTAACTACAGCAGTTATTTTAAAAGATGAAGATGTATGTGAGAAGACTGAAAGTAAGGCACTTGTGCTTTTAAATCGTGGACTGTCATCATCCTCCTGCACTGCTGATGAGAGTAATTCAGCAGTCTAAAAGCTAAATGAAACATTATCATCTCCCATGTGAGGAAGTGCACCTACTTTCTAAATCACACTACCTTCTGCATTGTATATGTGCTGACAGACTATGTCTAGATAATTGCCTAGCTGTTCCAGGCTGCCTTGTATATTTATACCTGTTGCTTCTTGTTCTTTTGCATTCCTTCAGTTTCTTAATTTTGAATCCATTCTTCCAAGGAAACATAATTTTGAAAAAAGCTGCTGTAAGTAAATTTGTGTTCATCATTTCAGTAAGGCCCTTAAGATCAAGCAAGCTGATGCCTGTGTGTGTTGTGTGTTTTCTTTTTTGTGTTTGTTTTTTTTTTAATCTTCATGGTTCAACTATTTTTGTACAGCTACAGCAGTGAAAATGAAAACTTAATAGTTTGAATGCTGGGCTTGAAACTGACTGCTGTTCATGAATAGCAGATGCACATGCCAGCAGTATCGCTCCACAGTCATTCACCCAAGCACTATACACACCAGCTATGCCTCACAAGTGCAAATGTCCTTGCTTCTTTCCAAGCTGCTTTTAAGTAAGGGCAACAAGGCAATTACACTTCTGCAGGAGAGTCGGAGAGGATAGGTACATATTTGCTTGTATCGACGTAAGCTCAAGCTTGGTATTAGTTAAAATCTATTCAGAAACTATCCAATGATTGAGGTCTTAGAACTGTGAATTTTTGGTTTGCGAGTTGTTGTGTCCTGGACTTGTTCAGCTGCAGGTCCTTTCCAGAGAAGAATGGTCTCTGAATTATCCTGAGAATCTTAGCTGATGCAGGCTGGAGATGTTGTGCTGGGAGCTCTTAGTTGTGGTGTGGTACGATCTTGGGATAACAAATAGTTGCTACATGTTGTACTAATGGAGGCTTCTAATAGGATGGATTTTAAGAGTTCTGCATAATTTCTTTTATTTCCCTGTGCTATGTCACAGGACATACAGGCATAAGTTAAATATCAGGCTTCTTGTCCTGCCTGTGAAGTTGCCCCCTTTCACTTACTGTTGTTGCAGTCGCTGTCCTGAAGCAATGCAAAATAGCACATATCTCCAAGGCCCTGTGAAAGCATAACGATGACAGGTGCTGCTGGTTCAACTTGAAGTTAGTTTCCTGGTTAGCATTTCAAATATCTGTCTGCTGTTTTACCTGCATTGATTGTTGTCTTTATATCTTCCAGGCATTGGAGCAGTGCAGTGGTGTGGGTTGAATAAGATATGTTCAGCATTCTAGTCATACTGTAGCTCATACCTCTTCACCAAGAGAGGGTGCAATGCCTTAGAAGGGCAGAGGCCGTGATGTCTTTCTCTTATTGAATTACTAAATTGACATCCTATTGCTCTGCCTATTTTTAGCCATCCTGCAAATTTGTTTGTTTTCACTTCACGGCCTCTTTTTCCCTTACCATTACTGGACCTGTACACAATTTATAGGACTCTAGGTGAAGAAAACTTTCTATGGAAAAAGTGTTTTTTTCACTGGATTGCAGCTGTCATGAAGTTCAGTGTAGTATTCTAAATGCTTCATGATTCTTCAAGCTGAAATACAGAAATGTAGCTTTTCTTCATTGTGTCTAATGAAATTATTCTGTGTATTATACTGCTTCAAACTGTATGAGCTACAGTAGAAGATTTTTAAGTAATGAAAAAGAAATGTCTTGTATACAGCTTTTCCTCTCCGTGGTAACACAGAAGCTGAATAAGACTTGTACAATAAGATAAATTTTGACAACTGTATTTTTAAACTTACTTCCCCAAGTAATGGCTGTGTGGGGGTACTATGACAACTGCCTTGAAGAGATATACTGGTTTTCATATACTCTATTTAAAATATAACCTCTTTTTCTGGATGTTGCTTTTGCATCTGACAACATGCTTCTCTATCTCATGCTTGGATTATTTGTGCATTCCTCAGAGGATGTGTGCAACCCCGGGGAGGGCAGCCTCGCAGCCTGAGAACACAGAATTAGTTTGTACTGCCCTGTAAGTGTCATGTGGAGCCTGCCGTGTGCTCAGTAATGAGAGGAACATGTTAGCTTAATATTTAGTAGTACACTATTTAGGGCGAAAAGAAACATACAATGATAATTAAAACTGTGTCCATACAGGATTAGCTTCTGTTTTATAGTTAGATTATTTGAGACAGTGTGTGGGTATCGTTAAGGAATGTATTTTGCCTGTATAACTGCAGTTGCGTTAGTTTTCTTTGTTAACTTCTTGCATATCTTGGGACTTCAAAATTCTTCCTTTTTATAGTCAAGAGATGACTAATAATCTTATAACAAGTCTTGATGACATTTTCTCTTTTATAAAATGAGTATTTACTTTCCTTAATAAAATATGTGGATGTGTCTTGTATATTCACTATAGCTGTTTATGGCTGTATGTTGATGTGCATATTCCTGAATATTGTGGACTTGAATATATGTTGGCAATCTGGAAAAACGTCGCTTTTAGCTTAGGTTTGTTGGGACACTAAATGGTTGCTAAACATCTTGCAGCCTATGGTGACAATCTGTTCTCTATTTGTAAGACAGCTGGCCCTTATCAGTAAATGCTGCTGCCCAGGTTGATGGCAGGTCAGAGGTCTGTATTACTGAGCAGTTTTGCCTGTATTGTGTAGTATATTTAGAGATTCTGTTGTCTGCCCCATTATAGCTTCTCCTCTTTCATGTTCTATTACTTCATGATTACAAATCTGGATATTAAGTATTTGTTGCCTGTGTAAATATCTAAATGTGTATAGCAGCAGATAAGATTCACTTCCAGAAGAAACAGTGATTTATTACAGCTCTGGCCTCTGCGAAGCTTCTGGCCTGTCAGTTCTGCAGATATTTCTGAAATTTATTTTTTTTGAGGGGGGGAGGTTAGAATAGATGAGTTTGCAAATGAGTACTTTTTCTTTCACTTTTATGGAAGTGGGTCAACTTTGGTCATGGTTTGAGAAGGTGATTGACTAGCCTGACCAGGACGTTACGTTAGGGGGGCTTTTGGTCATTGGTTTAGACAATTTTGTTGTTTCTATTGGCAGTATAATTCTAAAACTATTTTCCAATTAGATTTCATCAGTATTTTACCTGTGTACATAGTCATAGTAGAACTAAATGCATATTGAGCTTCAGGGTTTTTTCCATTTGTTTAGCTTTGGTACACCAAAGGTTGATAACTGCTTTGACCATAAAGTTGGCAAAATTGTAAGCCTCAGTACTCTGGAATTATCTATGTCTAAAAGGACAGTCCATTTATCAAGTATTTCAGATGACCTACTGCTTTTAGTCTAAGCTCAGTTAATACGTATGAGGGTACCCTTACATTACAGTTCTTGCTTCTGCTTGTAGTCATTCAGCTTCCTCTTCACCTTTGCAGATTGGTATTGAAGTAATGCTGTCTAAATGTTAAGTGCCTGTTAAATAAACACCATCCTTGTCTTAACTGTCCCTTATAGTAAGTTAAAAGGTTTGTGGGTTTTCAATTTAATTTTTTATTACAGGGATGTAGTTTGACAAAATCTCAAGCTGGTTTTAAATGTCATGTAAATGTGTTTTAGATACAGTCTCTTTGTCTGCAAACTGTCCTGATAGCACAAAATGTGTTCTTAATAGCAGTTTGCTCACAGGTCAGCAATTTTTGCATTTCTTAAGTGGTTGTGTCTGTCCCTGGTATGTAATGCATTTTTGTTATCTCTTGTGCAAGTCACCGTGTCACAATATTTTCTTGAAACCTGAGATGCTTCCCATCTCACATCCCTGCTTTACTGTGGATGCCAGGTTTCCCTGGTGTGGAAGGTGGAACGGAATGTGTCAAACAGCATGAGTAACTTCTGTATTCCTGTTTTCTTTGTACTTCTCCTAATTGCCTTTTATTTTTTGGGGGTGGGGTGGTGCTGGTGGTAAGAGTCTGTATGGACTGCTGCTTGTATGCTTTTCAGCCGGTCATTTTAAAAAGGCAAGGTTTGAAAGGTCTACTTACCTCAGAAATTAATTGTACTGGATATTGAGTGTGGCTGACAGGATTTGGCACTTGTGCAAATCTACCTAGCTCTTACATATTAGTAGTGTCTCTTGTGTTTATTCCAGTTTTGTAGTGTACTCTTAAGATGCTTCAATATAATCTAAGTCTCAAAAAAATCCCCAGATGCTCCCTTCCCCCATCAGTTACTTACTACTGAGGGGCAATAAGCATGAAGAATTGCATGGGCTTTTTTTCCCCTCCCCCTCCTCCATAAATGAGCTAATTTATACAAGAATAACATTATTTCCTTTTTCTTTTGAGAATACGCAAATGAAAATAGGACATTGTGTATGTAAAACAGCTCATTTGCAGGAACCCAGAGTACATATTACAAGCTAGTTGCTATTGACTACAAAATACTGCTCTTCTGCACTCATCAGATGCTCTCTGGTAGTAGAAAACATTGCTCTTGGAGCATCTCAATTGTAGAAGTATTTTAGTGAGTTAAAATCAATAACTTTTAATGTAGCCATTTTTAGCATCAAAAATACTTGTCTTTTCTGAGATGAGAAGTACATAGTGGCTTTTGTATTTTGATAGGGTGTTTTTTTATTAAAAAAACAACTTAAAAAAAAGTTCTACTTTTATGCCTTTTCTAAAGCACCACAGAGTATTGATTCTGAAAGCAGGAAGCCTTTTCAAAATTTCTGGGAATGGAAAAGGGCAAGGTACAGTGTCACACACTTAGCTTAATATATCTGTCCACTATTTCTCATTCCTTCTTTGCTCCTGTCATACAGTAGTAATTAAAGCAAGAAAGGTGGTAAGGTGGAATGGGATTTTCTAATTAGTCTGCTTTTTAAACCCCAAATACTCAGAAAACGGTAACTGGGCTGACAAGTAAAATGTTCCACAAATTCCGTAGCTGGCTACTGTTTGTGCTGTTGAGAATGGGAATAATAAACTTGTTTCCTCAAAGTTTAAATGCGGCTAGAAAACAGTTGTGTTTTTGACACAACTGTTGCTGCAACCCGATTGACAGTGAGATGCCTCTCCCATGTCATGGGCAGCTGTGGCAGGGAGAGGAAACCAAGAGAAAAATGTGCCACAGAAGAGATTGACCAGATGTTTTAGTGCTTGTTATGCAACAGGATTGAACTTTACTGGGTTGGTTGTTGGGTTTTTTGAGCAAAATAGCCTGCCTCTCCTCATGTAAGTCTTCCAGTCAGATTGTATTTTTCTGCAATGATGCCTCTTATTCTACTGGTTTACCATTACACAGGATAATGTAGTATTTCTATTTGTATAATTGTCAAGGGATGTTTCAGTTGAAGTTCATACTGGGGTATGAGGCAGAATGACACTGAAATGCTATTATCTTCTCTGCTATAATTGTCATGGCAACAGCTGCAGGTAGACAAGTTGAACCAAGAAATCTTTCTCCGTATCATACATACACCAGTTGTGTTTTTCTCTTCCCTCTCAGTAATAACTCTGAGAAGCCTGTGGCACACTCTGGGTCATCATGGAAAGTGTTTTGTTTTCAATTTAACTTTGATTTTAATTTTGTAAGTGTTTAGTCTTTGTGATAGTATATTAAAAATGCATACTTTCTAGGAAGAAAGTGGCGGCCTGGCCTGGATTGTTATAGGAGACTGAGATTAGCCAGTGGCTGGGGAGTTAGTCTGAAACATTGCAAAAGCTACTAAGGCATCTACATGTCTTTGCAGATCTGTATGTTAATTTCTCTGTGCAATCATCTTTAGGATAGGAATGAGAGTATGACCCAGCTCTTCCACAGAAAGAAGCTGTAAGGGTAGTTTAATGCTTTCAAGTAATAAAATTACCATGTAACAGGAAGAAAACTGGGTGTGGACATAAACCTAGAATGAGTGTGTCTTAGGGTTGGCTTTCAGTTGTTACTTAAGTGTGTTCTGCAGTGTTTCTCCTTCTGCTACCCCTGGTTTCCCCCTTTTCCCTCTTTATTCCTTCATCTGCATACATGCATGTGAATTCATGTGCAAATGTGTGGACATGTGCTTCCTGAAATTGTATGCAGCTCATGTGACAATGTCAAGAGTTATGCAAAGATCTGTGTATCTACCTGGGGTTCAGGTGTCTATTGGTATTTAAAAAAAAGGCAGCTTTGTACTAGTTCTGTCTGGTTGCTGAGGCAGACTGTGAAACTGTGTTCTGGGGTGCTTGTTCTTATTTATGTTTTTATGGTAGCTACTATAAGCGTGAAAGCTTAAGAATTTGGATAATTGGTAGGAATACTTTTCTGTTTATTCTGGTCTTCCCTGTAGACCGATTTCCTTTTTTGAAATGGGAGACTGGTTGATTCGTTTCCTTCATTAATCATTAAACATCTAGATATGGGGCAGGGTGACAGAGGAATAGTGTTTCTTTTTCCTGGTGGCAGTGACTAATCTCTTTGCTTCATTCAAAAGAGGATTTCATCTAACCTATTTTAAATAGAGGATTAGAATTAGACTGTTCTCTACTTTGGCACTAAGGCTGTTGTGAAATCCTCTAAAAAGCACATCTGCTGGTATGCCAGTGAAGTTTTGCAAAATTAGTATTAATCAAAATAGTTACATGCAGAAACTTTGTGTATGAAGTAGTTGTCCAGAGAGAATTGTGTGTACGAACTAGGGAGAGGGAAGAAATTGAATAGTTTACTCAGTAGTTTTTTGTCCCTAATGCTTCTAATTTACATTATGAAGCAGACATGTAGTTGAACTGAAATTGATTTCATGTTATCTGAATTGCTTAGCATTTTAGGTATCCTAGAATGGTTTGGGTGGGAAGAGACCTTAAAGATCATCTAGTTCCAACCCCCCGGCATGGGCGGGGACACCTCCCACTAGACCAAGTTGCTCAAAGCCCCATCCGACCTGGCCTTGGACACTTCCAGTGGTCGGGCATCCAGAACTTCCCTGAGCAACCTGTTCCAGTGTCTCACCAACCCCATAGTAAAGAATTTCTTCCTCATGTCTAACCTAAATCTGCCTTCTTCCAGTTTAAAGCCACTACCCTATCATTACATGCTCTTGTAAAAAGTCCCTCTCCAGCTTTCCTGTAGCCCCTTCAGGTTTCCCTGGAGCCTTCTCTTCTCCAGGCTGAACAACCTTAACTCATATCCTTCACATCTCATCAGAGTAATATTAACTATTTGTTTGGACAAATCATAGAATCACTTTTGTTTGTAAAGACCTTTAAGATTATAGAGTCCAACTATTAATCTAGCACGCTGCCAAGTCCACCACTGAACTGTGTCCTAAGAACCACATCTTCATGTCTTTTAAATACCTCTAGGGAAGGTGACTCAGCCACTTCCCTGGGCAGCCTGTTCCAGTGCTTGACAACCCTTTGAAGAACCCAGTGAAGAAATTTTTCCTCATAGCCCATCTAAACCTCCTCTAGTAAACTTGAGGCCATTTCCTCTTGTCCTGTCACTTGTTAGTGGGGAGAAGAGACCAACCTCCACCTTGCTACAGCCTCCTTTCAGGTAGTTGTAGAGAGCCAGAAGGTTCCCTTTCAGCCTCCTTATCTCCAGACTTAGCAACCCCAGTTCCCTTAGTTGCTCCTCATAGGACTTTTTCTTCAGACCCTTCACCAGCTTCGTTACACTTCTATGGACTTGCTCCAGCACCTCAGTGTTCTTCTTGTAGTGAGGGGTCTGAAACTGAACACAGTATTTGAGATGCGGCCTCACCAGTGCTGAGTACAAATAATTATAATGAGCTACAGACACAACAATCCATCATCTGTGCTTGTATAACCATTTTGTGCCACTCATAATGAATATAAGTGGCCTTTCTCCAGGTGTATCTGAATCAGCAGTGGCATTTTATAGGTGACATTCAATTGTTATACTCGTCAAGAAGTCATTACAAAATAAAGCCATGAAAAATGCTGCTGTTACTGGAGTATATATGTGCATAAGACAGTATAATGATTAATGTGAGGGGGGAAAATAGCTATGTGTATTTTGGAGAAGGTTGGCTACCAAATCCATCCTGTAAGTGATAGCACTGACTGATGTCCATGAGATGTGGATAGCAGACTGCAAAGCAACAAAGGAGATAGTCGAATGACACTTGCTTCTGAGAAACTGCTTTTGCAATCTGAAGTTTATTACTACCAGTTGTATGTAGGTTACTGATAATCATAGTTTCTTTAGCTTTGTTTCCTACAGCATGCTAGTCTAGAGAGTTCAATCTGGTTTTTATATGATAATACACCTGAACAAGGGTGGTCCAGAAAAAGCTGCAGTATGTTTATGTAAGCTGATTAATGAGATGACCTGCAGCCAAACAAACTAATTTCTCAGACTAGCATTTCCTGAATGAGTGGGATGCTTGGCTCTGAGGTCCCAAAGCTGACTTCAAGGGAAGTTGTGGTCTTCTGTTAAAATATGTGTGGTGTCTTTGCCTATGGCTTTATGCTCTTTGCATGCCTTCTATCTTCAAGTGCTTTAATGCTGGTATCTTTAGGGCAATTGTTATAACTTGAGCTGTGTATATGGGCCTAGTATCCAACTTTATTGGTGAGTAACAAAAATGGCATACCAATCACTGATGTGTTTTGGGTAGAGTATACCAATTGTGGAAGAAAAGTTGGGAAAGTTGATGTCCTGCTTATTCTGATAGTCTTGGTTTTTTTTTCAGAGAAGACATTATTTAACTGCCATGAAAGCTCTTAAAAACCAGGCTGCCATTTAATCTTTCTAAGAAAATTTGCCTATGTAGAAACAGAGTCTTTCACTATGTGAAATATGGTATGTGTGAGAGAGGATACTGCAGAGATAGGCAAGTTTATTGACCAAGTTATAACCAAAGGAATAATTAACTTTTATACTGATGTTAGCAGAAATAGAATGTTAATAAGTTCAGGCTGGACATTTTGTTTTGGTTAAAAAGGCTGCTTACACTATAAGCATATTTTGATTGATTAATATTAGTGCTTTAGTTTAATGCTCATCATTTTCTCTGTAAATACAGAATGTGCTGAAATGCTGTTGTTCATTGTTTTGTATGTGTGTTAGAATAGTTACAATTACATTGTAGTAAACTATAAGTAGTTTCCTTTTCTCGATTTATCAGAGGAATTACATTAACAGTAAGTGTGATCTTAAGTCTTAATCTTTCACAATCTAGCCTCCTGACCACCAGTAAGAACTTTAGAAAGGTTAACTTGTAATAAAAACCTTCTGTTCATCTAGGTTTAAAAAAAATATTTTTTTCAGGTAACCTCAAGTATTACAAACATTTTCAAGTTAATTTAATGTTTAAAATCATACATTTTAAAATGGCTTATACTGTCTCATTTTTAAGAATGTGTAGTATTTTTATCTTTTTGTACCGGATTTTCAATTCCTGACTACCTTAAATTAAAGCAGTTCTAGGTGTTCCAAACAAATCCACTCTTTTTTGTTGACTTCAAACTCTTTGCAGATATATACCCACTTAAATATATCGCTAGTATTTAATAAATTGGGAAGGATGGTGGCAGGTGGGTTAAAGCTGAAATAAGAATTTTGTGTAATGACAGTCATTGAGCACAACTACAACATTCTTTCACCTTTTCAGAATAAAAAAACCCAAAACTATCCCACATGTCTCTCATGACTTCACCTATGAATGCTGGAGTACTTGCTGTTAATCTCGTAAACAGTCTTAACTGACTGTTTACTATTTACAGTTGTCAGTTGACCATAGGGCCTAATTTGGTAGTTGATGCCTGTGTATTGGCACTGGGAAAAAGAAAAAAAAATCTGTCCTCAGCCCTGAACTGTGTGATGACTTTAACATGATTCCTGAATATGTTGACTTCTTGATGCTGTAAGTTTTTCTCGGACATAAGAAGGTTAAACTTCCATACTCAATGGCTGTAATGGCATAGAAGCACTAGGAAAGCTTCACATACTTTTGTGAAGCTGTGGACATTGAACATGGGCAGGAATAAACGCAGGCTGATACAGGGCAATCTGGACTGTGGTTTTGCAGCTCCTGTGTCTTTCAGTCCAGGAGGTCTCAAATTTGAAAGGCTTAAGGGAAGGTTCTTAAGGCCCTGCCTTCCTTCCTAAGAAGTGAAAAGATTACCTTCAGCATTTTGACTCTGTTGTGGTATCTGCTGTAACTTCTTCGAAGAACTTATGTCAGCTTGTAAATATATATAAAATAAGTTTTTTAAGGATATGTTAAAAAAAAAAAAGACTGAGGCTAGATTTCTTCTGGGCATGTAGAATTAAAATAACAGTATTCCTTTGCATTTTCCTGCATGTAACAAAAGGAATTTTAAACTGTGCATAATTATGCTTTTACATATGCATTTACACTTTTTTGTGTTAAAAATGTTGACAAAAGCCAAACAAAGTTTGGTTGAGTCATGGTTGTAGTTGAGTCACTGCCAACACTTCCAAACCTTTAAGGCTAGTAAGACTGTAGCACTGGCTTTTTTTTTTTTTTGCCTCCTCCCTTTGCCCTAAGTCCAGACCACTGAACTGTGCTTATGACTTTTTTTTTTGCTGCAGAATAGTAGCTGTCTGCTTAGGTGGCCTTTAGCTGATCTTGAAGAGTATTATGATGATAGCAGAAAATGCTGATGCACACTTCACTGCCAAATTCATATCCATGTCTTGAAGATGCACAGGGAAAAAGGAAAAATGTGGCCTTGACCACCCCCAGTTTTCAGCACAAGAAGCTTCCCTCCTGTTGCTAGGTGGTTAGATCAGCACAGGAGTGGAAAAGAATGTTTGTGGTACTGCTTCTGGCCACAGGCAGCTGCATCATGTCACTCCTCCTTAAGCTGATTAAAGGTGTGATCTGGAATTCTCTTCAGTTTCTCACAGTGTGTAGAATAGACCAAAGCAGAAATGTTAAGCAGGCTAATGCAGCCACATATAGCTCTTCTAATCTTGTAAGAGCTGTCAGAAGGGAGTTTGGCAGTAGTGATAGATTTGCTCTTTCTGTTGCCTTCTATTTTGGTCATGCTGTTGGTTTGTTGATAGAGACACCTGTTGTACTTCACTCTCAGAGTCACAAACTATTAGGCAATGAGTTTATATGGATGCATTCCTAAAAATGTAGCTGAAGCTTTGGGTTTTAAAGCTGAAATAGGTGAAATAGTAGCAAGTTTCACTGTGAGGCAACAGATGCTGCCAAGTGCTGGGGTTCTAGGTAGTGCTTCTAGCTGAGATGCAGTGACATCCCAGAGTGATGACTGATGAGTCAGGGCTGATTTGGCAAGTTGCTGTCATCCATGAAACAATGGCTTGTTTTGTGGGTAGTGTCTGACATTAGAAAAGGAATAATTAACTCTTTAAAGAAATGTCAAGAAGCTTCATGATTTATGGAATGAGGAGAAACGTTTGGGGGACTGCATATCAGAGGGTATGTTACTTAACAACAAACTAACTAACCAACCTTTCTTCCTCAAACTGAGGAAGACTTTCCCAAATTCTGAGATCAAAGCATAATGACTTGAGGGAAAATGGAACAGCCATTATATGCATAGCATTTCCTCCCAGGTGAATAGTAGAACATGCTTTTGTGAAATAAGGCTGCTAGCCAGTACAGGAATCATTTAAGATTGTGAAAGCTTCTAGCACATTTAACCCTTTCACAGGCAACTGTGAGAGGCTGGTAAAGCAAGGATTCCTTGGTTTAGTACAAAGACCAGTATCAAATGCTTAACCAAGCATGAAGACGAGTTGTATGTGATCCATTTAACTAAGGATATTTCATCATAGAACCGTAGAATGGTTTGGGTTGGAAGGGAACTTAAAGATCTAGTTCCTCCAACACCCCTGCATGGGCAGGGACACCTCCCACTAGATGAGGTTGCCCCATCCAAGCTGGCCTTGAAAACACTGAGGAAGGGGGCATCCACAACCTCCCTGGACAACCTATGCCAGTGTCTCACTACCCTCAAGCTAAATAATTTCTTCCTAATATCTCACCTAAATGCCCCCTTCCAGTTTGAAACCATTACCTCTTGTCTTGTCACTACATGCCCATGTAAATAGTCCCTCCCCAGCTTTCCTGTAGGGCCTTTCAGGTACTGGAAAGCCTCTATAAGGTCTCCCAGAGCCTTCTCATTTCCAGGCTGAACAACCCCAACTCTCTTGGCCTTTCTTCATAGAGAGGTGCTCCAGCCCTCTGATAATCTTCTTGGCCTTGGTTTGGAGTTACTTAAAGGTGATATTTCAAAACAGGCAACAAAGCTTTTTTTAAGTCAGGCTAGTCTGAAAATGCTTCATGCTTTTTAACTGACCCACATTGTTTTGGTTCTAAAATATGAAGTGTTGACTTGTGCTTAATTTTTATTTGAAAGCACGAAATACTCTGCCTCTCTTGCAGCCAGCTTGATTTTCATATCTGAGCAGATGGTAATAATAAGACATCCTAGTTTAAAACAGGCTCTGTGGATAAAGCTGAGTAACATCTTAAAGTGATAACATACTGACTCCACAGGTTGTTATTTTGAGCAGTAATTATACCACTTGGTGCATTTGTTCCTTCATGCTTTAAGATTGCCATAATAGAGTTCACAGCAACTTCCCTGTGCACATCTGCTCAGTAAAAACTACTGTAGGTGGAGCTGGGGTTTTAATAGCCGTGGACCCGACCAGGTTAAAGTATTTCTCCTGTCTCCTGTTCCAGTTGAAGTTGTTGCAGTCTGTCTACACCCAGTTATTTTCATCATTCCCTACTGGCTTTAATTGCTCATGTAGCTATTCCAAAACATTTTCCCATTAAAAACAAAACAAAACAAAACAAAACCCAGATTTTTCTCAAACTATGGATTAATTTGTTAAGCTTGACTGGTTCATGTTCCTTAATTCAGATATTCATAATATCCAAGGAAGCCCTAGGATTTTTGAAAGAAAATGGTAGTGAGTAGCTAGGTGCATAGGGAGCTGTGGATGGGGAACTCTTCTCCTGGAGCCTAAAGAGCCTAAACATGCCCATAACTTCATTTGGAAGCTGCTGATGTTTGTGACCTGAGAGTCTGTAAAATAAAAGCTGCAAGACTTTAGTAACAAAAAGTGTGAAAATGCTTGTGCCCTTCAGACTTAAGCTGGCCAGCCTCAGCTTTTATGACAAGACAGTTGTGTCACCATGGAGCATATGTGGGTGCATGTGCACTGAAGTTGATCTGGAGCTGCATTTGGGAGTTAAAACTACATGTGTGTTCAGTTTGGAGAGTGAGAATGAGAGAAAATAGAATCAACTCTGGATGTCTGTATAAACAGACTTACTTAGTGCCATTACCATAAAAAAAAAAATTGGATCACTGTAATAGGCTGCAAACTGTTCTTGAAGGACTTACTGGGTTAAGAGCTGACAAGAATTTTGGAAGAGTTCTGAGGCCTTAAGTTGAGTAAAAGGTGATGAAGATTATTTGACTGTTTGGAAGGAAAGTATGGAAGTAAAACCACCTTGATATCAATGTACCTTGAGCTATGTTTTCTTAAAATAGTTTGTGGCATGTTAATGCAATAGGTTTCTATCTCTGTTTTAAAATAGCAAAGAGAGAAGGAAGGTGAAGGAATATTCCACAGAAGAAACAGAGTCCTTGGCTGAAAGAGAAGCCTGAGCACTTGATGCCATGTGCTTGAAGTCATGTGTTGCAGTCTGTCCTGTGGTTTCTGAGCTGGTGGCTGAGGGAGAGCAAGCTATAAATACTTCTCTGTTCTCCACTTATGTGGTCAATTGAAGCTTGCTGGAACTTTTACTTAGAACTTGACCACTAAACTGGCAAATGATGCGAGCTCTCCTGCTTCCAATTGGAGTTTGCTCTTTAAAAAACCCAAAACAAACACCAAGTGAATCTACCAGCTTAAGCAGTTTAAATTGTAAGATGGACTCTTAAAAGATGCAGGTTCTAAAAGAGGATCTGGAAGCTTTGACAGACTATTCAAGAAGGAAGATTTTTCTTCATGTCATCGAAGAAGACTTTGGAAGGATTAATGATATTCCTTCCATACTGAGCTTAGCCTTTCCATCCATTTACATAAAAAACCTAAGCCATTGTTCTTCACTAAAAATGTTTATTTTCTTTAGCAATTGTGTTAAAACATCTGATTTAATCTTTCACAGTTTATGAGTGTGCAGTCTGTTTGCAGCAGCCCTTTAAGCCTTTGCAGGAATGTCTCCAGTGTTTTAAATTCAGAGCCTGGGCTCTAGCTACAATACCAGAAAGTATACGACCCCTTCTCTGGATGGTATCTAGCAGCTTCACATGGCTTGCTAAAGCACTGTTTGTCCAGCTTTGCTTCCTCTGCAGGTAGCTCGGGATGCTCTCTTCTTCTGTGCACCATCTCAGAATAATGTCCTGGTCTTTAAGCCCAGATGCATCCCATTCCAGTGTCTGAGTTTCCTTTTACTTGCCACCTCAGCTAATGTAACTATGGTTCCTGTCTGCTCTGAAAACTCTTTTGTATAGGTCTTTTTCTGTTCAGATCTCTCTTCTGGTTCTTTGTTCCACAGTTACCCTCCTTAAGCCTGTATTCTTACACCACTGATGGTTCTCTGTGGCTCTTTGCCCTAGTTTGTCTATCTTCTCATATGTGTCCCTTTGAGAAGTTACAGGAAATGGCATAGTGGACTCCAAATGAATTCTCCTAGCCTAACAGAAATTACCTCCCACCTTTCCAACAGTCTGAGCTGGGTCATCTGATCCCCAGCTGACCAAATTGGCTGTTGCTGTGTGTGGGCCTTATGCAGGAGGGATAAATTGACCCTCACTTCCTTTGAAGATCCAGTTGCCTTTAGTTCTTGGAAAACTACAGCAAGCAAAGTGTTGCTTTTGTTATCTCCCTCAAACTGAGCTGAAGCATACAATTGAAAGGATTATGCCATACTAGGTTACTAAGTATATTTTTGCATTACTCTCTTATACTAAAAATAAAAATACAATGATAGCCATGTCCAGTAGTGATGAGAGTATCTTCTCTTGGTGGAGATCCATGCCAAAACTTTATTTTAGTACCTTCTCGAGTCATTAGTACTGAAAACAGGGCAAGCTGTCTTGGCAGGTTGTGCTAGGAAGAAGTGCAGTTCCTGATTTAGTGGATCTCTGTCTGATTGGTGCATTTGAAAGTGGCAATTCAGACTGGCAGCAGAGCAGGATTGAAAACTGGTGCTGAGCACAGTAGTGATTAGCTTACTGTAGCTCAGGGCTCTTTCATTCTTTACAGTGGGGAAAAAATAGTGTTCACCCTTTGCTCTCGGAGAAATGGATTGCAAAATGGTCAGTTTTGTAGCCTGATTATTGATAGGAAAAGGGTTAGAAAATAAAGGCATCTTTTGAAATGGGTGTCTTGCTGTCCTGAGACTGAAGACCTTCAAACTTCGGTCTGGCCTACTAGCTAGAAAGCAAGCTTTGTACCTGGGAGAATCTCACATTGCCAGACATCATGATTTTTGTCTTTTCCAGGTCTGTTTTAGATGATTTTTATCTAAATAATGATCTGATGCCTAGGGTGGGAAGCTTTGTGAGGGCAGTGATTGCTACTGCTTCATGTCAAACAAACCTTAAAATCTAGAAGCTTGTTATCAAAAGCACATAATTTGCAGGAGACTGTGGTACTTAATTATTATCTGTAACAGTTTTGTAGAGAGAGCAAGTGGCTGAGGGAAGCGTGTTTGGCCTCTTTCTGGATGCTCACTTGGAAAAATAGTTGGATTAGAGTGTGTGCTGAGTCCTGCCAGAAACCAGCAAATGTGGTTATTGCTGCAGTGCAAGCTGTAGCTCTGTTGTTTGGTTTAGGCAGTTGTGCTTTTAAACCTGAAAGTTGCAATGGGTTTGCTAAATCTCATCATTGTGCTTTGTGCCTGTTGCTTTGAGATACAGTTACATGACTACTGCCAAGACAGCTATGTAAAAGCTTGGTGAAACAGTCTAAAGCAATAGATGTAACCTAATGCTGAAGCTTTCCTTCAGTGACAGGAGATAGGATACTGAAATAGCATGCTATTTTAAGGCCCTTACATTCTGTGTCATCTTATGGGTTCTCTTGTGGATGTTACGCTCCTAGTTAGGTTTGTTAAGTTGGCTTTTCTGAAGGTAAAAATGTTGCTGGCTGAGGGGGATAGATGTACTTCTATTGCATATGTGAGGTTAGTAAACAGTTGTGACTTTTTAAATTTGTAACATACAGTGATGGAAAGCTGTATGGGGAAAAAAGTTGATTGTCTTTTTGCTTCACTAAAAACATTTTTACTTAATTTTTTTCAGTTCGTGGTCCATTTTCTGGAAAACTACTTGATGCATGTTGACCTTAAAGCAAAGGATTAAGCTGTTTTGTGAGGCTGCTTTTTGTCCTGGAAAGAATCAGCAGTGAAAGTTATGCTGTCAGCTTTATTTGCATTTCCCAGCTATGGTCCCCTTGCCATCATCTTTTAAATGTAGCTTTCATATTTTTCTAATGCATAACAGTTATATGTAGTGTTTCTTGTGATGATGCCAGAACAGCCGTAAATATTTAATAAGTGTAGTAAAGATTTCTTGTTCTCAACAGGCTAAACTCCTGATCTAAAGGAAATGAAATTGCCATTCTAAATTATTTATGAAATGCTGCACATAACAGGATTGAGTTTGGTTTGTGATACATGGATGGCAGGAGTAATGATCTCAGTTTAGTTAAGGCATAAATAGTGTAGGTGGGTGTATGATAGAAAAAATCTGAGTAATTCCACTTTTATGGATGAGGGTGATATATTTTCATCCAAGATGGCAGCTGTAGTACAAGTTGGATGGTGGAAATTCTCCTGTTGCTCCATGCTTGAAATTGAGTCAGCTCAAGTGAGCTTGCTTTGTAATCCTTTTTCTGAGAAGCATTAATTGTTTGCTTGAAAGTATTAAGAATAGAACTGTCACTTTTTTAATTTAAGATGGTAGACATAGATATCAAATTGCAGGGGAAGATGAATTTTCTGTGATTTCCTAATATTTAAAGATGACGGTGATTATCAGTATAACTGCAACTTCAGTGAAAGGGGAAAGTGTGTGAATTAAGTGTGGTTGATGCTTTGAGCATGCCAACTGAACATGCAAAAAGTGCTCTTTCCACTTTGTTGAAATGCAAAAGGAAAGTATGCAGACTGAGACTAGGGAAGGGGTGAACAGAAATAGTGAGGTATGTATGATAAAGGAGACTAAAGTTGTTAGAAAACAAAAAAAAGTGCGGGTACTCCTGTCCTGAGACATAAAGCTTGAAGTGCAAGCCATTAGATATTTAATTGGTTGAGACACTCCATACCTGGCCCCTCTCCCCTTCCTCACTATTACTGTTCCAATTCTGTTCCTTGGAATAGTGGTAATTCTGAGGAGAAATACGAAGAATTTTGAAGAAAGTAGGAGCTTACCTACTTACAGCAAGGGCCAGCCATTTGAGGGGGTATTGTGTGCTAAGCATGTGCTTCCTTTCAGCATTACAATTTTCGTAGGTGTTTGCTGTCTTTGTGTTTGGGTTTTTTATTTTTTTTTTTTTTCCCAGGGACCACAGCTCTCTTCAGGGATAATGAATCTGTGATAATGAATAAGGAGTCTGTGCTGGTGATAGGAAACATGCACTGAGATGGCCTTTACCCAGCTCACTGTAGGGTTTTAAATGTAATCCTGGTCTGGTGAGAAGCCATGGTAGTTCTTAGAACATTAAAAAAAGAGAATGAGCAGGATTGCCTGGCAAACAAATAAGGGACTGTGCCTGAGAAAAATAATCCTTTTTAAAGTAAAAAGGTCAAACATGCTTTCTTTCATGCCTCAACTCTGTAGTTTACTTTTGATGTTGGGATTTACTTTTATGTACTGGTATTAATTTACTTTCTTGATTATTATGCTCCAAAGAGAAATACAATTTGCCTTTTGTAAGTTTGAGTGTATCTGGAGTGAAATCACATTATCCCCTTTAAAAAAAATACATGAATATGTCTGACAGCTTTTAACATGAATTGTCCAAAGTTACTTTTTTGCAAGTTGAGAAAGACAGATCCAAAGTACAGCCATGGAAGTTAAGCTCCATAAAAATGGATTCCTGCTTTGTATTGCGTCTTGGTGCGATTGCAGTACTGTTTGTTTTCCTTTAAAACAGACCCATTCTAAAGCCATTAAGAGTGTGTATATATCTGGCTGTCTGTTTTCCCCTTTTGTAGAAGTGAGCTGTCAAAATGGTGGTTCGAGGCACAGATACTGTATTTGGTCTTCAAGTAATATCATGCCTGAAAATGCTGATGGTTACTCTGTTTTATGAACCTATTATATTTCTATTTTGGGTAAGGCAGGAAGATAAATTCTGTGCTATTGAGGGGGTTTTTTACGTTTTAACCTGGTCTTAATAAATGCATGTTAATACTATGAGATATTACAACAATGTTAAAAGGGATTTAATTGTTTACTTTTTAAAATTAGTCATTGGGTTTGGCTTAAATCTACTGTGGCTTGCTTCAGAATGGGGTGGTGGGGTGTATTTAAGTGGTGGATATTATTAGACACAAGACATACGATGGAATCAAACTTAACCTTTTTCATGGTGACAATCCTTCAATAGAAGAGGCATGAAAGCAACTTTTGCCAGTGGTATGCAATCTTTCTGCCAACTCTTTATGTCTCTTGGGGGACTGAAATAGAGCCTGCTAGTTAACTTTCTAACAGTTGTGTGTACTGTATCCTTAATGAAAGAAATGATAGCTAATGTGTTCACGCTAATACTGCTGGGTGTGGAAAAATTACAGGATGTTTTTTTGTGTCCTGAAATGCTCCATGGAATAGCCTTTACAATTAATCTTAAGTTTTCTTTTTTTGAGAAATTAAGGTACAGCTGTATACTGTCTGTGTATGCACATATACACATAGAAAACTATTTTTGTGGAAACAAATTGTGTGATGTAGATAACAAGGATATAGATGTTCACAGGAGGAAATGAAATGTGATCAAAAGTGAGATGCAGCACAGTTCCAAGTCTCTGTATTCCTCCTCCAAGTAGCCCTTCCCATCTCCCTTATTTGAGTGTACCAGTTCTTGTGCTTCTGAAATAATTTGTCCTCTGCTGAATAATGAAAGGTGTTTGGGTTTTTGTGGGGGGTTTGGGTTTTTTAATGCTGCTTCCAGTGTCTATGGCAGAAAAAAAAGCCAATGGCTTAACAAAATAGAGTCAATTTCTGACTCGTGTCTGGTTGAATCCACCCTTGGGTTTTCCTGCCTCTGTGTCTAAGCTTCTGAGAAATCCGTTTCTTTCCTAGGTTTCATGCTCAAGAGCCTTTTATAAGCAAATGTTTGCAGTTCTCTGCTGCGCTTTCCTTTCTGCATGTTGAGACCTCCTTCTAGAAGTTATTTCAGTATGATCTGGTGTTAGTTTATTTTTTTGTGGGAAGGCTCATCATTTCCTCCAGGTTGGAGGATAATCCTGTAATCCTGTAATTTATGTAGGAACTTTTCTGTCCAGGGCTGCCTTCAAAGCCCGTTCACCAGTTGGTAAGCTAACAGCAGAATTGGTCTGGCTTCAGCTCTTAAGTGGTCTGCACTCTTTTTGTCAAGTTTTGAGTTTTGATTGTTTTGTTGTTTGCTTTTTTGGTCCCCCTGCCCCCCCCCCCCCCCGGAATAGGAAACTGATGTAAGAAAGGAACACTGAAATAAAGTATAGTTCCTGCTATGATTAACTTCTTGAAATAAGGACAGAGAAAAATAACAGGGGAAAACTATGAGTAAAATATTAAGTAAAATATGAGTAAATTTCTGATAAAAAAGCATACTAGAGAGAGTGATTAACCATTGGGGAAGAATCTTCCTTGTACTTTTCCAATTCTGATATGATAAAACCAGTTCTCATGGAAAAGTGGTAGGCAGTGAATAGCTGCTGTTTGGTGTGGAGGAGAAGCAGAGTGAAACTTTAAATCAGAGTATATAGATGCAGGCTGGGTCTTCAGTTCCATAGTTCAACTATTGAAAATGTTTGAAGAATTAATCACTTGTCAGTGTTACTAAGTTCAAATGTAAACTTAAAAATTAAACTCGAGAGAATGCTTAGATCCAGTTCCACAGGTTGGTGGTTAAGCCACTTATTAAAAGATACTCTTCCCTGAAGGGAACTCGTTTTGATATCTAGGAATACAGAAGTTATCAGGAATCGAGAGAAGTAAGTACTCAGTTTCTGGTTGTTTCTGCAGAAGTCTCTGAAGACTTCTATTGCAGCAGAATTTGTTTGAAAGAAGCCTTGCTGATGAGTACACTGGAAAGTATCTTCTGTTCTTTTGATTAGCAAGATTAATGTGTAATGCAGTGCTAACATTAGACTCATCTATTACTACAGCGATATTGATAAAAGCCTACCAGTAGAGGCAACTGCTTAGATAGTAATGACTCTTTCCTACAATGCCATATTTATTACAGTGATGACCTAGAATTATGCAACTTTTGGTTTGATATTGCTGCAGTAGAGGTGGAAATAAATGGATGTTGTAGTTTAATCCCAGCTGGCAACTAAGCACCATTAAGTTTGCGCACTCCCCCCTGGTGGGATCAGGGAGAGAATCAGAAGAGTAGAAGTGATAAAACTTTTAAGTTGAGATACAGGTAGTTTGATAGGTAAAGCAAAACAGGGAATTCATTCATAGCAGCCCATCTGCAGGCAGGTGTTCAGCCATCTCCATAAAAGCAGGACTCCATGATGTGTGATGGTTACCTGGGAAGACAAATACCATCACTCTAAATGTCCCTCCCTTCCTTCTTCCTCCAGCTTAGTATGCTGAGCATGACATCATATGGTATGGTATATATCCCTTTGGTCAGCTGGGGTCAGCTGTCCCAGCTGTGTGCCCTCCCAACTCCTTGCACACCCCCAGTCTGCTTGCTGGTAGGGTGGTGAGGAGCAGAAAAGACCTTGACACTGTGTAAGCACTGCTTAGCAATAATGAAAACATCTCTGCATTATCAACACTCTGTTCAGCACAATCCAAAACATAGCCCCATACCAGCTACTGTGAAGAAAATTAAATCTACCACAGCCAAAACTAGTGTAATGGAGAAAGAAGAAGATACTGCCTGTATAAAGAATTAGAAAATATTTTCTAAAATATATGTAAAGTTTCCTCCTTTTTGTATTTTCTGAATCTGGTGGTATTTCATACTACTGTGCCATTTAGTAAATGGTAAATTCACTCAACGTATGGTTACATAAATTGTTTGAACTTAGGATGGGGCTTTGTTAATTTTCTTGGCAGTTACTGCCTTTTATTCAGTACTGCACTCTACAGAAACTTTTTTTAATCTTAAAGGAGAAATCCCTCACAGTGTATTGTGATGGTACATACAGGTGTTACCCTACTTCTATGTATTAAAAAAGACAAAAAAAAATCCCATTTTACTGTAGATAAATTTCAGGATGTGCCTCTGAAGTAATCCCTACTCCTTGTGTGTGCATGTTGGAAGCTTTTATGGTGTAATGCATCCTGTTTGCTGCTGTTACACATTGTGGACAAAAGTAACTTCATGCTCTCCATTCCTGGCAAAGTTTTCTAATGTGTTCTGAAATGGCCTTCCCTGTGTTCTCCAGCAGTGATGGGGTCTGTGAAGCATCCTTCCTTCTAAATAGTGTTATATGCTGTCTGAGTCTGCTTCAATGGGACACTGTATCTCTCATTTCTCCAGTCATCAAGTCTGTTACTGAGAAAGTCGAACTTGGTAGGTGTCTTCCAGTGGCAAGTAAACATCTGTTCAATGAAGTGTTTGTTTTAATAACTGTATTATTCTTGATTTATTTTTTTTAACTGAGATGAGTCTAAGCCACCTAAAATGAAAGAAGTGCACTCAGTGGGGTCTGGCATGCAGTTTAGACTTCTCAAGTACAAGTTTGTACTGGTTTAAACCCCTAAGAGTAAATGGCAAAAGCAAAGATTGAGGTATCACACAGGTCATCTGAGCATATTAAAGCTGAAAATGGCATACAAGTGGTAGTTTTACATTCCCCAAAATCGAGCACCTCTCCTATGAAGACAGACTGAGGGAGTTGGAGTTATTCAGCCTGGAGAAGGCTCCAAGGAGACCTTATAGCAGACTTCCAGTATCTGGTGGGCCCTACAGGAAAGCTGGGGAGGTACTTTTTACGATGCCATGTAGTGATAGGACAAGGGGTAACACTTTCAAGCTGAAAGAAGGTAGGCTTAGGCTAGACATTAGGAAGAAATTCTTCACTGTGGGGGTGGTGAGACACTGGCACAGGTTGCCCAGGGAAGCTGTAGCAGCCCTCTCCCTTGAAGTGTTCAAGGCCAGGTTGGATGGAACTCTGAGCAACGTGGACCAGAGGGAGGTCCCTTCCAGCTCAAACCATTCCATGAACGAAAATGAAGGTTTACATCTTTCAGTGCCACCTGTTGTGCAGGGCATCAGCAGGTGATTTGTCCACTGACAGCACTGCCAGAAGTGGCACAGTGGGTGAGAAAGCAGTGATATCTCTGGAGTTACTTGCCTGCTATCACTTTCTCCCTAACTGATTTGCATTCAAGCATTAGCCAGGCTTTGGCACCGAGAAGTCTGTACTTTGAAGATGAGTTAAGAGAAAGCATGCCTCTGCCTAATGTTTTATAATTACTCTTAACCTGTCTTCAAGATGACAGTTCAGATCAGCTGCAAGAAACTTAATTTTTCCTGTTTACCACTGTTGCTTACCTCAAAAAGGTCAGGTGAATTTTACAGCTCAAGGGTAGAACACCTAATTGCTTATTACACTTGCATCAATGTATCAAAACTACTATACCATTCTAATATCACATGTTCCTGGAGCTTTCAAGTGTTTGAAGGTGAACAAAGTGCTAACTTGTGTGATAAAGACTTGTCTGCACGCCCAGGAAGGAGTGTAAAGAAACAGTGGCAGTTGGAGGCACCTGAATAGTACCTTGCCTGGCTGTATTTGGAGGTCCATCCCAGGAGGCATCAGCCCCTCAAAGGCCCATCTTCACAAGCCAGTGGAGGAACACAAAGGTGAAATGGTGGGCAGGGAGAACCCAAATTAGGGTCTCAGAGGAAAGGAAAAGCCAAGCCCCTCCCAGGGCTGTCTGAGGAGGCCCTCAGCCTTAGTGTCCAGGAGTGAAACTCAGCAAGATGGGTCACTGCCTGAGTACCTATTCGACTCAAGGGGAAAAGAGCATTTCAGGATAGCACAGGACTTGCTACGGGATGTCTCGGGGATGAACCAAAGGCAGAGAAGGCAGGAATCTAGGTCACTTGGGGAGGAACAAGTGTGGGGAAAACAGGAGGGATAAGGGGATAAAAATGCTGGTTGCATGTAAATAGAGTGGTTGGTTGTATGGCTATCTGTCCGTGCCCTTCACTTGATCGGTGCAGTGTGTCCTGTGTCTCTGTTAAATTGCTTTTCTTTTTTCCTGTGAAAGGGTCTGAGCGCAGCAACTGGTGCACTGCCCATGTGCCTATGGTGCCAGCAACTGCAGACATTGCAGTGAGGGGATGCAAGTGACAGCAACTGGAGTGGGATCACAGGTCACAGGTACCCCTGTGCTTGTGGTGCCAGTAGCTGCAGAGTGTGGTTATGCCAGTGAGTGTGTGAGCACTAGCAAAGATCAAGCCTGGAAGACAGGTGAGCCTTTGTCTCTTAAGGGTGAGACCATGGGAGGAGCTTGCTGTAGGTGGGACTGGGGGAGTCTCACCAGCTGCCATAAAGTTAGTGGGGTCTGACGGTCTCCAGGAGTGAGACCTACAGGTGTGTTTGCCTCTAAGGGGGAGATGACAGGGGTTTGGCTACTGGGGGATCAGGGGGATTCCACCCTGCTGTGTGTGTGGGTGCATGAGAGGCAGTATGTAGCAGCAACTGGAGCGGTATTGTGGTCTTGTGGGCCCGAGGCTGGATACTGGGCAGACTGCTGGAGCAATCTGCATTGTACAGATGGATTGATACATCCTCACTAGTGGACATCCTGATGATTTGCTGATGACACTAAGCTGGGAGGAGTGGCTGACACACCAGAAGGCTGTGCTGCCATTCAGAGAGACTTAGACAGGCTGGAGAGTTGGGCGGGGAGAAACATGATGAAATTCAACAAGGGGAAGTGTAGAGTTTTGCATTTGGGGAAGAACAACACGATGTCCCAGTATAGGTTGGGGGCTGACCTGCTGGAGAGTAGTGTAGGTGAAAGAGACCTGGGGGTCCTGGTAGACAGGAGGATGACCATGAGCCAGCAATGTGCCCTTGTGGCCAAGAAGGCCAATGGCATCCTGGGGTGCATTAGAAAGGGTGTGGTTAGTAGGTCAAGAGAGGTTCTCCTCCCCCTCTATTCTGCATTGGTGAGGCCGCATCTGGAGTATTGTGTCCAGTTCTGGGCCCCTCAGTTCAAGAAGGACAGGGAACTGCTTGAAAGAGTCCAGCGCAGAGCCACAAAGATGATTAAGGGAGTGGAACATCTCCCTTATGAGGAAAGGCTGAGGGAGCTGGGTCTCTTTAGCTTGGAAAAAAGGAGGCTGAGGGGTGACCTCATCAATGTTTACAAATATGTAAGGGGTGAGTGTCAGGGAGATGGAGTTAAGCTTTTCTCAGTGATGACCAGTGATAGGACAAGGGGTAATGGGTGCAAATTGGAGCATAGGAGGTTCAAGGTGAATATCAGAAAAAACTTTTTTACTGTGAGAGTGACAGAGCACTGGAACAGGCTGCCCAGAGAAGTTGTGGAGTCTCCTTCACTGGAGGCATTAAAAACCCACCTGGATGCGTTCCTATGTGATGTGCTCTAGGTGACCCTGCTCTGGCAGGGGGGGTTGGACTAGATGATCTTTCGAGGTCCCTTCCAACCCCTAGGATTCTATGATTCTATGACATCCATCCTGCTCAGTGGAGAGGAGAGTGGGATGAGGCTGTGGTGCTGTCTGTGTGTGTTTGAGTGCTTGGCACCCTGGCCAACTAGAGTGCTTAAGTATGTAAGGGTGTTGAGCATATGCCAGCAGGGAGTGCAAGCTGGGCCTTGCTCCTGGTTGAACATGAGAACTTGGAGCTGCAACAACTTCGCCTCTGTTTAACTGCTGGATTCAACCTCTTTACTGATGCAAAAAAAAGGGAAGTATGATGCCAAGTGGCTGGAAAGCTGCCTGGAAGAAAAGGACCTTGGTGTATTGATTGACAGTCGGCTAAATATGAGGCAGCAATGTGCCCAGGTGGCCAAGAAGGCCAATGGCATTCTAGCTTGTGTCAGAAATTGTGTGTCTAGCAGGACTAGGGACATAATCCTGCCTCTGTACTCAGCACTGGTGAGGCCCCATCTCGAGTATTGTGTTCAGTTTTGGGCACCTCAATACAAAAAGAACATTGAGGTGATGGAGCAGGTCCAAAGAAGGGCAACAAAGCTAGTGAGGGGTTTGGAAAACATCCCCTGTGAGGAGTGACTGAGGGATCTGGGGCTGTTTAGTCTGGGGAAGAGGAGACTGAGGGGAGACCTTCTCACTCTTTGCAAATACCTGAAAGGAGGTTGTAGTGAGAGTGGGGTTGGTCTCTTCTCACTGGTGACTGATGACAGGACAAGAGGAAATGGGCTCAAGTTGCGTCAGGGGAGATTGAGGTTGGATATCAGAAAAAACTCCTTTACAGAAAGGGTTGTTAGGTACTGGAACAGGCTCCTCAGGGAGGTGGTTGAGTCACCATCCCTGAATGTGTTTTAAAGTCATCTGGATGTGGTGCTTGGGGACATGGTTTAGCGGTGGGTCATCAGAAATAGGGTGTTAGGGTTAGGATAAGGTTGGACTCGATGATCTTAAAGGTCTTTTCCAACCTGAACAATTCCATGATTCTATGATTCTATACAACATCTGTCTTAAATTGTGAGGCTCTCGTAAAGCAGTAAATAGTGAAAAACTTCACACCCATAATGTTACATCTTCATGGCCTTTATCACGGATCACCAAAGCTCAGCTTCTGTTATTACTTGTTTTAAAGCTACATCCAGTCAAGCGGATGAATGTAGTCTAAAATTATTTTTAGATTTAACTGTGATCCTCTGAAAGGAACACTGCATCCGCACTGAGAATTTATGCACTGAATTTGAGTGAGATAAATTGACATCAGCCAAGTTGGCCTTTCTTCTGAGAGTGCTTTTGTGTGAAAAACCCCTTAGAAAAGTCCCTTCCAAATGTATTTTGTAATCTTGTTTTTTCTAATCTCACTGTTGCAGAGAGGTGCTGGCAATAATGACTTTGCCAAAAACCTCATAGTATTGTTTTAAAAATTTGAATAGCAGGGGATAACAAATGATATCTACCTTTTCAAGAAACTGACTTTTGTAGTGTAGCTGAGTAACACTGGGCAAGGGTTGAAAACCAAAGTGCCACCATGCAAGATTATTTATTTCAAATAACTTTGTTTAGGGTTTATTCACATTTGGTTTCCTACCTAAAGATGTGTTGCTCTAAATGCACTTGTTCCCTAAATATCCTTTTAGCAGTTGCCTGGCACTTTGCCTTCTGTGTTTCTGTTCAAGTTCATGCCAACGACTAGTATCTTAATAGATAAACAAAAGCAGGTTATGTTGACTAAAGAGTGAGAAGAGATGTGCTTGCAAGATGTACATCTCAGGACCTTAGGCATCCTCGTGGTTTTTCTGTCTACCTCCTTAAACTGTACTCAGTTCTCTGTATTGTGATACCTATTATGCTTGACAGCATGTTAAGGCACAGAGTGAAGTATTTCATCTTAACAAGTGGTGAGCACTCAGTCTCAGCAGCTGAGCTGTAATCTTAGACAGAAAAAGAAAATGCAAAATGTAGTGAATGCTTATATGGAAAACAACACTATTCCCTTCTCTAAAATCAAGTAGGGATTGATTTAAATAAGCAAATTAAAGCAATGTGAAACTGTTTTTTAAAGCTGTGTTTTTTATTTAAGGGAGTCGGGTTTCTATTCCACGCTATTCCACGCTCTACTTGCTTTCATGCTATTAATAAAAGGCTGCCACATTATATTACTTTGTTTGATCTGTGAGTTAAATTTTTCACCCTTCAAGCAGGCCAAATTCAGTGATCTGATGCCCACTACATTATTTCATATACAAAGTCAGATGAAGTGACAGAGTAGCTGCAGGTTATAAAACTTTGACATTTCAAGAGGCTGCAACAAAAGGCATCAAGAGACTTTGACAGCTTGTGAGCTACATAAAAAATTCATAACAGAACTGAAAGGTTGCACTATAGTTCAGTTTGATGTGATGATAAATGGAATGCCAGTATTTTATTGTATGCTAACATTTTGTATGGAAGCATGCATCTAAATATGTAGAAACCATATCCCACCTAGAGAGCACCTGAGCTAAAATTAGTTTGACACTGTAAGTAAGGATTGTTGTTTGCTATATTCTTGCTTGTTCTTATGTATGTGCTAACATCTGCTGTTAGTGGAACTAGTTTTCTGTCTGCTGTTTTATTTTAATCAAGTATAGTTTGCTCTAGACTGTTATGCTTAGACAAAGTAGGAATGTTTATGTTTATATTAATAAAATTATGTTAATTTCAAGACCCAGAAAAGTTCAAATAGACTTCAAATAAGAGACCAGTGTGCAAATAGGTGGTTTAGCTTGATATTAACAAGGGTTAAGCAATGATGACAGAAAAGGGGAATTGAAAAATCTTGAGCAGGAGCAAAAATTGAGCAAAAGGCATGCCTCTGGTAAGAAATAAGCTTTTCAGATGTCCTCAGAACAGTCTAGTGGTATTGGAGAAGATGAATGTGGAGTGCTTGGAAGTAGCATGCTGATGGAGACTCTGAAGTGGCTAATGAAAAACATTTGGCTGAGAAGGAGCTGTGGTAAGTCAGTATTTGAGAGACAGTATTGCTAAATGAAAGTTTGCTGAGCTGTTTAGTCTTCCCTGGAGCTTGCAAAGGGGCTAAATGGTTTTTCAGTGAAGAACTACTTGGGAAGCATAGGACTAGGCAGGTGAATGAAAACTGCAAAGATTCCTTTTTAGTCCTAGGGATTGGAGAGGCACACTACCTGTTGTCAAAATCTACTGTAATAAAATGTAAAAACAATACTAGTTTTATTGTAACTTTTTTTATAGTTCCTTTCACTGAAAACAAGAAATTGAAAGCTGTAGACATTTCTTTGGATAATATTTCAGTGGGTGATGAAATCCCAAGGAAGAAACTTTTTTTTGTTGCCGCTTTCCTGAATTTTAATGTTCAGCAAATCAAGTCCTCTTAAATGGTGCACGTAAAAATAGACACACTGATTAAGTGCAGTCTTGTGTGCTTCTATCTAAATGCTGCCTGCCTTTTAAAAAAGGTAGTAGATTGAAAGACCTGTTTTAAAATGAGCATACTGATGGTGTAAGCATTTTGAGAAACTTGATGGAAGATGATAAATGAGACTGCAGTATCTGGGTACAGATGTGTAAGAATTGTATTACAGATTAGTTCCTTTTGTAGAAAGGTGCTGTATGATTAAGAAGAATGGAATAAACTAAGATGTGTTAATTGATGTGGATTAAAATAAGCCTTAAAAGTAGATGAAGCGGGTTAATTTTGTAGCAATGCAGCTGACGACATAATCAGAATACTGACAATTCTGTAAAATGCTAGAAGACATGAAAGACCGTAAGGATAAAGTTACGGTGATATTAGGAAACTTTATTTGCTTTCAAGAGGGAAGAGAAGGAACATTTTTTCAACTGTCAAGGATATTCTTTTATCATCTGCCTTCATGTGAAAAGAGCAAATTTTAATCTTAAGTAATGCAGGACGTCTGGTTCACAATGTTACTCAGCAATCATCTTATAAATGTTACCTGTGTTGTACTGTTATTTGGCATTCTTGTATGAGTTCTTTGCATTAGTGTTCACTGCAGAGGACTGAAAAGAAATCTCTAGACCGAAGAGTTTCTTACAAGGGTGGACAAGAGAAACTGTCTTTTAATTAAGGTATTGAGCGTGACTCAGTAAAATAGGAAGACATCACCCAGACTAGATGATATTCACTCAAGTTGTAAAATAGCTCAGATATGGAAGTACCAATTTTTTAACCACAAGTATGTAACCTACCCCTTATGTCAGGCTTTGTTTGTGGGAGGAGTGGAAGGTGCAGGTGTGATACAATAGGGACCTAGGAGGGAAGTAGAACTGGCAGTTTCAAGAAAGTAAACTACCATAAGAATTCTAGAAACATAAATACTGTGAAGAGATTACGGCTTTATTAGTTAGAAGCTGTGCTTCACAAAGCAGTTAGAATCCTTTGAGTGGGCAACAAGTATATGGCTGGTATAATGCACTTCGATTTATAAAAAGCATTTGACAATACCTCCTGCCAGAGGCTTTCAAAGGAAGTCAGCTGTTGTGGATTAAGAGAACCACCTTCTGTTGTATTAATAACTGGCCAGAAGATGAGGAAAGGGCAAGACTAAATTATCGATTTCCACAGAGGTCTTTCCAGTGGAGTCTTCAAAGGTATACGTCCTCAGTAAATTCATACATGTTTTAGGCAAAGGAACAACGTATGCTGACATTCAACTAGCAATACAAAATAACACAATCAAAAATTGATTGTGAGAGGTTAAAGAAGAATTTCAAAATACAGAGAAACTGGACAGTAAGTAGCTGCTGGGATTCAACATTGCTGAATGCAAAGTAATGCATTCTACAGGAAGAGAATGAAAACAGTTCTACTTACATGGCTGCCTTAACAGAGTCCTATTTAGCTGTGATCCTTTGGGAGAAATTTTGTTCTTGTGGGTAAGGCTTTGAGGGCATAATCTTTGTATTCAGTAGCTATAAAAAATGCAAATAAAGGCAGAAGTCTTTAGGAAAAGAAGAAGAAGCAGTAACAGGAACTTGATTTCTTTTCCTCCTTGGTGTATTGGATACTGTGTGTATCTTCAGTCACTGCCTCAGACTGTGAGTAAGTCCAGTAATGGTGACTGGGATAATCAGTAGTAGGACCAGTTGTTTGCTGGGTACCCAACCCCCTGAGCTGGAAGACGGGGATGAGGAGCAGACTGAAGCCCCATGATCCAAGAGAAGATGGTTAGTAACCTGCTGTACCACTTAAACATACAGAAGTCTATGGGGCTGGATGGGCTACACCCAAGGGTACTGAAGAAGCTGGTGAAGTGCTCACCGAGCTGCTTTCCATCATTTACCAGAGTCCTTGATAACTGGGGAGGTCCCAGTTGACTTGACATTGGCAAATGTGACCCCCATCTACAAGAAGGGCTGGAAGGAGGATCCAGGGAACTACATGCCTGTCAGTCTGCCCTTGGTGCAAGGGAAGGTTATGGAGCAGATCATCTTCAGTGCGATTGCACAGCACATGCAGGACAACCAGGTGATCAGGCCCAGTCAGCATGGGTCTATGAAAGGCAGGTCCTGTTTGACTAACCTGTTCTTGTTCTATGACAAGGTGACCCACTTAGTGGATGGAGGAAAGGTTGTGGATGTTGTTTACCTGGATTTCAGTAAAGCCTTCGACACTGTTTCCTACAGCATTCTCCTGGCTGCTAATGGCTTGGATGGGGGTATGCTTTGCTGGGTAAAACACTGAATGCCTGTGCCCAAAGAGTTGTGGTGAATAGAGTTAAATCCAGCTGGTGGTTGGTCACAAGTGGTGTTCCCCAGGGCTCAGTGTTGGGGCCAATTCTCTTTAATATTGTTGCCAGTGATCTGGATGAGGGGATGGAGTGCACCCTCAGTAACTTTGCAGACGACACCAAGTTGCGTGGGAGTGTTGATCTGCTTGAGGGTAGGAAGGCTCTGCAGAGAGACCTGGACAGGCTGGATCAATGGGCTGAAGCCAATTGTTTGAGGTTCAGCAAGGCTATGTGTTGGATTCTGCACTTCGGTCACGACAACCCCATGCTATGCTACAGGCTTGAGGAAGAGTGGCTGGAAATCTGAGCTGCAGAGAAAGACCTGGGGGTGTTGACTGCCTGCTGAATGTGCTCAGGTGGCCAGGAAGGCCAACAGCATCCTGGCTTGTATCAGGAGTAGTGTGGCCAGAAGGACTAGGGAAGTGATTGTCCCCTTGTACTCGGCACTGGTGAGGCTTCACCTCGAGTACTGTGTTCAGTTTTGGTCCCCTCACTATAAGAAGGACATCGAAGTGCTGGAATGTGTCCAAAGAAGGGCAACAAAGCTGGTGAAGGGTCTGGAGAACCCTATGAGGAGCATCTGAGGGAACTGGAGTTTTTCTGTCTGGAGAAAAGGAGGCTGACAAGAAACCGTATTGCTCTCTGCAACTACATGAAAGGAGGTTGTGGCGAGGTGGGGGTTGGTCTCTTCTCCCCAGTAACAAGCAACAGGACAAGAGGAAGTGGCCTCAAGTTGCACCAGGGGAGTGTTAGATTGGATATTAGAAGAAACTTATTCACTGAAAGGGTTATCAAGCACTGGAACAGGCTGCTCAGGAAGGTGCTTGAATCACCATTCCTGAAGGTATTTAAAATACATGTAGATGTATTAGGGACATGGTTTAGCACTGGACTCGGTAGAGTTAGGTTGATGGTTGGACTCTATGATCTTAAAGTTCTTTTCCAACCCCAGCGATTCCAGCATTACTATGGCATGACTCCCATTTGAGGGAAAGCTAAACAGAATTGAATGCTGAGAGGAAGGTTTGGGCAAAACTTAAGCAAGAGTTTCTTCTGGAATAGAGATCCAAAGGGTTTGCTTCCATGCTTTTTTTTTTTCCTAGAAACCCCTGCCACTTTATTGCAAGAGAATTTCCTTTACGTGAATTACTGTATAAGCATGGAAAGATACCTCGCAGAGTGCATTTTATGGGGAGGGTGACAGAAGATCTTAAAGAAGAGACCTGATGGATTTCAGAATCAATACTAAATATAAGAAAATAAAGTACTGTACAAATAGCTAGCTTTTCAAGGCTGCTAAGTGAAGTATCGTTAATGCTGTTGTCTGTGAAGGATTTTCTACTGTGTAAAACATTGAAAAATTTGGTTTCCATTGTCTACATGTAGAAATACAAATGTGGGCTAACCTGGCCATGTGAACTTTGAAACCTGAAAACCAGCATTATTAATAGAGGTATTAATCCCCTACAGTCCTGATTATCTACAATCTACAGTTAACGGAAGATACTTGTGAACACAGGCTTCAGTGAAATATATGAAGGGAGATAAAATGTAGGCAACTTTTTTTTTCAGTGAAAAAAAGCTCTAAACTAAGTTTGACATGATCAGGGATAGTCTATATTTAGAGCAACATACTACAAATGCAGAAAGGGAAATTGATAGAAACAGGATTTTTATTTACTGCATTAGAAATTGTACTCAGAGTTGTTTCTGAAATATTGTTCTTTCTCCCTCAAATTAAAATCTGTGAAAAGCAATTAAAATTATAGTTGAGACTTCTGCTATGCTTGAATCTGTTAGAACTGAGGAGAATCCACAATTGTATGAAATAGCCTCTCTCCTTATGGAGGAAATTACTTGGCAATAAAATATAACTATTTAACCTGGATTTTTTATTTTGCATTTATAAATCCTGGTATAATTTCCTGATCTTACTTTGAATTGGATGTCTGTTTAATGTTGTAAGCCAATTTTTTCACTTTAATTTTTGTTGAACTGAGACAGTAGTCATTTTTTGTCTATGGAGTTGAGTATTGACCAACCCCCCTTCCCCCCCCTTAGCACCTGATGCACTGGGCTTTTTATCATAATAGTGAAAAGTCACCTAAGAAAGCTAGATACAGCTCTAAAGTTTATTTTTTTCTTCAGCTCTTCTGAAGATTATTCTGTTCTTATCCATTTTAAGAAAACTTAGCTTTAACAAAAGCCGATCAAATGTTTCCTCTGTTAGTAATCATGATTGAATTTTCAGAGCAGTTGGAAGAACGGTACTGGCACAGCACTGCCCTTAAGCCTTGGAATGTGTTGAATTTCTTCAAGGCTTTCTGTTAGAGGGGAGTTAAACTGCAGTGTAAAATTTAGCCTAATCCATATCAGGTCTAAATTTTTTTTTAAAAAATGAGGTTTTGCAGTTTTGGTTGTAGTTTTTTGCAGAAAAGATTTACATACATTTCTGAGTTAAAGTTATACTATTAATTGTTATTTTGCTGTTTCAACTTGAAAAATTCTTCCTATATGGAGATATTGTTAGCTTGTGCAAGAGAGCTATGACAGAATTAAGATTGCAGGGGGCTGGAACATACTTGCCTTCAGGGACTATGTCTGTTGGAGACAATGTTTTTAAAGGTAAAAATATTTGGCTTCATTTGCAATTTGTGTGCGCGCCAGTCTTAACTCTAGGCAAAATACTTCAAGAAATGAGCCCCTGATAATTCCTTATTTGTTAGAAACACCAAAATGTTTAAATTACTAGAAATACTGTCATTTTTGTGTTGTTTGTGAAGTCTGACGCTCTACTGAAACATGGCCACTAAGTTGCTTCTGTTCCTTTTGGGTTTTTTTTTGTGGTTTACCATTTACACAGTAAATTACTTAATTCCTTTTCCTGCTTAAGTATTTTTAAAGCAGTCACTGGCTAAAATGAGATATTCAGCTTAATTATGTAAACAGAAGGAATGATGTATGAAGAGGGGAAGACTGATGTACTCTCTGAAAAGTAGGTTTTCAACAGCTTTTGCTTTCTCCATGCGTAGAGTTTTTTCAGGCATTGGATGAATTGAATAGTTGGGATTTAAAATCAAAATACTAGTTCTCTCTTTTTCATCTCAGAATAAGTCTTGGTCATTCTGTCAGCTTATGTAGCATAATGGTGTTTGCATGACTTTCTGTTCATGCCAGTGCAGTGGAAATTATCTGGAGAATTGTGTGGTTCACAAAAGGATTAGTATTTCACAGTTAGAGAATGTCTTCTCAAAACTGTAGCCTTCATTATTTTCTCATTTAATGTGTGGAAAGAATGTGGGTTCATATCAAGATATGGAAACATTAGTGCAAGTAGATTGCAGTAGTTGTAGTAGTGCTTATAAAAGAAAAATTTATTCTGCTGTGGCAGAAATGTTGCTATCTATTTACTGTCACAAAAAAAGAAAGTCATTGGAAAATGACAGATAATTCGATAAATGCTTATGGAGTATGAGGTAAATACCTTATCTGCGTATTGTTTGAGTGTTTGTGCCACTTAGCAATTTGCGAGTAGAGCAAATCTATCCTTAATGGGTTTCTGTCAGGAGTAGAATACCGTCTCTGTTCTTGTTGTGTCAGATCCCTTTCTAATGTGGCATCATATTTACCAAGAATTTTGTTCCAGTGACATCTAAATGTGCCAGATGTAAATCAGAAGAAACACCATTCCTCAAAGGACTTCTACCTATTTTCTGTTTTCCCTTTCATGATTCCTCCTTTCCTTAGGCCATTTTTCCCCCTTCATTCCAGTCGCTTTTGCTTCTGATATTTGGTAATATGGTGCTATCTCAGATATTACTGTTGTCTAGAAGGAAATGAGTGTACTCGGCCTACTGATCTTCATATGTTCAGAGCACACTTTACCTCTTGAGATTTCCTTCCTTGTCGTTAATACTTTTGGCTCATTCTGTGCATGATGCATATTTGTTCCTATGCCCATGCTAACCTATTTTCTTTGTTCAGAATGTATTTTGTTGAAGCTTGAATTGAATGTCACATCTATTTATTCTTGTTGTAGAAGAGTGGAATTCTTCTCTCTGATGGCTAAATAGTCATGCCTGAGGAGTACTTAACAGTGCTAATAAAATTAGGCAGGATTTTGTAAACTTTGTCTCAGCTGAGTACTAAATAAGCTTTGGTGGAAATTTTTTAACATGTTTATTTTTATTGCTGTATTCTCACAGTAAACTTTGTTCTTACTGTCTTCCCAGCTCACTTTGTTCATACCCACTGGTGTTATGCCTGGGTTTTGGTTACTTCACATATATATGTTTGGGTGTGCAGTTAAGATACAGTTTAAAGCCTTGTTTACACTTCAGGGCAAATTCTGACCCAGCCACTTTGTAGAGAAGAAGTGCAGTCAACCTCATGTTAGGTAATCCTTTGATGTAAGCCCACATTTCTTAATCTTCTGGCCCTTTTGTCCACTCATTTCCTGTGACCCAAGTGTTGTTTGCCTTTCAGTGTTGAACACAGTTAAATTTCTGCAGTGTGTGACTCACTATACCCATAAAGGATACCTAGCTGGCATGGTACTGTTAATACCACACTCAATAACAGTTAAAAGTTTAGGGAGCCCTAAAACTTTAGGTACTGTTGCCTTCAACCACTAGATAACCAGAGTTTGGCCTGTGGTTCACATACTGTTAGAAGCTGTTTATTTCAAGCACACTGGCTATACCTCTCACTTACAGGTGGGCCATTATTATAGTGGAGGCTTGTGGGGGATTGAATGTGTTAATCTTGGTATGACAACCCCCCCCAAATGTTATGCACAGGTCTTTTCAAGGCTGAAGTAGGTAACTTTCCATTAGCGATATACATAGCTTAGCAAGTTTAGACAGGTGTGCCATTTTTTGATCTGGTTTCCTTCACCAGAATAACCTGTTACACTTAGAAAAGTCAGTGACTACAGCGAACACAACATGTCTTCTCCCACAAGAACCATCATCTTCTGAGGCAAAAGAAACTTCTGTGGAATTGCTCTTGGATTCTCATTCCTTATCAGAGGGGCAGCAGGTTTGCAGTCAGAAGCAGGAGTGCTTTCGCTGTACTGTCTCCATGACACAATGTTGGATCATACAGGAGCAAGAACAGAAGTTGCTTTGTTCTTGTGTTGGAGGCTATGAATGATCTAGTAGGGAGTAGAGGGAATGACAGATTGCCTTACAGACAGTGATGGCTGTTTTCAGGGTGCTTCTTGTTCATCACTTTTTAGCACTGAAAGTGTTCTTTAGAAATCCTATTGCAAAACTAATGTAATTACCATGTAAGTATAATTACAGGAAGATGGTTATGACACTTCTGGCATCATACGTCATCCCCATATGATACTATGGGGATACTCCCAGTCTCAGTCACTGTATTTTTGGGCAGGAATCCACTGGTACCTTTTGGTTAGGTTTTTATTCAAGCAAAGAAAGGCTGTATCACTTGCACTTGTTTTTAACCCCAGGCCTTGTTGTTCCATTGAATACTGCCACTCGGCCAGAAACCTGAAAGTAATTTCTATAAAAAGGTTAAATTTAGTTGTGGTGGCGCTCATCACAGTGGATTATAATCAGTGGTAGCCAGTGATATTTTAATAACTATTTATTGTTCTGCAGCCTTAAAACTTGAAATTTCTGGGATTGTGGTATTCTTACTGTATTTTACTGTTTTTCCTGGTATCCAAAGCTGATCCTTAGCAATTGGAAAAGGCTGTACTGCTACTTAGTGTTGAGATGGTTTTGAGAATGGAAGTAACTGTACTGATCCTTAGCTTGGAGGCTACAGCCTGCTAGGCTTAGCTAATTGAAAGAAGTGAAGTCTGAGCTGCTTCCATTTGAGGAATGCATTAGTTTTTAGTTCTGACCTTGTTGCGAGTTCTGTTGACAGCACAATAGGTATGTCCAACAAATGTAGATGTATAGGTGTAGTCATCTGTCTAGTTATGTTTGTCAGCAAAAAGTCTTCTGGGATGGAAGAACACTTGGAGTATAGACTAGATGAGTGATTTGAGATGTTAGGTTTGGTAGAAATTTTCTAATAAAATAGGTATCAGGTAATTTTCCAAGCTCTGTTCTGAAATACTATCCATAGACTCTCCTTTCATGACATAAAGTGTCATGTTATTTCAGATGAATGTTTCAATAATGAAAAATATTTTTAGGAGCTTAATTGTTTTCTAGTGGGGAAAAAGCAGATTGGTGGCTTAAAAAAAATCTCAGTGAGAGAGCATGTGTCTGCAGGTGAGTGATTCGCAGTACCTTTTTTACCCGCCCTTTTTTAGATCCCTTTTGGCTTTTATTCTTTTAGATAAAGTTTAATATTGTAAACAACCAGCATTCATTTCTGAATCTTCCAGGCATTTTTGTGATCAATTTATCAATTAATGTTTAAGAATTGTTTTTTTGTTATGTTGCCCCCCGCCGAAATATCCTGGGGCGAGTACAGACAAGTAATCAGAGAAGCAAGGGATTGGTTAAGGAAGGCCAAAGCACAGATAGAGTTGGACCTGGCCAGGGATGTTAAAAACAACAAGAAAGGCTTCTACAGGTAAGTCAGCAATAAGAGGAAGATGAGGGAAAATGTGGGTCCATTTCAGAAGGAAACTGGAGACGTGGCCATGCAGGACATAGAGAAGAATGACATACCTCAATGACTACTTTAGCTTAGTCTTCACTGGCAAAGGCTCTGATTTGTGACCATCTGAAGGACCTGAAGTTGCACAAGTCCATGGGACCTGACAGGATTAATCCACAGCTCCTGAAGGAACTGGCCAATAAAGTTGCAAAGTCTCTGTCCATCATATTTGAAAAGTCTTGGAAGTCTGGAGAAATTCCCACTGAATGGAAAAGGGGAAACATAGCTCCCATTTTCGAAAAGGGAAGGAAAGAAGACCAAGGGAACTATAGACCAATCAGTCTCTCACCTCTGTGCCTGGCAAGATCATGGAGCAGATCCTCCTGAAGACTCTAAGGCATGTGGAAAACAAAGGGGTGATTGGTGACAGCCAACACGGCTTCACCAAAGGCAGGTCCTGCCTGACTAATTTGGTGGCCTTCTACAATGGGGTCACAGCATCAGTGGGCAAAGGAAAAGAAACTGATGTCATCTGCCTGGACCTGTGCAAAGCCTTCAATGCTGTCCCATGCAACATCCTGGTATCGAAACTGAAGCGATATGGATTCAATGGATGGACCACTTGTTGGGTAGGGAACTGGCTGGATGATTGCACTCAGAGTGATGATCAACAGCTTGATGTTCAGATGGAGACCTGTGATGAGTGGTGTTCCCCAGGTGCTATTTAACATCTTTGTTGGCAACATGGACAGTGGAATTGAATGCACCCTCAGCAAGTTTGCTGATGATGCCAAACTGTGTGGTGAGGTCAACATGCTGGAGGGAAGGGATGCCATCCAGAGGGATCTTGATAGGCTTGAGAGGTGGGCTCGTGCCCACTTAGGGGTGATGGTGGACGAGAAGCTTAACATGAGCTGGCAATGTGCGCTTGCAGCCCAGAAAGCCAACTGTGTCCTTGGCTGCATCAAAAGACTGTGGCCAGCAGGTCAAGGGAGGTGATTTTCCCCTTTTACTTGGCTCTGTGAGGCCCCATCTGGAGTACTGTGTCCAATTCTGAAGCCCCCAACGTAAGAAGGACATGGAGCTTCTGGAGAAAATGCAGAGAAGGGCCAAGAAGATGATCAGAGGACTGGAGCACCTCTCCTGTGAAGACAGGTTGAGAGAGTTGGGGTTGTTCAGTCTGGAGAAGAGAAGGCACCAGGGAGACCTCCTCATAGAGGCCTTCAGTATCTGAAGGGGGCCTACAGGAAAGCTGGGGAGGGACTTTTTACAAGGGCTTCTAGTGGTAGGACAAGGGGTAATAGATCAAAACTGGAAGGGGGGAGATTTAGATTAGACATTAAGAAGTTCCTTAGTGTGAGGGTGGTGAGACACTGAAACAGGTTGCCCAGGGCGGTTGTGGAAGCCCCCTCCCTGGAAGTGTTCAAGGGCAGGTTGGATGGGGCTTTGAGCAACCTAGTCTAGTGGGAGGTGTCCCTGCCCATGGTAGGGGGGTTGAAACTAGATGATATTTAAGGTCCCTTCCAACTCAAACCATTCTCTGATTCTCTAATATCCCAGTCCTCTTTTGGTACCCAGCTTTGTGTTGCCACCAAAATTTACCTCTACTCTGTAACCAGTTCCCTATTTGTGAATAATAGTATGGATGATCCTAATTTTGCCCAGGCCCTAGCCCTGTTTAGTTCGCTGCTATAGATGCAGCCTTTGTTCTGCTGCTTGACATGCTGAGTATCTACCAGGCACACAGCAGTTTCTAGGCTTTCACTATCAGGCAGTTCTCCACAAAAAAAGTAAATTTATTATTCTACTCTGAACTTCATTTGGTTCACTGTAATAAAATACAGGACTACAGGCTGTATTTCTCTTCTTGTTCCAGTTCAGAAGAGAAGTTGACAAACTTGAGATTCTCTATTTGCAAAATAGGCGAAAATGCACACAGAAGAAACAGTTTGTGTAGCACTCTTAGAATTTCTTGGAGACTAAAAAAAGTGAAACACCATGCTATGGTACAATGTGTGGTCTGGCTGCTGGTTTGATCTTGGACCTAGCTCATGGTTCTGATCATTTTTATTAAACATTATCCTAAAGGCTTCTTTCTTGTGTTGGCTTAATCTAATATCTAGAGGGAAGATTCTCAAGGTATAACTGTTCTTTTTTGGTCTTCTGTTAGAGTTGTGTATCAGCAGAGAACAGGATGAGCCCTCTTAGTTGCAAGAACACAGTGTGAGACTGTATTTTTGATGGAAGCCTTCCATCAGTGTGGATATAGAAAATGCTTTCACAAGAGGAAGACAACAGAAAGAAACTTTTAGTAGCTGAAATTACCAATATAAACAATGGAAGAGGAGACGAGGATTTTATTAAAATGCTGGTGTTCAGGGAAAAAGAGAGAACTCATGTGGCAGCCTTGAGAGATCAAAAACACAGATGAAACTACAAGTAGTGTTAGGCATCTTTTCATATGTCTTACAAAATAAACTGTTTTTCCATTCAGGTTGTGTTTATGCTTTATTTCCCTTCCCATGGATTTAGGTTATGGTGATTTAAAGTATATTAAAGATTGAGCAAGTGACACATTGCATAAGAGGATACTGCTTATTGTATTATGTATGGATGACTTAACAGCTTATACTATGGCTTACTTTTCTTTCATGAAACAGGAACCATTTTTCTTAATAAAAGCTTTTTTTTCTAGAATAATCCGGAGTAATTCCCACCACAGCTTCTTAGATTGTTACTTTGAACACAATTAGGAATGAAACTGAATAGGCAACTTAAAACCCTGGTTATTTTTTTTTTTAACTTGACACTGTGTATAGCACTATATTTATTATGATGATCTAATTCCAAAGTTTTCCTTTCTGATGCCTAGAGTAAAACCTGCAGTATTTGTGATTTGTTTTTGCAGATAAATGAGTTCCTTTTGTAAATATTTGTTATGGATTTGTACATTAATGTGAGTAGATAACTTGTTTGCTCCAACAAGTAAGTCGTCTTATCTGTAACAGTTGGTGCATTGTTAACTTCTAATCTCTTATTATGTGATTACGAACAGAGCACAGAAACTGAAGTTTGAAATTCCAGCTGCTTTGCTTTCCCACAAAGAAAAAAGCCAGCATAGTCCTGTAAAGAATAATTTTTATTTTGTTTGTGTTGACATAGAGTGAAGTGGTAGAAAAATTCAGATTTCTAAATGGAGCAATGTTTAGGAAATATTCTAGATACAATATATATTCTATATACAATAAAATAACACTGCATGTTTCTTGAAATAGAGAGGACAGGGGTTTGTGCTCTTTTAACTGTAAGGCAACCAGTTGAAGTGTCATGTGGGTAAGTCTTACAAGGATGAAATCACATAGGATGATGGCAAAGGCTGCCAGAGAAAGAACATTGTTTTTTCTGTAGTATCAGCATATATATGATAAAATAAGTTACTACACTATAAAAACTTTGCTAATGAATTAAGTCTCCTTTGCTGCTTCAGACTTAGTAGTAGTTTAACTGTTGAGGGAAGAATCTGTTCATGTACATAAGTTAGAGCCAGAAACCTGAGATGCAAGTTGTTTTCCATGAGTACAGGTAAGGTTAGGCAAACTGAGACAGTAATTTACTCTTCTAGAGGTTTTTTTGTTTGTTCATGCTGTGTTTAAATGAAGATTGTTACGTAGGAGTCATCACATGCTATGGGGAGAAAAAAAAATAGATGTGCTTTTTTATTCTCTATAAATGTTGATGTGTAAGATTTCTGGAGTTCCTAAATACCTGACCTCATGAGTGAAGTATTTTTGCTGATTGCTATATGTCTTATGTGGAAGGAAGACTTAGGTGATAAAGTGGTTGCCAAGTCACTTTTTATCCTAAAATTACTTGATTCTGTCCCTTTTTTAGCTTCTACATTTAGATTTTATATAGCATGAAAATCCTATCAGTTACATGGCTTGTTTTACACCCTTGATGTGCAGTGGAAAGCTGTCTATGATTTGTGGAAATGGCATGACGTAGGAAGCTGTTCTGATGACATCTGGTCTAGCAAGGACTGAGAATGAATATTGTGTCATTGACTGGCTTGGCAGTAATTCTCAGTGAAGAATGATACCAAATTTAGTTTTGTCCAGTTGTATATAGATCCCTGGTGGAAGACAGAACTGATGCTGCTAAACATTAGGACCTTGAGAAGACCAAAGTGCTTTATGTGTGCTTGGGGCTACTAGTGTTCTGGGCTTTTCTTTGGTGTTTTGTTCTGTGTTTATGGGTAACATGCCAAATACAAGGACCTTATGGAAGCGTGAACTAATATGTCCTTCCATCTGTGTCTTTATTCTTGATGTGCCTTGTAGAAAAAGTTACCCACATTTTGTCAACTTCAAACATGTTTGTTATCATGCCTAACATGCTTCAGGACCTTTAAAACCTTTAGTAGAAATAGTCAATAAGCAGTCAGGATTTGTGTGACAACATAGTACTTAATTTGGTGAAGTCTGACAACCTGCTGAATTTATGAGGTTAGCTGTGTTTTTGTAAACATCTGTGGCCAAACAACCTTTCCCCCAGACATGATCTCCTTTCCTGTTTTCTGCTGGACTTCTCTTTATGCTTGAAGGTTGGATATTGAAGGTTCTTTGACCTTGGAAATTGGTCCACTTGAAGACTCTAAAGCGTGAGCTAGGGAACCTTTGGATCCTGCTCTGCGGTTTCCTTGCTCAGCATGTGTAGTTCTTTTTTTTTGTTTTGACTTTCTGTTTCTCTGTAGTTGGCTGTTAGGTTTTATAGTGGATGTAGCTAAGGAAGCAGGCTGAGCTGACCAAGTTATTTTTTAAGTCCCAGACTGATGTGGTTATTATAGACACTCTTTAATAGAAACTGGATATGCAGTGTTTGTTCTTAGCTAACTCTGGTAGTGGAAGAAACAGAAGAAAGTACATTTATCCTAAGGGATAATGAAATTGTTAAATTTTTTCCTATGGCAAAAAAGGTATCATGTGTTTGCCCAAGTCACAGTAGTTACTACAGCTCAGAAATAGTATTGGTGTTTAAATAATTAGTAGACAGCATCTGTAAAAACTCACCTTGGGTTATTGCTGTAATTCTAAGCAAACTGAAGTAGCTTTTAGTCCTTTCACAGAATCACAGAATCTGCAAGGCTGGAAGAGACCTTTAAGATCATCAAGTCCAGCCTGTGACCTAACACCACTATGTCAGCTAGACCAGGGCACTAAGTGCCACATCCAGCCTTTCCTTGAACACATCCAGGGATGGTGCCTCCACCACTTCCCTGGGAAGTCCATTCAATGTCTAATCACCCTCTCCATGAGGAAGTGCTTCCTAATATCCAACCTAAACCTCCCCTGGTGCAGCTTCAGGCCGTGCCCTCTTGTTGCTGTTTCATATATTCAAAGGAAAAAAGCACCAACAGAGTTTGTGTGGAAGTGTTTGACCTATAATCTTGGTGTATTGATATTGAATGTCCATCTAGGGATGTTCAAAGAGGAAGTTTCATCATTTCCTGAGGGCTTGAGCAGGGCAGGTGTCTGGAGAGAGTGTGAGTTTCAGAATGCCCCAAAATGGCCATCTACTAGTCAATTTTTCACTTTTGGGCCTTGGGCAAGTAAGAATAATCTCTCTAATCCAGCCTCACGTAACTTTTGATCTTATTTGCATCACTGGAAATAATTGTAATTAGATCCAACTTGCAAAAGCTGTGATCTGTTCTCTTATTTCAATACAGGAGAATGGGAAAAAATAATGAAATGAAAGTAGTAGATTTGACATTTATAGATTCCTGATACTTGCTGTGACTTGAAGGAAAATGTTTAATATGGGCCTCCTCATTTATTTATTAATTATGAGGAATCACCAAGGTGATTTCTTTTCTTAGCTTAGCCTTGTTCTGTAACCTAGAGAATTTTTGAACTAAGGTGATGGGACAATCCAATAAATTTCGTCATTTGTCTGAATTTAATGTGAGCTCCCTGGAGTGGAACTTCTCAAATCAATAGGTTTTAATGCTACTTTTTTTTTTTTAAGGAAATGGCACCAGCCGATAATGACAAGCTAGCAATAAAACAGCAGTAGCCTTTTTGGATAGATTTCAAAAGAATAAGAGTGGTTTTAGATCTTGCAGTGTGTGATCATTTCAGAGACAGTGGAACTACTTAACCAATGATGAAGAGACTACAACAGGAAGCTGCCTAAATGTTGACTCTAAATGAAATGGGAGAGATGCAAGATTTTTGCAAGATGAACAAAGATGCTATCTGCAGTGAGATGTATAGTGCTTTAAAGTAAAATAAAATACCAGAAGACCTTCAAACTGTAATATAGGGAGTTCATTAGCTTGTGGCAACTTGGGACCCAGTACAAAAGACAAAGGAAATCTAGGAACAGTGTAAATGAGTCTTAAAAGGCCATGAATACAGGTTAAATGGGTTGTTCTAAAAACCCAAACCAAATCCTCAAATTTTCAGTTGCTTTAACTGTGGTTCTGTGTAAAGGAAAGGACTTCACAAGAATAGTAGTTACTGGATTTCTACCCCCCCTAGATTTACCATGTGAAATAGAAAGTGATTAAATCAGTGCAGCATCTAGTAATTGCAGCATCTAGTAATGATATTGCCTTTTTCAGGTGCTGAGAGGGGGGACTGCTTTGTTTCCTACTAACTGTTACAGTATTGATACTTCAACTGACTCAGTGGTGTGAACTGATTCACAGTATTTAGAAAGCTGAGAACAGAAAACACTAATAGAAGTTTGAGACATTAACAGGGTAGTGATATAGGGCTAGATTGTGTTTTAGCTATTCTGTGTAGCTCTCTATGAACTTAGTTTTAACAGAATATGTCATTTAGAGCATATTTGACCCATAGGTGGAAGCCTTGTGAGGGAGTAGAAATACTCATTTCAGCGAATTTAAGGTTGCCTTGAAAAAGATTAATGATTACTTTACATCAGCTGCTTTGTGGTATCAAATATTGTATGACTTTCACTCAACATTAAAGTGTAAAATAGTGAACGTATCTGTTGTTTCTGTGAAGATATGTATGATTTTTATTTTTTTAAATACATTTATGTACAAAGTAGGAGGGGAAAAATGTATTCTCTACAGCAAGGGAAAATATCTCTCTTCAGAAGCCCAGAATAGCCAAGGACAAGACTCATTGCAGTATCCTTCAAGGGAAAGAGGTTGTTGCAACAATTGTTTTACAAAACTGCATCCCTAGTGCAAATCAGTATTTTTTGCAAAGGTTGTCTCCTTGATTTTTGTACTTCACTAGAGGGATCCCTCTCAGGTAGATGACTTCCCTATCTCCATGCCTGTAAAAAAATTTTGAAGTTCGTTAATCTCTCTGGTGCTATGTTTCTGTAGAAATTCTTTGTTTGCTTTCACAGCATCTTACGTAGAACTGGCCAAGAAGCTTTCTAAGCTGATGCTAATCTTCATCTTACAAGCTATGTAATAAGCAGATTGTGTCTTGCTCTACCTTTTGGTGGTGATGTGGCCGTAGCTACAGAAGGCCACTAAGGTTGCTGATGTAGTGTCACAGGTGAGAATTTTAGCATGTACCAGCAGTTTTATGCTGAAGATGCAGTTTCCCTGTGTCTCTTTTTCCCCAGAGAGTGTTTTTAAAATGTGTCTGTATACTGGCATTTGTCATATGTGTGAGGCAATGGTGACAGTTTTTTGGATGGCAGTGTTGTTCTTGTGTGCCTGGGGCTGTCAGCTCTAGTGGGTTTGAGACCAGGGTTTCAAGACTCTTGAAAGTCATGGCTTTTTGACACTACAACAGTGGCCACAGTGACTGAGAACCGTTTTACCTGTTTTCTGTCTTCATTTGTAGTCTGGTCATCATAGTGATGTTACATTTTGTGTGTCAGGCCAGATTTTTGGGAGCACATACTCACTGTTGGACTGAAAGCACCTCTGTCAATACAGCAGAGGTGGAACTTGCTGGTTTTGCCAGACCTTCAAAAATACTTTGTTTTTTGTTTCATTGTTTGTAAAACATCAGGAAACTGAGTATCATATAAACACAATTCGTTCATCCAGATGTGTACACTTTAAAAACACTTGTCAGTGAAAGCTGGATGCTTAGAGGAAAAAAAAGTGTGCAGATGGTCCCTTTTAAGATTAGGTGGAATTCATGTTTCTCTTTGATGGTTTCTCAGGGGCTTTGCAGCTACATATGAACAAGCTGCCTCGGCTTTGTCTAACCTTTGTTGTTTGGGGATTGTGTGCTCCCAGGTCAGGCGCTGTCCTGTTTCTTGGGACCCCTCCCTGTGCAGGCCCCAGGCACTCCCTGCCTTCTTCCCAAAAGCCCAGTGTCACAGTTTGACTCAGAATTGGCAAATAAACCAGAGACAACAATGCTCTCGATCCCCTCCCCCTCCCACCCAGGTAGGGAAGGAGAGAGAGAATTAGGAGAGAGACTTAGCTGGATTGAAAACTAAACTAGACAGCTCTAATTATATGTACAATTATATTCAAGTATGCTCTGGAATGTGCAAAAGCCTCTTGCCTCCCCCCACCCCCAGCAACTCCCCCAGCACTCTCCTGAGCTGTAAGCAGTCCTGAAAAGTCTCAGCCCACAGGCAGGAGATAAGGCAGAGCAGACAGGGGCTGTGGGGAGAGTTATGAGGGTCAGGGCTGAGCCTGGGGTCGATGGTGATGGATGGATGGAGTCCTCCCCAGACGCCGGCCATGGACGGAAGAGAAGGGAAGAAGAAGCAGGAAGGAAGTTGTCTTCTGTGATCTCTGACCTTCCTCGGAGCTTACGTAGATCTATGGAATGGAATACCTTTGGTCAGTTCTGCTGTCTGTCTAGTCCAGCTCCCCTACGGGGGGGGGGGTCATAAATACAATGTTATTTACTGCACTTTTGGGGGAACAACAACAAAAACAAGTCTATAACAAAGATTTCTGACTTGATTTGAATTGTGCCTTTGGCTTTCGATGTTCTTTAAGGCTTAAGGTAAAAAAACACCTGATACAATAAATGTCTTGGATGCTGAAGCTTGTGTTTACAAACCCAGTTGTTACTGAAATCGAGCCTGTAGTCAGTAAATTCATGTTAGCTGGTTTTAGACATAGCGTAAAATTACCTCTCCTAAAATCACTGAATTGTAGGCATTTGTCTGGTAGTTTGTGCAACCAATTAAACTCATCTGTGGAAGTTATTCGGTCTAAATGTGTGCTCAAAATACGGACAGTTCTACAGTTCAGTTGAACTTTTAATTTAGATCATATTGCTTGGTAAATCTGTAATCAGTTGTGAAGATCTATGAGTAAGGAAGTGTGAATTGAAATACAGAATTGTTACAGTAATGTGTTTTCCAAATAAGCAATGTCCGGAAAAAATACTGCAGTATAATAAGAGTATCGTATATTCACTTTAGACTTCATCTTAATGTATTTCCTGGACACAAGGTTGTAAAAAAGTAGCATTACAAGCTAGTTCAAAATTTCTTGCTGCTTTTCCTAACACAGTATTCTGGACTGCTAAGATTTTTTTGAATAGTAACTGGAAGTAGCTTCTAACTGACTAGTCAATTTCATTTATTGTGTATTATGACTCATTTTTTTTTTTAAATGTTACTTACATTTTTCTGAGACTAGGACAAAGGAAATAGCTGTCATGTAAAATAATTCTGTATTAATATATAGCTTTTAAAATATATCTAATAGTAGCAAATACTCTTTGAGTTTACTTTTGATAAATATTTGACTGGTTACTGTATGAGCGTTCTTGAAATAAGTAATTTGATGTTTGTAGAAGTAAGAAGTTGTGAAATATTTATTGTACTTCGTATTATTCAGTTGCAGATTCTTCAATGTTCTTTTTAGAGTAAAAGTAAATATTAAAAAGCTCAGTACATAAAAGGAATAGTTAATATTTAATCTTCATGGAATTCACGTTCCTCAAGTGTAATGAAAATAAGAGATGCTAAAATCTTGTGGTTATTGGTGTCATAAAGCTTTCTATGCATCCTGAGTAGGTTTACGCATGCTCCTGACATGAACACCCAAAGGTAATTAATGTCTTTCATGCCTTTTTATAAGTTTGAAACTCTTCTTTTTCATCAGTATAGCTTTTATCTGAAGTCAGAAATTAGGATCTTGATGCCTGCTGCTTTAGGAAAATTTAAAAGTTCTTCACTGTTATGCTTGGGGTTTGAATGTGATGTTTTGTCTGCAAGACCACTATGATAGTAGGTAAAACTGTAAAATACAATTTGAGTTCTTACTTGAATCATCACATGACTTTTCCCTCTAATATTTCAACATACAGCATTGGTTTGCAATGTTGGAAGTAAGATATTAATATTTTATTTTCCTTTAGTGTGCCAGAGCTGTACTGGAATACCATGTTATAATTATATAAGAGTGGGCATTTTGTTGAAAGTTAGTTTTTCAAATCACTCCAAATAAATATTTCATTAACCTTTATAACCATCTGTTGCTAGGGTCTTTTCTTGTATCAAACTGTGTATGCCTGTGTTGGTGCTCACCAAACTGAATTGGCATGATGTGGGCTTCAGTGCTGGCATGCAGTAAGAAGTACAGAGATGAAGGAAAATGCTAGGTACATTCTAATGATATATAATTAATCAGTTATTCTGAACAACCAAGTTCTTTTTGAACTATAAATATAAGATTTCTTCAAGATTAAGTCTAGGTACACTGGGATTATGATGTGATTTTTTTTTTTTAAAAAGTAGCTCAAAGCCAATTAAATGTAAAAGAAAGTGAGATATATAATTTGCAAGTTACACTGCAGGGAATATGGCAAAACATAATGACTCATAGTAGTAGAAATTTGGCTATTGTCACTTGACTAATGCCAGGGCTTCCAGGCTGTTGATAAGTTTACCAGTAGTCCAGGGAAAGCTCGTTATTTGTATCTCACCTTTACTTCTGTGGGTATTTATATAGACCAATTCAGTCTGGCCTTAGTTGGGGGTGAGTAAGTTGGGGACTGGAGTAAGTGAGCAAGATGTTCATTTAAAAATTTGTCAAAACGTGACACCTACTAATTTTGCTGAGGATTTAGGTTTCTCATTATAGGTGTGAAAGGCGTAACAGGTAGCAGTGACGTTAGTTGTGCTGCTTTCTGCAGCACCCATGTGATTATTGTTTTATCTCTCATTTTTCTTGGTATATTGGCTTCTGATAAGCTTACAGCCTGACCTCAAGTATGTATGGTAGAATAGCTACAGACATGCACTGGTAAACTTGTATTTTTTTAAATTAGTCTTTGTGTAGCAAAAAAAAACCCTAAAAATGCATTAAATAGTAAGTCACTGTTCAATAAGAAACTGTAGTTCAGTATCAGCTAAGTTCAAACAGATGAAAATGTAAAGATATAGATATATAAATGAGATTACAAGAAATACTTTGGTGAAACTCCTGTACAAATATGTAACATAAGGACTAGAGCCCTAGATTATTATGGAACAGTTAATGTAACAATATTTGGGTGCTCTTTAGCCACTGCCTCAGTGGCCTGCAAGACCAGCATTTTATTTATTGTAGGGCTTGTTAGAGTATATGATGATACTACAAAGCAGTTCCACCTTCTCTCTGCCAGAATCAAACTTTCACTAGCACTGTATCCACTTAGGAATGAATAGCTTTTTAAACTGTAAGAAGAACTGACTATTGGGACAGTGAGTAGTTATTACTTGCAGTGAGCTTGTGTTTTCTGGGTGGGAAAAGTGCGTTAAATTTCTCTAGTGAAGGTATGAATAGGGAGATGTCCTGCTCAAATGTGTGTCAGTGGACTAGAATAGTTAACTATTTAATTTTTTTGTCCATAGCTCACCTGAACAATTTAGAAGCTGGCTAACATACAGATGAGACATTTTGTCATCCCTTGTACTAAGTGTAAAGAAGCATACGAAAGCCAATGTATTTTAGTTGTCTTTGTTCTGGAATGCAGGCCAGAAATTTGACTCTTTCCCTTGATTTTTTTCGTTCAGGTGTTGTCATAGCATGATTCTTGGCCTGAAGGTCTAGAAAGACTGCCACCATGTTGTGGGTAGGGTAGTTATAGTACAAAAATAGAGTTTTGTATAGTGCTTGCTTAAAGAAGAGCAGCACTTCTGAGAACAGGCACCCTCTGAAGGAGGCCTACAGGGAAGCCGGGGAGGGACTCTTTACCAGGATGTTTAGTGATAGGACAAAGGGTAATGGTTAGGGGTATGGTTTTAAGCTGGAAGAGGGGAGATTTAGGTTAGACATTAGGAGAAAATTCTTTAGTATATGCGTCATAAGACACTGGCACAGGTTGCCCAGGGAAGCTGTGGCTGTCCCCTCCCTGGAAGTGTTCAAGGCCAAGCTGGATGGGGCTTGGAGCAACCTGGTCTAGTGGGAGGTGCCCCTGCCCATGCAGGGGGATTTGAACTAGATGATCCTTAAGGTCCCTTACAACCCTATCCATTCTGTGACTGAACAGAAAAAAGGCAAATAAATTGAATACTAGGCTCATTGTTTGCTAAAATCCTTGTATAGTTGTTGTCACTCTGGCCACTTCTGATTGTGTCCATGGGAAGGCTGATGGTAACTTACTGCCCTGAATTTAAAGTGTATTTTTAGAATATGTTCCCTTTTCAATAACCTGAAGCTTCTTTAAGAACACCACTTAAGAATGGCTTAGTTGCATCTGATCTTGCTAATCTTGCCAATGTGTATTGTCTGCATATGTATTAATTAATGTTTTTGAAAAGGCTGTTTTTAGTACTATTTTGGAGTGAATGAAAGCAACCTGCTGCTTGCCTCCATGCTCCTGTTCATTTAGAATCTGTAAAAATATTTTTTAAATATCAATTTCTTTTATTACATGAAATTTTTGATCTCTTTATAATGTTTTTTGATTATTTACTGCAAATGGAAGTATTACCTGGCAACTAAGGGCATAAAAAAAACCCCTGCATTACGAACTATATGTATAACTCTCTCTAAAAATAACTCTCTTCAAAAGTGCCTTTAAAAATATTCCCTGAGTTTGACTGGCACTGTATGCAAATGTTAGTGGTGTTTAGTTGCCTTGCAAGAAGTAAAATTGCTCTTTTTGTTTTTCAGCTTTTGTTAGCACCTAAGGAAGCTGTAAGTTTTCTACACAAACCTTAGTTTCAGCTGTTGGTCTACAGCTACTTAGATAAAAACTTGATTTATAATTAACTTAAGTGCTAAGGCTGTCAAATATCATGTGGCTTATGTGAGTCTTTCCCTTCTAGCTTCTCTTATCACGTCTATTTGCAGTATAGTTTGTTTCTCATTTGCCTTTCTAATTGCAATTGAGACACTCTTGAAAGGATTTCCATGTAGCAGTGCTTCTTGATGGGGGCTGGGGAGACATGCAGGGAGGCCCACTGTCTCCCTGTCCTGCTGGCAGCAAGGAGCAAAATGTGTCAGAACCAGTACAGTGGGAGGAAGAAGAAATTAAGCCAATACATAATTCAGGTGTCCAGTAATTCACATATTTCATAGATCTACCTTTTTACCATCATCACAGTGATTCCTTGAAATTGGTTGAAGATTGCATATGTGAAAGGAATAGGAGGTTATTACCTGTATCACTTTTATTGCTACTTTTCATGGAAATAAACTGGGAAACTAAAGAGGCTTTGTATGGAAGAGGAAACACAAGCATCAGAAATAGGTATACCTAATGGACCAGTATGTCAACAATGTTTGGAATTTAAATTGACCATTTATGAAAGATCTTAATCTTGTTTGAATAACTCGGGTCAGTTTTTATGTATTTCAAACAAAGAATTACTGTAACTTGTCAGGAGGAACACAGATCACTGGCCTTGTCATTCATTAAGTTGAATGATTCAGCCACTCAAGCATAGAGTACATGGGATTGAGTTAAAGGTGATGCTCTAAACTGGGAATCAGAAAGAAAAATTGGACCATCTACAAAGTGCTGTATTAGAATGTCCCTGTACATAAAAGGATGTGACATGACTGGAACATAGCTCTCTTAGGATAACCTCAGAAACTTTTTATTCTATGTAGAGTGCTCAAGGAGGCATGAACTGGAAGGCTGAGATAAACTTATATTAACTACACATACAGAAATGTTAAGTGTTTTACAGAAACTCGAATATTTGCTGCTGTGTCAGAATGTTTGTTCTAGCTGCTGCAAGTCACAGAACTTTACAGGATTCCATTGTCTTATTTCTGCACTTGCTCTTTCCAACTTAAAGCAATTTGACAAAACTTTATGCAGCCTATTGCTTTGAAGCCATTTCCCCTTCTGTTTGTGTGCACAAGACCCTTGGAGGAAGTAGAAAGAAGGGTCAGAAAACCAGGATCCACCAAATTTTATTGGTATGACCTAGGCAGGAAACTTACTTGTGGGCTTAGCACCATTTTCTATGGTTACGATATACCCAGCTTTACTTCTAATCACATCCCTTACCTTAGATACATAAAATAACCTATTTGAAATCAAAGAATGTTTATTATCTTCTGCTCATTTTGTGTATACTTATGTCCAATGTTGTGTGATTTGTATGTAATTGTATTGGGAGAGGTATTTTTAAATGTTATTTCTGATTAAAATTACAATGCAAGGATTTAAAACGCTTTTGCTGAGAAGAGACGCAGTAGTAAATATCTTGTAGCAATGTTACAAGGCAACAGATCCCATGACAGTAACATGTCCCATAGGAAATGTGTTACTTAGTCATAAGAGTTTCTGGGAGAGAGTTATTGTGGGTTTTTTTGTGGTTGCCTCTGAGGTGCTGCATTTTGGTATTGCATTAAATTAGTGGTTTAATGGCATATGTCCATGTGGCTTATAGATGCATGAAATAATTTTACTTTCTGTTTACAGTCCCTAATACTGAGATGTTCCTTCAGATTATGACTTTATAATAAATTTATCTAGTCATTAAATGTTGGAATTATTTTATCTGTGCCATTCAATATTCGTAAGGAACACACACAAACAATCTTAACAGCTTTTAAAGTTGTATTTACTCTTTGTTTTTGAGAGTGGTTTGTTCTTACAGAGGGCTGATACATGCTTTCAATAATACATAAATCTTAAGTGCTCTACGTAGGTCCTAGTGAGTTTGCCCAACATTTAAAATCTTACAGAGACCCTTTAAGTGGACAAGAATTTCAAGTTCTGTCTCCACAAAGAAATACATGTAGATTCGTGAGATTTTTGCAGAGTGGGCTATTTCAATTCCTAAGCTTTTTTACTGCACAGCAATTACAATAAATGTAGATGATATTAAATAAATTATTGGAAGGATTCTGCTTTTTATGCTTTATAGATCAGATCTTTAAAAGGAGAGTGGATTTGGAAAGGTTGCACCTTTGTTTTCAGAAGGAGATGGCTGCACATCTACCTCCAGAATGGTGCCAAGTGAAGTGTAAGAACAGGTACTTGGTACATTTGACATATGAAGGCAAAGATGAGATTATATCATCTCATGGTTTGGTAAATAGTATGTGATAAATAATGGAGACAGTTTGCTTAAGATATTAGAAAGGAAAATTAGGGAGTTTTTTTCACTTCAGTGATTTACAGATTCCTGAGTTGTTTCTCCCCACTGAATGAAAATACAAGCTTATGGCATTTTTTTAGCTCGTATCTCTTGTAACATATCCAATTAGATACAAGCAAAATATTCTACATGCAAAAGTTTTTTCACACTGTGCACCATTAGTTCTTCACGCAGACTGAGTGATAATAGCCTGTCAGTATCTGTTATCCTAAAACTCTAAAGTGATTGAGCAGCTGGGTGTTCATTCTGCAGGTTTAACAATGGTGGTAATTACTTTATTGAGATCAACTTTATTTTTTTTTAATACCAGGGTGTTGCTGAAGCCTGCCTTTGAGTGGTTAGTATTTCTGTGTGAAAGAACTTTTGAGATACAGACTGGTTGAACTATGCTATAGCTGATGCTGTTAATTCATTGCTATCAAATCTGTGGTTACAGTGTACTGTCCATTTAGTACTCTTTCTGAGAGAGAATTTAGCAAAGAAGTACGAGACAATATTGTTCAATAAAGTGTACTTACAGCCTGGCCAGAGCAGGATTTAGCTGAGCTTTCAGCTGTACTTAGTGCATCATAGCTTATTTTAGTAGGGTTTGTGTTTACATTATTTGGAGAGAGAATATACTTTTGAACTGAAGATTGTTGCTACTAATTATGCCCAAATTACTAGTTCAAGTGAAGAGTCAGGAAATACCATTCAGTGTTTCTATTGATTTCCAAACCATAAGTCAAATCTCTTTACTAAAATTGTTTGGAATCTTTCAAGGTCAGTTCCTTTTCCAGGAGCTACCTCTGGCATTGTCCCATCCTTATGTTGTCACTTATTGAATACAAGCCCTCCTGTCTTTTAAATATTTTCTTTTAATTTAAATTAGATAAAAATGAGCAGAGTAGCATGAAAGTGTATCTCAGGCTATTTTGAATTTGATTTTTAAATCAGAAAAATAAGATGCATGAATATTTGAACTCATACATGCATTAAGGTATAATCCTGTTAACTGGCTTTAGTGTTACATAAAAAAGACTTAGTCTTTTGTTGGTCTTTGCTTTCTGTACTGCTGACCCTGCTTGAAAGAGTAAAAGCGAAGTAATGCTTCTTCATTCATGTGCCAATGAAGCTAGGTCTCAGTACATTGAGCTTTATAGTATAAATAGAAGCAGATAATGCTAAGGTTTATTTATGGTTTCTTGTACATAGCCTGAAGTTGCTCCAAGGGAGGTTTAGGTTGGATATTAGGAAGTACTTCCTCACGGAGAGGGTGATTAGACATTGGAATGGACTTTGCAGGGAAGTGGTGGAGGCACCGTCCCTGGATGTGTTCAAGGCAAGGCTGGATGTGGCACTTAGTGCCATAGTCTAGATGGTGTGGTGGTGTTGGTCATAGGCTGGGCTTGATGATCTTAAAGGTCTTTTCCAGCCTTGGTGATTCTGTGATTCTGTGATTCTGTAATGGGCATAAGTAACAGAATTTACGAAAAAGCGAATGGAGTTCATTGCTCTGGCAGAAGCATCAGATTGCTTTTTCCAGTTACTCTGGTGTCTTTGTGTAAATAATCTCTCGTGTAATACCTGAACGTTGAAAGAACCGTTGGATTAATGGGCTTGGCTTTGTAGTTTAGCGTTTTCAGACATTTGGTTGTTGTGTTTTGATTTTGCCAAGTGGCATGCATCCTGAACTGTAGTGCTGTTTTCCTAAGAGTGTCTTTTTCTGCTTTGTGCAAGTGAGTTTCCATGTGGTGGTACTAAATAATGCATGCTACTTTTTGCACTGCATTTTTGCCTCACTGAAAAACATAACGGGGAACAGTAAGGCTGTTTTTATACTTGGACTGTGAATGTTTTGGAGTTTTTAAGTTGTTGAATTAGGTTAGTAAAGTGCATTTATTTTCTGTCATCTACTAACATACTGAAAAATAAAAAAATGTTCTGTGCTAAAAGGTAGTTAAGTTAGATGTAGTTTTGTACTTTTGTGGCAAATTTATGAATTGATAAAACCAGATCCAATAAGCTAGCAGAAGAGATTGTCTTGATTTTATATCCATGCTTAAATTAAATTTTATAGAGCCTTTCTTTAGGGATGCAAATTCCAGACTGTGACATTAAGGTGGTTTACTGAGTATTAACACAATACTCCCAGGCTACCAGACCTTTTAAAAACTGGTAGTAATACAGGGGAATGCTCTTTAGAGCTCTCTTTTGTACTTCCTAGTTTGATAGGTAATTTCACAGAGGACCTTTATAATGGAGTCATGATAAAGATCCATTTATAATATTAAATTTTAAAAAATGCTTTTTTGAACTAATAATATCCTTGTCAAGCTGTCTTAGATTGGTTCATAATAAATATGGAAGACAAATTGTCAGGCTGGGCCTGTGCAAAGGGGAGGAGAAGCCAAGGGATTTCTTCTTGATGTTCAGTGACTAATGTGTTGAATTCCCGTTAGCCCTTTATGCAATCTTCTCTGAATGCAGGCACTTAACTATATCAGGCATTATCTTTGTGTTGCTTTTATGCCCGGAATGCCCTTCCTAACAAAAAATAAGCATTGTACAATTTGATCTACTACTCAGGAATATCTTATACTCTCTTGCATTTCTAGGAGTATTACTTGGTGCAAGTGTCAGTAAATAATTTGTGTTCATTGTACATTCAAGTGCACTGACAAGGCAAAATACATTGTGTTCCAATAAAACAATAAAAGGTACCATATTTTGTTCTTATTATAGAAGGAATGTGTAATATGGAAACATTTTCATGGCTTTATTTTCTTCCAAAATATTTTGTCTTGCTGAAAAAAATCCTACCTGGTCTTTGGAAATGGACTGAATGGCAGTTTGTTTTCTGAGTTGTAACGAGTCCCGTCAGTGATACGGGAGGAGGTGTCCGGCTTGAAAATCAGTGTCATTTTTCAACTAACCCACATCCCAGTTTCAGGTCCACACTGGAGGGATCTGAAGTTTTATGTGTTTTAGTGGTCTTGAGATTGTACGGAGAAGCGTGAGGGGTCACACACTGATGGCTGTGTATGTGTTGATGATCAGCCCCATGGTTGGTTAATTCAATGCGTGACTCATCTTACTGCAGAAGTACTGACTGAACTGACATGATGACTATTTTTCCCCCCATAGTGTGCTGGAGAAGAGAATTGGGTGGACAGTCGGACTATTTATGTTGGGCATCGTGAACCACCTCCAGGCGCTGAAGCATACATTCCACAGAGATTCCCAGATAACAGAATAGTCTCATCAAAGGTAGTAGCATTTTCTTTCATTTGTTTACATAAATCAGTTTACGTTATTCTTTGTATGTTCATTTATCTCCTGTGAGATTTTCTTCCTGTACTCCCTATCTATTTCTCCTTTGCCATGACTGGTAAAGGTAAAATGAAGGTATCTCAAGTGTCTTCCACAAAAACTAATTGCCAAATTGCCTCTAACATGAACAGGAGCAGAATGACTTCTCCAATGTTTGCTACAGTACGTAGTAAATTCTTAAGTGTTACTGTGCTTTTCCACAAAGTAGCGAGAGAGCAATTTTGATTTGAGGCAACCCTGGAGTGAAGAAAATCTTCCTAAGGAAAGACCACATCCATTGTTACCTAAAGCAATACCTAAAAGGACAAGAGATAGTATGATCAATATAAGCACTCAACAAATGAAGCTATCTACACAGTAGCAGTGCTATTCCTTTCAGAAGCTTGTATTGACAAAACCTCATAGCAATCATATTCTGTGTTATACACAAGTGAATAATTCTTAAACTTGTGCCCTTTAGAAACCTTACAGTTATCTCTCACTTTAAGTAGTAAATCTTTTCATAAACTTCAGCAGTTTTCTGAGAGCAGTTGGGTAGTTGGTACTCACCACTGGTTTAGAATAACAGGCTTGCTCCAGCCAAAGGTTTGTATTGAAATGACATGGAAAACTGAAAGTTTGCAACTTATTGTACAGCTAACACCCCAAGAACTTCCGAGTTTTAATATGCTCCATTTTAATCTTTGTGGACATACACCTTCAATTAATTATGAACTAATGAATTAAAAAAAAAGCTTCTCTACAGGGAAAACTTATTTTGGCTCAGATCCACAAACTCATTTTAAGAACCTTCACAGCATTGTGATTTCAAGGAACCAAGTGCTTACCTTTAGGCATCTGAGCACTTGCCATCCATTAATGTAATGGCAAAGCTGTAATAAACCCCACACTTTTCTCCAACTGTGTTTCATTTCTTATGTGAAATTGTCTTTTTCTACTTTGCTACTACTTTTACTACCTTCTTTCTGTACTTAATTCAAAGACAGTGTAATAACAAGCAGCATAGTATCTAGGCATCTTTAATGAGATACAATGTTTGAAAGCTAATGCAGTAAATAATCTTGATGGAATACAGTCAGACTAGTACAGTGGGAAATCCTTTGCTCTGCATATTAATTTCGTCAAGGTTTGACTCAGAATCGAAAAATAAACCAGAGACAACAATGCTCTCAATCCCCTCCCCCTCCCACCCAGGCAGGGAAGGAGAGAGAGAATTAGGAGAGAGACTTAGCTGGATTGAAAACTAAACCAGACAGCTTTAATTATATGTACAATTATATACAAGTATGTTCAGGAATGTTCAAAAGCCTCTTGCCTCCCCCCACCCCCAGCAGCTCTCCCAGCACTCTCCTTAGCTGTGAGCAGTCCTGAAAAACTCTCAGCCCGCTGTCTGAGATAACAGCAGAGCAGACAGGGCTGTGGGGAGAGTTATGAGGGTCAGGGCTGAGCCTGGAGTTGATGGTGATGGATGGATGGAGTCCTCCCTGGACACTGGCCATGGACGGAAGAGAAGGGAAGAAGAAGCAGGAAGGAAGTTGTCTTCTGTGATCTCTGACCTTCCTCGGAGCTTACGTAGATATATGGAATGGAATACCTTTGGTCAGTTCTGCTGTCTGTCTAGTCCAGCTCCCCTACGGGGGGGTCACAGATACAATTCTCCTGCACTCAGTAGCATCTGCAGTGGCAGATTCACTGAGTAGAGCAAACTGACCTTCATGTCTCAGCAGAAACATAAACATTCCAGTGTTACAATCCACTAGCTGGAACACTTGCTGCTAGTTAAAAGAGAGCTTACTGAAGGAAAAAAAAAACAGTAAAAGGAAAATTAGCTTAACCCTGACTCAACCCAGGACAAATTTGTATTGCCTTTTGGATTATTGAAGAGTAAATACATTTTATGCAAATCTGTGTACTCCTGTGACACTTTTCTTATTTTTTTGTCATCTGGGACATACATAAATAAAGCCATTGAAGTTACTGTTGATACTTTTTGAAATAAAAATGTCCAACTCAGCAAGATGTTTGGTCTTTTTGTGATGATGAAATTAGTGGAAGCTTCATGTTCCCGTGTTTTTCAGAGTAAGATTGTTAAGTATGACTTAAACTGGGGTTGAGCTGAGAATCCCTTCCAGCAGTTAGAGGATAATGATTTTTAACTAGTTGAAGAGAGACTTCACTATATTTTTATTTCGAGATAAACAATGTTCACTTAAAGGTTTTAAATGTTAAACTCTAGTTGTGAACTGTATCTGTAAACAGATTTCCATAAAGAAAATACTATAGGTGGAAATAATTTTAATGTACACAATGTTTCTCAAATAGTCTGTTTATTGATTAAACTTCTCAATTAAAATGTAAAATATAAGTTGTCTTTGGGAAAGTAAATAAAGTGGTAATATTTCAGGAGAGAACAGAGTTCACATAAATGCTTTATAGGAGTTCCTTAGTTCCTTTAGAGCAGTTCCTTAGACTGCTGGAAGCTGTTAGTGACAGTTATCTTTATATGAGAACTTCCCATGCTGTCTTTCCTGTACTGTCCCTTTCAAGTAAACTATTATTCACATGCTCCATCCCAAACAGTTGGGGTAAAGCACCGTCGTGACTTGACTTGCATTCATTCTGGTTCTGTAAGCTAGCTAGTTCTTAACCTTTCACTCTGTCCTTGTTACTTGCTCACTTGTGAACACTTTGGAGGGGAACAGCTTATGAAACACAGATGTAAGCTTCCTGAAAAATGATCGAATGTGTAAAATCAAGATGGGAAATCCATAATTGTTAGAGTAAAATAAAGGTACATGCCTGCAAGCACACCATATAATGTTACCTCAACCGTGAAGGGTATTTCCTTTGTCTTTCAGCAGTAAGACAGACAGTAACTTTCAGCTGTGGTTTTATAGGCTTTTAATGCTTATATAAGAAAGTACACGGTTGCTCTTCAAGGATGAGGAACTCTGAACTTCCAAGTACAGATTTTACCAACTTAAGAAAAACTGAATTTCTAAAAAGGATAGTTTAAAACTGTGAGAGAACCTCATCAATTATAGTGTCTGTGTGCTGCTGTAATAACAAATGTCCTGTCATAAAGCCCTGAAAAAAGGCAGCTGCTTGAAATAACTAGGAAATTCCAAAGTTCGTATTATATCCTTCCACAGGTAAATTTTACTGTGCTTCACCAGAGGTTTCCTGGTGTCAGCAAGATAATAATATGATTCCAGTACAGAAGGATATTTCTTGTATATTGCAGTGTCACTGTGGAATGTAGTTAATGCTCTGTCTGCTTAATGACACATTCCTGGTCGTGAAAAATGATATCTAGACAGACTTTGGCCAGACAAAAATGGTCTTTTGAATTGATGTGTTAATTAAATGATGACTTCAACAATGCACTGCAAAAAGGCTGTGTTGAAATAATAAAAGGCAAACATTTGTCTTTTGGATTGTGCCTGCAGTTTGCTTATGTTCTAGAGTTGGTGACCTTTGTAAGCTGGATTCTTATGTTGATCTAAATTTTAGCTACTTAAGCTGTCTAGAGTGTTAGCCTTTAATGTAGCTGTTGTGTGCCCTTGATTGAATTTATCATATGACTGTGTTGCAACATGGCAAAATATCAGCTGGTAGAAAATGTTTCAAATGAGAAGAAATGAAAGGTAATTGAATTTTCAGGGAGGTTTCTTGCTTTTTTTCTTTAAAAGTTATTCACTTTTTGAAATTATATACTGATTAGTAGACCTGCTGTGTCAGAAGGAAAGTAAGTTAAACTATACAGCAGTAACAGTGAACTGAACACAGGGTAACAATGATAAATTACAAAATATCTTTTTGCAAGCCAGCTGTAGGGTTTTTAAAATGGAGAAATGCACAGAGCATTCAGTGTATGGGCAAACTGTGGATTTATACAGTGACATAATATTTTTAGTTCTTTATTAATTTATTAAATAATTTGACATTCAAATTATTTTTTTTACATTGATTCAATATCTCTGTAGAACTGCTATGCATCAAGAATCTCATTCATTTGTACACAAAGTAGGGATTCACATCTCTTGTTCTAGTTGAATCAAGGAACTAAAGACTAGTTGGATGTGTACATTTGTCTCTTTACCAGATGGGAAAGTCATAGAAAATGGGGCAACAATAGAGAGTTCTGCAAGAACATGTTTAATTACAACTGCTTACTGATTTTGACAGACAACCTGAAGAATGAACCACAAGTAAGAACTAAAAATTTCAGAGATGCAAGGATAGAAATAGCTTGTTGAATGAGAGATCAGAGACTCCCTGCTATGTCAGAGATGGACAGCAAACTTGGAAACCACAGGAACATTCTGCACGAGTGACAGGTTGTGTTTTTTTTCCCATACCACCCATAGAGAAAACTGGGTTAGAGAGACTCAAGAAGTCTTTTTATTCTTCTTTTCAGTCTATGGGTCATCAGTACATAGTCTTCTGCCTTATGATCCTGTCTACCTGCAAACTTTTACTGTCACAGTTTTATAAAGATAAATTTTTACAGCTACAAAACCCAATTGTGCCTGGCTCACTAACAACTGGAAGCAGTGGGCTGAAGCTTCCAGAAGATTATATTGAAGAGTGGTGGGATGTGACTTTTAAGTGAAATAAAAGATTGAATCTGGTGGATACACAACTGTTAATTGCAGAATTTGCCCTAAAGTGATTTCATTCAAATTAATTTATTATAAGAAATTATGAAATGCTAAATTCTACTGTAGCTTTATTTTCCATTTTCCATTCTGCCTATGAAGAAGAAATAACGTGAACGTAGATGGGAAAACACTGCTGTTATTACCTCCTCCTTTGAAATGCTGTGTAACTATATTCATGGACCAGAATTGCTTCTGATATTTCACAAATAATACTGTCTTCTGTTATCTGCATGTTTCCTCGGGGCTTCTCATCAAATGCTGATCCAAAGATTGATTTTTATATAAGAATGGCCTGAAACAATAATGCTGCATGTTGAGAATCTTATAAATTGTAAGTGAAACCTTAGCTGCCTTCAGTGCTAAGTTGACTGTGAGTCATCTCAATCGCAGTGACTAATAGTTAAATAAAATTAATTCTGACATGTTTCAGTGGATATTGTTGCAATGTTCCTTTCTTCCAGCAGAAATTAATGCCTTGTGCTGTATCTCTTCCTGCAGCATTCATTCTTGGTGTCATTTTAAAACACAAGGTCTGGGGGGACTCTCGATTCCTCCTTTTATTGCACATTTAGAAGAAATGTTAGTACTGAAGCTTAAGGAAATGTTCAAATGCCTGCACCAAGATGAGCCACTTGGAACCTAGCAAAGACCTCAGGCTTTCCCACACCTCTCCAAGGGTTTGTCTGACCTCTCTAGGGCCATGACATAGCAGTTTCATGATGTGGAGTTCAAACACAGCCCTAAGCAATGACATTTGAAAGTCAAAAAAGCATCCAAAGCCCACAGTGGGCACTGGTATGGTCATGCGTTTGTGAAGCTGATAAATATTTGTGTAGTGTGCCCTGTGGTGGCAGAGACCAGGGGTAGACACAAATGTATGTGGGATAGGTACCAATGCAGGCAACATGTGTGCCTTTTAGTGTAGACTTGCTGATCTCAATTTAATAATTACTTCCCAAAGGATTATTCTGAGTTAACTTTGCCATCCATTCTGAATTCCTGAGATCACTCAGGCTTTTATGTCTCTCACTGTCAACTTAATACACAGCTGCTGCTTCTCAGTTTACTGACAGTAGGAGAGGACAACAGGATTGCACTGCAATAGGTTGCTCAGGGAGGTTGTGGAAGCCCCCTCCTTGGAGGTGTTTAAGGCCAGGTTGGAAATAAGCCTTTTGTGCAGCCTGGTCTAGTGTGGGGTGTTCCTGCTCATAGCAGAGGCTTTGGAACCTGATGATCTTTAAGGTCCCTTCCAACCTTAACCATTCTATGATCTGCTCTAAAAGCAGCTGTAACACAGAGCTCCCAGCTTGTGCCCAGGTAATCCACTAACTCACAGCCATACTGGTTGAAGCAGAAGGTCAGATTTGATGCTGCAATTGTTCCAACAGTCAGGTTTGCCAATCTCTGTCGAAAGGGCAGGAGCTGTTGGTAATAAAGAAGTCCATCTTAAATGCTCCTAAATCAATTGGACCCAGTCTGGTGCCAGCGCAGGGACAGCAGTACCTGGGATGGGAGTGCAGGAGTGTGCAATTCTCCTTCCAAGCATGATAATACAATTTCCTTCTGTGGATAACTTGTCAGTGCCTAGAGACAGCAAGGAAGAGCTGCCAGGTTTTGATGATCCTACTCTGGGTGGGATTTCCAGGACAAAGGCGCTCTGCAACCTCTGTTTTGTTCCCAGGAGAAGCCATCTACTATTCCCCTGACTCAGCCCAGGGTTAACAGCCATCTTCTGTTCTCTGCTGGTGCTGCCCCTAACAGAGCCTTTCAGTTTTTCATATCAGTATCGAGTCTGCAAGCAGTGAGAGAGAAGTGGAAGAAAGGAAAGAAAGCAAGCATACCAGGGAGGACAGGTGTAATTCCCCACACTTTACATGTGAGAAAGTGAAGCTTGCTCACTCTTCTACACACTCGGACACTCTTCTGTTTTTCGTAATGCTATCTGTGACTTCTGTCTTTTGTCAGTCATCCTTGCTGTATGTTTTTTTTGAACTTATAATTAGGTAATCTTTCAGATGCTGGGGAATAACTTTGTCAGAGGAGTTCCTGGACACATAGCCCCTGTTTGAGTGTACAGGTGGCTCTTAGCCACATGCAAGAGCCCTACATGTAGCAGAGCTTACCCTGATCCATCTGATCTGAACCACCCTACATCATGTGGTCTGGAGTAGCAGGGGTCTCTCCCTCAATGAAGCGATAAACACTGTGCACGTGGTGCACATGTTAATACTTTCTTTAAAATATTTATTTGTGTATTTCTACAGTCATTCCAAATTGTCTGAAACATTGCAAGGTGCATTTCAGACTTTCATAGGTATACTGGCTTTATTGAGTCATATATAAGCAACGAAGTCTGAAGCTTTTTATTTAATGAACTTAGAGTTGAGACTGATTTAATACCTCAAAAAACAGATCAGTTCTGCTACCAACTTCCTATGGGGTTTTAAGCAAGTCACTTGACGTAGACAAGCCATACTCTTGACTCAGTTCTTAGGGTTTCAGCTAACTATTGATTTCCTTTTTTCACATCCTTTACTGTACTGATGACACCGAGCTGGGTGGTGCAGTCATTATGCCAGAGGGATGGGATGCCATCCAGAGGGACCTGGACAAACTGGAGAAGTGGGCCTAAGTGAACCTTGTGAGGTTCAACAAGGCCAAGTGCAGGATTCTGCACCTGGGCCAGGGCAACCAGAAACATCAATACAGGCTCGGGGGAGACATGCTAGAGAGCAGCCCTGTAGAAAAAGACTTGGGGGTACTAGTGGATCCAAAGCTGGACATGAGCCACCTGAGGGAGTTGGGGTTGTTCAGCCTGAAGAAGAGAAGGCTCCAGGGGGACCTCATAGCAGCCTTCCAGTACCTGAAGGGGGCCTACTGAAAGGCTGGGGAGGGGCTTTTTACAGGAGCACATAGTGATAGGACAAGGCGTAATGGTTTGAAACTGCAGAAGGAGAGATTTAGGTTAGAGATCAGAAGGAAATTCTTTAGTGTGAGGGTAGTGAGACACTGGAACAGGTTGCCCAGAGAAGTTGTGGAGGCTCCATCCCTGGGGGTGTTCAAGCTCAGGCTGGATGGGGCTCTGAGCAACCTGGTCTAGTGGGGGGTATCCCTGCTCATGCAGTGGAGTTGGAACTTGATGATCTTTAAGGTCCCTTCCAACTCTAACCATTCTATGATTCTATACTTTTCTCTACCAGTTCTTTATTTGATTTAGACAAATTATTTAAAAAAAATTTAACATTTTTGTAACTAAAACTAATTTTAAATAAATTGCTGAACTTTTGATCAGACTTATTTCAGCTATTTTGTTGAAGGGGATAATGATTTGTTTATAACATATAATACTTGTGTTGTTTTAATAGCATAATAATATAAAGTATTATGTATAAAATGTTATGTGCCTACATATACGCACACTCATACATCTAGATGTGAAGTTGGCAGCTTTAAGAATTTATTGTCTCTTGGTAATTCATAGGTAATATAAAAATCTGTATATTAAAAATACTGAAGTCGCTATGGACATGTTCAAGTTTTGTGTACATGTCTTGATCTGGGTAAAGAAAAACGTTGAAGAACTTAAAAGTGACTGCAAGGTTATTGTTCATCTTTTATCTGTTCTTCCCTGCATTTGTTGCCCTCAAGATGAACTCTGTTTTGCAGAATAGCAAGATGTTTAACAAATGCAATGCTGAAGCAAGGTAGTATATAGTTTTCTCAAAATACTTCTAAGCATTTACAGGAAACATAAGAAGCTGAGGTGTTGACAGAACTCAGTAGTGTAATGTGGAGTGCTTTTTTCTTACAGCTACAGCTTTTGATGTCAAGTGATTACTTAAGAAACTCCTTTTACTTAAGGAAATATCTGCCTCTTTGGGCAGAAGGAAAAGCTTGAAATGTGAGCCAAAATTTTGGCACACATATTGAATGAGAAGGTCAAAAGATAGTATTTTAAAAAATTACACGATTTTTAAGAAGACCCTGTTTTATATTTTTGAATTTATGGTACTGGTTTTAGTAAGGAGGTGTTGGAGCTGGGAGCAACGTGGCATTAGCAAAGAATATGCAAGAATTGGTGAGGTTGAGCAGAGGCAAGAGTGGGAATACTGTGAAGATGCGCATAAGTAGCCCAAGTACATAATTACAGAAATATACCAGCACTGCAGGTGCTATTATGATTACAAATGGGAAGCAGATCTACTTGAATTGTGCCATTTTGACTCTAGACAGACTGATTTTACATTTCCTTGGACAGTGCTTTGGATGCATCTATTTGTGCAGTGTGTTAAACTCCTGGATGAAAAACTACTTCTTGTTGTCTGATGTATTACCTCCTGTATGCAAAAGGCATGTATGTGCTCTGGCCCCTAAGTCTTTTGCAGCAATTGAAAAAGATGGGGTGTAATCCTTCCCCAACTCAGAAGCTTCAAGCATTTAACTATTTGGTCAATCTTACTTTCTTTAAGTGAGTTATAGTGAAAGAAGGTAGTTAAATACACATAAAGTATGTTTCAGAGTTTACAAAGAGCATGACTAGAAATTATCTGAAGAAGATCAGTGGTATTAACTCTCTGTCTGGGCACAGTAACATGATGTATTTAGTGTCTTCATTTTTAATCTGTTACCTTAAAAAAAAATTATTTTGTTTCTGCCTAACTAGGGTAGAGAAACTGCATTGAATGCAGTCATGAGATGAATCTTGCCCTGAGTAGGAGCCAGTGTTGTTTCTCTCGGAGCGATTATGGTGGTTAAACAATAATCTTCCGTTTGTAGATACTGCTCTGAGCTACTGATGGCTGGGAAAGGGAAGGTCTGTCTAGACACCGTAGTGGTCTGTTGTTTTGGCTAAGTGTGTTCAAACATTGCTACTTCTTTGAAGAAGAATGAGCAGAATAAAAATGTACTTTTTATGTCTGAAACCCAGTAAAACAAAGTGCTGAAAGGCTGTCAGATTGTTTGAAAAGATAGTTTTTAGAAGTTCTCAGTGTTAAAGAAGCGTCCATTTTAAGTAACACGTCTCAGACCATAAAAGGGTACTGCTGCAGGTTTCTCACATTTATTCAAGTAAAGGAGTTGCTGAACAAAAGTGGAGCTGTGTGAAAGACCATTGCTTGACAGGGAAATCAGTGAACAGAGTTTGGAAAATGGGGAGGATTAGATACTAAGGGTAAAGATGAACATTCAGCCCTTTTATAGATTGTTGTTACCACTAATTTACTTCACTTCCGCCATCAGATGTTTTACATGTCTAGTCTGACAACAATATGCTGTCACCATGTATTTAGTAAAATAATGCTCTAGGAGACTGAAACAGGAACTTACTACCTAAGAGATAGAGATTACATTTTTATGTTATGAATGGTGATTTGGGATAGCTTGTATAAATCATCAGATTTTGACGGTCAATAAAACCCTTTAACATGGAAAAAACACTTACTCTGTCAAAAGAACTAAACAGAAAAACATAAGCAAAAGTTTTTTAGTGAAAGCTCTATTAATTTTTTTCTTTTCAGTAGGTACAGATTCAGAAGTAATAAATGCAGAAGAAAACAGATAATCTGCCTGATAAAGTTAATTATGAAGAAATAAAAGTATTAGAATAGATTCTGTTTTGTCATATATCACAACAGTAGCTTTGAATGATTAAGACTATTGTGCAAGGAAAAATAATCCAGTCAAACCAGTTCTCTTTCAAAATTTCAAGATAAGTAGCTGGGTAGTGGGCAGTGCAAGCAGCATTCCAGTCTGATGAAAAGTATTCTGACTGCAAGATGAGAGCACTTGGACTTTCCAGCTGTCGCCTGTATGCCTGCCTGAGTTTTGGCTTGTGCACAGGTGGTTTAATACTGAGGTAGTTATTAAGCAGGATAAGTGTTTATTTCAGGTATATTTAGAACAGATACTGATTTTGACACGTTATAGAAAAAGAACATTTCATTCCCATCTTACATGTATCCAGACTCCCAAGAAGTAAAAAGACTACATAATAGGGGTTTCACGTAAAACTAAGGCATGCATCTCAAAGGTATTTTCCTTCTAGAGCTCTGGCTGTCTTTGCTTTCAAGGCCAAATCTGCAAGGTGTCAAACTCATGGCATAATTTGCATACCAGCAAGTGTCAGTGCAATCTGACAAGAGGAGACAAGGCATATTTGTAACAGCAAATAGATTAGGAGGAGCTTCTTAGCCCATCTCCTAGTTACCTTGGAGTTGCCATTAGGTATCAAATGATAATTCTGGATTATAAGATGATAGTGTTAGTTTTTTCCAGCTGTTTTCCACACATTTTCATACAGTTTTAGCTGACTTTTTAACATGCATTCTAATAAAGCAGTCCTTGAAATTTTTTTTTGAGCTACCATGTTAGTTGTGTAAAAAGAACATGGCTGAATGTACTGCAGAGCAGGGGAAGGGGCTAGATGACGTAAGGTCCTTTTGGTCTTGCTTTTATATTATTTTTTTTCCTTTGAAGTTTTTGCATTTTCTGTTTGCACCTGTTTTCTGTTTGCATAAGAAACCTTTGTTTCTTATGTAATTTTTTTAAACATTAGATAATTTAAAGACCAGTAGAGAAATTTAATCTTATTCACTGCTACAGTTTATTTTGAGGAGTACATTTGTGTCTAAGCCAAGAAACAGAAGAGGGGATGACAACTTCTGTTTGGTCAACTTGCTACGACTGTACAGTTAACTCTGAGTGCCACCTACCTCGTCAAGTCGTGTACAAAGTGGAAGTGAATTAAAAGTGCTCTTTGAAGTGACCAAGATGTTTTTAAAATCCATTGATGGCTTTAAATAAACTGTTCTGTAACTAAATCTCTGAATGAGAATTGTTGCTAGTCAAAAACTATTTCAATCCATAGTACCAAGATTGTCACAGGTCAGAAAATTGATATGATTCGAAGAACGCAGTTGCCAGTTTAAGATTCCATATCAGTAAACTATTAGACAAAGTAAAAAAAAATACTCTGCTTCTTGTTTCATTTAATCTTCAATTTTGAATTACGATTTTGTTTGATTTTTATAACATAGAATGTAAATAATGCTTCTTTCAAAGACACTGATAATCTGTGCATTTGTTTGCAGTACACATTCTGGAACTTTGTACCAAAAAATTTGTTTGAGCAATTCAGAAGAATAGCTAATTTCTATTTTCTCATCATTTTCCTTGTTCAGGTAAGGTATCCCCATTTTTTCAATACATTTCTGCTAAAAAATGAAGGAGTTGAAAAAGGTTTAAAAATGCACTGGTTTTGATGATTGAGGAGGTAAATGGTTGAGCCTCAACAGCTTTTTACACTGACGATGTGACAAAAGGAGTTTTATTTCATTTCCAGGTTGTAAATGTGAATCTAACCTAAAGAAAAATTAACACCGTCACTGCTTTGATGGCAAGACATCTCTTGATAAAATTGAAAAGAATTAGTATAATTTAATTTTTTTGTCATAAACAAACATCCAGATCATTAAAAGCATTGCTATAGATTATGTTGATTGTAAACTTTTTGTTAGTTTTGGTAAATATTACATTTTTGTAACAGATTTATGCAATGGCAGGGGTTTTCTAACTGCATTGTCATCAAAGCCCATAGAGAAACTGAAATGTAGATGCTTATACAATGCTTGCTTAGGGTACACAAATTTTGTAATTATTACATTGGATAACTAGTTTGCTGCTTTCTAGATGTCTTCATTCCAGACCTTTCACAATCGCTTAAATTTGTTAAACAATAAATATCTTACTAAGTAAAATGCTGTATTACATTCTACACCGGATTGTGCAGAAAGGAAAGTGATGCAGATTTCCAGGACAGTATTATCATTTGAACTCCCTTTCTGAATTCTGCCTCATTGTTTATAATTGCAGAAGCCACAGCTCAATATTTCAGGATTTCCTCCTTGCATGCATAAGAACACCTGTATTGTGTAACACATAAAATCAGCACCGTGCTGATTTCTAGTTCTGCTCGGTGATTTTGCCTCCAAAGCTGCAGCTTTCCAGTCCAGTACTTACTTAAACTCTTGCAAGCAAATGTATTTTCTAGCCATTAACATATGAATGTTAATGTGATCTAAATAAAGTCTTGTACCTTATTATGGCATATAGTTATTTTTCAAATTTTGATGGTGCAGTATATATTCTTAAAATTGTGTTAAAATATCGTTCTTTTTGATTAAAAAGTTGCTTCGAGCTTTGTAACATACTGATTAAATTATTACTTGAAACATCTTGCTTGAAAAACTGGCTGCTTACATTCAACAGAAAATAACCAGAAAATATTTGTTCCTTTTGTTGCAGTTAATTATTGATACACCAACTAGTCCAGTTACAAGTGGACTTCCACTTTTATTTGTCATCACTGTAACAGCTATCAAACAGGTTAGTTATTTTTTGTTTTACATTTCAATTTTTCCTGCCTTTTTGTGTTAGACTGTCTTAGGGCAATGCCTAAAGCATGATTGTGATGAATTTTGACAGTAATTAATTTTTTTTTCTGTAGTTTAAGTAGAATTGGTTACTATATTATGATGTCACACTAATTCAAGACAAGTTTCTAAATTATTTTATAATTTTGATGTCCTTGTGTTCCAAGGAATTGTTTACATTCTTGTGTTAACACACTTTGACTTCTGCTTTTTTGTTTCTAAATAGCCATCCACATCCTATTATGTATTTCCATAATAACTAACAATGAGTTTAGTAAGAACTACAAAAACTTCATGCTCTTACCTTTGAGCTTTCCTTAGCCTTTACAGTGTGAACAGATAATAAAAATTGTTTTGGTTCAAGTCTTCATTTTATGTTTATTATAATCTACAGTTCATAACAATAGATGCAGTGCTTTCTACAGCTTAGCATTGAAGAGACATTATTGTGTTCTCTCTTTTTTAATGGGAAAATTAATCCATAAAGTTGAATTATTCTTTAGAAATTATTCTTGCTGCATCATTGAGTAGAAAAGATCCTAAAAGAAGTTGTTCTGTCAAAATGGAATTGCATAGTACAGATACGAAATTGTGCAATTGTCATTTCACTTTCAAGTTAGTATTACTAAAAGGAAAAGATTAACATAGTTTTTCATCTGCTGCCCTAATCCTGCAGCGCTACAGTTGACATGCGCACTTAAATGTAGATAGAATGTTCCTGAAATTAGTGGAATATCAGATTAATATACAATGTTACAATTCATATAGGAATATTACAATCAGTTCTACATGTTATCAGAGTTTCTGATACTACAGATTTGGTCTGGATCAGGAATTAATCAGGAATGAGCTCATGAATGCACTTCCAATCATTTAGCCAGGACTGAATTTCTTGACTTTCTTAAGTTTCAGGCCAGGTGCAGGAGGACAGAGGATACCTGATCTGACAAACTTTTAGTGAGTTTATAAGCAGTACTTTGCACTTGGTGCCTCCAACATTCTTCTGCATTTACTGTACCATCTCACTGTAGCCACGGAGTAATTTCTAAAAATCTGGGCTCCTAAAGTAATTGTTACAAATAATGGTCTTTATAGTGGTTTTCTGTTATGTGTTTGGCTTTTTGCCTTCAGTCCAATGTACTGATATTTATTCCTGCAGAACAACTATCAGTGTAAGAACTCTGGCACAGTGAGTTCCCTTTCATGGGTCAGTCTTCACTATCTCTGGGTCCAGACACCAGTCATTTCTTTCCTTCATTTCAGTAACCGGAATGTGAAAGTGAAAGGAAAATCTGCGCATGCAGATTGATCTTCAGCATCTTTTGCTCAGCCACTCGGGCTTCAAAAACGTGTTGATTTTTGGGAAAAAAAAAAAGTCCATTAAGTAGTTGAACATCAATACAATTTCTAGTTCTGAGTGCTCCTCATTTTAGGTCAAAACTTGTAGAAAGGGTCTGTATTTCTTACATATCTATGATGGTCTATGATGATTGAAACAATGACAATGTGTTGACTGACTGTGGCCAGCAGCCATACACCTATCCAGCCTCTTGCTTACTTCCCTCTCCTGTGGAAAGTAGAGGGAAAGTGAAAAGAGTTGTGTACCATGTTAGTGATGCTTGGATGGGGAAAGCAACAGTTATGCATACAAGCCAAGGAAAATAAGGGATTCATTCACTACTTCCCATCAGCAGGCAGATATCAACACTTCATGGAAAGTAGAGCCTCAGCACATGTAATGCTTGCTTAGGAGGATGTCACGGTTTGACTCAGGATTGGCAAATAAACCAGAGACAACAGTGCTCTCAATCCCCTCCCACCCACATAGGAAAAGAGAGAATTAAGGAGAGAGACTTAGCTGGATTGAAGACTCAATTAGACAGCTTTAATTACATGTACAATTATATAAAAGTATGTTCAGGGATGTGCAAAAGCCTCTTGCCTCCCTCCATCCCCAGCAACTCCCCCGGCACTCTCCTTAGCTTTGAGCAGTCCTGAAATGTCTCAGCCCACTGTCTGAGATAACAGCAGAGCAGACAGGGGCTGTGGGGAGAGTTATGAGGGTCAGGGCTGAGCCTGGGGTCAATGGTGATGGATGGATGGAGTCCTCCCTGGACACTGGCCATGGGCGGAAGAGAAGGGAAGAAGCAACAAGAAGGAAGTTGTCTTCTGTGATCTCTGACCTTCCTTGGAGCTTACGTAGATATATGGAATGGAATACCTTTGGTCAGTTCTGCTGTCTGTCTAGTCCAGCCCCCCACAGGGGGGGTCATAGATACGACTGTCCTGTTCTCAGTAGCATCTGTAGCAGCAGAGCTAAGAAGCGACCTTGGAGTCTCAACAGAAACATAAACATTCCAGTGTTACAATCCACTAGCTGGAACACTTGCTGCTAGTTAAAAGAGCTTACTGAAGGAAAAAAAAAAAATCAGTAAAAGGAAAATTTGCTTCATCCTGGCTCAAACCAGGACAGAGGACAAATGCCAAACAACCCCCTTCTGTCTGCCTTTCTTGCTGAGCACAATGTCATATGGTGTGGAATATCCCCCTTGTCAGTTCAGGTCTGCCAGCCCGGCCTCTTGCCTGCCCCCAGCCCACTGACCTTTCTTTGGTGTGGGGGTAGGTTGGAGAGGAAGCCTTGATGCTGTGCAAGTTCTCTTCAGCAGTAGCCAAAACACTAGTTTGTAACCAACACTGGTTTAAACCTCAGTACAGAGTTCAGCAGCATGTGGGCTGCTGTGAAGAAAGTTAACTCCATCCCAGCCAGATCCAGAACAGAGAGTAATTTTGATTGTCCCTTAACAGGGTAAGTGATTACCTTCACGGTCTTTATGGTAAATGCAGACTTTTCCTTCTTTAATTTTCAAAGGAACTATGGAGAACAGTGTTTTCATTTCTTTACAATGCTAACTATGCACAATTGAGTTTATTCTATAGCAGAATTCAGTTCTTGCTGGTGAGCAAAAGTTGTGATAGATACAATAGCTAGTATTTCAGGTATAGCTTTCCCACTCTTTTAAATGTTACACTTCAGAGTCTTACTGTAGTTTGGTAGTGGCCTACCAAAGCCTAGATTATGACACGCTCTGCCTGGTACTGCAGTTCTATCTCCTTGAGCCTTTCACCTGACAACTGGTGTAGACTTCGAGACCTGCTTGAGAAGTTGTACCGACTCCTGGATATACATTACACTAAAGTTACAATAAAGACTCTGTGAGTTCCCAGAGTATCTCTGAGAGCATCCAAGGTAGTGATACTTTTGTTCTATATTGAATTTTCAAACGTGCTCAAGAGAGTTATATGTAAAAATGCTATGAAATATAATGGTATTTTCTATCTCTTAACCACTGGTATCTTTGTCAGTCCCAGTCTTTATCCTGGACTTCTTCAATGGAAAGTTGCACATGCCCTTCGTCTTTTCATATAAAACACAAATTTACAGGACAACTGAGCAATCAAAATAGGTTATTCTGCCTAGTCTCTTTACACAATATTTTCAGCATTTTTCAGGACTATGTATATTGTATATAGGGTTAAAAAGTTTGATATAATTGTATGACAGTCAGGAAATATGGCCACCTTCAGTCATGCCATTGCTTTGTCATCTTTCATTATGGAGTCCCAGTCTTCTAAAATGTATTTTCGACACTTTTATCATTTCAACAACTGCTTCTATAAGTACTTTGCACATACTCAAGAGTCCAAAGAGTATGAGCAAGAGATGATTGCCTCAAGACCAGGAATTATTACACACATTGTAAACACCCTTATTCATCAAATTTCTTCGTTAAAATACGTAATTTTGTTGATTAATTGTAACAGAGAATGCTGTTGATCATGTATGTCCAACATGACTGTATTACTGATGTGTATCACAAATTCATTTATTCTAGTGAGAATATTTTTTTTTCTTTCCTTATCTTGATCAAGGATAATTTGTTTTTTATTTTTTGTTGCAAGCTAGAGCTGTTCTATGTCTTTATAGCCAATTGTGCATTACTATGTCATGCCATTTCACTGTTTTCTAGGGTTATGAAGATTGGCTTCGACATAAAGCTGACAATGCAATAAACCAATGCCCTGTTCATTTCATTCAACATGGTAAACTGGTTAGAAAGCAAAGCCGAAAATTAAGAGTAAGTAGCTATGCCTTAAGAGGTTTTAGGAGTCAGGCTTTACTTCACACTTCCTGTGTAACAAATTATACAGAAATAGAGTGTAATGATGTAGCATTTGTTACATGTAATGGATATTAGACCTATAATATACTAATTTTTAGTTTAGTGCCTCTGAATAAATTATTTTTGGAAGCTAGCTATGTTTCTGCTTTATCTCTGCTTTTTTAACTCCTCATAACTGTTCCTTTAATTTTCCATTTTTTAACTTGGAATTTCCCTCATTATTTGTCTTCTGTGTTTTCTCCATTTTTGGTCCTGTGTGGTTATGTACATTAATAATTTGTCAGTGCTACCAATTTGTGCAGTGTACACAAAACATACATATGCATACACATACAACACATTCAGAATACTTTCTTCATTACCCATTAAGTCACAGCCTCTTCGTTGGCCTTCTGAATGCTGCTACATTCCCTTCCTGCTATTTTGACATTTATTTTCAGTTTTGGTTTTGTTTTTTTTGTGTTCTGTTTTGGTTTTTTGTTTGTTGTTTATTTTGTATTGTTTTGGTTTTTTTTTTTTTATTTTTTGTGAGGAGGTTAACTTTTCATCATTATTCTCTTTAGAACTCCGAAAATTTGATAAATATTTTCTGCTCTGCCTTGCCATATTTTCTCCATTGCTTCCAGATTCTTTGCTTTTCAGAGAATGTATTTTGAGCAACTAAACAATAGGAGAGGCAGGCATAAGAAATACTTGTATGGAAAGGCATATCTAGATGTATGGTTTAATGAGTACGATTCTCTGACCTGTATTATACAAGAAAACAGACTAGATGATATAAAGGTGCCCTTCTGCACCTAAAGCCTGTGGATAGTTGATTAAAGAAAGGAAAAAGAGAATTGCTAAAAGGTAAGGTTACTTTTTCACAGAATCACAGACTGGTTGAGGTTGGCAGGCATCTCTGCAGGTCATCTGATCCAAAGCCCCTGCTCAAGCAGGGCCACCAAGAGCTGGTTGCCCCAGACCACGTCCAGATGGGTTTTTAATATCTCCATGGATGGAGACTCCACAACCTCCCTGGACAACCTGTGCCAGTGCTCAGTCACCCTCACAGTGGAATTGAAATGGACCCTCCCACGTTTCAAGTTGTGCCCATTGCCTCTGGTCCTGTTGCTGGGCACCACTGAAAAGAGCCTGGCTTTGTTGTCTTAGCACCTTTAACTGACAGAGCAGCAAATGTCAGAACACCTTTTAAGTCTTACTAAGATGCTCTATTATTTTGTATTGTTTTGGGTTTTTTAAATTATTCCTTCCCTTTTTTCTCTTGCAAATTGTTTATTAACTTCTGTTTTAATAGGTTGTAGTATTATAGATTGCTTCTGGCTTGCAGGGTGACTTGTATTCTGTGGCTTACAGAGAGAATCTTGCTAGATGAATCACTAAACGGTAAGGGTCATTCAACACTATGATCTGTGGAAATCAAAAGTAAAAGGACTTTTGTCTTTGAGTTGCACCTAAAAGTTCACTCTCTGATGCATAAATGTTTTCAGTGGCAACTTTAAAAACTCCAGACAGTGGGTGCTTTTCCTTATGCTTGTTGTAGTGCCACTTCTGTCAGGAGGGGTTTATTCGCTACACTGGCCTCCTGACTTTCTCTCTGTCCAGACTCAATGTTCTGGAGAATTCCAATTTTTCCTTTTACGGCATCTGTAGAGGTGATTAAACTTGCAGTAATAAAGCTGATAATTAAATTAATGCTGTTCTTGGTGGTAAAGCAAGCTAGTAACATCAAAATAGTTACATGTTGTTCTCACAGTTTGTTCTAGGCATAGCTGGATTCTCTGTCTCCTAACAGTTTATACAGGATAATTCCCTGACAGTGTTCTGTCTGGTTTTGGTGAAGTTCTCACTTGAAGGCTTTATTATAATTTACCTTGTCACTGTCTTTCATAATTAATGAATCTGTGGCAAAAAGGTAGGTTGCCTTGAAGACACTTCTTGGAAGAGTCACGCAACTTGAGCAGTAGCGTAGTCCATCAGGCTCCACTGCACTTGGAAGGCTCTATATTGTTCAGACTGGCTTCAGCCAAGGCATTCACTGCCTCCAGTTCCAAACCTACCCCTACACCCCTACTCTCACCTACATATCTTCACTTCCCTGGGTCTGCAGAATGACACGTGAGAAATCACAGAACCTTAGGGGTTGGAAGGGACTTTGAAGATCATCTAGTCCAACCCCCCTGCCAGGCAGGGTCACCTAGAGTACATCACACAGGAACTTGTCCAGGTAGGTTTTGAATGTCTCCAGCGAAGGAGACTCCACAACCTCTCTGGGTAGCCTGTTCCAGTGCTCTGTCACTCTCACAGTGAAGAAGTTTTTTCTGATATTTACATGGAACCTCCTGTGCTCCAGTTTGCACCCATTGCCCCTTGTCCTATCACTGGACGTCACTGAAAAGTCATTTAATCAAAAGGAAATACATGAGGAAATGAATCCCTTCCTGATTTTGAAAGTCCAAAACTTCATATTATTGGTTGAAAGTGCATCTTTTTTTTCCTCAAGAAGTGGGGTAGCCAATTGTCATTCTGCTGTTTTAATTAGTCTTTAATTTTTGTTCTGAGACTGAAAATTGGTAAACCATGCAGATCTACTGCTGCACTACAAGTAGTGTTTTTCAGAACGATGCCATCATTTACACAAAAGATGGAACATTTCTTGCTGAGGTTTCTGTTAATTTTCATACCTGATTGTTGCAGGTATGCTCAGCAACTTGCATTCTCCTGTGCCATATGTACGATCTGCAATTTTTCATTGCTATTGGTTAAAAAAAAGCCTTTATCATCTCTACAAGGAGTTAAATCTCATGTATTATCATTGTTCTAGTTTTTCAATACATATTAATAAATCTTATCTGAGCTGTCAACAACTTTATTTTTAGATGTTACTATTGCCAAATGTTATCAGACTATTTTGCTTAACTAGAATTAACTGGCTTGTGCCTACTGCTAAGGATATTAGAAGGTAGCTTTATTAGTATATCATGAAAATAATTATTAAGCTGAATCTTATGATAATGAATTATGGCAGAAAAGTATATCAAACAGATGTTGTGCTACATGAAAATTTACAAAAATGACATATTTTGATGGGTTTTTAATTGAAACTGTGATATTCTTAAAACATGTAATATATATTTGGCATTTGTTCCTTTTTTCACATTCTTTTGTAAAAGATGACCTCCAAAAATGTATCAAAGGCTGTTTTTCTCAAATGAATGGTTTACAGTAATATTCTGAATGTTACAGCACAGTTGGTTGACTGTTCCAGGGCACTCTTTACCATGCTGTAAGATGCTACCTATGTTTACATGAATAAAAATCAATTTGCTCACCGTTGAATGTGGATAAAAATAGGATGGACTTCTAGTCACAAATTCTACTGAAAATATATCCTGTTTTCATTGTCAGTTTGAATTCATAGCTTGTTCAGCTATCTCTTTAATTGTAATATTCAGAGCTAGATGCTTATCTTCAAGAGCCAGCAAGAGGAGCTCACATCCCAGCTGGTTTTGAAGCATTTTGTTGTACTTAGTCCTAAAAAAAGGATAGTATCTTCCATCTCTTAAATAGTGTTGCAAAACTTAAGACAGTATGTGAAAAAATGTTATCTTGAGAGGAAAGGTAGTACACAGTAGACCTCAGTCATTCCACAAGGTGTAATTGAGGTTTTCAGAGATATTTCTGTAGTTACTTACTCCTGTGGTAAAATCCTGGTGTAAATAAAAAATGATAAATTTTTAAGACATTTGAGTGAACCTAGGTTTTTACTTTGAAATCTGAAATTTGGGCTGCCACATAAATGGTAATGCATTTTATTTTGTTGTGGTTTTTTCCCTAGGTTGGTGACATTGTAATGGTAAAAGAAGATGAAACATTCCCATGTGACTTAATATTTCTATCAAGTAGCAGAGGAGATGGAACATGTTTTGTTACAACAGCTAGTTTGGATGGTGAATCCAGTCATAAAGTAATAAAATGTTCTGCAATTTCTTTCTAAGGCAAAGTTTGCATTTAATTTTTTACACAGATCACAGTATAACTTCATGCTTAGATGTGTGAGCATCTCTGTTTAACTTACATTTCTACCAGTTGACTTAATTCCTCTTAAAGCATCAGTACTTATGGAAAGTTTTAGTATGTATTTGTTGGAGATTTTGTCTGTGTCCAGTATAGGCGTGCAGATTAGAGAGATAACGCTTAAAATGCTTTCAGGGTGACCTGATTTGTGAGTACACTGCAAGGTACTTGCATGTAATTAATGTAAGAAGATGCCTAATTAGGAGCATTTAAAGGTGCATCTTATTTGAACTATAAGCTATAAAAGATAGTAAATCCGTTTCATGCTGAACTTAAGTGTATTTGCAGATTATTGTCTTCTATACCTGTCCTTTTTAAATTTTATTTACACCTTTTTATTTATTCCAGACTTACTATGCTGTTCAAGATACAAAAGCATTTCACAATGAACAAGAAATCGATGCACTACATGCTACCATTGAATGTGAACAACCTCAGCCTGACCTTTATAAGTAAGAAAATAATTCTTACCTGTTTCTTTTAAGGTACCCTAAGTTGTAAGAGTATCATAATGAAAAGGTACTGGCTGCACCTGGCTGGTTAGGGTGGGCCTCAGAGAGAGCTTGAACTCAGATTAGTCTTCCATCCATCTCCAAAGAGGTATGTACCAGATGATCCACTGGGATATGTGCTGAAAACTTTAGAACTTCTATTTATTTAATCTAAAAAAGAAGGGAAAAAAAAAAAAAGCTTTACTAATATTTAATATATTTCTTGACACTGGCACCCTTACTCAGTCTATATGTCAGAGTATCACATGTCAGATACAGTTCATGAGGAGTCCCTGGGGGAAGAGAGGGTGTTCTTCAACATGGATAGGTTGCCATTGGCACCCTCACTCAGTCCTTTGCTTTCAGTGTATTGCAGAATAATGCAGTTTATGTGGGTTTTCTGCAGTTAAGTGGATTTACAGATTATATTATCTAGTTCTAAGTAAATTAATCCTCACAAAATGGTCAAGTAACTTAAAAAGATTCCTGCAAAGAGACTGCAGATGAAAGATACTAACAATGCAAGGTGACCAGCAAGAAAATGGCAAACGCTTCTGCTCCTAGTACAAACTCCTCATCAGCCACATTACGAGGTAAAAACAATGCCAATTTAATCAGATTTGACAAGAAGTCAGCCAAAAAAATTTGAAATTATCAAGACTATTTGAAATACAGATAACATCTGTTATCATTTCTGATCAACTTCACCTTCCCTGCTTTGAGATTATTAACTAATGATAGTATGAAGCCATTATGATTAGCAAGACATTTAAAAACTGAGCATCCAGAACATGAAGAAAAACCTTTTAGCAATGTTTGAAGTAATACAATACTCAATATTTTACAAAAGTACTGTACAAAATTTCACTAAACTTCATGATAAATCTTTAGAAGCCTCTTTTGAGGTTTATTACTTAATAGCAAAAGACAAAAAAACCCCGTGTACTATTGGGAAACAGTTGTACTTCCAGTCACGCTGAAAATAACTGAAATAATACACAGAAAACAATATGGTGACAAACTAAAATGTACTCTTTCGTGGACAAATACTATCAGAAGGTGCATAGAAAACATTGCTTATTTCTGTCTCTTTTCCCTGATCTTGGTGACCAAGGAACTGTCCTAGAAATCTGCAAGAGAGCAGATTCTTTTGAAAACCAATTCCATGAATGACTTGATCCTTTTTGAAATTCATGGCTCACAAAGTGAATGTTTGGATGTTGAAGCTCATGCTATTATAGATGGTGGAATTCACTGGGAAAGCTGTTGACACCTGAATAACAAGAAGGCTTATTGGTAGAGAGCTTCTATTTTTGCTAATTTTCACTTGATGCTTCACCTCTCAACAAAACACAGTGGTGAATCTTTCTTTCCAAAGGCACATAGTTTTATATTAGGGTGCTTCATAACAAACTCTACAGTGTCTTTAGATGTGGCTCTGCTGCACTGTATATTCTCTCAGCAGACAGGTCACCATTCCTCTGAGCCTGAGGGGGTTCCCTTCCAGGGTAACAGACCCAACAGCTCCCCACGGTTTCCTCTGCCATCCAGAATGCTCATGTCCAGCTTTATCCCTTTTGGTTTGAGGTTACCTACTTGGACAGTGGTATTAAAAGTACAATTAATGGAGTCTGTCTGGAAAGGGGTTAATTTTCTTGCTAGCAGCCCATGGGGTGTAGTGTTTTTGATTTGTGACTAAAACAGTTTTGATAAGGTACCAGTGTTACTGCTGAGCAGTGCTTGCACAGTGTCAGGGCTTCCTGTGTTTCTCACTCCGCCCCAGCAGTAGGCTGGGGGTGGGCAGCGGGCTGGGAGCCGACGCAGCCGGGACGGCTGACTTGAATTAACCGGAGGGATATTCTGTGCCACATGTTCAGCACTTAAACCGGGGGCGCTGGTAGTCATTCCAAAGTAGCTGTTGCTTGGGGACTGGCTGTGCATCGGTCTGCTTAGGGGAGGTGGTGAGTGGTTGCCTTTGCATCGCTTGTTTGTTTTTTTTTGCCTTCACTTAACTAAACTGTCATCGTCTTGCTTTTCTTCCTGCAATTCTCTCCCCTGTCCTGCTGGGGGTGAATGAGCTAGAGGCTAGTGTCTGCTCAGTTGCTGCCCAGGGTCAACACACCACATATAGATAAAATGTGCTTAGAGATACTCACAGGGGAAAAATATTATTTGTTTTTGTTTTGTTTTGTTTTGAACTCAGCTGTAGATTTTAAGTTTTGTAGAGGATACTAATCATACTGTTACTTACCTTAGGTAGCTTAGAGAGTAACATTACTTGTCTAATTAGAAGATTCATTAATAATTTTATAATTTTTTTTTCTTTTTATACACAAACTTTAAATTGATTTTATAAACTGTATTTTTGTATCTACATGTTTTAAATATATCCATATGTACCTATTTTCTTGTTTACTTCCTGGGTAATCAGAGCATTTTTAATTGGAAACTGTTTACTCACTGTAATAAAGACTTTCTATTAAATACTTCTCAAAGAAGTCTATCCTTGCATACACTTTTTAAAGATTTTAAAAGTAAGAGTAATTTGCTTTTATAAATATTTATGTTTGGTATATATACATCTATATAGCAAGAATGACAGGTCCTTGTAATGTACATTTAAAAAGCTGAAATACTGGGACATATATAAATAAGAATACACAAATTAACAATGCTCTCAAACGACTTGTGTATTTCCCTTGCAGATTTGTTGGTCGGATAAATGTTTACCACGATAGGAATGAGCCTATTGCAAGGTAGGGAGAATGTGGGTTTTCTACTCATTTAATAATTTTGGGGGGTTCACTTGGAATAACATAAAAAAAACACTGAATATCTTGTTTCCTTTCCATTGCTGTATAAATAGAATATGACAGTTCTGCATGCTGTCTGTCTGTAAAGTAGTCACTGGTTTTGTACTCATATGGTGATTTATGTTACATGTAATGCTCCAAAATATTATTTTAAACTGCATGAGAATCACAGAATCACAGAACTACCTTGGTTGGAAAAGACCTTCAAGATGGTGTCCAACCATTAACCTAACACTGACAAGTCCTTAACTAAACCATATCCATAAGTACTATGTGTATATGACTCTCAAATACCTCTAGGGATGGTCACTCCACCATGGCCCTTGGCAGCCTGTTCCAATGCCTGATAACCCTTTCAGTGAAGAAATTCTTCCTAACATCCAATCTAAACATCCCCTGGCACAAGTTGAGGCCATTATCTCCTGTCCTATCACTTATAACTTGATTGAACAGACTGATCCCCACGTCTTTACAACCTCCTTTCAGGTAGTTGTTGGTAGAGAAGCCTTACATAAATTTCTTTACTCAATAGATTATCTTTATGCTTTGAAATGTATACAGTAAGCATCTACTTGACACGATGTATGCCATTTATACTGAAGATAAAATGGAAGCATGCATTGTCCTTAGTAAGTAATTCTAATGTGCAGGACACTATAGTTTATATAAGCCTAAAAAGACTTGAATCAGTATGTTTTAAAATAAGCACCTTAGAGTTTGGATGATGAGTCTTTATTTGTGTACGTGTATATGTGTTTTTTAGATGCATTGGTTTAATACTTGAATTGTAAAATTATCTTAATTTTAGGCATCTATATATGTATTTTAAATTTTCACTTAAAAGCTTTGAGTATTGCCTAAATATTCCTGTTTTACGTGGCTTCTGCTAAGGTCTGCTGTTTCTGTCTAAATGTTTGTATTTCATAATACTTATCTCTTGCAGGCCATTAGGATCTGAAAACCTGCTTCTTAGAGGAGCCACTTTAAAGAACACAGAAAAAATCTTTGGTAAATATTTCACTTGATTATTTAAATGGACCCTGAAGTAAAAAGCAAACATCAAACAAGGTTGCAACCCTACAGTTACTACTGATCATATTATTTCTATTGAATCGCTTTATTTACTACTTTTTAATAGGGTTTACTGTTGCAGTAATTGCAGTAGAGTAGCTATTAATAATGCACATTGATCATGAAGGTTTTTGTGAAGGGGATTTTCAAGTTTAGTCTTCAAGAATTAGTGAAGGTTATTGAATAATCCAGTTGAAAGCAGTGACATTGTAAGAAACGGGAGGATCCGATCTATCAACACATGGCTCTGTAGCTGGTGTCACTGGCATAGTTTTGGGTTTTTTGATAATGGGATGGCCTACATGGCACCAGGAATGCTGGCATCAAATGGGACACACCTTTTTCAAAGGGCAAAGAGGGTCTTTGCCCAAGAGATTGCAGGGCTGATTGACAGGGCTTTAGACTAGCTACAAAGAGGGAGGGGCATAATCATATCAAGATTGTCGGTGATAAGTAGCGGGAACACAGATGAGGGTTAGAAGGATGGGCTAATAGTAAGAGCTTTCAACCTGTTGCCCTGAACCATGCTGTGGACCCTGCAGCAGAGGCAGAGTCATGAAGAGATGAGCCAGGGGCTCCTGAGGTAATAGGAGACAACAGGGTAGCATCCATGATAAGCTTTGGGGGAATAAAGGAGTGTTCCTCTAAGGTGACATGGCTGGCAGCCCCGCTGAAGTGCCTCTACATCAATGCGCACAGCACGTGCAACAAACAGGAGGAGCTGGAAGCTACCGTGCTGCAGGAAAGCTACGACATAGTCGTGATTACGGAAACTTGGTGGGATGAATCTTACGACTGGGGGGTGGCTATTGAAGGCTACAAGCTGTTCAGAAGGGACAGAAGAGGAAGAAGGGGTGGAGGTGTTGCCCTCTATATAAATAATTGGATAGTGTGAAGAGTTGTCCCTGATAAGTAGCTATGAGCAGGTCAAAAGCTTATGGGTAGGAATTAGGGATCAGGACAACAAAGGCAGTCTTGTGGTTTGTCGTGGATGGAACGGAAGGCAGACGAGACGTCTGTGAACAGATGAAGATTTATTGCATATAACGTTGGGGTCTTAACTATCCAAAATGGAAGGCACAAGTACAGTAAAAGCACAAGGAAATGGGGAGATTGGAAGTTTGAATGTAAAGGGTATTTTAACAGTGAATTTTGCTACTTATAGTTAAATCAAACAACAAAGGTTAACCATTAAAATGCCAGTAACTTACTTATTATGAAATTCTATACTAGGCCTAGAACATTAATTATCACTCGTAAAGGATTCTACAATCTTAAACCTAATGATGAAGATTACTTAAGGTTAAGTTTGCTAATATAGACAATAAAAGAGTTAATATTTCTCACCCTTGCCTGGTTGCAGCTGGGTGTCCTTGGGTGGATCGTAGTTCTTGAGAATCAGCCTCTCTGGCAGGTGTCCCCGCTGGAGAGAAGGTCCAGCACACCTCCTGGGGAAGTGTACAGAAGTCTCACCGATCAAAAATGGGACCAGGCTTTTATAGAATAAAGTGGGTTGACTGCTGTCATTTAACCATTAGCTGTACTTCCAACATCTCTCTTTGGAGAATAAAAGGAAAATAATAGAAAAAGCCATGAAGGCCCTGTTCCCACCAAGCAAACACTTTTGTTTATCAGTTCGTTATTACTTTATCTCTGTTTCAGGCCTAGTTGTGGCTGGGCTGAGCTCCGTGTTCTTCAGCACTGGAGAGCAGCTGGTGCTACGAATGTCAGCTTGGCCTCTGTTTGTACATTTCAAGGTTGTTACCAGCTCAGAGTTTGCTAGGCCTTTTCCTTTCTCATGGGAATCTTTCACTCCAGGCTTGGGCCTGCAAAACTGAGTGACAAAAGCCGTTGAATAATAGAGTAAAACTGAGGCAGGCATATTGAGAGATGGAGCATCCTGAAGTCTACTACAGGCTGCCTGATCAAGTGGAGCCTATTGATGAAGCCTTCTTACTCCAGCTCGAGGAGACATCACGATGGCAGGCAAAAAACCCAGTTAAACAGTTCCTGATCAAAATTAGACTTTCTTCTGGCCAGTGTATTTCTTATGAATTGTCTTTGTTCCATGGAAAATTTTGAATATTTTAGCAGAAACAGGAAGCACAAACTAAGATATGTTTTTTGGAAATTCTTCAAGAAAGCCTAGTGGGGGTAGTAGTTTGGTTGTAACAAGGCAGTCTTTGCTGGTGGCAAAAGGAAAAAGGATCCAATTCATCCTCTGTCATATACTTCTGTACTCCCAAGAAAGATCATAGATAGCCATGAACTGCTTAGCCTAAAATACCAAAATCTTGCAAATTTTTCTCTAAAAAGGGTTTAAAAGTATAAATTATTGCTCTCTTTGCTTTCAATTGTAATCTAAAATAGACAAACTAATATAATTAGTTTGTGGTAAGTTTTTTTGTAAACTTCAGAGGATGGTTTTAATATTTTTGTTAACTTGTGTATTGGGCAAAGGTGTTCCTAACATGAGGGGTTGTTTCTGGTCTACCTAACATATGCAGTATTTGCCATTACCTCAGCACAATCCATATCCTAAATTATTTTATTTTAGCAATGTACAGGTGTGCTGGTTTCTTGTTTACAGCTTCTTTAGTTGTAGTTAATCTTCTAAAGTTTAGTCTTTCAAGCTGTGTTATTAACAGGAAATCAGTAATATCAAAAGATCACTCTTTTCACAAATTATTACATTTTTTGAAGCTATCAAAATCGGTGCCTGCCTTTTATTCTCTGTGGATGTATCCTGTGTTTTAGCCATATCTGGATTTTCTTTTACATTGTATGAGTTGGATTCTAAAATCAAAGCCAAAAAAAGAACTTAAAAACAAAAGGGGATTTATTAAAAACCCAGCTTTGGTTTGGCTTTGCTACATAGAAACATGTTAGCAGTTGGGAACTGTGACTCTGGAATGGGATGTAAATGCTGCTGCAAATTTCCCTTTGAGAACCAAGATATTAAAGAGACTTCTGCTTTTTGAGTATCATCCCAATTTTTGTTCTTTTTCTTCAGACTACAGAGTATTAAAGAAATGTTATATTATAATAATCTATTATGTTTTTATTAAGTTACTGTATTGAGCTATCTTTAGTAAAACAAGTTGTCTAATTTCAGGTGTTGCTATCTACACTGGCATGGAAACGAAGATGGCACTAAATTACCAGGCAAAATCACAGAAGCGATCTGCTGTAGAGAAGTAAAGTTTCTAATATTTATTTTGAGGGCGGGAAACTGCATGTGTGAATCGTGAATAAAAGCGTATTTTTTTCTTTTCTAAAAGTGTATGTTTCATTGATACAAATTAAAAAAAGAAGTACAGGGATTTAAAATTTTCTTTGTCTGGTGTCTCATTTATTACTTATAAAATGAATCCTATAACGCTGTATAAACAAGGTTCTCAATACTGAATTATTATTAAACTTTAAGTATTAGAGAAGAAGCCACCATAGTGTGATGCTTACCTTTTTGTGATGTACTGTGTTTTGCTGTTCTGTAAGACTTTTCTTTCACTGGTTAGAGTACACCTACTGGCAGGTTTCTTAGATTATATCCTTTAATATCATCACATTCCTTTTAATTACAATTAAGTCTTGAATTCAGTAGCAGTAACTCTTTTGATACACTTCATTTTGGATCAAAACACAAAGCATGCCTGTGTCAGGTTTTCTATGGTTTAGCTGTAATTAAAAGTTCCATATAAGCATATATGATGGAAAACAAAGACACTGCTATCCCCAGGGGATGAGCTGACATTGGTTTCTTACATTTTTAAAAATAGAAAGGATTATTTTCTAGTCCAACTCTGCTATCTGAAATCAGCAGGTCTGAGTAAGGTGTCCAACCTCGTGAAAAAAAAAAAAGGTGTCATTGATTAAGGCAAGATGTACTGACTGGCTGACTGTCCTTGCACACAGAGACTGAGCAAGGATCTGTCTCTCTCTGTTGTTATTGATGGATATAACCCATGGCTTTTAGTTCATGGCCATCATTGATGTAAATACAATTTTAAATGCAAAGTGTTCCTGCTGTTTCTTATTTTAGATCTGTCTAGAAAGACTTAAAACCATTACAGCTACATAGCAAAATGTTCTCTATATTTATATTTCTATGAAAGTGCTTATGCGAGTCCTTTTTTATTGGTTCAGGGAAATGGCATCAAAAGGTCTTCAGATACAAGGCTGGTTACTCTGTTATGATTGCATTTGTGCTATTGTTTCACTAATATACTAGGTTTAGTCATGTGTCACACGCATTTTGGAAACAATTATAGCAGTTAACGTTTTAAGTAGGAAATGGTCCTCCAGAATATTTTTCTTCATTGGGAAAACACTGTAGAAAAGTTAACATCACGGCACTGTTAGACGTGCAGTAACTGTTAGGCTCAAGCACAAGTATAACATTTTAAAATAAATTCTGTAGTTTATATGCTAATGGAATTTTTGCTTTTTTCTTTTTTCTCAGATCAATGAATGTATTCCTTATTGTATACCTCTGTATTCTCATCAGTAAAGCACTAATAAATACTGTCTTGAAGTACGTCTGGCAGAGTGAACCATTTCGTGATGAGCCATGGTACAATCAGAAAACAGAGCCAGAAAGGAAAAGAAATCTGGTATGGAAAGAAATGAAAATACACAACAAGTTTCACTAAAACCTTAATCTATAAGAATCCTACTGATAAGTATATACAGCCAATTATAAATGGTTTCTTTTCTTGCTAACAGTGGCGACAGTGTATTTGTAGAAATCTTGGATATTAAATTTTTGCACTTCAATTGTATGTGTAAATTTAACTGATGAGAAAATGTCTATTTATTGGAAAAAGCCTCATGAAAGTCTTTTGGAGTGTCCTGTCGTTGATGTGATTTACTGAAGAACTGACCTTTTGCAGAGGAATATAGGACTAAAAGGAATCCCACAACTATTGGCAATCATACAACTGATACGTGTTCAAAAGAGACTGCTCTTTGGAGAGTAGGAACCTCTGTAAAAATACCCCTAAATACCACTTAGTTTCATATAGTCCTGTAACTGTCATGAGTACCAGAAACAAGGCAACAGAGTTGCCAGTGCCCAGTGTGCTCACAGGAGCAAGGACATGGACCAGAAAGGATATCCAGATGATCCAAGCGATGAACTGAACCCAGCACTACAAAAAGCAGATTATTTCACTAAATCCTCCTAATTGGACTAGGAGAAAATTTCCTTCTTTACCCTAAATGTGTGATGAGCACATGCTAGCCAGGCACGTTCTGGATTTCTCATTACCACCAGTAACGCTGTCTCAACCTGCTCAGCAAGACCTCCAACAAGTCTCCACCACCGAATAAATTGAGCAAGGTTATATGCACATTTTCTGCTTGTATTGAGAGAAGGAAGGGAAACCATTTATTTTTTAATGAAATGCTGCCTGAAAGTTATGTAATTTGGTAATCCTTGAATGAATTACTCTAGTTTTATGGTATTTGTTAAGTTGTGAATGTGTTTTACTGTTTTCCTTGTTCTCATGCAGGTGTTCAGCACTCTCAGTAGTTGCTCTAGAACTTTACAACCATGTGTTACTGTTCTCTGCACCCATATGCCTGTAAAGAAAAATACAAACTTAGAACAAAAAAGGTTTTTTTGTCATGTCAAATTAGTTGTGCTGTTATAAATTATGAAGGTATACACATCCTGTGCTGAATTGTGAGCTGTGAAAGGTGTTGCTTATTGTTTGAAAGTTATTAGAAGAAAATAATTTGCAAATGTAGTTGTCTTTCTGGGTTTTGATGGTACAAGAAAAATCAATCTTTTTATCTTGTTTCTTTGGCAGTTTCTTCGAGCTTTTACAGACTTCCTTGCATTCATGGTTCTTTTCAACTACATTATTCCTGTATCCATGTATGTCACTGTGGAAATGCAGAAATTTCTTGGTTCTTATTTCCTTACGTGGGATGAGGAAATGTTTGATGAGGACACAGGTGAAGGACCACTGGTGAATACTTCTGACCTGAATGAAGAGTTGGGACAGGTAAATTTAATCAAATGTTATTTTTTTCAACTGTATATTTTTCAACATCATACTTCTAATGAAGGCTTTGTTTGTGAATCCTTATTTGTGGTTTTAGTAAATACTGTCATAGTGATATCCATTCTTTATTCCTGTTTTCATGTAATGGGTGTTGATCTCAAAGCAGCACACTGAATGAAGAAGAGACCTTTGCTTGATAGCATTTGTATCTAGAAATGTATTATGAAACTGAATATAGGAGTTGAGGTGAAAGAAATCTATATAAATCCTGTCCACTTTTTAAAAAGTTAAATACAGATATTGTGTCCACAGATAATGAAACACTGGGAAATTTGGAAATTTGCCTTTTCAGTATAATGAATATTAGAAAAATCAATCTAGGAGGGAAGTTAACATACTTAATTTCTTTTATGAGTGAGAGAAAAAAATTATTTTTTGTTTGATGCACTTGATAAATGTTGAAGTTTGTTAAGCAATCTGACGTACTAAATAATTGCCTTACTTTCACCATTTAATTCTTAACGCTGCATAATACTCTCAGGTTATCAAATATATACATGCAATCTGTATACAGTACCTATATCCATTATCCAAAATTGAGCTTGTATTGATCTAGCTGTTCTGTTTTAAGGTTTAAGTTTTGGTTTTATTTTTGATGTTATTCGTAAATTCTGGGGCTCATTGTATAAGATAAAATTAATGAAAACTCTATATTGAGGCAAAAGGAATGTTTCGAGGGCAGTAACAGTGCCCATGTATATAACCATGTGTGACAGTTAGTACAGAGTCCTTATTTAAACTAATGTAAATGTAGTGAAGAATTCTGATACTACCCTAAAGACTGTTCTTACAGTAACTGGTCCAAATCCAGGCATGTACATTAAGTAATGATCCATGGGAAATGGAACTTATATGCATTTTGTTTCCATAAATGTCTTGTCGTGCAGCAAGAAAGACATTAAGAACCAAAAAGGAGCTTGAGAGAAGAGTTAAAGTAGGTTGAGCTCATTATTTATATGTGTCATGAGGCAAAAGAGAGCTTTGCTGATACTCTTGTATGATAAAGTCTTTCAGGGCCTACATTTCCGTGGAAGTTGACTTCCAAAAGAAATCGTCTTACTTTTCTGAAAAAGCCTGGATAAGGATCTTTAAAGGAAGGTGTAACCCAGTAATAATCTCAGTTTTGCTAAGACACCTTGGAAAATCTCTGTTCATATTCCTGCTGTTCTCAATTTGTGCTCAATTGCAGATTGAGTATGTCTTCACAGATAAAACAGGAACATTAACTGAGAACAACATGGAATTTGTAGAATGTTGCATTGAAGGGCACGTTTATGTACCCCATGTTATCTGCAATGGTCAAATTCTCCATGATTCTACAGGCATTGATATGATCGATTCTTCTCCAGGAGGCAGTGGGAAGGTATGATGACTCTTTCTAGGTTCTTGGTTTTTTACAATGAAACAGGAAACTCAAACTGTGCTGATGTAGGGAATATTAGAAATGTAGCATCCATGAATTTCATTAATCAAAGTAGATAACTGCAGGAAATGCATCACAACATAGCTCTTTTTCTTTCCTGGTTTAGAGTAAGATTTAAAGGCTTAATAGGAAGTTTTCCGACTTCATGGAGCTGCAAAAGTGAATGAAATAGAACCACAAAATATAGATCTTTCTTTGGTTAGTAGCTAAAGAAACTGGTTTCCATTTAACATTAGCTGCAGCAGGGAAAGCAAGGCAGGGAACTCCTTAAAGGGGAAGATGAGTGTTCAGTGCAAACAGTGAAGATGTGGCCAGAGAAAGGATTATGATGAAAATAAATTACTTTTAAATGTGACATAATATAGCCACATCTGAAACATGCTGCACACTGCATTTGTGTTTTGAAGCCATTTATGGCTTTCTTGCTGTGTAAAGCAAAGTTAGTTGAAAGTTAGGGAGACTTCACATGTCAACTGATGAACAGGGTGTAAATGAGCAGGATAATCATAGCTGAAGGACAAATCTTACTTTGGCCATACCCTTCACTATGGCAAAACAAGGCATATTAAATTATGTAGGTGTAATTCAACAGCCTTATGGTGTTCTCACCCATGGCCCTCAGAATGTGGTCCCAAGGTACATGGTGTTTTTATCTTGGAATTACAATGACACAGGCAGGTTCTATTGAACTGCACTGAAGAACAAGGTTCAGACATGAAGATACTGGTACAACACAGCCAGGTACCCATGAAATAGAAATATGTTTCTTACATCAGAAGCTGTCATTACCAAACGATCCAAAACTTTATAGAAGTTGTTTGCTCCAGCTGCCAAAATGTCCACACTCCTTTTATTTTATATATCTCTGTGAGGTGTTCAAGCTGCATAAGAAATTGAAATATGTAAAGCCTGTTAAAACCTGTACTCCAGGTGCTACATCCCTCTGTCTGGACTCAGAACTCCTAAAATTATACCTTGAGTGGTATTTAATGTAGGTTGTTAAAGTTTAAGCAAAAATAAAGAAGAAAACCTTTAGCCACACCTAGGCACCCAGAGGAGACAAAAGGTGCACAGTGTCTTTTTATGGGCATGAGCAGCTGGACTTGCATGGCAATGCTAGCAGCTATGAAGCAGTTGTGTGGTTACCACTGGGAAAGACTTGGCTCCTCCTAAAGGCAGGTGACCTGTGACAATGCCTTATCTGCTAATGAACAGTAGTAATCAGTGATATTGCTAACCTTCCAAAAGAAAAGTTTTCAAAGGAATACTTGAAAGTGATCATGCATAATGACAACCATTCCTTTTTTTTAGGAGAGAGAGGAACTATTTTTCCGAGCTCTTTGTCTTTGCCACACTGTTCAAGTAAAAGATGATGACAGTGTAGATGGATTGAAGAAAAACCAGCTCTCAAGAAGATCTTGTATATATATTTCGTCGTCACCTGATGAAGTTGCTTTAGTTGAAGGAATACAGAGGTATGTGTGTAATTAGATATTACACTTTTAAAATCTAGAGATCATATCACTGAGGTTCAAAATTATTTTCAGCACAAAAATCATAGCAACAAACACCAAATCACTTAGAGCTGATGATTTCTTAACATAGAATCATGATTATTCAGATTCATAAATCAAACAAGAACAGTTTGGTGTGTTGTTTCAGCAGGTAAGCTTGCCCTTAAATTCTATGACATGCTTAAACTGGGCAGTTACATATTTGTTGTATTCATTCTTGTGATGTGTGTTTCATTTTACAGACTTGGTTACACCTACCTAAGGCTGAAGGACAATTTTATGGAGATCTTAAATCGGGAAAATGAGATAGAGAAGTGAGTTTTTAAAAATACAACAAAATAGACTGATGAGGGGATTTTAATGATGTGCTTAATAAATTCATTCTTTCGCTATACACTGATTTTTAATTCAGAAAAGTCAGAAATTGTACATTTTAGTAGAAAATAAATGATTTACTAATATTTATAATTTTAGTAGACCTTGTAGTTCTATATTTTCGCTTAGTCTGTTAGTTTGACAGTATATGCAATACAAAATGTAACAACAGAGGTGTGGTGTAAGGATCATGACCTAATTTAATAGTTCCTAATAGTTTTAGGAACGATAGGTATTTTTCCTTTGTTACATGGTAAATAATATTTTCGTAATAGAAAATGGTATGTAACCCATTTGTTGCTCACAAATAATCTGTATTATTTACACGAGAGTAGTATCAGTAGAATACATTTTCATAGCTGGTTCAAAGATTATTTAAAACAGATACGGTTTTTTGGTCATTTTCCTTTGACAAGTAGAAAAAAATCCTGTGACCATAATATGAATAAAAATTTCTATAACTTTTAAGTAGTACAGCTGTTTAATGGGGTGTACATACTTTTGAAAATGTTACCTTACACTTCTGTAGATGTCTGCTGGTTAAGGCTGTTGTGTATCTGTGTCTTCCTGCTGACTACACATGGACTCTTGGACACAAATAAGGAACCCTGCTGTGACTTTTCCCTCTTTTAGGGGAATATGGAGGATTTTTCCTGAAGGTTACTTCAGCCTTTTGTGGCTCACCTCATAAGAACTGGAGTCAGTGTAGTTTGGTGATTTATGAAAGCACTATAAGTATTAGGAATTTTCTCCAAAATGCATCGTAATTTGTAGACACAGGCCTTATCCAGCTCCTCGTTAGAATCTGTTGTAACTTCTAGTGAAATAAAACCTGTGGCCTTGCACAGGTTTGGATCCCAGGCTGTTTTAAGGACTTGGAAGTGAATAATCTAATTACAGAAACAGTACAACAGGAGCTTGTGTTTATTTTTCCTCCTAGAAAAGAAAGGAACATGTAATAAAATAATCAATGGCAAATATAAAACCAGTAAAAAGAAATGTTTTTTTTACTTGAATAGCTTGTCAGTCAACACTTGAGCAAGCAAGATTCTTGTAATTAGGTCAGCACTTCTGTGAGATAGGAATAGTCCAAATTGGAAAAATATTAAATAAAATTCTGTATAAACACATATGCACTTAAAGTTTTAGGGGTACGCTAGGTAGCACAGGTAAGAATTAACTTACTTTATAAGCAGGACAGTGCTCTACTGCAAGGTTTCTAGTCTGCTTAAATAAAATTATATTGATTATATATCCAAAGACACTTATGAACACTATACAAATGCTGTTTCAAGTAATTAGAAGCTAAAGGCCTCCCCTATTTATTATTTGTAACCTGCTCTTTCATTCAGTACTAATTCCATGTTGCAGAGTACTCCACATAATTTTCCATGTTAGAAGTTGTGTTTTATTCGTTATGCTTGAAGTCGTAATAATCAGTTGAGGGATCTGGAAAAGCAGAGTTGTTTAAAAATAATTATGTTTCTGTTACAGGTTTGAATTATTAGAGGTTTTGAGTTTTGATTCGGTGCGACGGCGAATGAGTGTAATTGTTAAATCTTCAACAGGTAGGCCTGTCACACATGCTGTTTCTTCCTACATGTTTTTGTTTCACTGGAATTTTTTCAGGTCTATCAAAGAATTAAGCATTAATTACAGTCTGTGTGCCTTTCTTTGTAAAAAAGGGGACCAGGTACCAGCATGAGCACAATTGTTATTAAGAAGTTGGAAGAAATCTTTTTGAAGACTTAATAATTTGGACATTTTTTGAAGAAAGATGTATTTGGCACTTTTGAATTCTATATGCTGTCTCTTCTAGGTGATATATTTCTGTTTTGTAAGGGAGCAGATTCTTCCATATTTCCTAGAGTTAAAGAAGGCAAAATTGACCAAATACGATCCAGAGTTGAACGCAATGCAGTGGTAAGATTCCATTTTATTGATCTGTTCATGTGATGCCAGTGTCAAAGGTAAGTGTTCTAATCTCCTGCTTGATCTGGTAACAGATATGTCTTCCCAGGCACCGAGGTTATTTTATGGCAAAGTGCATGCAGGCTGTATGGGTAGCAGTCTGTTACTCCCTAATTTGAGTCTGTCTTTCATCTTGACCTTCCAAGTGGCAGTTGTGGTGAGATATGAGGGCATTAGATAGGCACAGCTGTATGTCATACCAAAGGTCATCAATTAGCTTTTTAGTATGGCTCTGTGGTGGTTTCAATTAACTTTTGAATTAAAGAAAAGGGAAAAACTTTACTGAAAATGTCATCCCTACTTTTAGTCCCCAGCCTTAGCAATTGTGACTTGCTGCCTTTGATTGCTTTACAAGCTCTTAAAAGAAAATCAAGTAGAGCTCATTATAGCAATGAACGCGTGTCTTAGGGGGAAGGAGTGCAGTGATTATCCTTATACTTACATTTTTGCATGTTAGAAATGAGCTATAAACTGCCTGATTACCTTTAAAAGAAATTTAGAACTTATTTTTACCTGAACGGTAGTATTTGGAGTTGTAAAATACTGAATTTTGCTGTGTCCAAAAATGTGCAGAACCCATTGCAATGGAATATGACTGCCAGCCTTATCAGTAGGATAAAATTTACTGGCATCCAGTACTCAAACTAAGAACAAAGTATTATTACAAGTAGGTGAAAAAATTCCTACAGTGTTAGCTGCTTTTCTTTTGAAGAGAAACTTCAAAACTCTTTGCCAAAGAGCTTTGTTAAGCTTTACTATATGAAACAGCTGTTTGATAATTACAAGTGAAGGACGCTAATGACACTGAAATAACCATTTTCATATCTTATCCATCCAATGTCTGTCAAGAGAGAAATCCAGACCAACAGCTGTTTCTTCATCCTGCGTAATTGGAAATAGGGCTGGCTCCTACATACAGAAGCTCCTGAAAGAAGATACAGGCAGCCACCTGGCACCCGCCCTTATCAATAGCAAGAGTCAGGGAGGTTTTTTAATACTTCTCCTTCTTGGGTTGGTAGTAAGTACCTATACAAAGACCTAGTTTAGACCTGGATTAAAGTTTATTAAGATTAAGTGCCAGTTAAATGGTGTTGTGAGAGGCAATACCTTTGAGGTGGCAAAACTCCCTTTCTGTGTTACAGTTTTCCTGCCTTACGCAGTCTATATATTCCCTGTCTTATTCCGCACAGTCCAAAAGTCTTATCCAGTATGAAACACCCAGAGCTAAATTCTAGTTTTCACTTGACTGAAATAACAGTTGGATTTTCACTTCCAACACTGTGATGTTTTGTTTCTGTCTCTGCTGCAATGCAGCATCAAAATCAGACTCTTCAGAGCTACTATTTATGTTATTGTTACTTATTCTGATTAATCCTGCTTAGTTATACACATAGGGTAGGAAACGTTTACTGTGACTCTCCTTTCCCTAGTAGTCTTATACATCCAGTTGGGTGGCTGAGCTGTTTCTCTGCTGGAGGACTGAGGTTGTAACTGCTTCCAGGGCAGCACAGAATCAAGCTGACCCACCTTCTAGTCTAGATTGTAGTGGACTAGTTTATACTATACTCACTCCAGTATAAAACTGAGTAGTGAAACTCGTCATGTTAGTAGTAAAATAATTCCAATTCTGTAACATTCCAGCCTACACAACAGCAAGAAGCCTAAGAGTTTTCTAAGAGGCATTTTGTTTCTTTTGATTACATTCTTTAGGAGGGACTGCGAACATTGTGCGTTGCATATAAAAAGCTCACAGCAAAAGAATATAGCAGTGTACAAAGGCTGCTTCAGAGTGCAAAGTTGGCCCTTCAGGACCGGGATAAGAAATTGGCAGGAGCATATGAGAAGATAGAAAGAGATTTTATTTTACTTGGTGCTACAGCTGTTGAAGATCGGTTAGTACATTTCTTAGTTTCTTATGTTTAGTGATGTTCTCAAAGTAGTTGAACACTCTCTTGTAACATTTTTTCTGGATTAGAGATGTATTTGAAAAACCCTTTATTTGAATCAATTCCATACCCTTAGCTTACTAAAGTTACATATGGTGACTTTATAATTTAGTAAGCTAGTAACAATAGTTACGCATACAAAAATCAGTATATTCAAGCCATTTATGTGAAGTTCATGTAATACTATATTGAACAAATTGTAGGAAAAAGTTTTGGAGGAAAGAACTACAAAATGGGTATTGAGGAAATGAAGGAAAAATCTTCATGTCTTAAAAAAATGCAAAAACTTTTAACAAAGTTAAAACTTTTAACTGGGAGGAAGCACTAATAACTCAGCAGTACTTCACTGTTCGACATCATTAGCTGAAGGCACTGAAAGTGTTTTAACTGAAGTACTTGTCTGGGGAATGAAGCATCTTGTCTTTTAGGCTATATAAATGAAAGGTGAGACTGAGCACTTTGAAAGCATCAAAACCAGTTATTTATAAACGTACCACTTCCCTAACATTTTTAGAATCACACCTTTGGGGAAATTCTTAGATATTACAACTTTTATTGGAATCTTTTATTTGGTTATTGAAACCTTTCAATAAGCACCTCTGAATTTCTCACTTCTGAGCCATCTATCAATCTATGTTGTCAATTGACTTCTGCAGACTACAAGAAAAAGCTGCTGACACTATTGAAGCACTCCAGAAAGCTGGAATTAAAGTTTGGGTTCTGACAGGAGACAAAATGGAGACTGCTGCAGCTACTTGCTATGCTTGCAAACTCTTCCGGAGAAATACACAAATACTTGAGCTAACCACAAAGAAAATTGAGGAACAGAGTTTACATGATGTGCTTTTTGACCTAAGCAAAACTGTCCTAAGACACCATGGCAGCTTAACCAGGGATACTTGCTCAGGGTAAGGAAAAAGTTGAATTTTCAAGCAAGTAATGAGCTTCTGTGCATTTCATAAACCATTGAATGATTGATCAATTACCTCAAGAGGAGCAACATACAGTGTTTCAGTTGTTAAAGTGTGAATTATTGTATGGCAATTAAGTATAAGTTTGTTCCATGTAAGTTTAAATTTTCACAGTCATGGTTCTTTCTCTGTCTCATTTCTGGTACAATTTTAACTGTTAAAAATCACAATGACATGGTAATTAAACGTAGGAAACGTTTAACTTTTTATGCAGTACCGATTTTCTAGACATTAAGACTCATCAGAATTTTTTGTCTTTGGCTCCAGGGTTGGAGAATGTGCTAAGATACAATTTTGCCTGGATGTTCAGATTCAGGCCAAAAATTTTTCACTATAATACATAAAACATTCAGTAAATTTCCTGAACTTCATAATAATACTTTTTGGTTTATATAATTGTATACTAATGGCTTTGCTCTGCTTGTGCCAGTGGTAACAAAGTGCTGAAAAGGTCTGTGAACTGTTATTAAATATAGTTTACGGTACTTTATATTATTTGTCAAAAATAGCTTGTGTTCTACTATTGAAGATGGAGATGCTTAAAATACATTAATATTATCTGAAGTATCTGAAGGGGGCCTACAAGAAAGCTGGGGTAGAGCTTTTTACAGGGGTGTGTAGTGAGAGGACAAGGGGCAATGGTTTGAAACTTAAAGAGGGGAAATTCCGGCTAGACATTAGGAAGAAGTTCTTTCCTGTGAGGGTGGTGAGATGCTGGAACAGGTTGCCAGGGAGGTTGTGCCTGCCCCCTCCCTGGAGGTGTTCAAGGCCAGATTGGATGAGGCCTTGAGCAACCTGGTCTAGTGGGAGGTGTCCCTGCCCATGCAGGGGTGTTGGAACTAGATGATCTTTAAGGTCCCTTCCAACCCAAACCATTCTGTGATTAATAAATATGGTGTTTCCTTCATAAACATTGGTCCTGGTGAAACTACTTTTGTTGCAAACCCGATGCACAGTGGTATAAGCTTGGAGCACTGAAACTAGAGCACAAATAAACCTCAGTGTATGTTCATACAACACTCACTGCTGACCTGGAGCCTGAGGCTGCTGTGTGATATAAGCCAATCCTGCTGCTCTCAAGTGACTAGCTGTTCCGGTCCAAGCGGTGACTTGGACTCGGATGGGCTCGAGTGGTTAGCCCTTATATATTTAGGATTCGCCCCTGATTTTGGGGATGGCGATGACGCCAATGTATGATATACCAGAAGCCCTAAATAGGAGAGCACACACGTCCACACGCAATGAAGACCAGACACAGAGTTATATTTTATATGTTTTAACTGTTTGAATGGAGTTACAAATGTGTAGGAGGTAAATTTAGAAGGTGGGATGCAAGGGGTGTGTATGAGTATGTGTGTGGGAGTTTAGATTGAAGAAAGAAAACTTATGATAGAGAGGGCTGGTATAGCGCGATGCGGTTTCCCTCTCAATAGGGTCGACGTTGTGCGTGGAAGTGAGGGCCGTTTGTGGGTTTACCCCAGGGAAAGATTACGGTTAATGACAGAAAAAGAAATATTATTAAATCTTACAGTCTCGGCAAGCTGCACAAAGCGGTCTGTAACTTTAAGATGGCGGCTTCCACGTGGCGGTCTGCGGCTTCAAGATGGCGGCTTCCACGTGGCGGTCTGTAGCTTTACAGCAAAGGCAGCAGCGGCTCTGGGTGCGGCGGCAGGCTGTAGGCTTCACGGCAGCTGTAGCAGCGCCTTTAAGACTGCGGGCTGCGCTATAGCAAAGCGGCTCGCGGCAGACGGCAGGCTGCGGGCGTCTTCCCCGACGGGAGGAGGGAGAGAGAGAGAGCGCCTTTGGGGAGATTCACTGTTCTTTCAGGTGCTCTCGAGGCAGTGGGGCTAGCAGATACTGAGCTTACCGCTCCTGCTTTAAGCCCGGCTCTCGAGTAGTAGCTTTATAGTTCTTCAGGCTTCCCCTTTTAGGATTCTCGGGTGGAGACCTAGCCTCCGTAGCCGAGATCCGTGGCTCTTTACCTCTCCTCCTCGGCACAGACGGGTGCAGGTAGGCGGGTGCTGCGGCGAGGCAGCAGGGCAGCGAGGCGGCAGGGAAGTCCCGCGAGCGGTCTCTTTATAGCCCCTAGGAGCCTTCTGATTTGGCGCATCTTTTGAATCCGTTCATTTGCATATAGTTCCAGCCAATCAGATAGCTATCCAGCCAGCTGCAAGAGTTCCATCCAGGGCTTAGCAGCAGCCTTGGTCTAAGGCTTGCCCAGGCTTGTCCTGGTGCAGTCCTGTCTCCTTTACTAGGTGAATAGTTCTTTATGGGAGACAATTTTTCCCTTAGTGAGGGGTAAAACCCTCACACTAGCTCAGAGGCTGTAGAAAACTGCTCTCTCTTGTGGCACCGACCATCTTCCCCCATTGCTCAGCATGTGTTATTGTGCTAAACTGTGCTTCACTTCTAGCAAGGTCCAAATTATTATAGGTATACCAGTAATAGATTAATGTATATAATAATATATTGTCATATTATATATAACATGTAATTGTTATCTTTTAATATTGGAATTACAGGTATACCTGTATCAGACGTAGCCACCACACTAAACACAAAGTATTCATACTGTAAATGTAGACAGTGGCCTTACCTCTCCAGGCCAAGAAATCTCTTTAGGCATTTCCTTCAAAGCATGGTTTATGTAGACTTGTGGGAAAAAAAATATTTTCCTCATCAAAGTAGATTTCAGAGTACCAAAGGCCTTTCCATTTAACTTTTTCCTCTATGTTATGGAATGTGCCACAAAATTAACCTTCTTGGAGCCCTTTCAAACCAAACTTGAAAGGTCATTAATTATACACTCATACTCACTGCTGAAGTCTCTGAGGTATCCAATTTCTGTCTTTGAATTGGCAAAGCACTGAATATTTTCAACATTATTTAGTATTTTAAAATGTCATAAATAGTAGTCCTATACAAGGAATTTCCATTAGAAGTATATTAATTTTGCAGTATTCCACACATTCTTTTTTGTGGAATAATTATTTATTCATTAATTAATTTTCAAAAAAACCCCACCTACTGCCAAATTTAAGATGTATCTGAGAATTTTACAGTGACTCTCAGTTTATATTTTATCCCCGAACAGACTTTCAACTGATATGCAAGATTATGGTTTAATTATTGATGGAGCAGCATTATCGTTAATAATGAAACCAAGACAAGATGGGAGCTCTAGTAACTACAGAGAGCGCTTTCTTGAAATATGCAGGAACTGCAGTGCCGTGTTATGCTGTCGAATGGCACCTCTGCAAAAAGCACAGGTTTGTGTTCTGATTTGTAATTGCTTGTGAGCTGTGCACATACGTAAATACTGAAGGTCAGTACTCTGTATGACTTATTATGGTAACTTGAAATGTTTCCATTCACTTTGGTATCTTCTAAAATGGAGAAAGCCAAAAAAAAAAAGGGAGAGGGCAGAATTTCTACTGGCAAGCAATTTAGATAATGGTATGCTAAAATGGCACCCAGCTGTGCACCTGAGTTTGATTTATGTACATAATGTGCAAATTTGATGTTTGGTGCATGCTGGTAAATGAACATATTTATTGAACTGAACTAATTGCTTCCTTTTGAACCTAACAAGCTTTGAATAGTTTACTATCTGTTGATAGTACAAGAATGTGCATTATTTATTACTGTAGAGTGATATTTCTTCTCTACTTTTAACGTAAGTGGAAAGCCAAGAAAAGAATTCCAAACAGAAAAATGTGTGCATTATCATTTTAAGTACTCCTTCACCATTGTATACTAGTCTGTATCTAGTAAAAACATACCCTTCCATTACTGAAGCATCTTAATATAGCTGGAGAACTTCAAAGGAAACAAACATTGGAATATCCTTTTCTCTTTTTCCTTTCAAACTGTCATGTCTTTTTCTGAGTGCTCAGGTTCATATGAGCATATGTAGCCCTTAGTCATTTTGACAAATGTATTTAGTCCACACTCTTTAACTGGTCTGGAAGTTTGTAGACGTTTTTAGTTGCAGCTGATACGGTGCCACATTTACAGAAGCAATCATGGAGAGATTTGAAGTAAAATTCTTGGATAGTTAGATATATACAGACTCCAATTATCTTTTCTTAAAATAGTAAGAACAAATTTCACCACAGTTAAGAAAGCAAAGTCTTTCAGTCTTTACTTTCAGGATTTCTTTGCATGCTGTGTCACTAGAACCCTTTTAATTTATTAATGCATTTATACAGCAGCTCAACATCTTCCTTTCTTCTGCTCTTCCTTCCTTCTGTCCATCTTTCTCAAAAGTAGTTTGGAAGAATTTGAAAAATGTTATTTTATCTTTGGAGTGATCTTTATGCATAGTAGTTGCATTGGGTAACACTGGTTTTGTATCCCTTCACACAATTTCTTGTGTAACTGTGTTGGTCATTTTTGATTAATTGCATTGTCATGAAAAATAAGCAAACCATTACAGAGAAGAGTTTTTAACACTGTTTTGTTCCAGATTGTAAAATTGATTAAGTTATCAAAGGAGCATCCTATCACATTGGCAATTGGTGATGGAGCAAATGATGTCAGTATGATTCTAGAAGCACATGTTGGTATAGGTAAGTGGGCTTTGTAGACTATTAATTCAAATGGAATGACAAAAAACATGCCTTAGAAATAGGCAGTCTCAAAAAATCAAGTTATGCATTTTGTATACAAAATTTTGTGAATTTGCTGCAGGAATTTTGTGAGGTACAGTGGTGATCTCTTATTAGGTCAATGTCACAGCATTCTTGTATTTTTTTGAAATAATTGTATCTTTGAAATAGTTATTCAATTGTTAAACAGCTTCATCACTTTTTTTTTAAAGGAATCATTGGCAAAGAAGGTCGTCAAGCAGCAAGAAACAGTGACTATGCAATACCTAAATTTAAACATTTGAAAAAAATGTTGCTTGTTCATGGGCATTTTTATTATGTTAGGATATCTGAACTTGTGCAATACTTCTTTTATAAGGTAGGAGAATGCTTATTTTAATTACATAAATCTCAAAAACTTACATGGTAATATCTAACTATATATAATTTGCACAGTCAGTGGTACAAAAAAGCAGTAATTCCATAAAGAGACTTTGTTCAGTGCCAGATGCAAAGCTGAAATTGGATTATTGGTTTTATCCAGACCATGAAGTGAAATAGTTTTTATATGGATACATTCTGTAATCTGGGGTATGTTTAAAAGCAAAATTTGTATCGTCTTTTTTTTATTCTCTCTCTTACAAATTCCAACACAGATTGTTCTACTTATTTTCAGTACTTTCTGGGTTTGCTCTACAGTGGCCGTTTAAATCAAGATGGAAATAGTATCTGAGAACTTAGCAGAGCCTGATTTACATTAGTTTCTAAATTCATTCGGATAATATAGGTGGAGAAAGTTTATGATGTGCATCCCCCTGTTTAGACAGTTTTGTTATGTCTAATGGTGGGATCCAATCAACGTTCTTTCAGTAAGCAGTGAAAGATTGTAGAAAGGAACCTTCAGAAGATAGTTCAAGGTCTTAGTATTTGACCTTGTGTGTAGGTAGGAGCAGATGAATGTTGGAGTCACAGCTGGAAAAATCTTAAAATTATTTTTCTGCGAACCATGTTAACCAGAGTATCCATGTTTGCTCATCACAATTTGTGTCCTACTCTGGATTGTGCGTAATTTGCCTTGTCTTAACTGAGCTGTGCTCCTGGATCACAAAGTTCATTGCCCATGAATTTTGAAACTAAAGCCTTGTAAATTTGCTTTCAAAATATTTTAAGTATTTTTCTTAACAGTACTACTGTAAAATTACAATCTCGATGTGTAACGTCTGCAGCTCTTCCTGCTGTTCCTGCAGTGTTTACTATTAGTATTGTTATAAAACTATGATACACATAGCTAGCATTGTACAGCATCTAAATTAGTGATGATATTTCACTTGATGATTGTGTCATTTTGTCTTTCAGAATGTCTGCTTCATTTTTCCTCAGTTTTTATATCAGTTCTTCTGTGGATTTTCACAACAGGTTAGTTGCTCTTTTTCCTCTCACGGCCACATTTTCTCTTTGCTATTTAAAAAAAATGGATCTTTTAACACTCTGCCTATTCAGCCAAGAAAATTTCTAGGTTAGTTTACACAGTGTAAAAAGAAGAGCATCATTTCTGGTTCATATGGTTTTCAGTGGCAGTTGCAGTTGTTACAGAAATTAATTTTATGATTTACCATAAAAACAGTGTAATTTTGAAAGTCAAAGAACACAGGAAACCAAAATTTGGAAATGGCAATGCAAAGTGAAATATCTGTGGGAAGTGTAGTCTGTTAGGTTTAAGGTTATTGAACATGGACAGAGACAATCCTGAAAAATAAGAAATCAAACTAGTTGTTCATTTTTAGAACTCAGAATGAAAATCCAAGATTAAACTAGTGTTCTCTGGCATGTACAGGTATGAATTGCAAACTTCAGATGAATAGCAGCATTTAATTAGTTGAAAACTAAAAATAAACATTGAAATATAGAAGCAAAGTGAACTGCTTCTCTCCAGAAAGTGCCAACATTCAGGACAAGATCCAGTATTCTCCCTTCTAAATTTTTTATTTACTTCCACCCTGCATCTTTGTGCAGAAAAATCTACCTCTTCTTTCTTCTGAGTGAGGGAACAAAAAACAAAAGAATAATGACCAGACTTAGATAAAAAGAGGATTATTTCTTCAGGATTAAATTGGACAAGAGGAGGACTTAATTGGGAGAAGATAGTATTGTTGCTTTGAATTTGTGGAATGTCTCAAAAGAAAGCTCCAGGAGGAGTAAAAAGGGCAGAACTTTTTCTTTTTTTTTTTGCCTGTTTTTGGTCTTAATTTCAAATGACCTCTGAAAACTTTGTAGGTTTTTATGAAACATTATTAGGATTTGGCTACAAAAGCATGTATTGATGAAGACTTAGTTTCATTTCCTCTTCTTTTATGTGTTAAGTGTAATTCTAAATCAAAAAAGGGAGTTTTGACAATAGTTTTTATGGCATAAATTATCACCAAACAGGTTTTGGGAAATAAAAACTCGTTCTAAGAGTGGGATGATGTGATAAGTTTGAGGGCTAGTTACAATGATGATACATACATGGAAAAATAGTTCAGTGGGAAGAAGATTCAAAGACATGTTGGTGTGTTTCTTTGTACAGCACATTGCAGGCACCCACAGCTGTAGAACCTGTGGAATATTCCCCCTTCCTCCCTGAATGTCTCCATGTTATATAGGCAGGGGAGGGCAGGCAGATGTGCCAGAGAGGAATTTCTGCCTCTACAGGAGTCTGCTGTTACTCAGTTTGGGTAGTTCGGAGTTGGTCTTACAGTTGAAACGGTAGGAGGCGCTGATATGTGGACCATACTATTGAAGGGATCTTTTATTTGACCTTCTGTCCTCCAGATGAGCGGGGTACAAGTGCACAGTTATGCCTTATTTCACTTAGCAGCTGTCAGGGGATATTTGCCTCCATTCTGAAGTGATACAGCTTTGTTTTTTATGAAGAGGTTGACTCATTCATTTTAAATCAAGTGTCAGGCGGTGGATTGGTTTTAAAATTAAACTAGCTGATTTAATTCTTTTCCATCTCCAGACTTTATATGATACTGCGTATCTAACACTGTACAATATCAGCTTCACTTCCCTTCCTATCCTCTTCTACGGTCTAATGGAACAACACATCAGCGCAGACACACTCAAGAGAGAGCCTTCCTTATACAGGTAAAAATAATACATTACACCCCAGAATTTGACTGTTTGGTTGTGGAATCTAGCTCTGTTATAACGAAGTCCTTGTGATTTCTGTATAAGTAGAACATCAGATACACTGCAACAGAAGGGTTGAAGACCACATGCACAGCCTATAAACAACAATAGACGTGTACTTTTAAATGTATATTTACATACTGTAATCCACACCGTTCATTTTAGTGAGTGAGAGCAAAATAGAAATTACTGTTCTACAAATCGAAATATGATTTGTTTTAGTACTCTGTATTTCCTCCAGCCAAGGGGAACAGAAGCATTTTAAAAAGAGGTAACATACTGTTTCTTCTGTGTGCATGTTTTATTCTGAAAGAGGAGAGGACTGAGTGGTAGAGTGTTGTATGATAGAATCATAGAATCATAGAATTGTTCAGGTTGGAAAAGACCTTTAAGATCATCAAGTCCAACCTTATCCTAACCCTATTACCCTATTTCTGATGACCCACTGCTAAACCATGTCCCCAAGCACCACATCCAGATGACTTTTAAACACATTCAGGGATGGTGACTCAACCACCTCCCTGGGGAGCCTGTTCCAGTGCCTAACAACCCTTTCTGTAAAGAAGTTTTTTCTGATATCCAACCTCAATCTCCCCTGATGCAACTTGAGCCCATTTCCTCTTGTCCTGTCATCAGTCACCAGAGAGAAGAGACCAACCCCACTCTCACTACAGCCTCCTTTCAGGTATTTGTAAAGAGGGATAAGGTCTCCCCTCAGCCTCCTCTTCCCCAGACTAAACAGCACCAACTCCCTAAGTCATTCTCCCTAAGTGACAGGACATGCCAACTCCCTAAGTGATAGGATGTGTTCTGTGTGGTGTCCAACATTGTCCTCTGCGTATTGTTTGTTGACTCACTTCTGCGAACTGAAATTGTGACTGGTTTAGGTTCTCAGCCACTTGAAATACTATCCTTGCCAATTAAACTGCATGTGGCCATCTAAATTAGCAACAGTCCCCAGTTTTGGTTCTTGTAGCTGCAAAATGGGTACATTTTAGAGTGGTAACAGTCAGTAATGAAAGAGAAAACATTTTTGAGAAGTAATAACTAGATACCCAGAGGTTAATCAATGCTGTGATAAGTTTTTACCTATGAAATTGAAGAGGGATGCAGGAGAATTACTGTTGAAACCAAATCCCCATTTTTATTTTCTCTTCTATATTTTAAATGTTTTGAGTATAAAAGTGGTCATTCAGAAGGTCTTTTTTGGTTTTTTGACAGCTGGCAGAGGTTATTCCATTAAAACATTTGGGTTTTTATATCTAACAGAGCCTATCTAAGCAGTTTTGTGCAATAGTACAGTTCTGGGCCAGATGAGGCTGCTGTTAGACACAAAGGGTTTTGCACTGTACATGGGTAATCTACAAGGAGAAATAACTTTGTGTGGTCATCAGACAGTTCTTAAAGTGCATATTGTAAAGGTATTGGTTGGTAGTAAATGTTTCTGTAATTCAGGCTTTTCATTTAACTGTGTTCTGATTTACTCCAATGTGTTTTATGCTGTATGCCAAGTTGATACATACTCATTCTGTAGGCAAGAACTAAAGTTGTAATATTTAAATTTTTCTGTAGTAACAAAATGCATGCTAGTCAACAATTCTCTTGTGTGACTAATCCGTGTTTTTTGTGGGAAAACACTCAAGAACTCAAATTCGACCTGAAGCTTCAACTCGACTGTAAAATCCTTGTTTCACACGTTCCACATAAAATTAGTGTTTTGTTACAATATTCTGTGTAAAAGTACCTCATGGGAAATAAAGCAAAGTCTCTAGAGACCTCTAGTGTTTCCATTTAAAATCTACAGTGGCTCATCACATGCACAGCAAATACTGGAAAACAAATACCTTTTGTAAAAAGATTGAAAAATAAATGGGTGCAGCACAGGGGAATTTACTGTACATTTGAAATAAGCAAAATTAAAGTCAGCAGTTAGAAGGGTTAAGTAAAAATTAAATAAAAACAATAAAGAGGAGACATTCAGGAAGGCCGTGAATGTGAAGTGGTAGACAGTTGTCATGTGGAAATGTGGTTTTTTGCATGCTATCTCTTGATTGTTTTTCCCTCAGAAAACTTGGAGTGACATAATTTGTTTAGGCCTGTTGGACGTGCTGATAATGAATGCATCTATCTTCTTGTACACAGAGATGTTGCCAAGAATGCTTTGCTGCGCTGGCGTGCGTTTATTTATTGGACATTCCTAGGAGTGTTTGATGCTGTTGTATTTTTCTTTGGTGCCTATTTCTTGTTTGAAAACACAATTGTGACCAGCAATGGACAGGTTAGTGTTGGATTTGCTCAGTCAATCAAAGGCAATTTTTTTAATGTTGATTGTGCTATAAACATAGTTTTAATTCTTTTCTTCAAGATTTCCAGCACAGATGGTAACTGTTTTATGAGTGAGGGTGAGATAGATGGGTTATCTGTTTAGTGAAGTCTGAACTATGCAATAGGAATTACGTATATCAGTAAACAGGGGCATAGGACTAGATTAACTTAGGAGTAATATATATCATAAATTCCAAGTATTCCCTCAGAATTTACAGAGTAACTTTTCTGTTTCATGCTTAACATGCATCTGATAAATATCTGTTTAGCATATAAGAAGACTCTTGGTAGAGTAGTAATGATCGTAAAAGAGCTTAAATATAATAAGCTTTTTAATATTTTAATTATTTTTTACATATGGCAGCTTCAAATAATCTATCTACTTGCTTTGCCGTCACATGAATGCAAATTTTAAGAACTTTTGCATTTTATTTATTTTACCCATTGATATTTTGGTCTGTTTTATTTGTGTGCTTTTTTTCTTTTTGCTACTTGCTTCTCTTCCTATCCTCAGCTAATGACAACCAGCACTTACATGGTAAGACTATTGTGGATTTGTCATTATATCCATTTCGTCTTTCACTGTTCTTTAATTAAACTGTTAAAGAGCAGTTAATTATTTCCTATAATTATTTCAAAATATCACTTAGACCTATAGATAGAAATGTTCTTTATTGCTACTTCTTAAGTACTTAAAATATAAAGAACTTCTATAGAGTATAAGGTATACTAAGGTATATGAGGTGTGGTAAAGAGCCATAAACTTCAAAAAATAAGTAGGCTTTTTGCTTCCTTGTATTTTATTATTTTATTCTATGCTCTTCTGTAACCTATATTTTGCTGCTGACTCTCTGCTATAGAAAATTTATTAACAGTGTATGCCATAAAGTGCTTGAATGGCTTTAGAAAAGACCCTCAAAGTGAGTGAGAAAATAAACTGTGTGCGATTTTGTTTCCTATATATCATGTTTATGTTTGCTAGAAATAAAATATTCAAATATCATAAAATACCATCTTTCTGGCATCTATTGGGGAAATGAAATTCTAGTGTGTGTGAGAGATTTGTCAGAAAGAGGTTTTCTGAGGACAGGATGAATATCCATTAGAGATAACTGTACACTGCAGCACTTCTTTTCCTGGTACCATTATGCTCTCTGGTAGATGTTAATAGTTCTGCATCAGCTCATATTTAGAGTCCTGAAAATTAGACTTCTTATACCTGTACACATTCTGTAAAACAAACATTCTGTAAAACATTCTGATGGGTCCCTTTTTGAAATTTTAGTGTACTTCTGTTGCACACATTCAATCAAATTCTTCTTGATAAGCTCTAAAGCCAGAGTAGTGCCCAGCTTCCAGATTTTTAATGTTTATATCTACAACTAGACATACATGTTAATATTTGATGATAATATGAGGTGTTTGATGAGACATTCTGACTCTTGAGTGTCAGAATGGGTTAGAAAATTCATTATTATTCAGCATGTATACTTCTGTGTATGTATAAAACTTAGTTACAATTTTAGATTTAAAGGCTTGAAAATGCTAGTGTTCAGGAATAGTCAGAGATACATATGTGAGTTCACACATACATGAATGCTAGTTGGTGTTGATGGTTATTTCCAACTATTCAAATTATACTCACATCTGGAAAAAGTCATTGAAAAAATAGAAGATGTGAAAGGTTTACTGCAAGAATATGTTATGGAACAGGGAAAACGCAGAAGGCAGGAAAGGGGATAAAATGGCTGAAAGTAACACTAATACCATAAATTATATAAGATGATTCAAGTTGGGTTGCAAATTATTAAAATGGGTGCTGAAGCAAAAATTTGTAATTCCTCTTTCCCTCCAGAAATGAACTAATCACCGTTGTTGCAAAACTAGTAAGAAGTGAAGAAAGTCAGTGGCTTTCATTTAGATTGATGCCTGCATCAGACTCAAATTTACACATCATTAAGTTTTCTTCCAAACATGAGCCCCCTGGGATGTTTCTCAGTATTCAGAAGTTTATTTGAAAATGTTTGTATGCTGTAGAGTGATGCTACTAGAATAATGGAAAACTGCACTTTTAATCACTGAGATTTACTTCTTAAATGCCTACCTCAATCATGTAATGGTAAACAAAACTAAGATGCTAAAGATTTATCTTGTATTAATTGTTAGTGTGTGGTGTTCCACTTTGGATATGACATCATGGTTGGTGTTGAAAAACATACTTAGAGACTAACTATATAAGGAAGGTGAGAAGAACAGGAGGCATCATATAAGTAGTTGCAGATTGTAAATGTTGTCTTAGTTTACCCATATAGTAAAATATTACTTGTGTGGTTTTTTTATTTTAACATTTTTAATGCAGGGTGGATTAAATATAAATGTGAAGCTGGGTTCAGAAATAGGTGGGAGAAACTAACTTAAAAGGAATGACAGAATGGGAAATACTAACCAGCAGGAAGGAAGAGAAGTGAGTAGAATGACAGATTGGAACATGGAAGATCAACAAGGGCAGTCACAGGAGGAGGGAAAGTCTTGGGTAGGCTGGGAGCACAGAAAAATACTTGTTGATAAACTAGATGTTAACGAACAGATTTTAAAAAGAGTGATTCACAGCCTGAAGACATGATAGTCAATGCTGAAAACACATTGTTTTTGTAGCTCACACTATCCCATACTGGTCTGCTTACCTTTCTCTGCACCAAATTAGCAGCCTTATGGAGTCCAGTGTCCCTGTGCTATGACCTCGTTTTCGAGCCAAAAAGTTGGGTAGGTGAAGGATTTGGTTGTAGCCTGATGCTTTTTATCTAGCCTGACAAACAGAGATAGGGGAACGTTGTTTCAACTACTTTATTTAATCTAGTGGCTTTTGTTGGAAATACGAACACATCTGTTCAGTATACAGAAACTTAGATGCAAAATAAGACATGGGAATATTCTAAAATGTAACTGCAAGAAGAAAGTTGGTAAACAGCATAATTTGAGCTCCTGAATTTCTGTCCAGTTCTAGCTGCACTGACTTTTTTTTTTTTTTAGGGCACACAAAATATTGTAGTGATGGCATGACCCTATAAAATCATTATATTACATATCTAAGGAAAAGGTCGAAGTGCTGAACGTTTTCTGCACTTCATCTGGTGTTCTGTACACTTGTTCACACACTTTTTAAAATAATGCAGTGGTTACTCAGAATAATGAATCATTATTTATTTTTTAAATTTATTTTAAAAATTATTTTCCATTCCTAGTTGATCAGATTATTTTGGCCTAGTTTCATACAGTCTTGTGGCTGGCTGTGCTCTCCATTCAGAGTTTGTCCCATGGCAGCACATTCCTGTGATCACTTGCCCTTGTAGAAGCCCTGTTGTCTGATATTGGGCAAGCTCATATAGAATAATGTTCATGACAAAGGACCCTGGAGATGATCCAGTTCAACTCTGTGCTTTGTGCTGGGCTAATTAAAGTCAAGTTTCTCAAGGCTTTTTCTAGTCTTTTTCAAGTTTTGAATATCCCTGAGGATGGAGATTCTGTTACTTTCCTAGGTAACCTGTTTCAATGTTTTTCTGCCTTCATGGTGAAAAAAAATTATCCTAATACCTAAGCAGAATTTTTCTTGCTGCTGAAGAGAGGTCTGCTCCAGTTCTTCATCTTTGTAGTTGTTCTTCAAATATTTGTGGGCAGCTTTTAGGTTATTCCTTAACCTCCTCTCCACCTGACTAAGTCCTTCAGCTGCTTCTCACAGGAGAGCTAGAGTTGATCCTTTCAAATTTTTTTCACATCTTTCCTGAATTGAGCGGCCCAAAACTGGGCACGATGTTCTGGGTTCAACCTCTCTGTGGCTGAGCAGATGGGAGTAATAACCTTTCTTCAGTGGCCATGTTCCTCCCAATACAGCTCAATTTGCAGTTTCCCTTATTTATAGAGAGAGCACAGTATAGGCTTGTATTCAACCTGGAGTCCACTGTAACCCCACTGCAACTTCCTTTTCAGCAGGGCCATTGCTCAGCCAGTCAGTTCCCATATATGGCATTGCTCCTCCATAGGTGTAAAACTTTGCACTTTTCCTTATTTAATTTCATAAGGTATCTGTTAGCCCACTTCTGAAATGAATGGAGGTCCCTCTAGATTGAAACTCCAGCTTTCATTATGTCAGCGACTTATTTTTTTTATCACCTGGCAATTTGCTCATGATGCTCTGCGTTGCCATCCAGGCCACTGACAGAGATATTCAACAGTATCAGTTTGTAGTGTGATTCACTGATTATCAGCAACCAAACATCAAGAACTTTTGAGTCCAGTGGTTCAGCCAGTTTTCAACTCAAGTAGTAGTCTGCTTACCCAACCCCTGCTTCCTTATCTTCTGAGAATGCTGTCTGAGTCAAGCATCAAATGCCTTGCTAAATTCAAAATAGATCACATCCACTGCTCTCCCTCCTTAACAGCTGCTCAACCTGTTGGTCCTGCACTGTTGGGTGCTCTTTTCCATCCCAAGCTTTGCTGTTAAGTACAAGGAGCAGGTTTTGCTCATGAAGACTAATATGCCGAGTATTGAAAACTGAAGCATTTTCTTTAACACCTTCCACTAGGTTGTCTTACTACTTTGTCAGTGAAGTTATATTTTCCCCTTGAAATAAAGATATGTGTAACCTTTTTGTCACCTTCAACACCCCTCACTAATCTTAGTTGGAGCTGGGCTTCATCTGTGATTTTGTTCCTCTTTACCCAAATAATGTTTTTATGATACCTTTGTGTGGCATGCCTGCCCATATTGTCATATCTTGTATGCTCCCATTTTGCCTTTTTGTTCATTGAGAAATGTCCTGCTTGGCCAACTGGGTCTTCTGTTAAAATGTCATGTCTTCCTGCAGAAGAGAGTTCATGAGATCTCAGCAGTTTTCTTTCAAAATCATTCAGCCCTTTGGGTATTCATGTCTTTCATGGGTGCAATAGCCTGAATCCATCAAAGTCTCTTCTAAAATACAGTTTCCTAACTCTGTTGCTTACTTCCTCAACGTTTCTCTGCATCCTGAACCTGGTTATCTTCTAGCTGCCGCAGTCCACACAAACTTCTGGGGCTGTATTTCACCACCAGTTATTCCTTCCATCAGCATTAATGGTAATTTCTGATGACTTGAAAAGCTGAAGTGTTTCTATTTCATTATGCAGGTGGGGAGAAAAGCAGCCACAATTCAGAAATGTTTTGTCTTAAAATACATGTAGAACATCTATGTTCTTACGTAGCTTTGATGGTTATCACATTCTTTCTTGTTCTGTTACTCATCTGTATAACATGCTATTGAACCTCCAAGAAATTGTGTGATATCAAGGACAGCAGAGGAGGGAGAGTAGAGAAAAGATGATGTCCAAGAAGATTGATGAACTTGCTGCAGTTTGTTGGTAAATCTCAGTGATTTGTTAACAGTGTTACATTTGATTTTTCTTAAGAAACATACCTGTGAGCTTGAGGTTGAGTGCATTGATTGTGGTTTTTTCCTGTCTGTATGAAATCTGAGGTGTGTACACACAAGGGCAAGAAGCTAAAAGACTTTGCACTGGATAGATGATCTAAAAATTCAGTGGTTGTGTTTACTTGTCAGTTCCTGATACAAAGCAATACATAGCCTCAGTAGGTTTATTCTGGACAATTCATAAAGTAGTGGACAATATTACTTATAACTGCTTGGGACTATTTTTTCTAGATGTTTGGCAACTGGACCTTTGGAACACTGGTGTTTACTGTGCTTGTATTCACAGTTACATTGAAGGTAGGATATGCAGTATTTTATCTGTTGAAACTTTCTTTGAGCTTGTTTTCTAAGTGCTTGTCACAGTTTGACTCAGGATTGGCAAATAAACCAGAGACAACAGTGCTCTCTATCCCCTCCCACCCAGGTAGGGAAGGAGAGAGAGAATTAGGAGAGGGACTTAGCTGGATTGAAAACTAAACTAGACAGCTTTAATTGTGTGTACAATTATATACAAGTATGTTCAGGAATGTGCAAAAGCCTCTTGCCTCCCCCCACCCCCAGCAGCCCCCCAGGCACTCTCCTTAGCTGTGAGCAGTCCCAAAAAGTCTCAGCCCACAGGCAGGAGATAAGGCAGAGCAGACAGGGGCTGGGTTATGAGGGGTATGAGGGTTATGAAGTCAGAGCTGAGGGGTCAACGATGATGGATGGATGGAGTCCTCCCTGGACACCGGCCATGGACAGAAGAGAAGGGAAGAAGAAGCAGGAAGGAAGTTGTCTTCTGTGATCTCTGACCTTCCTTGGAGCTTACGTAGACATATGGAATGGAATACCTTTGGTCAGTTCTGCTGTCTGTCTAGTCCAGCTCCCCTGTGGGGGGGTCACAGATACAATTCTCCTGCACTCAGTAGCATCTGTAGCAGCAGAGCTAAGAAGCGACCTTGGAGTCTCAGAAGAAACATAAACATTCCAGTGTTACAATCCACTAGCTGGAACACTTGTTGCTAGTTAAAAGAGAGCTCACTGAAGGAAAAAAAAAAAAATCAGTAAAAGGAAAATTGGCTTCATCCTGGCTCAACCCAGGACAGTGCTGCTTACTTATATTGGTTTCTCTGTATGACCATACATTGGTCATATTAATTTTAATTAGCTTAAATACAGATGTTGCTATCAGTGCCTTCTTAACTGTGCTCAAAATTAGAAAGCATTTTTAATCTAAATTATGTGTAGAATACATCCCTTTTTTCAAGGGGTGCTGTTTTCTGTCATCTCCTGCTGAGCATTCTGTTGCTTCTAGTTAGTAACAACACCAGTTATTCTTGTTTGTTTTTTTTTCAGCTTGCACTAGATACACACTATTGGACGTGGATAAATCACTTCATGATCTGGGGTTCACTGGTGTTCTACATTATCTTTTCTCTGCTCTGGGGAGGAATAATTTGGTATGAACCCTAATATATATTGCTTCACAAATGTTTTATCGGAAACAGTTTTTATATATTTCACTTTTTTGTCCCAAACAGAATTAAATTTAGCTTTTATGTGTTGCAGAACTCTCAATTGAGAGTTTTCTAAGAGCTTGGGAGGGAGGACAGCATGGTATTCCTATGTCATGGAACATGAGAGTAAGGCAGTTCTCTCTAGTCAGTGAATTTTTAGATTTCCTTTTGAGAAAACTGGCATGGGTGAACTCCCACAAACTGGGAAGTTGAACCTGAACTATCACTGTCACAATTTTTATATTTAACATATGTTAGTCTTATATATTGAAGTGTAATACCTATTTATCTTTTTCCTACTAGGCCTTTTTTCAATTATCAGAGGATGTATTATGTGTTCATGCAAATGCTGTCTAGTGGCCCGGCCTGGCTGTGTATAATTCTGCTCATAACTGTCAGCCTGCTTCCAGATGTTCTCAAGAAGGTCTTGTGCAGACACTTGTGGCCTACAGCAGCAGAAAGAATCCAGGTAAAAATATTATTTTTATTGTGAAGTTAGTTTTTTGTATCAAAAGTCTTCAATAATTTCAAGGTTAGAAACAAGATTAGAACAGAGGTTCCCCACCTGTCATCTGTATCACTTCTGAGCAGTACGGTGAAAGGCGCTGCCTATTAGCTACGTGGTGGTATTTACCTGAGCCCTGGGGCAAGCCCTGTGCCTCTGTACCAGCAACCACAGGGAAATCAGCTGATCACAATGGTGGGAGACAGGTACATGGCTCAACGTGATTCCTGATTTGAGGAGATAAGTGCAAGGGGATTTGAAACTCCATGAGGGGTAGATAGGGGGCACTTACATAGGCCTGGACAGCAGTTCTCCTGCTGTTGTGGAGTAATCAGAGGCACTGCACACACCCCTGAAGTTACTGTATTTCATACCAAGTCATTTTACTGTGAAAATACTGAAGCATTTTACTTTTTTTTTACTAAGTGAAACTCTAATGTGGACATGGTAGCATTTACCATGAAAGCTGAGCATAGTTCTCTAAAATGGAAAACTAGCTAAAAAAAAGCTAAGCTCAAAATAAAACCAGTAGGAAGGGAGCATGTGCTTTTATTGAAATCTCCTTGAAAGTAGGGATTTGCAATTCTATACCAAGGGACTCTACAACTGTATGTGTGTTTATTATTGAACAAATCTAGAATTGATACACTTAAAATAAATGCGATTAATGCATAGTATGTCGTTAAGGAATATGTTGTAAACTCATGCCAACATTCATATTGCATGATCTGTGCAAGAAAATCCTTTCTTAGCAGGCTATTTTATACTGATGCTGTGCCTCTTACTAAAACACATGTATTAAAACTTATTCATATTCTATTGTCACAGTTTAATGCAGGGCCAGCAATTAATAATGTTTTCCTCTTTTATATTTCAACTGACATTTTGCCTGTCCTGATACATTATAGCTACATAAATGTGTCTTGCTGTGCCAATGGGAAGAGCATTTTAAAATCTGTTGTCTCCCTTTTTCTAATCAGCCAAAAGGGAGAAACTAGTGTGTAAATACAGGCTGAAAGGGAAGCCAGGTTCGGTGGGACTCATGGTACTATTCTGGGACCAGCAAACCAGCCTCAATAGAAAATGTTACCTGTATTTTTGACCCCAACAAACTTTCATGTAGATGTTAGAAGGTGAAGGACAGTAGAGGGGTTGAACCTGAAAGATGATGTTATTGTTGTTGCCCTTTTCAGCCCATCAAACATTACTGTTATGTTAAAATAATGAGTACCATTGAAAGTGTGTGTAGTTAGCATTTTGATGTTTATTTGAGAAGATACTTTGCATTAAGAGGAAAGGAATAAAGGAAAGTAAAATTTCCCCTTTGCCAAAGGTAATAAATTCTTCTGTCTTACCTGCAAAGCCCTTGCCATTGCTTAATATTCCTTTAACACCTTGAATGTTGTGAAAAGGCCCCACTCTAGGAGGACAGAAAAGAATAAAGCAAAGCATAAAAGCATTCCTAGGCAGATCAGCATTTAGTGTCTTTCTATTTCAGTATCTTTAATAGATGTCTCTCTGCCATATATATTCCTTGTGGAAGAAATTTATCTCAGTATGGGTTCTGCATGCTTCCTTTAAAATCTAAAGAGGGAGAATGAGGATGGGTTAATTCAAAAAAACAAGCTAGCAAATAAAAGCCCCAGACAAAGGTATTACTGCATTTCTTACAGACATTGTATGTTAGTGCTGGAAAACAAATAAATTGTAAAGCACAGTTTGGGCTTAACACTGGCAGTATTCATTTTTTAATATTTAGTAGAAAATCTTTGACTTTTAACCAGATATATCCCTTGTTTTTCTTCTTCCCTCTCTTTGTTTCTTCCTGTCTTCCAATCCGCTTTGCCTAAATAACTGCTACCTTGCTTTAAACATAAATGATGTGCACGGTTGCTTCCTACAATCTTCTGGGGAAATCAGACTAAACATCAGTGCCTTTCTGTTGAGCAGTCCACCATCTTTATGCTTTCTCAGACTTCAAGCAGTCTAAGTTTCTAATGGAACAAAAGGTGACTTTTTTCTGCCTTTCTGCATGCTTGGCCATTTCATTCAAAGGACAGTAAAAAGTTTGTCATCAGAAGTTATTTACCATACTAATTGTCTCAACTTTTGATTCACACCAGCTGTATTTTGAAGGAGAATATTTTAAATATAGTTTTTCCTTCTTCTATTTGTTTATCTCAAAGATTCTGCGAATCGTTGTCACAATCTGTCACTATCACTACCATTTTTGTTACTGTTGTTACTGAATTTTACATAATGTTTTCCTGCCTCAGGAATCTAGGATTCTTTGATACTAATTTTAATCATTGGTCTATCTGTAGGTGAATGCATGTCATGCTTACATTGTACCTGAGTAAATGGAATAGTTGCCACACAAAGAAGTGATAATTTTCATTATGCTGTTGTTACTACTGCAAGACAGAAAATGTGGTACTGGGAACCATTCAAGCAATCTTTGGAATGTATTAATATATTTTCTCTGCTGTGATAGAAGAAAATCCAACTTTTTTATTAATAAGTTGTTTCCAGCGTGCATTTTGAAACTGAGCTTCCTTTATATTAAATTTTATCAAATTTTCTGCTCCTTCTAGAAAGAAAACAGCTCAAATCCAGAAGTGTATGACATTTCATTTAATATAAAAGTAGAAGAAATGCTAGTAAATCTTGGCTTCCATACAGTCTGCAAGAAAATTCCATTTGCCCTAGTATTAGGAGACTGTTGGTTTCCATTGCAGATTTTTTATCTTTATTTCTTAACTGTTTAAGTTAAAAAAATACATTTCCTCTTCCTTTCCCCCTTCAAAAATGTACAATCAATAAAAATTACCGTAATTATGTAAGTCACAGGGAAAAGACACTAATTGTTTCTTACTATGGAAAATTCTGGCTGAAATTGGCTTTTAAGTGCCTTGGGACTGAACTTTTAACCAATTGTTTTTAAACTTATTTAAAACTTTAAACTGCAGTCCTATAAGCCATATTGCTTTCTTTGTAATAAAAGAGCTTCTGGAACAATTGAAAAGATTAACATAGGACCAGCAGCCACCTCCCAGGTGACTAATTTAGTTCTCATCAGGCTGTAAGAGTGCACAAAGCTTTTGAAGCAATTCTTACGCTTCTAAATTTTTCAATTTAGAAGCGTCACTTCAGTGTGTGGTGGGTGATTGTTTACCATCATTAATTCAGAGGTTTTGAAACATTCCAGATCTGGTTCTGGTTTTTTTTGAGAGATCTTTTCAGTGGTAGTTATACGTACACACACACATGTATGTGTGTATACACATATGTATATGTACAGACAAGTATATGTATATGGATGTCTATTTTATATATATATATAAACATATGAACTGTTGTCTTTCTTGGCCTAAAACATTATTTTGCAAAAGCTTTGGAGGAATCTGTTGGCTTTTTCAGTCAAAATCTGCTAATGTCTCAGACATGTCCCAGGGACTCTGGCTCACTGAAACAAGCTGAATTTTGTGCTTTAATTGGAAGTCGTGCAGCCATGAGGTTTCTTTCAGCCTTTTAAAAAGCAATAGGGAATTCTTTTACATATCCAGTCTACATTAGTTGATTATATGTCTTTATTCTTCTTGCATTAATAGCAGAAGCTCAGCAGCTCTGTTATGGAAAATACAAATTCACTTTAAATTATCCTCTTTTCATTTTTGTAATCATCACTTAAATTGACAGTGTTTCAGCAATCCCAGATGTTTTGTAGCTGATTTGTCAGGTGTTTTGATTCTGAGCTGTAAATAACTTCTGTGCTTTCATTCCTTTTTAAGACTTTTTTTGGTTTTCTCTTTGCTTCTGACTGATGGTTTTTTACTTCACGTTCACTTCAGTCACAAGATTGGCCCATCAGCCTTGTTATGAGATCTCTACCCTTTGCTGCGCTTGGGGAAACCCAAAGTGGTACTTTTGCCTGGGAAAGCCTCTCGGGGGATTCATCATTCTTCTGTTCCTCAATGGGCTTAGCTGCTGCTGAACAACTGCACAGTGCTCTTAGAAAACTGGTCACCAGCAAACTGTTGCCTTTGTCATGTGTTGGGCTCCTCTTCTGTGGAAAACAAAGAAATGGATCTTGCTGTTGCAATGTTTGAATCCCTTGGAAGAAGTTACCTTGGTAACTCCCCAGCCCTCTCTCACTGGGATATAAAGACTAAGCTGCAAGTCAGCGTTCATTAGCACTGGCCCCATCACCTCCCAGTGTAGCACTCCCTTCAATGTACCAGTTGTTCTGGGAAGTAGTGAAGCAGGACATCCGCTCCTTAATTTGAAATCAGTTTGGCCTCATCGTATCACAGGGACCTCTCCCACTCAAGGCAGGTCAGAGGTACAGGTACAGTCAGAGGAGCAGGACACAGCCCACAGTATTTAGTCATGCTACTGTTAAGTGCTTTTGAGAGTAATATAGGATTTTTAAGACAGTTTGAAATGGAATTTAAAAATCCTCAGAGTGGCTCAAAGGATTAACCTCAGGATCAAGAAACAGAAACCTTGTTTTACACTAGATGACCTTCCGTTTTAAATCTGTCATAAAATCCATCACTTTTACAAGACTTTGCTACAGCAGTTACATTTGTACCAAATGGTACAATTCATTCACATTTCTCTCTTGTATTCAGCAAGAGTCTCACTGTTTTTCCTCATCCTTGCAGAAGACTATGAGACATAAAACAGCCCTTAACGCACTGGTGAACAGCGATGGGCCACTTCTTGAAGGAAATCTTTCAGCTTCCGAGCCATAATTAGATCAAAGCTAGGTAACAGTACTGTACGTGTTGCCAGTTTGGATTAATTGCTGTTGGTGAACTGTGCTACTTACAAATCAGCTGTTTCCTCCAGAGTTTTTGATGTACTTTATCAATTTTGATACAAAATGGTTATGTTTTACTTGGAGAGCCTAGTTTATGCAAGAGATGTTCCATGCCACAGGTAAGATCTTTTTGTCTCAGACACTTCCTCCTTTAAGGCAAAGAGCGAATCAATATACCCATATTAAAGTCCTATAAATACATTGTGCTGTGTACAGGTGTTGTGTGACATGTCTTCTGCAAGAACTGCAGTCGTTATGGCAGAGTGCACTCGCATTACACCATGGTGTAGCATGAAGTCAGAAGTAGTTCTCAGACATTAGCAGTTTATCCATCATCTCTCATGCTCTTGAATACATATATAGCCCAAATGCAGACAGATAACCATGGAAAAGGAAGTGAGTTCTTTGTGAATAGGACCTTGAGTCAGGATACTGTGTATCTGGCAGTATCTACCAGAGTGATGTGTTCAGTATAGACCAGCGTGTCGCTGCATTGCTGCCTCGCAGCAAGAGAGAGCTGCGGTAGCTTTGCCAAACACCCGAGACAGCAGCATGAGTGGTGAGCTCCTAAATCCTCCAAACATTAGGGCAGCAGAATGAAGTTCTCTTCTTTACATCATTTCCTTGCCACACCACTGATTACACGAACAAGTGTGAGTAAGCAAGTACGCTTTTTACTCAAATACATTCCCACCTGAATGCCATAGCTGCTCCAGTCCCTTCATTGCTCACCTGACCCCAAAAGCACCACACGAGGAACTATGTGAAGGTGCAAAGTACCCATATATGAAGAGAGGACAAATGCGGTGTAATGTGCTGGTGTGGGCTGCAGGGCTTCAGGGTAGTTGAAGGGTGCTTTTGATTTACTTTTAATGACTGCTAGACAAGCAGTAGTAGAAAACCCAGCTTTCTTGAGTAGCTTCAGGTATGGCAGATTGAAAGCACTTGCCTTGGAGCTATGTGTAGAAAAAACCATGTTTTTATTTTTAGAAATACGTATGGTAACTAAAATGCTTTCCAAAACAAAGTCTGCTAATCTGTTAGCTGATTATCTACATTCTTCTGGATTAATGTTAGTATTTGGTCTATATATGTGTTTAAAAGAATCCAGGCCTCACTGTTCAGAAACATTTTGGTATACTTTGCTGACTTTTCCAAGAGTAACTGTTGTAAGAGAGCTTTCTAATTGCTCTTGGTTATGCAAGAGTAGTGTTTCAAGCTTGTGATTGGCATTAAAAGTGTAATATTAAATCTTGGCCAAGCTACATCATTAATATTTATTTTGTGATTTATTTTTTCCCCCTTTGCCTACTGTGTTGCTGTTAACAGGGAAGGAGGGGGATGATTAAGAATAGAGGATTCACTGGCTTACATAGCGTTGATGGAGAGAGTGCTTGATAACATTGATTTGAATCATGCTTATAATACATTTATATCTTAAATACTGTCACATAACCTCCATATCTTTATACCTGGAAATTACATATGATTTTTGTGAGAAGAGTTAGGGGAAGGGCTGTGCTAATTTTCTTTTAGTTCATACACATGTTCCAGGGTCTTGTCATGCAACCACAGTGTTACTGTGCTAGACCTGAGTATTTCCTGACTGGAAGTGCTGATTCTTTCAGAGTGTGGAGTGATTATGTGGAACAGATAAATTTTAATGGACAGTTAGACCAAGATAGTATTGTGATGTGTAGTACAAATTGCCTGTATACATGCTACATGTAACCTAAGCGAGTCCAAAATAGATACTGCTTAGAAGTATAAAGCAAGTGCATTAAACCTCTGGAACTTTCATCTCTTAGGACAAACCAACTGTTAAGAATTTCTTCTCTTTGGAAGTAGAAGGCAAAGCACTTGAATCTGTTCTATCTTAAAATTCCCCATCAAATTCTGACTAAAAAAAGTTCAGAGATAAAAAGATGTACCCGGAGAGATTGCAAAATGAAACATAAACCTGATTTCAAACAATTCAACTTGAAAGCAGTCCTCTGCGTCATCATCTGTTCTGTAAAGAGCCCATTATCAGGTTTAGAGATTATATGAAAAATTATGCCTGGTTCTGTAGGTCTTAATATAAAACTAATCATATTGAAAGTGGTTGATTGCTCAACAACATGAGGGGTTATACCTTCACATGAAACAAATAGCCAGAGTGGTGATCTAGGTATTATTGTACCAAGGGCACAATGGCCCTATGAAAGAACACAATTGTAGACTTTTAGCTCCAAATTCCTCTATTTACTGGGTGTTTGTTTTGTTGTTTTTGTTTTTTTCCTTTTGACAGAATGCATCGAGGCACTGTCAGGAGCACATCTCAGAATTCACACCTCTTGCCTGTCCGAAGAGCCCAAGATACAGGAGCAGTGACTGCAGCAATTCCCCAGCAAGAAGGTCTAATTCTCATTCTAAAAAAATGATGTTTACGCACTGGAGAGGCGTTGATTATTCAGTACTTCCCTCTGTCTTTGGCTGTTCAAATAAGCATTGCCATTCCAGTGCAGGCTACTGCTACAGTGGGTCAGGTTTGGAAACGTCTGTATGACAGAACACCAAGTCAAGCCTTTAAAAACTGTATTTTTGCTTAGTTCTTTTTTCAGGAAACAAAGATGTCACAGAACTATATGTGGCTTTTGCTGTCTGAGGTAATGTTCAGACAAACAGGATCAAGAGCTAGAAGTATGAACCCTTCCAGGCCAATAGGCCTCTTTTTATGTTTTGAACTGCTGGAGCAATGAACAATCTGCACAGTCTGGTACTGTGAGACTGGTAGCACTAAAAATTCTCTTCATCCTGTGTCAAGATTTTTGTGCATTTACTGCTTCTGTCATCTTTAGTAATTTTCTTTGTTGCTTTAAGTGTAAAGTTTCAGTCAGTGACCTACATTTTGAGATCAACAGTTTTAATTTTCAGCCAGAAGCAATGACCTCAGTTCTCTCCAATGAAAGTCTCTTAAAACATATTTCACAAGTGCTGTTTCTGATTTTCCTCTGTCCTTTTTCTTTCTTTGTTCTTTCTGTAGAACAAACTGGTGTTTCCTCTGTGCAAATCTGCTTTCAAGAAACACTCTCTAATGTTCACTTCCTTGTAAGTGGCCAAATCAGGGCTGTGTCTGGTTTTCAGTTCGTTTTCCCCTGTAGAAAGATAGGCAAAACAATCCTTGTGTAGAGTATGTACACACGATACGAAGTTAAGTTGGCTGTTAGATAGGTAAATATAATCTATGTTGATATCTACTCAAAAATGGAATGTAAACATTTTGCCTAAAAGGTCTTTGTGAATTTGTCAAAGATGCAGATTTACCCATAATTGTAAAATACGCATAGCAGAAAGTACTATATAGGAAACCTTTTCTGACACATTTTGTTTCTTAAAAGAAGAAAGGCTGTTTTTCCAAACAAGTGTCTTTTACTATTTGCATTCACCCTGTTAATTTTGATTTTTTTGTGTGTCTTGTTAAATACTGGCTAATGGGCTTGCTAGACATATTATAAAGCACACAACTGTTACCTTTTGCAAGCAAACCACGAGGTGGCACACGCCTGTTTACTCACAGTTGAACCGTAGTTGCGATACGAGAACTAGTTTGACTGTAAGGGTTCTGTTTGAATTACTTTGAGAATGACAGCCAACTTGCACTTCTGTTTTCTCTGCTGTATTTATGTTACCTTGCACTAATTCAACTATTAGCTGTGTCCTTGTCTTGTTTCTTTAGTCCAGTGTTTTATTTTGGGGTGCAAAAATACTTGAAGGAGTAATCTGATTTCAATCAATTTCAGCCTGATGGTTAGAACTGGTTAATAACCGTAGTCATTAAATACCTCTGCGAGGACATTAGCTAAAAAATTATTTCAATGTGAAAACAAAATACTTTGAATCAGAGCTGCAGCCTTTATTGGCAGACCTGGCCAAGACACTATTAGTTCTCTTTTGAACAGACTAGGGTGGTAGAAAAACCTATTTCCCTTCTTGTGTTTAAAAACAAAAAAAGGAAAAAAAAAAAGGCAAAATAGTTTACTTACTAGTTTTAAAAAAATCAACTTACTAGAAAATGTTCCTCACAATATTCTGAGTGGTTTTCTCATTAAACAAACAGCGAATATTATTAAAATGCCCTGGGACAAGCAGAGATTATAAAGTGAGGTGTGAAATTTTCAGTATACCAAAGATAAGAGGATTTTTAAAAGTCTACTGGTGAGCACCACAGATGAAGGTATTTTTACTATTTAACATGTAGCACTTTTAAGTTTCAAAGAACATCCTCATCGAAGTAACATTTTGAAATACGTTACATATGCGTGTGGTTGTGGGTGTGTGTACATAAACTTGCCATTGCAGACTTGAATGTTGGTCAGTTAGAACCGTCCCCTACATAAAACACTGGTGTATATATTTTTAAGAAGTTAATATGGGTATAAATTTTATACCAGTAGCAGTGACAAATTTCTTGTGTGTAGTTAACAAATTATTTGTAATGTATTTTTTAGAAAACTTACAATTGCCTTTGCACTGAAATATTTTTCATACTGTAGCTATTTATAAATCTGTTTTATGCATACATTTGTTAACACACCATTTCTATTTTTTTTAAGTATATGTTTTGAAGGCTTTTTTTATACCTATGAGTTTTGGCCACTTAAATTTAGCTTAGAGTGGAGCTGTGGCTGAATGTTAAAATTCTAATGAATGTCAAATTAGAAATATAGGTCTATTGCTCTGTCAGTCTCACCCAAACTACTGTTTTGTTGGTATTTGTGATAGTGGTGATTAGAGTCCTGTACTTTCAGTGCTATACTATTACTGCTAGCTTTTTTACTCTATAAAGCCTCCTGCTTTTTTACTTTTCTGAGTTCCATCTTTTAGCCTTAAACAAGGAGATTTTTGCTTGATGTTTTTTGAAAATGCTGCATTCCTGTCCTGCTTACTAACAAAGCAGTTCATTGCAAACTTCATGTAGCCCTGCACCTAGAAGTTACTGACAGTGTTGTTCAGGCTGAAACACCTATATAAGTGCATGGAAAATTTTAGTTAAGCATGTCACTTTTTGGAGGAGAAAGAATGCTTGAATTTAAGTGGAAGTTTCTGCTTTGATTTAGCAATACTTTTACCTATAAAAGTTGGTACTGTTTGTTTGTTAAAATAGACCGTTTAATGGAAAAAAACATAAAACATCAACTCGGTTTCACTTAATGTGCTTTTGCTTCAGTCCGTTACTATTGCCATGCAAACCTAGTCCACTGCAGCAGGTGTTAACTTGGAGTTTCATTGTAAATGGATCAGATGATGCAAAGATGAAAAAGTAGAAGTTAGATCAAAATCCATTAGAATGCGTTACAAATGAGACACTGAATGGAGAAAGATTTTTATGTATTAAAAAATAAAATAAAATAAAGGGGGAAAGTATAAAAATCTATATAACTTCCTAACTTGCCTTGTTTAAATTGTTGCAGCTTTAACAGCCTAGTGTCTCCATAACTGCTTCTATAAATGTCTTGAACCTGGTAAGCACTAACCAAATGTATGTGAAGACTTAGAAAGTACTTAAAGCTTTTCAGCCACTGAAGTTCATATATCCCTGCAGTGGCTTGTGGCAAAAGATGTTTTTTGTTTTACCATGTACAATAATTGTTTGTTCAGCCACTTAATGTAAAAGCTTACAGTTTACTTTCTTGCTTGCATTAGCCTGTTTGTCTTGAACCCACCTGGCTTGCAAATATAAAAGGAAAAAACATAGCTTAATTGAGCAACTGCACTACTTTTCTTTTGGAAGCCAGTGGGATCATTGTGCTCATGCTACTGTCTCTGTTAAAAAAAAGCTTTAATGGAAATTTGTGAGAGTATTATGGAAGTGAAAAAGTACGTGATTCTACTTTGCAGAATAATCTAAAAGTCAGTTTATAGAGCTTTAATTTTTTACCTTATGAGAATTCACAGAATTTTAATCTGCATTGTCTCTGACATAAATTCTGTGCTATGTACACATTGCATTTTAAATATCCTTTCATGATCTAATGTAAAGTAGAATCTGCAGAAGTTGCTGTATGAGGGCTGGGGGGTAGTTATCTGTGCATTAAACATTAAAGATGTCTGTAGTCATCAGCACCAAATACTGAGACTTATTTTTAATTGTACAATTATAGGTGCATTTATTTGAAAATAAATCAGCCTTCAAATCTAATGTTTAGATTATCCTATACCACTTCATGTCTTTAATTTGAAAAGTCAGTGTGTGAATACATTACTGTAAAGTTACTTTTCAGTGCTATTTTAAACTCTTAATTTCTGTAGAATACCAAATATGACTTGTTTATATTCAGTCACATTTTGGATCCTTACATAGAATATATAAGCAGGAGACATGAATCTGCTTGCAATAAATACAAACATTCAAGACTGGTTTAAGTTTGCTCACAAGTAATTAAAATAATTCTAGTATGAATATGAGAAGGTTTCATATTAGTCTGTAATAAAATGTAAGTAGATAACAGAAAATTGAATGACTCTTTGATTCTGTTATTGAATAAGCTTGTAGTCACATTTATTTTCAGAGAGTATTTATCATAGAATCATAGAATCACTTAAGTTGGAGAAGACCGTCAAGATCATCGAGTCCAACCACTAACCCTGCTCTACCAAGTCCAGCACTAAGCCATATTATCCCAAGCGCCACATCTAGACGACTTTTAAACACATCCAGGGATGGTGACTCAACTAACTTGCTAAAAAAGCAAGCTAACAAAGGGGAAGTTCAGAGAGGACTGGAACGTGAACAGTGATTGGGGCTTGTTGCAAAGCTAATAGAAATTGGTACCAGTCAGGAGAGCCTTGCTTCTCCTGCACAGATTGGCTACGTGCTTAAGTGCTTTCCAAACTAAACTCAAATGCTACACATGAGAAGATCTGCATTTCCTTATGGTTCTCCTGTGTGGCGTACCCAGAGCTATTTCTCCTTTCTTTTGTAATATTGGCAATTTAAAGAAACTGAATTTAAAGTGAAAACAATGTGCTTTGCCATCTGAGTTGGCAGCAGTGTTCACAGATTCTTACAAAAGAGGCCGAGTGCACAGAAATACCATCATTATCTTTCATTTGGTGGTACCATTTTGAGATTTTCTGTAGTTTCAGAACTATTACAGACTATACAGTACATCGACACAGTCAGACTGAAGGTATCCTAGACACCCTCCACAAAGCAAGTCAGAGCATTAGATGCCCTCCTCTTTCCTTCTGAGTCTATATGCAATGTTTAGGCACTTTGTATATTGGTATTGTACTTGCCATAATAAAGATTTCAGACTAACGGTTTTGTATTTATATGAACTTTTTATCCAAACAATACAAGCACATTGTACCCATCTCCCTTCTGTACGTCAAGAAATGTGTTCATGCGAATGAGCTTCTGGAGAAGGGGGTTTGAGGGGACAAGGTAAATATGGAAGATGTTTTTCTGTTTATTCATGCAATGAAGAAAAAAATGCATGAATTTCAATTAGAAAGAAATATTAAATTGAAAGTTTTTTTTTAAAAAATACTGTGATGATGCATCTAGATTTCAGGAGGAACACAATAGAAAGAGGAACAGATTACAGAATGTACCCTCAGCAAGTTTGCTGATGACACTAAGCTGGGAGGAGTGGCTGACACACCAGAAGGCTGTGCTGCCATTCAGAGAGACTTAGACAGGCTGGAGAGTTGGGCGGGGAGAAACTTGATGAAGTTCAACAAGGGCAAGTGTAGAGTTTTGCATTTGGGGAAGAGAAACACCATGTACCAGTACAGTTTGGGGGCTGACCTGCTGGAGAGCAGTGTAGGTGAAAGGGACCTGGGGGTCCTGGTAGACAGGAGGATGACCATGAGCCAGCAATGTGCCCTTGTGGCCAAGAAGGCCAATGGCATCCTGGGGTGTATTAGAAAGGGTGTGGTTAGTAGGTCAAGAGAGGTTCTCCTCCCCCTCTATTCTGCATTGGTGAGGCCACATCTGGAGTATTGTGTCCAGTTCTGGGCCCCTCAGTTCAAGAAGGACAGGGAACTGCTTGAAAGAGTCCAGCGCAGAGCCACAAAGATGATTAAGGGAGTGGAACATCTCCCTTATGAGGAAAGGCTGAGGGAGCTGGGTCTCTTTAGCTTGGAGAAGAGGAGACTGAGGGGTGACCTCATCAATGTTTACAAATATGTAAGGGGTGAGTGTCAGGAAGATGGAGTTAAGCTTTTCTCAGTGGTGACCAGTGATAGGACAAGGGGTAATGGGTGCAAATTGGAGCATAGGAGGTTCAAGGTGAATATCAGAAAAAACTTTTTTACTGTGAGAGTGACAGAGCACTGGAACAGGTTGCCCGGGGAGGTTGTGGAGTCTCCTTCACTGGAGACATTCAAAACCCACCTGGATGCGTTCCTGTGTGATGTGCTCTAGGTGACCCTGCTCTGGCAAGGGGGGTTGGACTAGATGATCTTTCGAGGTCCCTTCCAACCCCTAGGATTCTATGATTCTATGATTCTACCTCCTAGGTATACAACTTTGCATTTTGCATGTAAAAATATGTTTACTTAAAGGAAAAAAAGATACAAAGTCGGTGGTTTCTGAACAACATTCTAAATGGAATACATTGTCTTCCTTATGCCCTTTTAGTAAGTTACTTGTAGACTTCATTGAAAACTATTTCTTCTATGCTACAATCAGAATACATTTTTTCTGCAATATATCCAAGACAGCTGTATAAAATTTTCCCTAAAGGTTATTTTGATGTGAAGTGTGAGATAGGTTGGGGACAGACTGAAGTTCCTTGGGTTTGTTTTCTGCATATTCTGATTGCCTCAGGTGATACTCTACAGGAATTTAGAAATAGTAATTGACGATTCTAATAAAGCTTTGTTGCTGTGTGTTTCTATTACACATACTTACAAGTCTTTTAATTTCATTCAAATGGTAAAGCAGAAGTCGTAGCAATTCAAAGGCTAAATTTACACTGTGAAGACAGGACAGGGATACAAATAAATACAGCCATTAGCTCATTTCATTATACAGAATAGTATATCAGATGCCTCATGTCCCCTATCTAGGTTTAGATGTGTTTATTGGAAAATTACAGTGAGGGATCAGTTCTTTTTTAGCTGGTGAGTCTGCAGCAAATTAATAGCGGTGAATCTTAATAATTTCAGTGTTTATTTTCCATTTAAAGGAGACAAATAGGAGTAGTATTCAATTTTAAACCACCAAAAGGCTTGTTGTTGTTTTCCATTATTCATTTTGGTTAAGAAATCGCATGGTGCATAAAGTTCTAAAAAATATATCTGGTGCAGTGTCCTGCTAGGTTCAGAGGCTCCCTATTGAGGTTTTATCAGGAAGAACTTTTAACATCCAATCTTCTTATTTAATGTGAGAAAAACTGATGTACTGCTTGTTCCTAACAAGGAAAGCAATGTTAATAACACACATCAGTGCTTACCTTGAGACTTTAAACTTACTTTGTAAAGCTACTTCAGACTGAAATGTTAACCAAATCTGAAAGCTAGATCTTGCAATCTAATAAACACTGAGTTTTAGAAAAGAAGGAAAAAAAATCTTGGTCCAAGGTTCAAACATCAAGTGGTCTGCTTTTATTTCAGAAAATACTTCCAACCAAGTAGCTATCCTGGAAGAGTATTCTTCTAGGAAGGACTGAGCAGCTTGCTTCTAAGAGGATTATAAACTGCGTAGCTAGAGAAAGTTGTCAATTTTAATTAGGTTGAAGTCTTAACTGTTTATTCCCAGCTACAAAGAGGTACAGTGTTCCCTTTTATTCTGATAAAATTATAGCTCAGAAGGACCTCATCTCCTAAGGGATTTTAGGCACAAAATGACACAGCTTAACACTGATGCAGTGATACAGCTCAGTACGTTGGGATTCAGATTCAAATTCCTGACAGTTGGGATTCATGTGGCTTTTAAGTGACTTCTTAGAAAGTCCAAATTAGGTATTAATTTGAGCCTACAAGCAGTGCTTGTGCATTACTGTGCTGAAAAGAGACTGGTCCAGTTAGAAAAAAAGCCAAAGATCCTTCGATTATAGACAGTACTGCAACGTGAGTCAGCCTTCCCTCCATCCTTTTGGATAAGGCCCACAGCAGATGATTTGGAATCCACCTTCCTTGGAGGCCCTGGACTTCACAGAATCACAGAACTACCAAGGCTGGAAAAAACCTTTAAGATCACCAACACCAGCCTATGACCAACACCACCACACCATCTAGACTATGGCACTAAGTGCCACATCCAGCCTTTCCTTGAACACATCCAGGGATGGTGCCTCCACCACTTCCCTGGGAAGTCCATTCCAATGTCTAATCACCCTCTCCGTGAGGAAGTACTTCCTAATATCCAACCTAAACCTCCCCTGGTGCAGCTTCAGGCTGTGCCCTCTTGTCCTGTCACCAGTTGCCTGGGAGAAGAGCCCAGCCCCCACCTGACTACAACCTCCCTTCAGGTAGTTGAAGAGAGTGATAAGGTCCCCCCTGAGTCTCCTCTTCTCCAGGCTAAACAACCCCAGCTCCCTCAGCCTCTCCCTGTAAGACCTTCCCTCTAGTCCTTTCACCAGCCTTGTTGCTCTCCTCTGGACCTGCTCCAGCACCTCAGCGTCCTTCTTGAAGTGAGGGGCCCAGAACTGGACACAGTACTCGAGGTGAGGCCTCACCAGTGCTGTGTACAGGGGGAGGATTACATCCCTACTCCTGCTGGCCACACTATTCCTGATACAAGCCAGGATGCCATTGGCCTTCTGGGCCACCTGGGCACACTGCTGGCTCATGTTCAACCGGCTGTCCACCAGCACTCCCAGGTCCCTCTCTGCCAGGCTGCTCTCCAGCCACTCTTCCCCCAGCCTGTAGCGCTGCCTGGGGTTATTGTGGCCAAAGTGCAGGACCCTGCACTTGCTCTTGTTGAATTTCATGCTGTTGGCCTCGGCCCATTGATCCAGCCTGTCCAGGTCCTCCTGCAGCTTCTTCCTACCCTCTGGCAGATCAACACTTCCCCCCAGCTTGGTGTCACCTGCAAATTTACTGAGGGTGGACTCAATCCCTACATCCAGGTTGTCAATAAAGATATTGAATAGGACTGGGCCCAGTACTGATCCCTGGGGCACACCACTGGTCACCGGACGCCAACTGGATGCAGCTCCATTCACCATCACTGCATGCTTATGAGGAATGCCCAGCTGTCTGATACCTTCTAACTTCACTAGGTGTTTATTAGAGTAGCAGCACAGAAAGTGTGCTTGCATCCCTTGTGCATGTACAGAACAACCTATGTTTGAGTCCAAGATGATCTCACTCCTAGGTGGTACTGGTCTATGTCTAACATAGCAGGTGCCTACTGCAAACACTTAGCTGTTGGACATAATTCTGGGACTTCATTTAAAATCTACTTCTTTAATTTTTCTGAACAACTATTATATTCAGTTACTTCTGTTTTCCATTCTGAAAACAGCAAAACAAGGAAACAAAAATCCACAGCATCATCACTTTACCTTAAAATGAGAGTAAAGCTGATCAGCTTCACCCCCCCTGCCCTGACACATTGTTTATTGCCTTAAAATCATCTTGATCTTCTAGTTGCATGTTATACCAGCAACTTTTACTAGCAGCTAAAATGCTCTATACAACCATGAAGTAAATCTTTGGAGAACATTTTCTTAAAATGAGATTTTACTCCTAAAGCTGATTGTTAAGTTGAAGTCCTAGCTATTGTACACAGTTTACAGTCTTTTGCTGCCATCTTCACAGGAAAGTTGTATTCATGGTATTCCATGAAAGAGCTTTTTAATATGCAGCAGTTAAAAAGATACTGTAAATCTTAGTACCAAAACTAGCTAAGTCAGCTGACCTAAGTTTACTGAGTCCCGCTATAGCCATTTCAAGAGTATTGAGGTTTTTTGGTTTGGGTGTTTGGGTTTTTTTGTTTCTTGAGGTCTCTGGTGTTGTTTCCTTCTCATAAAAACTCCCAGTCTCTCTCATGTAAAATGTGAGCAACTCATGGAATCATAGAATATCCTGAGTTGGAAGGAATCCACGAGGATCACTGAGTCCAACTCCTGACTCCAGCCAGTACAACCCAAAAGTTGAAACATAGATCTAAGACTGTTGTCCAAATGCTTCTTGAGTGCCAAGAAGCTTGGGACCATGACCACTTCCCCAGGGAGCTCATTCCAGTGTTTGACTATCCTCTCTGTGAAGAACTTTTTTCTAATGTCCAATCTGAACTTCCTCTGATGCAGCTTTAAGCCATTCTCTGGCATCCTATCACCAGACAGCAGAGATCAGCTCCTGCCTCCCTGCTCCCCCTCTTGAGGTAGCTGTGGACATCAAAGAGGTCATTCCTCAGGCTCCTTTAAGCTGAGCAAACGAAGTATCCTCAGATGCTCCTCAAACCTCATCCCCTCTAGTCCTCGAGCCATCTTTGCTGCCCTCCTTTGGACGTAATCTAGTATTTTCACACCCTTCTTACATTGTGAGACCCAAAACTATCTGCAGTACTCAAGGGGAGGCTACAACAGTGCTGCACTGTATACAGCCCAAGGTGCTGACTGAGGGGTAAAGAAGAGTTTGAGGGAATTTGGAGAAGAGTAACTGCTTTGACCAGCCAGCAGGAAGAACTTTGAATGTACACAGTTAAGAGATGGTTAACTGGCACACACATTTGGATAAGTAAAAAATGTGTACAGGCAAAAAAACGCAAAAAACAACCACCTGTAAAAAACTGAGAGTTGTCCATCTGAAGAGTTTGACTGGTTTCAGTCTTCAATGCCTGTCCAACTCTGTTTTCCCAAGAGGTAGGAAATGAGATACGTGTGTTTACATCTCCCATTTCTTGCCTGTTACCTAGTTCCTGACATGCTGAGGCATCTCCCTATTTTAGCACTCCATTCTTCATTCTGAAAGAAGGAAACCATTCCTTCCACATTTGAGCAAAGTATAGTCCCATACCTGGTAACAAGGGAGATCTCTCTTCTCCATGCTGTCTCAGAGAAGCATTCAGCAGGCGAACCAGCAGAGCTGAAGCAATGTGGTCACCATCACAATGGTTACTTGCCTACTTCTATCCAGGAAATATCTGAACACGTGCACACAAACACCACATCCCCAGTGTGAATTTCACATGGGAGATCATCTCCCTTGCCTTCCTCCTGTATACAGCTCTGTTGCCTTTCCCAGGGCTCTTTCTAAGCACGTTAAGATTCAAAATAAGATCATCCATCCTTTTCTCTACTAAAATTGTGCATGTTTTGGAAGTTAACTCTCTCCCTGTTTAGTCTGTTTATGCTAGTTGCTCCAAAAGAGTAACTGGTTTCATTGGACTTTTTCAATATTTTTTCTTCTTATAAAAAGTTGTGGTTTGAAGGTATTGGGAAAAAGGAATTTTTAACCCACTGAGTTATTGCAAACTACCTGTATCCTACGAATTTTGGCTTGAGTGACTCATTACCTGACCACACATGTTGGAGACCCTCAAGGGTGAATTTTTTTTTAGAATAACGGTATTTGTAAGATAAGAGAAAAGGTCATTTTCATATATACCCCAAGATTTGAAGATAACATAGAAAAGGTATGGCTATATACATTCTAACACCCCCCCCCCCCAAGGAACTTCCAATCTCTATCTGAAAGATGCATTTTCCTCGTACTGATCTGGTTCTGCATCAATCATGATTATATCCTTCAACTCACTTTGGGCAATATGCCACTACCCTGAGCCCATGAATCTTTCCATGGCAGCCTATCTGAATAATACTCTTACACTCAACTTTGGCATCTTTTCTTTCCAGATGTAGTTCATGAGAACCATCTGCCAACTCTTTATTTCTAAATATGCATGAACATTGATACACAAAAGCTGAGAGATTATCTTAATTTCACTGGCAACTAATCTGCTCATTCAAGAAGTCTCCACCCTTACCCATTGTTTAAGAGCTGTTGCTATTTTAGAACAGTAAATAATTGGTTTCTAGAAGGCACTTGTGTTTTTCTTAAGGTTAATATCCAACTACCCTATTAACTTTTCAAGCAGTTCATGAAGATTTACATTCCCCAGACTTTTCCCAGAGATACACACTTAATAATTCTGATTTGTCATAATGAATTTTATATCCAAGTATTGAGCCAAGACAATATGTATGGAATCCTGCTGATTTAAGGAACAAAATGGATGCTGAGTGAAAAGCCCAGACAGCTGCTGCCAGACACTATAATACAGAACCGGTGATAGTCTAGTCTGTCTTCTCATCACCTATGTGTGGACATTATGGATGCTGTATTAAAATGTGGGCTTGGGAGTTAGGAAAGTATTACAATAGCATAAAAATAAATTTCACTGATCCACAGTAGAGTTCAGACATCCTCTCACACAGACCAACCTGTCAATCTGATGAATGTCCATTTTGAACATTTGCAGCAACTCATATTTTACCTTACTGTTTCACAGACATTTCATCTTACTGCCACATTACACCACTCTTCTAATACGGTTCAAGGTTTGCAAATCCATTCGTTCTTTACCACCACACTGGATGTAGTCAAAACTAACATGCTTTTCCTTACTATTATTTTAAAAGAAAGCCCATGTTTTTGTCTAGTCCTGAACATTTTCTTGCCTTAACTATTAGTCTTCAATACATTTCAGCTGTTTCGTGATACACAGCCCAAAACCCTGATCTGCAGTTCGTGCTTCCTGCAGAACAAGACAGCAGCATGTATGACTTTGAAATCCCTTCCTTACATACTGCAGACCAAAGCACATCATGTTTTGTCCCAGCAACTTCTCCACTCTCCTCTCCCTCTCTGCCTCTTCTCTGCATAAGCCAAAGCAGGAATTAAGTGGAAGCTGTGTATTTGAACAACTCAACATCAAAATATGATCCAAGAAGCCAAACATGAGGTTCAGGTTCAGGCACTGACAGCTGTGTGTGTACAATGCAGGTGTCTCAGGTCCCATTACAGCCAGCAGAAGATTCACTGTTGGGAGGTACACTGAGAATAAAAACAAATAGTACCTACAACATATTTTTAATCATGGCATTCAGCCAAGTCCTTTAGTATGTATTGTATTTGTTTGACAAACGTTAAAAATGTATTTACTGTCTAACGGGACTGAACATAAGCACTGTGAACTCCATTAACAATTTCCATTCTTTTTTAAACTCTTGGGAAAGCCACACAAAATATCTACTGGGAGGAAAAGAAAACATACATGGCAAAGGCTGTTTTGCAAAAAAAAAAAAGAAAAAAGACAAAATATTCTTGGTGCCTTCTGTCATTATGACAACAGACACAGAGACATGCAAAATTTGAAACACGATTAGTGAGTGGCTCTTCACACGCCATTAGCGGCACGGACTTACAGCTTCATCCTCCCACGTGTTTTTTGTTGCTTGTGGCTGTGTCCCCAATACACAGATTAGTACTAATCTTATTTAGCTGACAAGGTCCAGACCTTGCAGCCTGAAGCTGTGAGGTTTTGTAGGACCTAAGCATCTTTAAAGTCCCAGGTCTCTAGCCAGGGAATCTTCCTCCTTCAATTTAGATGTATTTCACACTAAGGGTTTGCACACGACATAATCAGGGTTTAGAAACCCTTGGTCGTCATAGATCACTTCTCCCACTGCTGATTCTCTGTGATGGCTCTTTCAAGAGTGGGCGCTCTGCTTCGGCATGGGTCAATGTCACCCTTATGGGGGTACCTGTTCTGTATGGCTGAAAGAAGTCGGCTCCACAGGGTGATATTCCCTGTCTTATCACCAATTGCTCTATCAATACCAGCATCCTTAGCCAGGGATCCCAACTGTCTGGCTTCTCTTTCATCCAGGGTATAGGTGTCGGCTCCACCATCAAAACATTGGAGCAGCCAGGAAAGAAGCCCCTCATTTTCATTGAGGGTAAAGTCCTTTCTTACGAGACGCAATTCCTTTAGGGAGAAAGGCTGTAGCAGGTCATCATCCTTATCTGCTTGAGAAGGGCCTGCCTGTTTATTTACTTGAGAAGGGCCTGTTCCATCATCTGCTTTAGAAGGGCCTGCTCCATCACCTGTTTTAGAATCGTCTGCTTCCACAATTACATCTTCTGATGCTTCTTGAAGAAACTCTGAATATCTCAGACGGGAGCGGGTATAAGGATCATTTGCCTTTACTTTGCCCCTGGTCACAGGATTAACTTTTACTCCTTTGAATTGAATGGGAGTGGACTTAATCTTTGCAGAAGCACATGCTTTTGTAGCAGCACCAGTGGTGGTAGCAGCATCATGGGTGGTAGAAGCAACAGTGGCACCAGTAACAACAGCATGGGCAGCAGCATTGCCTGGGGGGAACTGGCAGTGAATGGAACAACACCTCACTCTACGCATCCACAGGACACTACAAGCATTCAACAGAAGCATCCCCAGTGAAACTATGCTATTTAGATCAAGAGCTGGGATATTCAGCCTGAGTGGGAGTGGAAAGGCAAAATTGAATCTGCCATTACCAACATAGACCTTCCTATCCACATGCACACTCAGACTGCACACATACAGTATCCCTATACAGATCAATATCATGATGCCTGTTATCACTAAATAGGTTATTACACGTTGGTTATGGCTATAGTCTTATCAATGAACCACAGAACAATAACAAGAACAGATACACTAAGCTGTAGTATCCCAGCCACACAGGACATGTACGACTGCATGTCGGGTGCAAAATTCATCTGTTCAGTTCTCAACCCATCCATACCTTCAGTAGACATGGTGTTCATTCAGCTCCTGCCTGGCTCGCCAATTAATTATTGTCATGGTTTGACACCGAGTTGGCAGTCAAACCACTAAAAATAACACTCTCGATTTACCCCACTCCCCCTCCTCCCCTAAGGTAGGGAAAGAGGGAGAAAAATGAGAAAGAGAGGCTTTCTGGGTTCAAAAGTGAAACAGATTGATTTTAATTACTACTGATAAGGGAATATATATTTGTAAAGGGATGTACAACACCCGATCCCTTCCCTCCTTCCCTAGCGACTCTCACAGCAACTCTTCTCCCTGGTGACTCCAGCTGAAGGGGGGAGTGTCCGGGCGCACGGACGGGGCCCTCGGGTGTCGGCTGGGAAGAACAAATGAAAAAAAAAGAGAGCGCCAAAGAGAGGGCGATGGAAGCAACAGTAAGCAGGAAAGTGAGTGGAAAAGGAAAAAGAGAGGCTTGACTTCTAGGATGTCTTAGCCTATACTGAAAGCCAAATAGAGAAAATATTATGAGAAGGGAATATTCTGATTTGCTGATCCTGCCTTCTGTCTAATCTGCTCCCCCATAGGGGGTGAGGCTGCAGACAGTCAGAAGTGACCTTGGTTATTATCAGACCACTGGCACTGCTAAAAAGTTCACTGAAAGAAAAAAAAATAAAATCAGCAAAGAGCTTCACCCTGGCTCAAACCAAAACAGGGTTACAGGCAGATCTCCCTGTCCTCCCAATACATTTAACAGCTGTGGGACTGTTAACAAGAGGCCTGGCCTGACTCTTATAACACTGAAAGGAAGGAAGGGAGGGAGGAGAGGAAAGAGAATCACACACTCCACACATCACATCTGGTTTACAGGCACCAGAAGTTGGAAGAGTCTGATGCTGTGCCAACCACTGAGGAAAACAACAGGACAGATTTTCCATGGCCACTTCCAGCACAAATTTGCTAGAAATCTCACATATTGCTAAATCAACGTGCAGGTCAATGCTTGCCCTGTAGAGAGAATTCCCTATGCCTGTAAGAAACCAGGCCTTGTGACAGACCTTTGAGACTGTGTTGCTCAAGGAGAGTAATCCCCAGCTCCTCAGGCCCTCTCTGGAAGCTCTGCCATGTGGGATAGGTATGACAGGCACCAGCTTCATGAACACTGCCTGTGCTGTGCTGCTAGTGCTTTCCACACGGTGTTAGAATGAAAAAGCACAGAAAAACCCTTTCTGGATTTCAGAAGAGTTCAGAGTTTTTAACCTGCCGTTTTAGAACAATATAAATGAAGAGTCTCTCTCCCACATTAGCTACAGTTTCCCTTAGACTCTGCTCCTGTTGCTAACAAATTTCCTAGTACTTTCAATAGGAAGGTCCCACCAAAGGATTCCCCTTCATCAGCTGATTTCCTGGAGAGAATGTTCTTCTTGATTTATTCATTCCTCTTACATCTTACCAAGACTGGACTGTATCTTCACTTTTGTTCCAGTGACTAGGCTCAGGGAATCATGGCTGTAAGTGGTAGAAAACTTACCATGAATGATTTAATCTTCAGACCCTGTGTCCCCTCACACAGGTTGTGACAAATGCTTAAGAGGTGTCCCATTCCACTATCTGTTTTCTAAAGCCCAAGCCTGTACACTGCTGATTGATCAAAATGAGTTCAGGAAGGACATCAAAAGAGCAGTAAGTGTGCATATTTTTTTCCTTGTAGCTAATTAGCTTTCTTCCTAATCAATACACTTCTTTGAGTGCATTGTCTATTTGATTCCTCCCTAAGCCAGTTCCTTTCAACACAATCCCATTCCTTATGCAATCATCCTGGGTTGCACCAAGAACTCTGGTGAGCACAAAAGGATCATCCAGCTATAACAAGCTGAATCTTCAGCAATGCCCTTTTGACAAAATCTAACTTGCTATAGGCTAAAAGGACTACTATGGGCTATGCTGGTATTGAGAACAGAACAGAATAATTTAGCTTGGAAAGGACCTTTAAGATAGTCAGGTCCCACTGTTAACCCAGCACTGCCAAGCCCACCACTAAACCATGCCCCTAAACACATCTACATGTATTTTAAATACCTCCAGGGATGGTGGCTCCACCACTTCCCTGGGCAGCCTGTTCCAGTGACTGAAAACCCTTTCAGTGAAGAGATTTCTTCTAATACCCAATCTAAACCTCCCTTGACACAATTTTAGGCTGTTTCTTCTTGTCCTTTTCCTTGTTACTTGGGAGAAGAGACCAACCCCCACCTCACTACAACCTCCTTTCAGGTAGTTGCAGAGAGTGATAAGGTCTCCCCTCAGCCTCCTTTACTCCAGGCTAAACAACTCTACTTCCCCCAGTTGCCCCTCACAGGACTTGTTCTCCAGGCACTTCACCAGCTTTGTTGCCCTTCTCCAGACCCACTACAGCACCTCAATGTCCTTCTTGTAGTGAAGAGCCCAAAACTGAACACAGTACTCAATGTTCAACCTCACCTGTGCTGAGTACAGCGGGACAATCACTTCTCTAGTACTGCTGGCCACACTATTTCTAGTGCATTCAGCTTGAATTTTCAGCCATAGAATAACCCTGGAAAAGGATTATTCTATTATTTATGGAAAGACTGCTGTTATTTTTAGTGAGTTCTTTGGATTTGTATTAAGGTAAATATTTCATACCAGAGGAGGAGAAATTTCTAGAGATACTTTACACCATTAGAAAGCAGAGTATGATTGCACAGTTTCCCCTGACCCTATGAGTCATGTTTGTTAATGTTCCCAATGTAGTAAGAAGACAGGCTAGGTTCTCTAGTAACGTGTTTTGCCCACATCTAGCCAAAACATGGAATTGTGCAGCCTACCAATAGGATTCTCTGAAGTCTGGGCTCTTCCTATTCCCAGTTTATCAAATTTATTATATTTGCCACTAATAAATCTTTCAACCCAGTGCTTTATTACACATACCTCAATTGCTGTGATTTTTTTTTCTGACTGCCTTTGCTCTAATAAAATTTTTTACAGCATTCAGCAATTATTGCCACAAGTACAAAAAAGAGAATAATTGTCAGTCTATTTAAAAAAAATATTTTTTTAATTTCCTCTTCCCTGTGAACAATAATTACTATTTTATGCTCATCATGTTTCAAAAATCTTCCCAACGTACCCTGGAGAACTTCTCCAAATAACAGCCTTGAGGCTTAATTTTCTGCATGTTTTTTCTCAGTAGATTACTATGATTTTACAGAGTTTGACTCTGCACGAGACGTGGCTTAGACAGGTTACTCAATAAAAATTGGTCTCAGCTACCTGGTACACACAATTCATGTAATCTCTCCCTGAAAGCCACTGCTGTTATTCTGTAGCCCCTCTAGACTTCTTAACTGACAGAAACAGGTACAGCTCATACTAAGCTCATACTAAGAGAACTTCTTCCTATAGCACTGTAGTTCAGCTCCCTCTTGAAATATGTGCATGTAGAATCACACCAGACCACACAGGGCACACAATAACAATACCCTATTTAGATATCTTTGTGCACCTCTTCTTACTCCTTACAATGTAAAGCAAAAATATATTCTAGAGTGTTTTTCTGGACAAATTCAGCAATAGGCACAGGGCACGCAACAGGGAGAACTTAACTCCTGAACTAAAGGCCCTTGACTGAAAACAGTTGCCTGTCTTCCCAACCTGACTCCCAAAGCAGAGCTATGCCACCAAGTCTCAAACACCTTCCTGAGTTTCTCCCTTCATAATCTGCAATGTCTGAGCAATAGATAAGCATGTCCAGCACCTCAGCACTTGTTAGATCCTTCTGGCCTTTCTCATCCCAGCTTTTGTTTGATCTGAAAAAAGTTAAAAAAAATAAAAATCATCAAAATCACCGTTGTACAATTTTTGCCAGAGCCATCAACTTTGTTGGTTCACAATCCTTAGGAATCCCACCCTACTCTTCCTATTTAGGATGGATATCTTAAGATATCTCAACCTCATTCCAACCCACTTCTACCTTCAGCTGTCATAATGTGAAAACACACATTTGCTCTACTGGCTTACTTATTTTCTTAATTTCTTCCAAACTCCTAAATGCCATCTGTTCTTCACATTTGCTTGAAACTTAACTGCTTCCCTGCTGAAATTCAACCCAGCTTCTTGGCATAGCCAGAAAAGAGTATTTTCCATGGAATATAGCATTCTTATAAAAACAGAAGAAATAACAGTAGTGAGGAAAGAAAAGAGAGGATATTCGTAATGGTATAAATGTCTTCCATAAATTCTGTTACTACTAGCCAATGTAATTGTGTCTTCTTTCAAGCAAAGATTTCTGCCGAAATCCTGCCTGATCAAAAAATGCTCAGATCTTCTTGTCTGACTTCTCACTGCCTGAAACCAGCCAGTGCCTAAGGTTCTGGTTTGACACAGAACACAGCAGGGATTGCAAAAGTCAAAAACCTCATGTTTCTACTAGCAAATTAAGCAGGTCAGGAACTATCCTTTGGCACAGGAACCAGCTGGCACAACACGACCTGCATATGCACAACTCAACTCTCTTATCTTCCAAAACAGGTCAGCTGGATGCAGACAGTCTGCTGGGAATGGCCCCTGGCCCACACCGACCCATAAGCTGTGCTGGCAACTGCTTCAGAGACTGCTAGTTTGCTAGGAGAGAACCACGCTGGGGACACCACCACCAAGGCAACAGTACAGAGGATAACCATATGCTGCAGTTTGAGCCTGAGCGCTAACCCCCTTGAGTTTACTGCTATAGGAGTAGTTATAGGGATAGAGACCAAAAGTGCCTGCAACACAAAACAGAACTGAAATCTAAATTGTATGTTTTATTGATGGCTCCCTTATGCTTCACAGACTCCTCTTTCAAAGCTATTTTTGACAGTATCTCCAAATTAAGGCCTCCCCTCTGCTTTTTCACGTCATCATTAAATTGGCCCTTTTCCCCGGACAACCAACACGATCTTTTCAAGCAACACTGAAAAAGTTCTTGTGAGGTACTGAATAAATAAAAACAAAAAAGTGCAGTTTCAGATAAATCACTGTTCTCTCTTAGAGAGTCCGCTGTTTTGCAGAGGTGTCACAGGGTCACACTTTCCCATGGCACGCTGCAGCACAGGGTATCTCATGGAGAACAGAGCATGATTACTGCTAAGGCGACTTGATTACCTGCTCACACCTCAGGTTCTGTTTGACCCTTGCTTTAGATGAAGCTGTTGTAAGTAGCCACTAGATACTGAAACCTTGTTTCTGTAAGCCATTTCCTGACACTACCTTGGGTCACCGAGCTTTAAGACAGAGCATTTCAGGTGATTAAGAGAAGTGTACACAGCATCTCTCTGTCATCTGATGCATTTCAAAAATCAGATGCCTCTCAATCAAGAAAGTGCAAGAAATGCATGGTATTTCTTTGTCCTCAGTCCTGGAATACTCTTCCTGAAAAACTTAGTTCCCGAAACCTATGGTTTGGTTATCACGAATGTAAACCACCACTTTTGCAGCAGGGATGTAGAGAGTAGTGTGAAAGACTGCTAATCGCCCAAGAGAAGAAGGGATTGGAAAAGTCTTGGGTGCCTCCCCTGAAGCCCACGCCTTCTCTGCAGCTCCCATTTTCCATGTGTTTATAAATGCAAGACACCAAAGCATATGCTGTGCACTATTTTGCTTAGAGGCAAAGTTTTAACACTCAGGGATACCCAAATAAGAAAACAAATACCCATTGTTGGCTGGTTTGTTGTTTGTTTGTGTTGTGTTTTTTTTTTATAGTGGGGGAAATGTCTAATTCACCTCCAGCTGTTCAATTGTCTGATGAAGATGTAAACACAAAAAGCGCTGCTATCTTTATATACACATTCAGGTAGAATAATACAATAAAATGCCAAGAGCCGAACACTGACATACCAGGAAATGTCAGAATGAAGCCTGTAAAATTTTCCCGTGGCTCACGCAGGCCATTCCTCTGTCATCGCCTTCAGTCAGCACAGTTTCCCAAAAGACGAGACGATGCTTCTACAGGTTGTAACTGCTTTCCTGGAAATAACCGCTTTTCCTAGAAAGAGGCACGTGAAGACCTTAACTCCGACACTTCTTCCTACCCGATGAACACCCACCCTTTGTAACCTCATCGCTGCGAGGCGGCGGTGCCTCACCAGCCTTTTGCCGCCGGGTAGTTGAAGCAGCCTCTCCACAGCTCCTCACAGGAGAGCCCGCCCGGCCCCCCCCTCTCCACACGCCCCAGTCCTGGAGCTCCGGCCCCAGCGTGTAACTGCCGGTGGCCGCGAAGGACAAGAGCAATTCCGCCCTCAGGTTAACCCTTACCCCTGCTCTAAAATAAAAGGACAACCGTTAACAGCCCGGCTGGGTGTGGCGCGAAGTGAGGCGCTGCCGCCGGCCCCGCCGCAGACGGGTCTCAACACCCGCGAGGGCGCCAACGAGGGGCCCAATGAGGCGGAAACGCTCGCAGGTCGCCCCGCTCCCCGCCTTGGTAGCCCGGGTTTTCGCTCGGGCGGAGGGCCGGCCGCTGGCGGGCGAGGCGTTACAGGTGCTCGAGGGAAGCGCGGCCAGCGGTCCCAAGGTGGCGGACCGCTCTGCTTCATTCCCCTTCCCAGCCCCACTACACAAAGGGCCTCTAGTCACCTCCCCCGGGGGCACGCACGGGTTGAGGGGGTGCCAGTGCTGGGGAGAGGAGCGGCGCCCTGACAAAAGGCAGCCCCTCTCCGCCCACACCCCCCCCGGCTGCGGGCGGGGCCCCGCGGCACCTCCCCCGACGCTGCCAGCCATCTCGCTAGCCCCGGGGGGGTGGCGCTGCCCCACTCTCCAGGGCGAGCTGCTGAGCGCCGGCGGCAGCGGCGGCCACCTGGTCCTCCGGGCAGGGTGCCGAGGTGAGTGGAGGCGGGCGCCTCGTGGCCCGCGGGCAGCACCGCATAGCCCGCCCGCCCTCCGCTTGCCCCCAGAGAGAGCCACCATCTTGCCGGGGGCAGCGCTCCCCTGTGGGCAGGGGATCGGGGAGCCCCCAGGCTGCAGGGAAACCGCCCGGGCCGGGCCGGGCTGCCCGAGCTGGGTGAGGGATTTACGTGGGGGGACGCGCTCCGTGCTGCTGGCCGGCGGGCGGGTTCTCCTCACCGGGCACCGGCGGTGGGACTTCACCCCCGGCCACCGGGACTCCTCGGTGTGGGGTTTGTCGGGGGTCGGGAAGAAGGGTTCTCTTTCTTCTCTCTTTTTTGCTTCTCACAGTTTCGGTGGCGATAGGTCCGGGCTAGGGGAAGAAGAGAAACAAAGACAAGTAGGGTAACCTGCCTGAGAACGAGCGAACAAATAAACGCGGTGGGCGCCATGGAGTGCTCTCTGCTCCCCTGGGTGGGGTGGCTGGGGCTGCCCCGCCGCAGCCTGCTCTGCTCTGGCTTGGTGCGAGCGGGGCTTGGGCTGTTGGTTTTGTAGTAGATGAACTAAGCATCCCGGAATTACAGAAACAAAGCGGTCCCCCTGGTGTGCAGAGAAGATGGTTTAGATGCGCGGTTTTGTTGGCCGATGTTACCTGCAATGGTTAATCTACAGGGACTCTAAAATAGGATATTTCTGCCGTTTGTGGTGTTTATTTACTTTTTGTGTTTCACTGGGGCTGGACTGTTAAAACAAATCAGCCAGCTGTGTTGTCTGTAGATTTGTTGGGTTGTTGGTTTTTTTGTTTGTTTTTACTTCTGTTTCTTTTTGTATCTACAAAAGGAAAGGGACTTAAGTGTTTGCTATCTAACAGCCAGAAAGATTTGTTTAAAGATATTTTTAGCTGACAACCTTGAAAAGAATGTAAAACTTTATCTTGATAGACTTGGCAATAGATTTTCGCTTCCAAACCCCTGATTTCATTGTTAAAGCCAGTCTGATTTTGTGATTTTGAAATGACTGAAAATGTGAATCGTAAAGGCTCAGAAAGCAAATAAAAATAAACCAAATTAATTCTTTAAAATATCTCCTGTATGTTGCCTTTTTATGACAATCTTCAAATACTTTGCAGAGTTTATTAGTACACATACAGCCATTCTGACTTGGGGAGTGGAACGGTCAAAATAATGTTCAGTAGCAGGGTCTATGTTTATTAAATGTATTCACCCTGTGCAAGTTTGGTTGAAAAATAAAAAATACCATTCTAAACAAAAGTAAGCAGCTTGTCATTTAAGTAGGAGGGGAGAGGAAAAAATTTGATTAGGACCTTAATTCAAGAAGATGCGTAAAGCACATGGCTAATAGAGGCACTGTTGTAGGGTAGAGAATTGATGGTTATTTTTGTGCTTGTTGATGTTGCATGCCATTTCTTGTGTTTTGGGCCTGGCTGCTACCACACAACCCTCTTCTCTGTTCTTATCTCTTCTGTAGGGAGGTCTGGGCGGCATCCACATTTTTTTTTCTTCTGTTGAACTTTGAAATTCTTGTGTTTCAGATGGCTTCCAGAAGTGATATGCTTCACTGATTCAGGACTGGACTATACAAAAGTAATTACAGAAGCTGCATGGAAAGGCTTTTTTTTTTTGGTTTTTTTTTACAACAAAAGTGTATGTAAAATCAGTCCTGGAGGCAGCCACCTGTGTGCACTGTTGATACTTTGCAGGAGCTTCAAAATAGAGATCAGGTTTAATGATATTAAAATGTATATCTACTTGAAACTTTTAATGCAGTGCTCCATTCAAGATGAAGGTTATTGTCAGTTGCTATTTCTAACAAAATTATCCTGCTGGGTAAATCTATAACAACTTCATTAGGAAGTATTCAGTGTGGTTACTCAACAGAAGATTAAATCGCAAATAGATCAGAAGAGAAGTTACTTCTTTCCTGAAGGATCTCCTTTATCTTGCACTTCTGTTCAGGAAATTCTGCAGACACAGGACATTGGCAGTGCTCTTCATCTCTGTAGACAGGCATTAGGGACTGTTTCCTTGACCTTTAGGAAACCTCAGCCATGCCTTTTTTCCCTTCTGTGTGTTATGGTGAAAGGCTGAATGCTGAAGCTACAAGTCTTAAAGGTTTTTTTATGGGTTATTGTGAAATACTTTTGATCTGCGACAAGTGGGGGTCAGGAGGGAGGAGGAAGAGAAGGCACTTGGGGAGTAGATGTTCTGTGAGCCCTTTGAAACAGGACACCTATTATATGTTTGTCAGCAAGTCGGTGGGTTGAAGTGACCCAAGTGATCTCCCAGAGACCTGTGTCCTATAAGCTGAGGAAAGCACGCACTGTTATATGGTCACTGAGCAAAGATACTGTCCTAGGAGCTTTCTCCAGAGAAGGAAAGGTCTTTGACATACCAAGTTGTAATTTCAAGACAAACTGCTAATATTCAAGTGCTTGTCATAAATAAATAACTAAATAAAAAATGAACAGAACGTGCCATGTATTCCCTGACCTTCAGAAAGTAGCATATATTTTGCTTCTTTCAACAGAATTAGTTTAGGAGTTAGGATTTGCATGCTTGACCACAGGTACCTCTGAGTTAAACAAATGGTATTTGCATAGTGTCTTCATGCTGGTGGCAGTGTCTTGTGTTTGTCACGGCTTTGTGTGTGCAAGAGTAACACACTGGTGAGATGAGAGTTTATCAGGACAACAGCTTGAATAAGGGGAGATTTATTAGCCCGTTAAAATAAGGGGTGAAGCACATAACCAATTACTGATTTAAAACAAAACCTAGCTTGTCATTGTCTGGGGTCTTGAGAAAAATCTCCAAAATGTGATCAGAGTGGAAACGGACACAGACTTTGAACAGTTTTAGAGAGATGTACGCTGCTCTCCATGCCATTTTAGAGAACACCACATTCAGGCCAGTATAATTACTTGATTTCTCATGGATGGAAGAAGAAATGAGTGGGAAACAAAACTTTGGCATATGGGGGCAGTATGAAGGAGCAGGAGGAGAAAAAATTTAGATACCTAATTCCAAAAGTTTTCAGGAATGCAGATGTTTTTAAGGAAATAATGTTTTTGCTAATAATGATCTGTAGGCAACTAGAATTTTATAATATTGTGCTTTTCTCACATTTACATTAACACTCCTCAGATTTTCTTTGGTTATATTCACTGAAGATAGGGAAGATCTTTCACCTGCCGCTAGACATGAAGTTTGTACAAAATGGGACAGCAAGCCACTTTACAAATCCAATGCCATATTGAAGTTGGAAGCCTCTGTTTTTTCCTGTGGTGGATCCAAAGCAGAAATAGTGTATGTATGTAAGATTGAGATGTCTGAAGTACTTGAGATGCAGCTTAGATTAGTGTAGAATCACAGAATAGAATAGGTTGGGAGGGACCTTAAAGATCATTTACTTCCAATCCCCCTGCATGGGCAGGGACATCTCCCACTAGACCAGGTTGCTCAAAGCCCCGTCCAGCCTGGCCCTGAACACTTCCAGGGATGACGCGTCCACAGTCTCTCTGGGCAACCTGTGCCAGTGTCTCACCATCCTCATAATGAAGAATTTCTTCCTAATGTCTAATGTAAATCTACCCTCTTTCAGTTCAAAGCCATTAGCCCTTGTCCTCTCACTACAAGCCCTTGTAAAAAGCCCCTCCCCGGCTTTCCTTTAGGCCCTTTCAGGTACTGGAAGGCCACTATGAGGTCTCCCTGGATGCTTGGTTGGGATGCTAGTAGCTGGTGGGGGAGGAAGAACTGGCTTTGTCCATATGTCATTTTATACCTGCAATAATCTATTACCTTGCGCTCGTGCTCTGCTCTGATGGTGTGTGGGCAGCTTGGTGTGCACTGGGCTCGTAGCTCTGAAAAGAGAGAATTTGGCTGAGTACTTGAAGCCATTCCTACACCTACATGTCAAGTGGTGTAGGCATGGAGTAGGAGAGGTTGCTCAAGTCTTGGGAGAGCTTAGATACCCTCTGTGATGTGTGCATGTTTACCTTTTCTTTTTGTTTGAGATCTTAAAATACGATGCATGATTCTGGGTTAATTAACAAAAGCTAAGCTTTTTGTGTGTGGCTGCCCCAAAAGGAAGAATGAAGACAGCTGAGGAACTTCATTTAAACTTGTAAGTGTTCCTCAAAAGAGAAGTGGCTTCCTATAAGATAAAAAGTTGAATAAATAGGAAAGCATTTATCTTATTTTTTTCCCTTTCCTTTGAAGAGGCCTCAGTTTAGCTATTGCTAAATAGTCTTGCAATGTCTTTGAAATGAGTATTTCCTACATAAGTCTGTTGGTAATTTCTAATGCTTTGTGGAAGGCTTTTAAATAAAAAATGAGAACATTTATCTTGAAGGACTACTTAGTACTCAAGTTAAGGGTTGATCACAGTAAAGCTCTGAATGGGGAAAAAAAAATGTAGTCTTTAAATTGATTTTGGTTAAAACATGTAAGGCTGTTCTACATGCCCTAGAGAGATTAGACTGTCTGGGGCTTTGTTGCTCCTTTTTTTTTTATTTCCCTGTCTTTCTGAACAAAATCTGGAAGGACTGGGGGAGGGGCAAGAGTAGAAATACAATATCACCATAGGTAGAACTTGAGTAGTTTAATATGCTTTACTAAAATCCTGAAGTGCTTGATTGTTTTTAATACATGACTCATTCTTTGTGGCATTCTATTAGGAATATATACACAAGTGGAACTTTTCATCACACAAGCTCAGGGTCATCTACAGTTGTCTTGGGCTCTTTTGAGTCAATGCAAGGGGCTGATGAACATGAGGAGATGTGCCTCTGTTTTACTCCAGTGATTATTGAAGGTACATGGGTCAAGTAGGTTCTTAACTTAGGCCTCTTGGTTTAATTTCTGAATTTGGATGGGAGGAATCTGAGCTATAATATATCTGTGTCTTAGATATTTTGCACTTTTCTGGTGTATTGTGCAATGGGAAGAATGCCCAGTATTGCAAAGCTCCAGTATTGGAAAAGTTGGAAAGAATGCTGCAGCACAGATACATGCACTTAAAATAAGATTCTCATCAGACCAATAATGAGGGGTTTAAATACTGTTGAATGGATTTCAATCCATTCTAAAATGAAGAAATGTTAATTAGAACTGTACAGACATTGGTGTCCACTTCAGTCTAATTTTCCTACAGGTACCTGCGAGGTACATGGATGAGCTGTTACTTCATCAACTGGAGTCCACTGCCTCTGTGTCTGTGGGTGTACTGAGCTTGGTGAATCACTGTGTTTAAGCCTGCTTGTTCAGGCCACGTAACGTAGTAAACAGGTTTTCTTTAAGAGTATTGGGATAAAGTGTAATAATGTTTAAGGAAAATAGGGGTGTGAAATTTTAGTAGGTGTTCAATTAGGACCAGTTTTCCCCTCACAAAGACATTTTTTTTGTCCCATTGACTTAAATGGAGCAATGATGAAGGCATGGTAAAACTCTGTGGTGATTAAATGCTGAGAGAAGTAATTCACAGAATAATCTGAAAATATCAGATGAATAGTCTTAGGAGTGAGATATACTTAAATGTTTGTGTTACACCTGACTAGAAGTAAAGCCGTGCCTAAATAACTGGGGAAACAGCTAAAGAAATTGCAGTTTGGCAGGAGCAGAGATCCAGTAATAGTGTATTGACTCAGAGCAATGGGAACCCTTGGAGTCAGGTTTAACTGCCATGGTGAAGGGGTTGCAGAATATGGATTTAACTTTCTGAGATAACTGGATGCCTTACATAATCCGCTTACATTTGAAGATAATTATTAACTACTCCCTTTGCAATGCTCTTCTTGAATCACAGGGGGATTTTGGGTGAGAAACTGAAGTAAATTCTGTGAAGTGTGTGTGCAAATTGATTGAAGTAGAAGGACTCCTGCTTTCAAAAACTTCTCTTTTGTCTGAGTGCCATAAGCAATGGTTCAGAAAGCATTTGCATCTTAATTAAGTAGTAGTGTGGGGTGCTATTAAATAATATTGTATATTACTACTTAATAGTGCATATTAATGTATTATTTGCCCCATGTGTAATTAGTTTCAAAGCTAAGGTCTCATTCATGCTGCCAGACCTTGCAGACAAAGTACGCAATGTACCTGATTGATATCTGAATAGCTGGCAACTGATTGTAGTAAAAATGGGGGGGGCATGGTGATGACCCCTACCCAGTGTTCCCTCTGGAAGTGACTGGCATCACAGGAGGACAACAGAGCTTTTACACGGGGACTCTGAATTCACAGCAACCCATTGTACCTACTGTGTTCTTGGAGACCTTTCCTTCTTCCTAGCCTAGAGAACATGCCAAAGCTGTAACGTATCTGTGCCTGTTTTCATACAGCAGTAAGGAACTACCACATTCACCAGATGTACTCTGCCAAGTCCCACGTTTGCTATGTCCCCATTAGAATTGTATTTTGATAAATTTTTTTCAGCTGAGAAGCAGGTCTTTATCTGAATTTGTCTAATTTGTGCCTTAATAATTGGTGTCAGCAAGAGCAGGGCTGCTGCAGAAGAGGGGCTGAAGCAGGAGCTGAGGGCAGCCCCAGCACAGACTCATCAGCTAGGGCACTGCTTGCAGGGTCTGGACACCAGAACTGGGCACTGGTAACAGGCTCTACCAGCTGTCCCTGACCTGACGAGCAATGAACCTGGTCCCTCCAGGGAATCCAGTCAGCAGTGAAAGGATCCAGAGCCAGGACTCTAAGCAGGTCTGGGACACCGGCCTGCAGATAGGCATGTCAATGGCATGGTTTAAGCAGAGACTGAAGGCCTTGGGCTGAACTTAAATGCAGCTCTTGGGCCCATGGGTGGAGGTCCCAGCTGAGGCAGGTCAGGGCCAGTGAGGTCTACCAGTGCCTTCAGACCCTGAGAAACAGATCCAAATTCTGCCCTTCCTTGGGTCATTCACCAACTTTGATGTTGCAGTCTGGTTTAAAATAAAACAGAAAAACCCAAACCCACAAGCAGTATTTGTTTTAGCATGCAAAACTGAGATCCAGGAGCAGTTGTTTAGGCCTGTAAATGTCAAATGGATGTTTCATTATTGTTTGTTTGCTTTTCTTGGTACATCAGCCTAGTTCTTATGCTGATTGAAGGCATTAGTTTATCTTTGGATGTTTTGAAATAATAAGAAAGACTACTCGTGTCTACAGTGTCATTGCAGTGATCCAAGTGGACGTTAGCTCTTAAAACAAAAGAATAAATTGGGATTTGGGGTTTTTTTGCCCTCCTTTTCAAAATAAATTTTCCTTTCTATAGGCAATCTTGGTCAAGTCCATTTTGTGAATGTCTCTGTGAGCTGCCTCTGATCATGAAAGTACGAAAAACATATATTGTGATTATGTCTCAGCCCTCCCATATTTTTTCCCCATCTTCTTTACCCTCTTGAGTCCCTGAGCTGTTAGCTTAAAAACTAAGTTCACATTACTGCTCTTAAAAACAAAATAAAGATGATGAGTTGGTCAGAAAACTAATTAATTAAAGTAGGAATAAGGTCATAAATGTGCATCTCTAACTGCATGTTTGGATATATTTCTTGTTATCTTCAGGATTTTCATTTCCTTAAGGAAAGGCAATAAATTAAAAATTGATTCCTAGAGTAATTTGCTGACTACTGAAGCATAGATCCAGCTGCTTTCTAGTTCACCTTGCACAGGAGCAGGGGAAAAACTACTGGAAGTTTCTGGGATTTTTGTCTCCTTCAGAGATTTCCCTTTGTCTGCCCCAGTTCTTGGGGTAAAAAGGAGTTCTGGACAGGAAAATTTCAAGCTCTGCTAAATAGCTTTAAGAAGTAAAATCTATTTATTTAATATATGTGTGTAGGGGTAACGGAAGGAAACCCCTCTGCTCCCACAGATTTAAGAAAACATTGAAGTGCTGTGAAATGCTTCTTTGAAAACCCCCGTGCACATGCTGTTTAGATGCTTGTGTGTGCACACTTTGCACCCTTCATTGAACGTGACATGTCAGACAGTTGCAGAGGCAGATGCAGCTTAGAAGTACGTACTGTGTACTACATTATTTACAAACCAGCATATGCTTTAGTACAGCTGTAGCTGTCTGCCACTACCTGCGCGACAAGGAGGATGTGTGCACTGAACCCATCAGGTTTGGCAGCTAGAGAAAGAGTTGAGCAGTTTGGTTTAACTCCCTGATCCTTCCTCTGACAAATGTTGCAAAGCCTGAAAAGCCTGGGAACAGGCAAAGGGAGAACTGAGGAAACTTGCAGTATGTTGGCTAAAATAAAACAGACTTTCTTATTTTTAAACTGGTAATTTTTGCCGTAATCTTTGAAGAAGTTTGGTTTAGCTGGAAATCCTTTCATTTGTGGAAAAAGTAGTAAGTGACAGAGCAAGTACTTACTCTATCATAGGTGATTCCTGGGAGATCTGGTAATAAATAATGTGAGATGGGTTGTTTTTTTTTGCTGTTTTTAAATGAATAAGACTTCCATATCAAGCAAGCTTTTCATGGCATTTACTTTCTTTAGGTCTGTAAAACCGTCACCTTATCATTGGTAACGTCCATAGTCTGTAGTGATGATTTTATTCAAGCTAATCAGGAGCTAAAACAGAGTTACACTAGAAACACTTGAACATGATGCTTGTAGGATAAAGAGAGACACTGCATCTCATGCCTCTCCAAAAAATATTAAATTTACTTGGATAGGTGTACATCTCCCCTGCTTGGCCTTAGTGTTTACCAGATAGACTTGGAAAAGCTTGTTCAGGTCCTTTGTGCTTGGAGGTGTGGGCCATTTCTTTGTTGCCTGCATGCCCTCTGAAGGACACCAGGAACATTTTTGGTTTATTATTATTTTATTCTTACATTATATCACTTTTTGACGGTCCATGTTCTGGGGCGTTCTTTCATGTAGTTAGACTGGGTTTCAGAGGGTACTTTTAAGATAAAGACTGAGTTTTTCTGCTGAAAATAGAGTGATATTGGTATCTTTTGCCTTTATGCATTTGTTATTAAGATATTATATGATTTGATATTTGTATATTGTTTGGGTTTTTTCGTGATTAGCTCCCTGGCCTAAAAGATGAGCTCTTTGAGAAACAATAGGAAACTCTCAAAGTTTTTATTTTGGGTACAATACCATGGATGGCTTTTATGAACTGCATATGATACCATAAATGGCTGTTAGAAACTGTGCATTTTTTCTTTAAATAAAAGTGAAAATATTATAATCCGTATGTAACTGTCAATCTTAACATTATTGGAGCCTTTTCTTCCAAGTAGTTAGGTTTTTTTCTTACTTCTTGCAGAAAATGATCTTCTGTTTGTTTTTAAATTTCAGAAATCAACTTACAGCATTTCCATGTCTGACTATTGGTACTGGAGGTTGATCCCATGCAAAGAAACTGGAAGCTGCAACTGCTTCACAACAGCCAACCAGTCTAATGAAGAGAAAGAAGAAGATACAAACCATCAGGTTGTGGTGTCAGACATCATGCAGCTTGTTCGAGATAGGCAGGAGGGGCCAGAAAGCACAGCAGGTGAGAAAAATATAGTGTACTTTGAAAATTGTCCAACTGGCTGCCAAATTGTGTTAAGATGATGGCTTTAATGATTTTAACAGTGGTCTACCATCAGTAGCAATGAGAGTAGGGCAGGGAGCCCAAACAAAGGAATGGCTTAGTATTCACTTGGAGGAGGGTGATGTCACCCCAAAAACCAACATTTAGTAGCAGCCAGGGAAGACCTTTACTCGAGAGGACTGATACTTGTTCAAAGAAATTAAAATAATTCCATAAATTAATTGATTAGCAAAAAATAGTCATCCCAGAGAAACCTGACCTACCTTCCTACAGTTTTAAAATCATACTCTTTGAGAAGCTGCTGAGATTCCAAGGACAAAATACCTCTGCACTTGAATCACATTGCTTTTGTTGCCATGATCCATAAACAGAAAACTGTAGTGAGTGCTAGTGTATAGTTACAGGGTTTAAGAATATGTTTTTTTCCTGTACCATATGATCTTATATTTATCCATGCAGGAGGCAGTTGCATTCATGTATGAACTATGTGACCTTTGCCTTGGTACAAATTGCAGATGGACTGTAAGTCTAGGATTTGATTAGCAGTTGCATTTGATAGCAATTGGTCTTTATTAACACGTCTTTGTGTTAAATGAGTTTTTTAGAAGCCTCTTAGGTAACTAAAAATATCTACACATATTCATGCAAACCACTCTAAGCTGGAAAGATGACCAAAACCAGAAGGGTGAAATTCGCGAAAATACAGCTTTGTGTTTAATATACAATTACAAGGCAGGATATGACTCCTCTGTAATAAAAGAGAAAAAGCTCATTATTTTAACTTAAACGAGCTAATGATGTTGGTGCTACTACTGAATGATTAATATTCTGCTGTGGCTTAACAGGAAGTAGTAATTAAAGTAATCATTTTATTTGTCTACTAATGAGGTCTCTGCCAGAATATGAGATTTCTTTTGGAGGACAGCAAGGAAAGATACAAAAAAACCCTGCAGAAATTCCAGAGTAGGATGCCAGGGTTGGTCAGAGGTTTACAAAATACTACTTCTGTAGAAATAAGGAGGGTGTATCTAGACTATAAGAGGAAATGGAAGGGAAGGCACACAGATTTGTAGTGGAGATGTTTGTATGTTATCGAGGAAGGTGGACATCTTGGTTTAATTCTTGTGTTGTCCATATCTAATAGAATAAGAACAAGAAAATGCAAACTTGATTTCTGCACAGAAGATTTAGACCGAATTGTGGGGATAGTCAGACTACTTAAAGAGCTTGTGTAGTCTCTATCCTATTCTTGATGAAACCTGGAGTGGAACAAATCACTGATGAAGGTGAGGTAGGCGTAAGTGGTTCCATCTTAGTGCTTTGAGCGAGCCTAAGAGATTTCCTGAAGTTTTTTTAGTATGTTGCTTCTGTGATGGAAATAGAAATGAACAAGTCCTGGGAAGGCAGACCTGCAGTATGAAGTTAGAGGAAAGGTAGTTCTGTCTTGTGTCATCTGCAGGACTTCAAATGGAAAATTGCTACTCTTCCTTTCCAGAAATTCAGGAGAGCTGTGTTAGATTCAGAGTTAGGTGCGTGTATATTTTCTGTTAATGTAACAGTGAATCAATGGTTGACTGATCTACAGAGGAAGCTTAGTAATCTGCAGAGATCACAAGGAGTGCAGTGAAGGCAGACCAGGAACTGAGTGTATATACGTACTTCATAGGTATGGGATTGTCTATAACAACCTGCACATAGTTGGCTATGCTAATTTCACCTTTTAGCAGTGGCTGTTGTCCTTCTGCAACTGAAGTCCATGTGAAAGAAACATGAGGTTTAGTGAAAGAAGTTCTGGACTGAGTTTCCTGCCCCAAGATGTAGCAGATTTTTCATTGAGGATTACACTCATGTCTGTCTCAACAGCTGAATTGCAAGCCATTAATCAAAACTGAAAAGCACCTGATAATACTCTTTTTTGTCTGCAAAAAGTGGGACATAGTTTTAAAAAAAATGTATGTTTCTTTTCTTTTGACTTGGAGAAGAGCATGTAGACAGGCAGAGGAGCTTTTCCAGAGCAAGGTATGAGAAACATGAGTTGCAGAGAATTTTCTGGCAAAGTTATTAAACTTTAAAACTAAATGCAGTATGAAAGCTTTTTCTGTGTTGTGACTAATACTGTCTCTAGTATTGGGAATTGAATGCATCAGTGTATTTGTGGCCATTTTATTGGGCTTTGATTTTTAACAAATTATTGCTCTTAATTGATGCAATCTGCATGTTAATATTTTCTGACTTTATCAAGGGACTGCTAAAAAGAATGCTCTGACAAGAACTACAGCAGCGTAACATGATGAATATTTAAAATGGGCAATTTTTGTATATTGTGGGATGAGCAGTTTTATTCTCTAGTTCAAGTATTTATTTCAGGAAATGAAGCAAGTGTTTTTGTGGCTGGTAAAGAAAGCCATAGTGCCTTGTTATGTGAAGCTAAGCCTTCTGGTAGGAAAAGGCAGAAGGAGAAATGTTGCTGTGGAAAATAAACTCTAGCAATGTTGTTGAAGTCTTTTCCCTTGTCTATTTTTGGCTTCTGTAAGCTAGTTTGAGGGGTCGTAATCTCTCATGCAGAGTAATAATACTGTAGGATGGAGAGCATCTTGCTGCTCTTCTTAGTTAAACCATATGTTGCTGTTGCTGAATTTGTAGTGCCTCTTTTCCCTCCCCAGGAACTGATCTGCTATGCTATTGATACAATATTAATAGCAATATTTTTACTGCAGTGTTTTCCTAGAAGTTATAATTAACATCAGGTCTTCATTGTATCTGTGAGTTCACACACTTTTGCTTGAGAAGATGTTGCAGCTCAGAAGGCTTAAAAGCTTAGCTTGAAAGCACCAGATGAAGAAGCATGCAAAATTCAGCTTGGGGCAGAGCTCAACCAAGATGGCAGCATGACAGCATCCAACAAACTTGTTTGTGCTATTGCCTCATTTCAGGTTGTGTCTGTAATCCATGTTATCCATGAGCCAGCAGTGTGCCCTTGTTGCCAAGAAGGCCAACGGAATCCTGGGTTGTGTAAAGAAGAGCATGGCCAGTAGGTTGAGAGAGGTCATTCTCCCATTCTACTCTGCCCCGGTGAGGCCACAGCTGGAATACTGCATTCAGTTCTGGGCTCCCCAGTTCAAGAGAGACAGGGAACTACTGGAGAGTCCACAGGAGGGTGATGAAGATGATAGGGGGATTGGAGCATCTCTCTTATGAGGAGAGGCTGAGAGAGCTGGGACTCTTTAGCCTGGAGATGAGAAGGCTGAGGGGAGACCTTATTAATGCCTATAAGTATCTAAAGGGTGGGTACAAGGAAGATGGAGACAGGCTCTTCTCAGTAGTTCCCAGAGACAGAACGAGGGGCAATGGGTACAAGCTGGAACATAGGAAGTTCCATTTAAACATAAGAAAAAACTTCTTTACAATGAGAGTGACCAGGCACTGGAACAGGCTGCCCAGGGAGGTTGTGGAGTCTCCATCTCTGGAGATATTCAAAACCCACCTGGATGCAGTCCTGAGTGGTGTGCTCTAGGTTATCCTACTTCAGTGGGAGAGTTGGACTAGATGACCTCTAGAGGTCCCTTCCAACTCTTAACGATTCTGTGATACATCCTTCCCCCTCTTCTCTTCAGAAGAGGCTGAAAAATAGAAAGATTGTGGCAAAAGGATGGAGGTGTGGACGACAGTAATAAGTCTTTAAAAATAAATAAATATAGAAATATTAATTCAGTATTTCTATAATGTCTCAGTGCCTGTTACGATGTTCTACTTGGTTGGGGCTGGACTTCAGGAGTGCTGTGCCTGGTAACAACAGTGTGTTTTTCTTTTGAATGGGGCTTTTCTGCTCTGGAGATGGACCCCTTGGGTTCACACCTTCTCTTCAGTTTTTCCTTTGTTCAGTTCAGAACTGCTGGTACTATAATCCTTTCACACAGGGTTTTTGAGCCTCCTGCCATGATGGTACAGCAATAGGGAAGCAGAGGAAACCTTTTAGGGTATCAAGATTTGCTACTGTCATGACTTGGGAACTGTAATTGCCAATGTTAACACAAACAGCCATGAGGGTGCTACAGTCAAAGATTTTACAGAAGTAAGGGGATTATCATGACTGCCCATGTTTTGAGGAATCAAGGATACAGGTAACTGCTGACTGAAATCTGAAGTCTTCCTGGTCCAAACTTACCTGAGAAGACATAGTTCATGACTAGACATTTTTTTTTAACTATTTTAAATCATAAAATGAGTGTCTTTTTAGCATTTTGCATTATTTTTAGGATTTTTGTGTGAGAAATTACAAGGCAGCTGAAAAGACAGCTGAGTGACTATGTAATGAGCCAATTCTGACATTTGTAGCAGTGCTGCAAAACACACCATCAGCTGTTGCAGTCACAGGCACTCAACATGCTCATCTGTTACATTCACATGCTCTTGGAAAGAAACATGCTTGATATCATCTCAGTATGTTAAATTGCAGTGTTTTCCATACATAAACACCTTTTAGGCACTACTTTACAATATTACTGTGAATTTCAGTAGTAATGTACAAGGGAAACATTGTAGGTGTTCATTGTTGTGATAATTATACTGTCTCAAGTTAAGTGATTTTTCAGAAAAACACAACTATTGCTGTTTGGGTCAAGTCCATTCTGTTCCTTAATGTCTACAAATAAAACCTTATAATAATCTTAACTAAAAACTAGGAAACTTAAAGTGATCTCTTAGAAGCTGCTGGTTTTGGTAGCTAAAAGAGTGCCAGGATTAATACAGTGCATGTTGGGGAGAAGTCCTCCCTTTATGCAATATATTTGGAAAGTTCCTGGATTCTTGGAGCTGTTTTATATTCTCTGAGAAGCTTTATCATTCATACACAATATCTCACTAAAAATATAATTTTAATTTGCAAAGTTGTGTACATTACAGCATGCCTTAAATAACAAGTTGATAAAAAGCTTTTTTTCAAGGGATTGCTTATGAACTAAATTAACACAGCTAGCAGGTATTTGCAGAAAATGAGTCTATGGATATCATACTGAGTATTTTTAATGAGAGTGTTTGCATCCTCAAAAAAAAATTAAAATGTCAAGACCAAAATTTGTAAGGTAGTTGGAGATTTCTTCTGTGTTAGAATTCCATATGCAGCTGGAACAAGGCTGCTTTTTTCATAGGAGTGACAACAGCGTGCTGTCATCTGATTAACATTGGTACATCTTCTGTGGAATGAAGATGGCATTGTAGACTTCTCAGCCTGTCCATACAGGTGCTAAATAGCCCATGACCTTTTTAGCCTTTAAAAACAAGCCAGCTAGGGCAGAAGTCCCTAAGGTATAATACACAAGCCACTTAGTGGCACACAGTGCAGCACAGAGCTGGGAGCTGTTGCTGTCCCTGGTGGCATCTGTTGTAATTCCCAAAGAGAGGGAACTCAGGATTTGTTTTTTTTTATGAACCTAGAACTATGATCACCTTGACTCTTGGCAGAGAAAATTGTTTGTTTTGCTGTATGCTTCTCTTTGTCTGCTTAGTGACAGTGGGTTGTCTCTAAAAGGACTGGATGGATTTTATTGTTGGAGCTTTTAAGTATATCCATGCTGAGCTTTCAGTTTGATGCTACTAGTTTGATTGATGAGAAGTGCACATCCAGGTAAGAGCAGATATATGTGTACAGGCAACATTTCTCAGTGTTTGAGGCTTTTTGCTTACAGAACCACAGAATCATTCTGGTTGGAAAAGACTTTGAAGATCGTCAAGTCCAACCATTACAGTGGAACCAGGCCTGTTTCTTTACGGGCCGCTGTAGAACTGGTATCCATCTCAGCATGTGTTTTTCAGCCAGTATTTTTATGTGTTAGTTAAAAGAGCTGCTTTTTATTAAAACTTAATTTCTACTGAAGAGATTTGGCAATTTCTTATGAGTTTAACTCCTCAAAATGAGACACGTTTAAAGCTAATTGGAATAATCTATCTACCAGCATGGAAAGGAGAGCCTTGTATGGCAGACCTCATCTGTATTGTGTCGCTGCTTCAAGTAATAAAGCAATGAAATCCTAGCCTGATTAGAATCAATAGCAGTCTCATCAGGATTTTTGTCTTAAGACTTTTAAGCTATGCAGGTTAACCAGCCTCTTAAATGATATTAATATTAAACATCTTACTCTAACTCCATCTTTCCTGGGAATTACAACAAATATAGAATATATAAAAATAACTTCTTGTTCAACTAGTAGAATTCATTTCAAGAAGTCAGAGCAGAAAAGCTCAATTTGAGTAAAAAGGCATTGCCATGTAAAAATGAGCTTTGGAGAGGTATTGCAGTCATGTCAGCAACAAAATTCAGACTGTGCATGTGTATGTATGTGTGCATATATGTATGTCTGTAATTTGGTGCCACACTTGATGAATTTTCAGTTCAACTGCTGTTCACTTTCCTGCGTGTGTATTTCATGCAGTAACAGAGTGCAGCTTTAAAAAAAAAAAAGAAAAGAGACAAAAGACATTTTCAGGAACAGTGCTGCCTGAAATTACTCTTAGCCTTTAACTGCTAGTAATATTTGAATTTTATTTTTTTTTGGCCAGGATGCTAAGATAAAGTTGAAGAACCTATGGTACCATCTGCAGCTACAGTGAAGAGCATGAAAGCATTTTTAATTTTTCTTTGAGGTTCCTTGAACCCAACTGGGGAAAGATTTTTAGGGAACTGTTCCAAGAACTGTGCGCTGCAATGGGTTATGTTTATCCATCACAACTTATAGTGGTGTATTAGGTGTTCTGGAAATACCACTGCTGCATTGTTGGGCTTCCTTCTACTTTTTCCCTGATTTCTGTTGTAATAAGCAGTCCAGCCACAACATGTGTTGTTTTTCCCTTTCTATTCTACCATTTCCTAGAGAGTCTTTTGCTTTTCAGAAAGAGTGGCTGGGGTTCCTTGTTAGCTGTGAGATCACATGAAACATGGGAGGTATAGCTGGAGCTCTGCCAGCCTGTCTGCCTTAATTTTGCTTCCTGTTCTGTGCTCAGAGAGCTCCCTGCCAAGGGAGAGGCAAACGTCAGTAATCTGTACAAAGAAGCAAGGATTTTTAAGATTAAGTTAGGGGCAAACTATACCTGCTTTGTCTTGAGTGGTATTCAGAATGCTTTCGTGGTAAGATGTGAGGAGTCTTCTCCAATAGTGACATTTTTATGTTGTGTAGGGAGGTATGAAACTTTCTCCCTAGCAATGTTAAGCTAGTAAAAGTTAATACACCTTTCTTGGGTTTATAGATTTTAATATTATGTAGTTATAGATGTCCTTTTGTTTATAACCTACTTTAAATATATAACCATTTAATCATAAGAGAAAGCAATAACATCTAGTTTATTATGAATATTTATAGCTGTTGTGGTACCTCTGAATGTAATGAGTCTTTTGATTTAAATCATGCTTCACTTTTCAGATATTTTCCATGCAGGATGAAACATTAGACACTTGCTGAAAATAAAGAAGGCAAGCTTTGTCAATTCTGTTTAGTCCCTGACATGAGTACCTTTGTGCTTGTGGTGCCTCAGGTGGCTCCAAAGAAATTGGAAAAGTGCCTAAGCAGCAGAGTAATTTAAATTCAGGAGGGGTTACATGTCTAACCTGTTTAGGCATTCTGTAAAGCCTTTTTTTTTTTTTTCTGTCTGTAGGCAGTGAATATCTTTGTTAATCCGCTTCATTATAGTATCTAAACAGGAAAAAACCTGCTTTATTATAGAAACTGGCTTATTCTTCTGACATGACCTTAGACATCTCATGCCTCCAGTGTGCCACCTGTGTAATGAAATGCAGTCTTGTAGCAAGTTCAGAGTTCTTCCTTGCCTGTTGCCTCCTCTGCTTCTCTAAGAGCAGACTGCTTGCTGGATTTGGTGCTCGCTGCTAAGGCCATGAAGATGGAGTTGTGAATGTAAACATTAGGTGTAGGTGTTGCATGGGTAAAACAGAAACCACCTATGCTACAAGGTTTTGCATGCTGCCTTAATATCATTTTAGTATCACCTATGCATCTGTAGGGTGAAAAGTGGTGGGTTAGGTTGACTCCCTGGCTTCCAGGTGGACCGTTTGTAATGGAAATCGATTGCTCTTCCTCTTTTCTAGCCAATACTCAGATTAAATGTTGGGTTCAGTTTTTGCCTCTGGCACTGAGCAATTACTCAGGGTTGTTTCAGAGAAATCACAGATTTGCTGGGGTTAATCAGTGCACTCTCTTGGAGTGTTTAGAAGGGAAAACCGACACTGCATAGGAGGAGGGAGCTTTGATAACAGAAATATTAAGGAATAATGAAATGATTTTTTTAAATCTAGGAAATATTTTTGTTCATTATTCACAGGTACAAACTGCAAACTAGATGCATAATGATATGGTTTAGTTTCTTTACTGTTGAAAATTGTTGTTTTAGACATTACTAGAATTGCTTAAATGGTCAGCTGTCAAAGGAAACACTTTTCTTCCAGCTAAAGATACTGTGTGTGTTTTAATTGCTAGAGGCTAAAGAAAGTTTATTTAATTTGGACATATAAATTAAGTTACTTAGCAGTTTTATTTTCTTAGCTCAGTTTATCAGATCTGCTTAAGCCTATTTGTTGATCATGTTACATTAGAAAAATTGTGATTCTTTAAAATTATTTGTTTCACATAATTAGACTATTGCTTGTAGTCTTAAAATTGTCATTTAAACTCATTATTGAACTGATTAATATATTTTCTGTTGACCATTACTAAACTTTGTATAGAGAGAGGAAGGAAATACATTTGATACTACATCTGGATTCTGTCCATTTAGCTTTCTGCTGTCAAATTTGTGTGACCTGTTCTGCAAAGACCTAGCTGGGGAAGTGTACTTTTTCTAATTATTAATGTGTGGAGGAAAGGAAGGAAGACGCTGTGGTAGCCTGGTGGCACGTGTGACTTCCATCCAAGAATCATCTTGGGGGTAAAACCAGCTATACTGAAAATTATGGATTGAATGGAAAATAGGATGCCTGGGATTCATTGCTGCCAAAGAGACCTATCCAAAAGTTGAAGGTTCCAGGGAAACCTCATCAATGTCTCTTCTGCTGAGGTTTCTGTGAGCACCTTGAAAAGCCAAGCAGTCTTGCCAGCAGCTTCTGTTTCCGGTAATGTGTGTGGATACATGCATGAGGGTTGTGTATGTGCAGAGAAAGTACTGGGGACCTCTGTAATGCTGTCGGGACTTGCAAAAAAAATAATCCAACTGGAATGAGGCTGGTGGGCCCAGAAGCAGTCAGCATTCTTAATGCTCTCTGAAACCCTCTTCAGTAGCACTCTGTGTGCTGAGACGAGTTTTTTTCCAGGAGAAATTCTAGAAGCTTTGTTTTCCTCATATGCAGGGCTTGCAGTCTGAGGAGTGTGGGGGGAAATAATGCAAAAATACCCCATTTACACATGTTAAGGAAGCAGTTTTACTCCCTCCCATTATTGCTTATTTTGAGAAATGTGTTAAATTTTAGAAAATATGCTGTATGTTCTAGATTGAAATTTGCTGTTCCATCTGTATACTACAGTGCGCTTTTGTACCATTTCAGCTCTGAGCAATAGTATGCTTACCCTGGTATATTCTGTTCCACAAGAATCATCTGTGCTTGCCCTTTTCACTGTTGCAAAACGCATTTACATAGGAAGGTTTTAAATGAGATCCCAGAAGGTATCACAATGGCATACATGTGGGCAGCCAGGATCAGTCCCAAAAGGAGGAGCCCGATCATTTCCCAGCTTTACCCACTGGTGGGCCTACAGCAGGGCTGCTGGGCTTGCTTTTGTTCACTGCAGTACAGAGGAAGATGCTCACAGCAGTGTGCAGGAGAGAACAATGCCAATGTTTGGGGGACTTGAGTAGCATTTAGATGTTTAAGTCCAAGAGAGTATCCCTCATGCACTTCATAATTCCTTCAGTAGTTTTTCTGGTGAGGATTGAGCTACCTGGTTTTGATGGGTCCCACTGACTTTGCCCAGAGCACCATGCTGCTTCCTTGAGAAGGCCGGCTGCAGTTTGGTGTGTGCCATGTTCTTGAGCTGCTGCATGTGCTCAGTATACACCTTGCTGAGCTTCTGAAAAGGTAGGATGGTCAACTTCATGCAGGCTGGATACAGAGACATTGGGGTTTGTGGCAAAGTGATTGGAGCTCTTGCCCATTAAAAGGGGGCACTCTTCAGTTTCTTCATTTTCTAGAGGGTTGGGTGGATGCTTAGCCATCCAGCTGCCTGGCTCTTCCTGAATGAAGACACTGTCTTGAAGGTGTCAAGATTCATTAGACCTGAAGGAGCGGTAGCAAGGGGAGACTGGGTTCCCTGCCACATGAGTGAGGCCCTGATTTGTAAAACGGGTGTCTTGAGTTTTGCTCTGTTTCCAGTAGCATTTATACATTTAATAAATAATCACGTGATGTATAATCAGTGCTCAGAGTAGGGATCATGTTCTCATCTGATTGCATTTTGAAAGAAGGAATTGTGTAGGTGTTGGAAGTGAGGCAAGGGATTGTGAACCCCCATCATGATGTGTGCCTTTCAGCAGGCAGATGAAACATCAGTCTCTGCAGAAGGGCAGAAAGAGGGATGAAGCTGAGCTGCCCCTCTGTTGTTTTCTTTGGCTTGCTTGTATTTAGATGGAGGCTGCCAGAACTGTAGATTGTCCTGTGTCCCTCTCACAAGGCCTCGATTCTTCTTGTGCTCCACTTAGGGAATTTAGACCCCAGTAGATTCTATTATGGAAGGCAAATTCTGGGTGTCATTAGGCCAGTGTCCTTTGGGACCCTTGTTCTTAGCATTTAATAGATCCACATATTATCATCATCTTCTCAATGAAGTTTTGAAGAACTTCTGCTTGGTCTGATCTGTCTGGTTATTAGTCAGTGTTGTTTGGGGTTTTTTTTTAAGATCTGTGTAATTGTTTAACAAAGAGGGAAAATAGATTTAAGGAGCAAAAAAGTGTGTACTAAACCTCATCATTGTATGAACTTGAAGATTGTTTGAATACTTTTACTGGCAGAATTCCTGTCAACAGTTTCTGTTAGTCCAGTGTATCTAATATTCCTAGAAGATGTAATATAAATCTGTTGTCTCCAAATGGCAGCCAAGAAGTCACTGCTGTTCCTTTATCCATCTCTTTGTTGGGTTTGTTTTCCTTTTGGAAAGGTGAGTAGAGAGGAAATGCATATTTAAAATGTTGTTCTTTTCAGTTCTGGTTTCACAGTGACTGGGATGAAAAAGTATCTAGAGTTAGATGCTGTCAGGATTTTCTGCTACTGTGCCTGGCCCTTTAATCTCTTTTAAGAAATTGAATCTTGCCCTTCTATGCCCAGTAGATGTTGCTGTTGAATCAATAACACCGAAAGAGGACAAGGGGGGAAAAAGCTGTTAGAGCTCAGAAGGTGAAGTAAATATTCTGGTATCTTATCCAGAGAAAAGAGGTCTCATTAAAAAAAAAATAATAAAAATGCAGTGTCCATAGTGTTTTAATTAATATATATCAGCTTGAGAATCTGAAGCATAAATAAGAAGTAAGCATTGTGTAAGTAACTTTGAGTTACAGATTTAATGTCTTATGGAAGAACTGGAAGGGAAGTGGATTCTCTAACTTGCCATCTCCATTATGGTTATACTAAATATTTGTATTTTGTACTCTCTTGCTAAGAAGCATAAATCATGTCAGTCATGGTGATATCTCTATAGCACGATAGGATTTTGCAAAGCTGTGCCGTACGATAAGAACAGGCATTCCTGTAGCCTCTCCAAGTCAGCATTGTTTCTTGGACAAGTTATTGGAGTACCTTTTAGGATAAAAACCCATGATACAGGGTGGGTTTTGCATGCTTTTCTTGAAGGAGACAAAGCAGGGAAGGCAGGTCACTTTGAGAGAGGAGAGTGAAAGAGAATAAAGAGGAAAACATTTAAAGGTGGCATGCTTCCTTTGGTAGCACCTGTTCAGTAAGGTTATATGTAGAGGAAGATTTTAAAAATTATTTTTTCATGCACTCTGGTCGTCTAACAGGGTTTCAGGAATATTTTGTTATTGATCAGAAAAAAAATATGTGAATAAAATATTGGCTAAACAATTAATCTCACTGCTGAATTTTCTTTCCCTGTTATATGGGAAAACATCTGCAGCTATTGGTTTCCTTGGAAACAAATTCACTGCACAAGCTAAATGCACTGCACTGAGCCTGTCAATTTTACTGCATTTGGGAAGAGTTTAACATGCACACTTGGACCTTTTTGCTACTTTTGTTTCTCAAATGCTGTGTCATTTATGCTGTTCTCGCATAAAACACCTGATCAAAGGAGATCTGCAACATGCTTTGGGTTTCGGATGGAGGAAGAAAGGTTGGTATTTACAAGCCTAAACATGGACTCTCTGTGTGTATATATATTTACTTACAGCATCTAGTTTTCTGAACACTTATTTTTAAAATCTTGCCTTTTAAAGCTCAGTTTTATTGTTTGCATATTGATGCAGTCTTAGCTAGTTGCTGGAGTTGGAGATCAGAGAGCTGCTGAAATAAATTGGTGGTACATTTGCCTCATAATAGGATTTTGGCAGGACATTGGTTTTATTTGTAGTTTATTTGAGTAATTCAATATGGGATTCATATGTGTTCTCACAGATAAGTATTTTTGTTCTGGCTGTGAGAGGAGAATGATTTAATATATTGTGTTAGAAGATCCTAGTGATGCTTATGATTAGCTTCAACTGTTCAAGCCAAAAACAAATCTGTGCATCAGTGTGGTTGTGTGATTATATGATGAAGAATTAATTTAAAACTTACTTGCATTATTGTATTTTAAGAAAGAGAAGCTCTGTTAAGCAAGTATTGCAGTAGAAGTAGATTGGTTTTTGGCAGGTATGTTTAACATAGCTTTATGTGTTTACCTGGATCACAAGTACATGAGGTAGAAGTCACATTTGTGGCTGTCTTTGTTAGTAAAATGGTTTCCCAAATATACTGGAAAATTAACATGTAGTATTCAGAACACTAGCTGTATAGAAAAGCACTTAACACATGTTGACAAAACATTGGCTGATGCTTGTCAAATATTACAGAGACATCTGGCAATGATTCCATGGTGGGATTGCTTGCTAAAATAGGCTTTCAAATGTTTCCTAAACTCCTTTTCCTCTCTAAAAGGAGGCAGCTGTTCACATGAAGTTATATATAAGTTTAGTCACATGGTCCTTTGCATTTGCGATTTGATTCATGACTATTAAACAACCTTTGAATCTGAGACCTTGCTGTGTTCCCCCCATGGAGAATGTTGCCTATCATTGCTGAGGTGGATCTTTTTAAAAAGTTCTCTCTCTGGAAAGGACTTGAAGATAATTTTATTTTATTACTATTTGCTTTGGGTGCTCTAAGTTAGTAATATTACATTAGAATGGTCCACGTGCTTTGTGTGTACAAACTGAGCCTATTTGGGAATGGAGGAGAGGGGGAGAGCAGGAAGATGCTGTGTTTCTTCCATGAGAAACTAGTTTTTAGTTTTAAATACTCCTTTCTAAATGTCAGGGGGAAAGGAAGGAAAGGGATAGAAGTAGAGTGAAAGAATTGTATGTCAGCTGTTATTCATGATCTGTCTTCCAAATCTTACCCTTCCATCTATACATGTAAAAGCCTAGAAAATTAATTTTAAAATATTTATTCTATTGTAAAGCAAATGATGCAGTTCCTTTAACAGCATGCTGCCTAATCCATACAAGCAGGAAAATTAAAGTTAAGCCATCTAATAACATAACTACTTCTACTTTTTGAGAGCTGCCTGCCAGCAACCCATTACCACACCACTGCTGATTATTCTACAAGACATCCCATTTGCACCTACATGCGAGAGTGAAGTAGGATAACAATTTTTAGAGGTAATACTGTGTTATGGAAAGCTTTTTGGATAGTTAAAGAATATCTGACTTCTGTATTTGGTAACATAATTTCAAACATTATTTGCTAGGTTGTTTATTTTTTTGCATTTCTTTGGTTTTACCTGGTAGAGCCTTCCAGCCAAAGTTACTTAATGATTTTTTGCTTTTGTAGCAGGTGATCCTAGTAGTGGCAGATCCAACCATACTAATAACCACAGATGCCAAAGGTAACTGTTTCCTCAATGACCTAATAGCTCTTTGGTTCTCTAAAAGGTTGGTCAAGATCTTGAATGAAGTAAACAGCCCCTACACAGATAAGTCTCCAGGAACCAAAGAGACTTTCCTTTCGTGTGTTGGTGTAGCATAGCTGAAGTTTCAAGCCAGGCCTTCCAGTGCATGGTATCTGGCATCCTCAAGTCTCCTCTCTATATGCTGCCCTTTGCAGTCTCAGCTTTAAAATTATATTTCATAATTCTAGCCTCCCTGTTCTGCTTACTCCTCATCTGTGCTCTGCTGATGCATTGACAGTATTTATCTCTGAACATGTCCTTCCTCTTGGGTGCACAGGTGGGAACAGTGAAGAGAATCAAAATGTTCTTCTTCAGGTATCCAGGCATTGCCATGAAGTATGCAAGAACATGATTGGAGACTGGTCCATTATACATCTGCTGTCTTAGAAAAAGGGGCATATGGTACAATAATTTTTTCCATTAAGTCCTTTTCAGGCCTGACATCCTGACAGTAATAATAAAGAAGCATTGTGTGCTGCGACAAATGTATGACCATGTACAATGAAATTGTGTGAGATGCTGTGTTTTTTGTCTGACACATTTATGTATTTTTCCTGTACTTTCTTGGAAACTTTTGTGTATTTGTGAATTTTTTTATTGTCATATTTTTTCTCAGTGCTGTTGTAACTAGTATCTGACTGCAGCTGAACCAAAACTGGCATTTTAGAAATGTCCTTTGAATGAGCACATCTAAGTTGTACAACTGGGTTTCAGTAGGCATTCAGCTACTGAGCTTTTGAGGGAACTCTGTGCTACAGTTCAATCTTGGTGTGGTACTTACCTGTCTGCATTTACTCATCAGACGTAAATGGCAGAAGTGTGGGACAGGATGGCACTGACGTTTTGCTCAGTCTCTAGTGGGGAGCTGGCAACTGAAGAAGTCATGTTCAGCCCATTGAAGCTGGTCACCTAAAGAGAAGAATTCTGAGAGTGAAATTTTGCCCCAAAAAAACTTGAACTTGAGAAATGGCAAGAGTACAGAACCTGAAAATTTGTGGAAATTTCACTTCAAACTTTGTTTAGATCTCATAAAACATGACATTACTTCATTGGAGAGGTGTTCCATCCCTCTGATCGTTTTTGTGGCCCTCCTCTGGATCTGCTCTAGGAGGTCCATGTCCTTTTTGTGTTGAGGACTCCAGAGCTGGATGCAGTATTCCAGATGGGGTCTCATAAGAGCGGAATAGAGAGGGAGAATCGCCTCCCTTGACCTGCTGGCCTGTCTTCTGTTGATGCATCCCAGGGTACAGTTGCCTTTCTGGCCTGTGAGCACACATTGCTGAATCATGTCCAGCTTTTTATCCACCAGTACCCCCAAGTCCTTCTCCACAGTGCAGCTCTCAACCCCTTTCTCCCCCAGCCTGTATTGATACTGGAGATTTCCCTGACCAAGGTGCAGGACCTTGCACTTGGCCTTGTTGAATCTCATAAGGTTCATGTGGGCCTACTTCTCAATCTTGTCCAGGTCCCTCTGGATGTGCTTTGGGGATGAGTCTATCTGTGAGCCCATCCCCCTGCATTATTCTTTGTGGATTTATGGAGCCAGCTCTTGGTTGCAGTTGTGGTCAACTCAACTCAAAAGATGTTTTTTTAAAGTATTTAGATGTTATAAAGCTCAGAAAAAATTTTTGAAAATTGAAGCCTATTCAACCTCTTACATATAATAGATGGTTTGTCAAAAAAATGCTTCTTTTTACTGCATTTTAAAGGCAAAGAAAGTGAAAATAAATGGCATTGCATTGAGCTTGTCACTGAGAACAGAATCCTTGTTATGGATTGGAAATAGCTGTAAGAGTGAAGGATGTAAAATAAGAAAATGCAACAGCAGTACATAATAAAAGTAACAAGGAAATGTGTACATGCATACTTACATTTTTCTTTAAAAGCAGAAACTATTTAGGAGTGGGGTCTTTCAAGAAGACAAGCAGCAATACTTTCAGAAGCCTATTAAAGGGGAAAAAAAATTCAATCTTTCTGTTCCAAGAAAGCATGACAGCAGTGGTTTGGATGTGGCTTACAGTGTAAAGAAGCTCCGATGACATTTTCCTGTCTGAGAGCTTTGCCATTATGAAGGCAGAGAAACTACAAACTGAAGATTGGTTGTTTTCCCCCATGTACTTGAGGGATTGTGCGGACCAGCTCCCAGGAAAGATCCATTTAATTTGACTGGTTTGGGAAGTAGCATCTTCTTTAAAGAGTATTAAATGGAGAAAAACTGATGAGATCTTGAAAATGTTCACTATTTCATATTTTAGTTGAAAAAACCCCTAAGTCGTTGTGAACTGGATATAGTGATTTTTGCTTGTTAAGAAATGGAGAAGTTGCAATTGTCTGCAAAAGCCTTCTTTTCAGAGGCATTGTTTTTCCTTACTTGGAATCTCCTGCCACTTTTTATGAGACCTGACCTGGTTTTTCTCTCCTGAATGTTTTTTGAGACTTCCTAAGTTTTCCTGTTCTGCATCAAGACAAAGCCAAGTCCTGTAACAGTGCTTGGGGTGCAGTCTGGGAGGAAGGCCAGCACTTGGGGCAGAATAGAAAGTAGCCCTGGGGGGGCATGTCTGCTGGAGGTGGGCAGCTCAGCCAGACCAATCACAAACTGCGTTTTCCTGTGTTCTCAGTGTGTTTCTTGAGGATTGCACTAGTTCCTTTTCTGAAAATGGAAAAAGCTTTCTGTCACCTTAAAGCTCCAGTGAATGCTACATTTTAAAAGATGTACAAGTGGAAAAGAGCAATCAAATTGTAAGGTACATCTCATTAAAAAAAAAAGTTCTGCATTAATGTTGACATCCTTCTACTCTGTCTTTTATCTGTGATAAAACTTGTCAGCCTATTCCCCAAGGGTAAGCACTTCAGTTTTATTCTGTTATCAAATTGAATGGTCCTGGAAATACCCCACCTTTTTTTTATTCTGGATACTTTTTAGACTGCCGATTGTATGTAAAATTAGGAATTATAAGTGACAGTTAAATATCACATTTTGTTACAGAGTAATTTCCTGAGAATGTTTTAAATCAGTCCTGACTCTTGAATGGTAGACCTGCTAAACTTTTATGTGTATGGCCAGTTCTTCTGCAATGGTGATTTTTACAAAGTGGGACATGTAATAAAATTGGGACTTTTCTTTATACTTCAAAACTGAACACACACAAAAAGGGACTGATGTCTAATACTTTTTAGGAGACTTCAAGTGTTAGATGCTGGGCATACATTTTGGGGGGGGATAAATTAATTTTTTTACTCCTTACTCTGCAATACCTGTGAAAAAAAAACCCACCATGACAAGAGGAGATGAAAGATGTGGGGTTTTTTTGATGGATTTATTTCCTGCATTTAAATACAGAATAATAACTCTGGGGGAGAATATGACTATGACATCTGTGTCCAGACACTGCCACCCATTTAGTTATTATGGCAGCTTTCAATATCTGCTTCTCTCAAACAAGAGCTCTCCAATTTCCACTTCCTCCTATGTGGTTTCTCCTATGTGAAACTGTGGTTTCATTTTTTTTTTTTTTAGGGTTTGGAGTACAGTTTCCCTTATGTGGCCTTTCTTCTAATTATACATACCTGTTGAATTCCCCAAAGAAGAAAAAAGCAGTGATACTTCATTTCTTTCCCTATTGCTTCTGTTTGCAGCAAGTTCTTTCCTTGCCCACCTGTAATGCTTCCCAACTTTGGTCTTAACTTCCTGCAGAAAGTGCTTCTTTCATCTATAAAGACAGCTCAGTAAACTCAGAAAGGTACTTGGCATTGCACTGGTGAGAAGGCAATGTTCATTCATTGTCATGTCTGCTTTTAGAGGAGTGCAGCTGTTGGCACATCTGGGTAGTTTAGCTCCTCAGACTGGAGAGGGATAAAGGGCTGGAGCAGCCCTTAGTCAAGCAGGGGCATTTGGAGGTGTTACACTAAATAAACTCTTTTAGGGACATTGGCTCTGCAGTGATGACTTAATCCCATATGGCAAAAGAGAAGGATGAAGAAGAAACCTGAATGAAGCAGTTACTGGAAAACTTGGTGCTCTTTGGAAACACAGAAGATCAGTGGAAGAGATTCAAATGATGTTTCATTCATTTCAAACAAGCAAGAGAGGCTGGGGAAAAAGAAGACCCTACCGGTTATGCTAGGAGGTATCGAAACTCTTAATCTGCTCAGTCATTTCAAGTTCATTCAGGCTGAAGAGATTAACTACAGAACTTCACAAAAGTATGACTAATTCTGCTCTAGTGTAGAACTGAATTACATGACATGAAAAAGATGAATTATAGAAGAGTTAGTGGCTATGCTAAGCTTAAAGAAGTAATCTTGATTATATATTTTAAGGAAAGGCTGGTTTGCAATTTACAAGGAAGAAAGAAAGATATTTAGGGAAGAAGACTGAAAGTATGGGGAGGTCGACTGTAGCAAGTTTGGGCTGAGTTGGGAAAGAGGCCACCAAATAGAAATGAGTATGTTGCATTTTATCCATCTTCTGCTACTTCTGAGCTATGGGCCTGAGCAATAATGGAAAGGAAGGAGACCACATATGTAAAAAGGGGGTGCGGGTAAAGCTTTTCTCCTACTGCTGAGTACTTGGTCCAGGTACCACCTCAGCCTGGTCCATGTGTGTGACCAACACATATCCCAGATAAGGGAGTGTGGAGAGCAGCTGCTTGGCCTTTTTTTCTGTATGGCACTCACTTTCTCAAAGGAAAATATTAAGGATGCTGGTCTGACACTGAGGACTCACCAAAGATTTTGTAAATTAACATATTAGTAAAACAAGGCATAATTTTGGTGGAATTCCTCTATTAAATACTCTTGCACATCTGAAGGCTTCCACAGTCTGTGTTCCTATGTCAATCTTGCCCATACTCTGGCTTTGTATGAGTGTTTGAGTGTCAACTTTTTAAGAAAAAACTTTTACTTTTTTTCCCTTCCTGCATGTATTTGCAGGGTAATGACTTGTACAATGCAAAGTTCTCTGTATTCCTTGAGATTGTGAATCTAGGAACAATTTTCTCCTTGTGGAAGAGTGAGGTGTTGCCAAAAATGGAATACTGCCATCTCTGCTTATGAATCCCAGTTTCAAATCCCAGATGCTTTACATAATAAAGCCTAACTGGGCTGATTACCAAGAGAACTCAGTCATTCAGAAAAATAAAAGGGAGAAATCCCTTTGCTTCATGAAGGAAGAATTGGTGCCAAGACGAGGTTGAAATGTTAAAAATGCATTTTTTGTTTGAATCTTTCATATCAACTGTCCTGTCTCCCCTTTCTTTCCCCTTTTATTTAAGGCTGGGGATCAGTATAGCTCTTGTGCAGTGGGTGTATGTAGAAGTTTTTTGCAGCACCCATGAAGACCTAGATTATAAAACCACATTCAATGGGTCTCTTCCCTCTCTGCAGGAGACCAGCTTAGGTAAGTCTTTCTGGCTACGTCTGCAGTGTCCTAGGGCAGCAGTGGTGCCGTAGGTGCCTTTAGCTTCATTGCTTACACAGCCTATAGAGTTTTGTGGCATGTGATGTTGGGACCATCCAGAAAACAGCGTGGCTGACTTTGCTGTTGACCACGTGGTATTGTTGGGAAGTATGGGATGTTTGGCAGAGGATTCAGCTGCATAGGTGTAACTATCCATATTCTCTGCCTGTTCCTGTTGCAGCAATAGATGCAGTAGGGCTCATGCAGAGCAACAGGGAAACCTGTATGTGTTTTACTTTCTTGTAGTCCTACTTTACAGTCAATAGTGTTTCTTCCACTGCAGCTGTTCTCAGAGAAACTGAGCTCCTATGGGTTAAAATGGAAGCCTTCTTGTGGATTAATAATTGATTAAAAAACAAGAAACTGAGAGTTGCTTTAGGTGGTCAGTTCTCTGTGGGAGGAGGGGAGTTACTGGTTAACTGGGAGTTACCCAGGGATTTCTGCAGGAGCTTCAGCTATTCAACATAATACTAAATGAGCTGGTAATGGAAGGAGGCATGGAAAGACAAAATTTGCAAATATATGAAATTATTCAAAATAGTGAAGTTGAATGCTAAATGCAAACAGTTGGAGGATGAATTGGTGAGGCTAAGCAACTGAGCAGTAGAGTAGGTGAAATGAATTGTTTGTACAGAGTGATACATATGAGAAAAGGCAACACTCTTCCCTAAGCTAGCTGATACCCTCAGTAAGAGACCTTGACTGGTTGTTGGTAGTTCCCTGAAAGCAGCAGCAGCTCAGTCGGCATTCGGTGTTGGTCTGAAAGGCAAACAGAGCATTACAGACTGCTGAGAGGGGAACTGAGAACAACAAAATCCTTATGTCAGTGTGTAATTTCTGCTGTGCCGACTTCTGGAGTACCATGTCCCATTCTGTTCACTTTGTTAGAGTAGAATTAGGGTATGCGGAAGCATGGCAGAGGCAGTCAGAGGTATGAGATTGCTTTTGTACAAATAGGAACTAATTGGTGTAAGAAATTTGCTGTCTGGAAAAAAGGCAATTGGAGGGGACATAATATCACCTACAGTGGAGGTCTGTATAGTCATGAATGGTTTGGGGAAGTGAATAGAGAGTGTTTATTTCCTGTTTTTTTCCCAGGGCTTCACAAAAGGCAAACTGGGGCACCCAGAAAAATTTCAGAAAGGCAGTTTAAAAAAAAGCAGTTTTTCACACAGCACATAATTTAATTTTGGAACTCAATGATGAGTGATATTATGAAGGTTGAAGTAAAGTTGGCGGAGAAATCTTTAGGTATATTGTTGCAAGTATCTTTTGCTCAGGTGAAACTCATTACATTATTATGTGACTTACAGTTACTGCTTTGGCTCCTTATACGAGAGGACAGTTGGGTATTACTTCTGGAACATTTTCAAAGTAACTACCATTTCTTGAAAAACTAGGTAATATGTTTTGACTGGAGCTGTTTGAAAGTAATAGAGCTGTGATGTTGCTGTGTTTGAACAGGGTTTGCTCGAGACCACAGCCAAAACCAAAGCAAAGCAGAGTACTGAAGGAAAAAAAATAACGTTGCTGTGGCTTTCAAACTCAATAGAAGTTTAGAAAAAAAATCAGTACAGACCTGCAGAAATCAGGTTGAATATTACATCTATGTAGTCCTGGAAGTTGATTGGTTAAATTCTGTAGTACATTTGCTCCTTGCTTACTGTCTTTATAGTTTCACTGAAAGAAATAGGAGGACAGACAATTTAAGAAAAATGCATTCACTGAATTATAAACATCTAAGACAGAACAGAAAGGCTGTGTGTTCCTCAAATTTCTCTGTGACAGTGCTATACTTCAGTATGAATTCTTCTGTTGCAACAGGGGCTTGCCTGGGACTACTGAAGATTTTTTTGCTAGGGACGATACATTAGCAGAAGTTAAAAATCAGAATTTCAGAAGCAGCTTGGATTTTTCAGTAAACACTAAACATTAAGTATATTTAAAAAGATCACACTTTACCTGAAAACTGAAAACATCTCCTATTGTGTTTGCAAACTCAGTGCTACAACTGGACATCAATCCTTTAACTCTCAAGTTTTAATATAGCATGTGATGTGTGAGGCTGAGATGTCATGTTTTATCCCTAATATGATCGTTGTGAGGACCTGCAGAGATGCAGGACATCAGGTACGAACTTCAAGAGAGTGAAAATAACAGTAGCTCATCCCTGATCTATACTGACACTACAGGACTGGTTCGATTCCCTAGTTAGCTCATGATAAGATACTGGTTTGATTTTTGTTGCAAGAAGGCTCAGTTGGCTCCTTTTGTTAAGAGTTCATTTTAATTAGTTTAAGGTCTGTTTCTTTACTCTGACTCAGGGTTATTCATTAAACCATGGATGATCTGGTTGGATTCCAGTTTCTAACCAGCAGGGATCCTAATCCCGCATTCTGTGGTTAAGTATATTGAAAATACTACATCTCTTGCCTTCAGTAGAAAAGGTGCTCCTAAGCTTGTTACTGTATTACTCCAGACAAGACTGTCTGATTTCCATGAATGAACATGATTAAACAAATAGATTATTTTTAAAAAATCCACTTTTAGGTAAACATTTAGTCCAGTTAACTGAAACCTTTTCCTTTGATGCTCTGCTCATGCCTTGCATGTTTTGAATTTGTTTGAAGGTGTAGACAGTATATATAAAGTGGTGGTGTTGTTATAATGGAGTTTTGACTAGCATATTAGACTTCTCCATTCATTTTGCACAAGTGGAAATATATTTTACGTGCATGTGATCTTGAAAGTTGATGGCTGATGTGATAAAATTCGTCAGTACATTTATATCTTGCTTTTCATTTTTTATTTCCCTGAGAAAACACCAAGAGAAGATGGACTTTATGATATATGGGAGAGCTAAACAGTTTGCTGCTTCTCCAAGGGAAATATGAAACAGCTATTGAATTGGGGCAGGACACTCAAGGAAAGCTGGGACTGAATTAACATCATCTGTTGCAGTAGATACTTATGAATGAATACGTCTCCTGTACTTCTTGCTGCACCAGGAAATAGTGTAATCTTACAAGTGAACTTTGTTGTTCTGCATTCACTACAATGTCTTAGGCCTTCCACTTGCAGCAGTCAACAACTCCTATTGACTTTCTGATATCTGGAGTTTCTCCCTAGGCTGTCTTTGGATGAGGTGGTCTGTCCCCAGCCTTTGGTTTCACAGTGCGAGGTGGTGGAGGCCCCATCCCTGAAGACATTCAAGGTCAGGCTTGATGTGGCTCTGAGCAATCTGGTCTTGTTGGAGATGTCCCTGATTATTGTAGGGGGGGGGTTGGACTAGATGACCTTTAGAGATCCCTTCCAACCCAAGACATTCTATGATTCTATCCATATGCACTCGTGGACTTGCAACCTTTTCTAGTTCCTTTGCTCCTGGTTCACCACCTGAATGGCCAGAGCCTGACCTGGTAATCATGATCTTGCTGCAGATCACCTCCCCCTTTGCAAAAATGCAATCTTAAATGGCAATCAGATAAACAAAATACTTTTTGCAAGTGAAGTTCCTAAACATGCTGTACTTCTATGGTAATACTTTGTTATGCAAAAGCTTGACTGAATACTTCAGTTTTTTATATGTGTTAATATAGAAAGGGAAATATATATATTACTCTAAAAATTTAGAATACGTGGAGCTGCTGTAGAGCCATCATACCTCTAGTGGAAATGATGTGGGGCTTTTTATAAATGAATATTTAAATATTATCTCAATTAATTTTGTTAACAGAGGAAGTCTGGATAGAGTGATGGGTCCTCGTAATTATTTTTTTAGTTTTTACCCTTCCTAATGTTACTGTTGAGAGTTATGAACAAGGCATTATAACTATTCACATATTTTCCTAGGAAGGACTGCTGCTTTCTGCCTGCTATATGTAATCTGGAGGAAAGGATCTTTCTCCTAAACAACACAGTGCAGTCCTTTTAAGTGTACAGGAAAACGACTTTTTTTCTTTTAGCCATAGATAACCATTTACTTATTTTAATGGCTAAAAAATAAAGAGGACATAGCTAAAACCAATTGAGTGATTAGAAAACTGGGAGAATTCAGCTGACCAGCACAATCATACCAATTATTAGATTTAGTAGGCATCCATATAATCTTGAAAAAGGAAAGTATTAAAAGCCTCATGATTTGCAACTGGTAAAACAGTCAGTAAAAAAGCACTGAAAATCAATTACGAGGAGCAGCTGTACAAAGAGGCATTGTATGGCTTTCAGTCCTGTAGGATTTTCTATATCCCTAGTTTCTATATCCCAGTTTTTCAGTGGTAATGTACAATAGCAAACAGAAGTTTACTGGCTCTTAGGCTGCTTTTCCTAGTTACTTTCTGCGGCAGTACTTCATATACTTTGTGGCATCTGCAGATCCTGACTCTAAAATCCCTTTGCCTAAGGGAAAGGGGAACAGAGTTACGGAGACTGCTGTGGTGCAAAATTTAAGCAGTCAAGCTCCTCCAAACAGTCCAGAAGATTACTGTGGTTATTTTGGTATTTAAGGGAAATTCGAGGTCCTCATCCTTCAAAAATAACCATTTCAAACCAAAGGAGAAGGCATCGCGCGGGCTGGTGAGAGCAGAATAGCCTTGGCGTTGTCAGCGGGAGGAAGGCATTTTCCTCCACAGCTTCTCACCCTGCAGCAAACTGGCAAGAAGGTAGGAAGGAGCCCAGCGTTCACGTCAGCGTGAGGATGGGGCTTTCTGCGAGCCCCCGCTGCTCTCCTGCCCTTCGCCGCCCTGTCGGTTCAGCGCAGCCCTTCGCAGCGCTCGCTGCAGGCTGGGACAGGCTGGCGATACGTCGGCTAATCAACGCTTCGCATTAATTCTGGTATTTGAGGACTCCACTGTGGGCAAACCCATACGCAGAGGAGGGGAGTGAAGTTTTAAGCGGTCCTGCTGTCATTAACATTCACGGCTCTGGCTTTAAGCAGCGCCCGCCTCAGCCAGGCACTGCCAGGAGGGAACGTGCGCTCCTGCCTCCCTTTGTGCTGAGGGGGATCCGTGTGGAGTAATTGAAATGCAGGGCTGCGAAGCACTGCTGTAGTGGTCTGGTTTGGGGGTTTTTATCTCCCCCTCCCTTCATTCTTGGAGCAGGGGGAGCATGTTTGCTGTGGATTCTTTTTGTTCTGAGAATGAGATGCTGGCTGCAAACTGAAGAAATGGCCCTAGAAGAATTGACGCAAAGATTAAATGCGGTTTCCCAGTGCGCTGGTAGGAGGAGCTGCTGGTCTTAAATACTGTGTTGTGTGGATGCTGTTAGTGATTTTGTAGGATTTACAGAAAACCCTAGTAATCTGACTAGAATTCTTTATGCATGCTTGCATTAATAGGAAATAAAGTATTAAGAGCTTTTGTCACCAGGTTAAACTTTTCTTTATATTAGCACTAATAAACATTTTTAGTGCTTAGATATTAATGAGACAAGCTTTAGAAGGTACTCTTAAATCAGTTTTGGATTGCTGCTAGCTCAGTCAAATTCTCTTGATTCTTTTTTTATCTCCGACTCAGCTGTAGCTAAGAAGTGGAGGGAATTACAGATTTGCCTAGTGGATTGGGTCTAACATGGAGTGGTGGAAAGCCTGGCTAACTGTAGGGCACTGCAACCGGTATTTTGGGTGGGTCTAAATTGCACTTCCATCAGGATGAAGAGTTGAATACGTTAATCATTGTAAATGTAGTTTCACATCTGTATCGATTAAAAATTGCAGCAGATCTGGTAAAATGGTTCTAGCACTGTAGAAAGCTATTATGATTTCTGAGAGATTTTTTTATTTTCTTGAAAATGTCAATGCTTGTGTGTTCAAGACTAGAACTGAACAGTGGTGTTTAGATGTAGGAGTGTTTTCCTGGCTGTTGTTCATGCAGAGATGTAAACATATTTCAGAATAAAAGTTACCTGGAAAGAAATGTGGTTCTTGCATCCTTTGAAACTGTTTATTTTGCCTCTTTTTCTTAGTCTGTTGACAGATGTCAGAAGTCTTGCATCTTCTTGTCATCTGAGGCAAACCCAGTGGTTTGCTGATACAGAATATTTAAGGTATTGTGCTATCAAAGCGTGGAATTTTTATTTCCATTTCCCTGGCTCTGTTTCCTACGGGTGACTTTTCCAGCATTTTCAATTGCCTTGTCTTAACAGGAGATAATTAGCAAGATGGCTGATGCTGTAGTCTGATGAACAGATAGATTATATGACAAATGTGGAATGCACAGATTAGCTGCATCAATTTTCCTGGACAGGAGAAATAGGTTTTTTACCTTCTTAGCAACGTTTTTTGTGAGTGGAAAGCAAGACTTAATCTGATGAGAAAAAGCATTAAATTACGAGTAAAGGTCACTATACATACTATTTTCTCCTTTGATTTTCCTATGCACTTCACTGGATTATTTTCCTGTTTTCAAAACATGCCTTTAGTAAATGCTTGGGTATTTGTTTTACTGCCTGTTTTGATTTTCTGAATGTTTAAGTAAGAAGAAAAGCCAGCCTGATATTTGCTAGGGCATACCGTCTTTTTGCAGTTTATTTTAATAATTTGTAAACTGTTTTTTCCACTCCCTTAAAATTGTTGCTGTAGTCTTTCTGAGGCGATAATTTTCAATAACGTATAGTAGAATTGGTTGACAATTCCTTTTCTTCCTGAATTTAAGTAGAAGGAGCCTCCAAACTGGCAGCAGGCTCGCTGGTTTGCCTGTGACACTGCCTGCCGCTCAGCTGTGCAGATGTAGGTACACTGTGACCTTCATGTAAGCCACCAGTGGCTCCGAGTGCTGTTTTCACAGTTGCAGGCAGGCTCTGACTGTGTGGTGCTATTTAGCTTGTTAAACTTGCATGTTTCACTAAAAAAGCATCTGTTACTTTACTGCCAATTTCGTATTCACGGGGTTTAGCTGGTCCCTCTCCTCCCCCTTTTCTTTTTCTTTCTGCCTCTCTATAACCCTTGTGCGGGTATTCCCAAGCAAAAAACACCTCTTTTCTACAGCCAGTGGTTGTGCTTATAGATGCCTCTTTCGGTTTTCGTTTTTTTCCTTCCCCCCCCCCCCCCCCCCCCCCCCCTTCCTGTTCCTTTCAGGTTGCTTAGACTGTTCCTCTGTTGCTGTCTCTCATTCTTCCAGTATACTCTGTCCTTGGGTCAAATTATCTACTGTCTGGCTTCACAGCTGTCTTTCTGTTAACTCAGAAACCTTTTGTAAGCAGAGATTTAACAGCCCAAGATCATGTGCAGGATTTTTCCAAGCCCAGTTTTCAACAGCTCCCTGCTCAGGGGTAATTGAAATGCAAAGGTTCCCCTGGCTGCCCCCTAGTGCAGTTATCCACCTTCAGGCGTCAAGGGATTTTCTCCTTTGTAAGACCCGAGGAAAAAGACTGTTCCTCTTTCTTCTTTTGTTTTTCTGAAGGATACCGTAAGCAGTCTGAGATTAATCCCAAGTAGTTTTAAGCGTCTAAATCAGGGGAGGAATTCCCCTAAAATCCATGTGCGCTGAAAGGAGAGAAGGGGACACATTCAGAAGGGAAGTCCTTCCACCTCCTGAGGTGCACTTGTCCTTCCTTTGACGGGTGGGGGGAGGAGCCTGGAGTAGCCCAGTTCCTAACCTAGCATCTCTGCAATGCCTAAAGTTAGGTATGGTAAATATAATTTGCAGCCAATAATCTTTTGCTGTTTTACCACAGTAACCTTTCTGCCTCTGGCTGCTCTCCTGCTATCAGGTCCCATGTGTAATTCTGGCGCTGACACAGCCTTTCTGGGCCACTCGTTCCACACAGCCACACCAGCACTTTCCTCAGGGGTCCTTTTGCTTCCTCTGTTCTGACTAAATTCAGATTTACTCGCATTTCAGCTCCCATGGTAAATTACTGACCTCTCTGTCCTTACTCCCTCATGAATGTGTTATCCTCTTGCAGGATCCTTCAGGTACCTTCAGTTCCTACAATTTACGAATTGGGACAGCTTTCTCTAGGAAAGCTTTGATTATTTCTCATCTTCCTCACCTTCACTTTATCCTCCAACACCTCGCAGATATATTACAATCTTCTGCTTCTGGCTATATTTAGCTATTAAGGTAATAAAGATCGTGCTCTTTAGATTAAAAGTATCATCCTCTTCATATTCCTTCTCTGACTCCTGCTCCACAAGTTCAAAATGAACTTGTACCCTGTCCTGTTCAAATGGCTAGTAAGGGTGCTCCCATGACATCTTCCTTACCTCCATATATAAGGTTCCTTCCAAACCAAACTATTCTATGATTCTGTGATTCTATTATATGCTCCTCAGTCCTTCTGGTCACTTCCCTTCTATGAAGTAGCCTCCTGGACTTGGATGAGTGAACTATTGCTTTCCCTGTTTTTATATAAATCCTTAAAACAAGGCAGAAGTTATTTAAATACATTCTCTAGTTCTACCTAAGGTTTTGGGGGGTTTTTGTTTTGGTTTTGTTGTTGTTTTTTTCCAATTAGAATTGTGGGGTTTTTTTTCTGGAAAACTGAAATTATTATTGATACTAAAAAAAAAATAAAAAATCCTAGTTTTGTCTGTGTTGTTTTTTTTTGATGGATAATTGCATAATTTCCATTAGTTTGGCCATAGATTTTACTTTTATTTCTCTTTTTCAGTTCTGTTGCTGTGTTAAATTGAACGCTCTTCCACAAATTGCTGTTCATGGGCAGAACTTCCCCTCCCCACAGAACAGTGATTCAGGGATTGAAGCCCCAGGTTATGAACAGTTCTGGTCTGGTAGCTCCTACATTGTCCATATTACTGTCAGCCATGGGTTTTCTGCTCTTTTGGTCAGTCACTACTCACGTTTGCACTGATACGGAGCTTGGAAGCCTTGCGATGACAGTGTTGTCTAATTCATGCAAACAGGCAATACAAATCTGACATTTCCAGGCTTAAAACTGTGGTAGCCTTACTAATGATTTCTTTCCACCTTGGAAAGGTGCCACAATTACAGCTAACATCTGTTTCCTCTCCTGGAACAAAATTTTAACACTGTGAAAAGAAGAAATCTCTGCAAAGGAAAGAAGATAAACATGTATGTAGTTCCTTAGTAAATATGTATGCAGTGCTAGTATTTTAAGTACACATACCTGATCCATGTCACCTTCAGTCAGTTTTTTGTCCTCCAGATTTTCCCTCATATTCACAATTTGGGCCAAAATTCTACACTTCATTTCCCTGGCTTTGTCTTACTGACAGGCAGGCTTTTGAAGTTTTGAAGGCTGGCTCACCTGTCTTGACAAATTAGGAACAGATGTAGGAGGAATGGACTCACATACCAGTTCCAAATGCCCAACATCACTGGAAAGAGTTGGCTTACTTAAAGATGCCATGGGGACACCCTCAAGCACACTGAAAGGAGTTGTTTATGTGTTGTCAACACATAAAGTTGAGGGGAGCTGGAAGGACCTGTTCTTTGTGTCCTCCCCATTCCTACTCTCTTGGTAACTTGTCTGGTCTTTCTTACCCTTTTTTATCTGTCCTTAGTTCACTTGATTTTCCAGTATGGGAACCCAAAAAAAATTTTTCTGCATGTGGCAGAGTGTTCTGTGTGTGTGTGCGTTCATTTGGCTGGCAGGCAGGCAGGTCTAAGAATGAAGGGCATTAAATTACTAATGGGCAATTTCATGAGCTTTTTATGGGGCTGGTGGACTCAAAAGAGATCCAGTTGAGAGCTCTGAATCTGCAGGTTGTTAGCACATTTTCTGTGCCCAGGTGGTATTTAATGGTAGTGGAGGATGTCTCTGCCTGGTATTAGCTTGCTGGCCCTTCAGCCTTCCTGCCCCGATGTTGAACATGAACCATGAAAGATGCCTCTGATTTCCCAGGCCAGAGGGTAAAGAGGAGACACGGTCCTCCTGTCACAAGGTTTAAATTGTCAGGAGTAAGGGTGGGAGCTGCAGTTGAACAGATGCAATTAAGGAATTAGGGGTGGATTGCTCATGTTTTCTATGAGCATCTACTGTTACGGCTTCTGTGTGCACCTACGTGACATCCATGTTTTAGTATATTCTGGCCTAAATAAAAACCTTTATTCTACTACTGAAACAGCTGGATCTAGTGAAACTGGTGGGAGTAAAGTGCAAAGTTGGCAGCAGTTGTGTCCTTATTAAAGAGAGCTGTCTTTTTGGTCATGTGAGACAAAATACTTCCATCAACATTAAGGTTGTTGCTTAAAAATTGCACCCTAAAACATTAGAGCCCAGTAGGGTTTTTTCTTTTTCCTACATATGATGGAAGGAAAAAAAAAAAAAAAAAAAAAAAGCCCACTTGACTTTATATCCATTTGCACGTCTTTTTGTGACTATCAACAATAATGACCTTTCTTATAATATAATCTACCCCAGTCTTCCACTGATTTTAATTGCAGTTGCTGAACTACAGTAGGAAAATTGTAATCTGTGCGAATATCTTCCAAGAGATAAACAGGTGATCAGGGCAAAATAGGCATTAGACATTTAGACATTAGGAAGAAATCTTTAGTGTAAGGGTGGTGAGACACTGGAACAGGTTGCCCAGGAAGTTGTGGTTGCCCCCTCCCTGGAAGTGTTCGAGGCCAGGCTGGATGGGGCTCTGAGCAACCTGGTCTAGTGGGAGGTGTCCCTGCTGATGGCAGGGGTTTGGAACTAGATGATCTTAAAGGTCCCTTTCAACCCTAGCCATTCTATGATTAAACAGTAACTGATGGCACATTTAGAGTGGCTCTTCAGAGGATTGCAGGATGCATAATTGTCAGTCTCCCATTCAGTATATGGACTTCAGGTATATATACTTAAAGCTTGCAGAGCCAGGAAAGCGCTGCCTGGACTTATGAACTTAGAGATATTAAGTAGAAAAAAACCCTGTTACTTTGCATTTTTATTATCACAGTGACTCAGACTACTTTCTTGGCAAGGGTGGCTGGCACAGCTGCCTGCCACACTTACAACCCCAGAGAGCCAAGCTGCAGGATTACCTCGTGCATATCAAGTAACAGGGAACTTCTGCAGAAAAGGAACAGCTTGGCGCGGGGACAGGGGTGTGATACATAACACAGGCTACGTTGTCTTCAAGGTTTTTGCTCTAAGATGATGTGTTGTGCAAAGCCAGGGAACAGGAGGCGTTTGGGTCGCTCACCTTTTCGTTTAACAAAGCAGATCAAATGAGCTAGCTACTTGTGATTTTGTTGTTTCTGAATCAGCTCAACAACTTCTTAAGGTTTTCAAAGTCTGAAATAGTGCATTTCGGCTGGAAGTTTGAGCCTGCTGTTTTACAGTAATTGGCAAAGGCACTTTAATTGTTTCTTTTTTCTCATTCTATCAAATACCAGCCAGATATGCTATTATTTCAGACACAAGGAGCATGATCTTGGATGCTTTTATATTAATTAATCACTTGTAGGTCTCTTGAGGTAAGCCTACAATAACCATGTTAGATATTTTGACCTCACTATACATTCTTCAGTTATCCCTATAGCTGCATAGCTGGAGCATGACCTGGCTCACTGCATGTAGGAATGCAGGCATTGTGGTCGAGGCAAACTGTCTGGTAGTCTGGCCTTTAACATTGCCTCTAACAGCACTGTGGGTGCAGCCAGCTCAACAGTGGTGCAAGCATATGATCCTGGGTATATGCAGACACAGGGCTACAATCTTTAAGGTTGACTTACTGCACAGTCTGGGAAGTTTCAGACATAGATCCCTTTACTTACAGCAGTGTTGGATAGTAGTTACACCCTCAATCTATCACTGCTGGTCTTTTTGTGGCTTTTGAGTTTTTGTACTAATGCTTTGAATTTTTTTTGGTGACTGATGGAAAGTGCTATTTAGGTTGTGGTGTACCAGGAGTATGGAGCTGATTGTTGGGCTTCCTGCATGGTTCCCTGGAGCAACGGGGAGTCAGGCACGATGAATCCTGTGCTATGGTGTTAAACTTGGTCACACAAAAGGTGGAACTGACTGCAAGTTTCAGCATGAGAGTAAGCTGAAATGGAGAAGCCTGGTGATTACTTATCCCCAAACGTTTCTATCTTCCTGGGAAGGCTGGTGGTGTTTGAGCTTGGGAGGAGCCTTAGGCAGCTGAATCCCTTTGAGGACATGTAGGAAAACAGCTTCCTGGCGGAACGTGCTGCTCAAATTGTGGCAAGCTGGTAAAGCACAGTGCAGCATGGTACTGCCTGGTTTTGAGGATGTAAATGTGTAATGCTGCTCGGCAGCAGTCTGACTTGTTAAATTGATAATCTGGGCAAATAGCTATTTGACGAGTTTTGAACCACACTGCTGTGCAGTTGATAGGCCTTAGCTTTCCACCTGCACTGTTACTTCAGGGATGTAAGCCCCATCCCCCTTAATGTACTTGAGACATTTGCTAAGTCCTGGTCTTATTACAGGTCTTTCTGTCTTCAGCACTTTGTGTAGCAGGCAGAAAATTTGCACCAAGGGGTGACTGTCCTAGTTCTTTTCCAGTCTCAATTCTTGTTGAGCTAGAAATGTACCTTCCTTTCCTTTCAACTTCTGCCTATAGCCTGATGAACTTAAAGGGGAGGTGGCTTTTCATATGAAACAACAGAATAACTGATATAAATAGAAAATAATGAGCATACACCTTGCTGATTTTAAAAATTACTCTTCAGGTCACAATCGTTGTTACTAAAAATATCAAATGATAAATTACAACCTTTCTGTAAACAGTTCTGTGTCTGGTTTCTGGGCTGGGCAAACTGCTTTGCTTTGGCCAGTATTTTGTCCTGGGCTGCTCCATGTTACCCTGTGTTACTTACCCAGTTGCTCAAGGTTACCTGATGTCACATGCCTGTGTCTTAACAGCAGCTTTGCAAACCCAGCCTTGCATCAGCTTTTGGCCCATGGAATACACCAAAAGAACTGGCGTGTTGCTTGACTCATTTGGCTTCTCTTCCCGTGTTTACCTTGTATGTGTTACTACAGGCATGATGCCTCCTGAAGCAACTGCCAAGAAAAGGCCCTGCCAAACTTTAATGGTGCCCACGGCTCTGTATCCTGCTGCCACTGAGTATCTGTAATTGAATTTATTATTCCCTATCCCATTATCTCAGCATTTTCAATTTTTGGATTTACTGAAGTGAAGAGTGAGAAACTTGTTTGGTGGATTCATGTGGAGAGATGAAAACTAAGAGTGGGTTTGTCTGCTTTCCTGCTTGTCTCTGGGAAGTGCCTGAAAGAGAGTTGTGCGGCAGGGAAAAACTTACCTATATTGTCCCCTCTTGCTGCCATATACTGTGTGCTCCTCTCTCCAAACACTGGGTAATTCTTCTGCTGGGTTTTGTTTTCAGCTTCCAACCAAGTTTTTAAGTTGGTTGTTACTACCCAATGGATTAAAGAAAGGCAGTTTGATGCTTTCTTTACAAGCATTTTACTTTTTTACACATTTTACTCAGAGATTCGGCGTATTTGTCATGGCAAAGTATATTTATATGAAATTGTCTATTCTTGTAAAAATACTTCAGAAAAAAAAAAGGTCCCACACAAATATTCAGAGAAACAGTAAAGAAAAAAAAAAGTTTGTGTTTGAGGGAAGAGAGTTTTTTCTCCAGCTTTTTTTGAGGACTGTTGACAGTGGAAGGAGAGGAGAAGGAGAAAGATGGGGTAAAGAAGCAGAACAGGTGTGTTTGGTTGTGCAGCTTGGATGAGAATAGGAATCTGGCAGAAATGAGGTGGTATAAAAAGATTTACTGGATGTTTTGCTCATAGATAGTCATTTAGCACGATGTGAAGCTGGGGCCCCATAATACAGTGTCTGAAACAATATGTTTAATAGTTATGATGGAATATGACCTATATATACAGAATCACAAGAGTGATGAAAATTCATCATCATTACTCAATTCATGCTTGAGTAGATGCCAGGCTCTAATTATAAGACAGTTCCAGTCTGCTCAGGACCCAGACATTTGCTGTGATCCTGGCACAGCTGGTTTTGTCAAGGACAGCCACAGTGAAAAATTCCCTTTTTGGGCTCTGTGCAAAGCCTGCTGAGGCTGCAAGTGACCTGTGGGAAGCACTTCGGAGTTCTGTTACTAGACATTTGGGGGTAAAAAGAGGCAAGGAGTGTCTTGAGCACATTCAAGAAAGCAAGAGGAAGCCACTGAAGTTGTTTATGGTGGTTTAAATGGTGTCGGCAGCTTACAGAAAAAAGTGATCATTTCTACATCAGACAAATAACTTGTGAAGTAATTTATGAAGGTAAGAAAAAAATATAATTCTTTCTAATTGTGTACTTACTTTATTTCTTTCTGCTGAGTCTCTTAAGTGTTTCTTACCCCCAGCCTTACTTGCCTTCCAAGGACAGTGTAGTCTGCTTCTGACTTCAGGGCCATTGTTGTTCCACAGTCAATTCCTTTGCAAAGAGTATACCTGAATTGCTCTGAGAGCACACAGCCTGGAGCTGGAGAAGGATATTAATAGAAACCGCTTCTCTGTGTTGCTGGATGAAGACAGAGATGAGTTATTTCATTATGACAGGTGGAGGTGTTTTTCAAAGCAATTGTTTACATTTTTGAAGATCTAACAGGAATTAAAAAGGTCTGGTAAAAGCTGGATGGCACAGAGGGGTGCCATCATTTTGTATCATGAAAGTGAAGGTAGGCATTAAATACTGTATTGTTAATTTTGCACATTTCTAAGTTAAGGTAGTACTAGCAATTCCCATTCAGCCTTCAGAAAATTGAGAACAAACTTTTCTGCATCCTACCACCTGCCTTTTAAAACACAGAAACAGAACAATTACTCTGGGCTTTATTTGACATTATTTTTCAACACTCCCTCACCCCCTGATGGTTCTTTTAGGGTAATAGTGGTCTAGGGCTGAATTCAGTAAAGACTCTACCTGACATTTATATGATGCTGCAGGGAACTCTTATTGGAGTTGGTGAGAACAGACAGGATTTATTTTTTATCCCCTAAGGAGGGCAAGAGTTTAGAGAGATCCAATAATGGTTTGAAGGGAAATACAGGTATTTGAGACAGTCCTGATGTGCAGCTGCCAAGGCAGGAAGGGATTTGGGTGTTACTGTTTGGCACTTGAATTGCAGAGAAGCCCCTCCTGTTCCCCCACATTCCCTCAGGAGTTCCGCTCCCATCCTTTCCCATCAAGTAGCTCCTGATGGTTTGCATGTGGCATTGCCTGAGCTGCAGCATCGCTGGTGGCTCTCTGCCTGAGGAGTGTGGTGTGTGTCCTGCCTGAGGAGGAAAGCAGGAACAGGCAGTGGTACAAGCGAGAGGAGCCTTCCTGCTGGCTCATTATCACCACCTCCCTGGACTGGCAACCCTGCTGGTTTGACAGCCAGTCTGGGAGTGCCCAGGACACGTGAGATGTGTGAGACGTAGCTGGTATAGTGAGTTAGCCATGTGACATTAAATAGGAGCAAATGCATTCAATAGTATTCAGGTTTAAAGATACACATGGAAGAAAAGGAAGCAAGACAACTTGTATACCCACTCTCCACTCTTTCCTAACCTTTGTCTCTGCTCCCTGCTCCTGGCAGCCGATCAGCTGTGGGGTAGTCATATGGGGGCTGTTTTTGTTCATTAGCCTGTGTGAGGCCTCATAAGCCTTGTGTACATGTCAAGAAGAGGAAGGCCCACAGCTCCGTTTGGCTCCTGCTGTGTGTGCATCGCTGTCCTGTGCAGGGAGCTTGGGCCATACTGGGTGCTGTGCCCAGGGTTTGCAGAGCCTCCTCCCTGCAGATCCTGGCTCTCAGGGGCCCTTCATCCCATTAAACTTGGAGTGCTCCACAGGCAGCTGCACTGACTACAGTTTACTGCAGTTGTGAAGTACGTGGGAAGAAGTTATTAAAGTATCAGATTTAATTTTATAGCATCGTTAATACTGTAGATCTCAAGCTTTGAAAATAACCATTGCATTCACAAAATACTTAAGGGGGAAATTATTAGTTTGAACTATTTATGCCTTTAGGAGGGAATTTTTTGAGGGTCAAAGCCTGATTTTCAAAGTGTGTTACTAGTAACACATTAGGCAATGAATTAGTAAGTTATTAAGCGATGAATAAATGAAACTGTGTTTGTTTTAAAGGCTGGTCATCTGCTCTGCTCTATTTTTGTTACTGGGTATGGCACTGCACAGCCTGCCAAGCGCTTTGCAGATGAGTTAAACCACACTCGACAGCTCCCTGCCTGAAGTAACTTGTTCTCGGTATTAGACACGGAAAAAAAGGAAACGTCAGACCAGCGTGGTGGAATTGATGAGGGAGGAACATTCCCAGCAAGAAATAAGGTCAGGCGCATCACTGCACAGTGCCTTCAGTGGACTTCAAGCAGTTTTTCTATCTGTGCCTGCTTTTACTTGGGAGAATAACGGGTGTGCGCCCCATGGTATCTCTTGGCAAGTCTGCTCCTTTGCTTGCAGAGTTGGGAGTCCTCTTGTGGTTCCTGCCTAGCTCAGTCACCTGGGTTTCCTTTCTTTGGTATGGGGTGGGATGGGAGGGAGGAGGGTGAGGGAGGACTTGGGCGTCTCCTCCCCTGATAAAGTTGGGGCATGGCTAGGGTGGGAGCCCGGGAAGCAGCAATCACTCTCATGTTGTCTCGCCAGCGATAACCTGTGTGGCGTCTGTGTGATGACAGCTGTGGGTAAACCTGGATATCCAGAGCTGTTACCTGGTCTTGTTCATCTCAGTTGCTTCTGTTAGTAAGCAACTGAAGTTATGAACAGTAAGACAGGAAATACCGTTTTTGCTGTAATATTTTGGTTTTCTATGCAGTGTTGTGGTTACATATAGTTTTATGTTAGCTTTTTGGGCTCTGACAGATGTTTGATGGTTAGTCAGAAAAACTGCAGTTTCCCCTAACAAAACTTTCTGATGTCAAGCAACAGTTTGACTGCTAGTAATAAAACACATTATTGCCAACTAATAAATAAGTCCAGTTTGTTATCTTTTTTAAAAAAAAGCAAAGCCCAACAACAACCATTTTCAATACAGTTTTTAATTTTCAAAGCTTTTTGAAAACAATTAGTCCCAAACCACTTTGCAAGAACATCTTTTACCCTAGATTTGCCCTCAGTATGTGGGTTAGAATGTTTTATTAGAGCTTTAGACATATTTGTAATGAGAAGGCAGTTTTCTGCTAAATCTGTCAGCAAAAAGAAAAAAAGCAAATTTCAGTTGTTTTTTTTTAACTGGAATTGATTGTAATATGTTTTATTACTAAAACCAGAATTTCAACCCTCTGCTGGGAAATGTTCATTGCAAAAAAGTTTGGAGGTGGGTTTTTTTTTTGGCCAAAAAATAATTTTGTGTAACAAAAAAAAAAATTGCTGGAAATGTATGATTAGCAGTATTTAGAAATCAGTATTGTTGAAGCAGAGAAGACTTTCATATCCTTGTGACTGCAAATATATTTATTTCTAGATGCCATATTCAGTATCACGTAAGCCTGTGAAAAATGTATTTTCTTTTATTGCAAAGATATTGTAAAGTCTGTCTGAATAACAAATTAGTATCTAAAATTATTCTTTCTTTCATTTCTAAAAATAGGTTAGAGATATTAGACTTTGCTAGGAAAATAAATAAATCATGATTCTTTCTGAAGGCAGCTTACAGAGACAACATAAGAAGTTATGGAAAGAACCCGATTTTCTGTTTCATAGAACTGTGTCATAGGATTCATGACTGAAAAACAAAACATAACATACTTGAGGAAGTAATGGAGCTGCTTGCATGCTGAAAGAATTGCCCAACACTGTACAATTAAAAAATAATTCTGTTCCAAAGATGATCCTGTGTGAAGAATCAGCTCCATTTAGAAACTGTGTATTGTTTTCAGCCTGTTGTAACGTCATTTGCACTTCCTTTATCTATCAGTTGCCTCAGCAAGAACAATTAATCCCTTAAATTCAACTTTATGCTTCCTTAAAAAAATAATGTCAGACTTGGGTATACATTTTCTTGAGTGCAAGTGTAACATCATACTGTACTTGATTGTCAATATTGGAAAATTATGAAAGGATAGCCTCGTTTGGCCTTATGCAGATGAAATTTGCTCTTTTGGAAGTCTCGGCCTTACAACCTGTTTGCATTTATTGTGAAATACCTTCCCAGCTTACCTCTAGGTAACCTGCAAGAGGTATGGAATGAGCTCTGTTCTAAAGCACTAATGAATACTTTGGCTGGTTGCAATGTAGAGAAAAGATGCTTCCGTAAGCACATCATATCTTTCAGCCCTGTGTCTGCTTAATTGAGCAATTCAGATACCTAGATAGAGAAAATTATTTTGTATGCCATTTTACTACAGGCAGTTATTTGCACAGGCCAATTTTAGTCTAGTAAGGGTGATCTTAGCTGCCTTCTACAGTGAATGGAAAAGGACAGTGTTCTCTAAACACCCACCAGTGCAGAAGTCAACTCCTCTGAGCTACATCTGGAAGGGGCTGCTCTGTCTTTGTCCTGGGAGCCATCTGTGGATATTAATCACCCTTGGCTAAAGTTAACATGCATTTTTAAACCACATGCCATCTAGTGAAACTAAGTTGTTGAAGAAAGAGTTGATTCTACTTCTTTTCTCTCCCTTGACTTTGGCTTTCCATGGTTTCTCTTGTATCAGATGAGAACCAGATACCTGGCAATTGTCTGAACCATTTAATTGATTCAGTTTGTTGATTCAACAGTGTCCTTCATCCTGGCTCAAATGAGGACAAACAGAAAACTGCTTTTTAGGGATGGGAGAGAAAAAGTGTTCTTACTGTCAAATCTGTAGGCTGCTCTGCCTCATCCTGGGGACAGCAGAGCTGGTATGGTTTAAAACTGGAAGAGGGGGTATTTGGGTTAGACATTAGGAAGAAATTCTTTAGTGTGAGGGTGGTGAGACACTGGCACAGGGTGCCCAGGGAAATTGTGGATGCCCCATCCCTGGAAGTGTTCAAGGCCAGGTTAGATGGGGCTCTGAGCAACCCGGTCTAGTGGGAGGTATCCCTGCCTATGCAGGGGGGTTTGAACTAGAGCATCTTTAAGGTCCCTTCCAACTCAAACTATTCTATGATTCTATGAACACATGGCTGTGGTGCTGGAGGAACAGGGATGGGGTAGGCCTGTCCCTTCACTCTGCAGTTAAACCAGAGGAGAAATGGTGAAACTCCCAGTCTTTGTGATTGTCTCCTATAATTTGTGTTTCCTGGGTTACTGAGTCAAGTAGAGTCATCTCTTTAGATGTTTACTTGTCTTGGTTAACCTCAAATCTGAAATGGGTATTTTACGGTAGAGCATTATGGCTATTGGTTCATTTGCTGGCAAAGCAGAGGGATGCTTCTTGCTGTGTTACAGTACTGTGGGTACTTGATTACTGCAGAGATTGCATGGATACACTGCCCATTAAACCCAGTTTCTGGACTGACATTTGTGACTTCTTGATGCATGCCTCTGTCAGGGCTCAAGTTAACAATATTGAGCTCACCACTTACCTTGGGGTTCACTTCAGTGGATGTAGTATTGAGCTCTTAGCCTTCTGGGTTGCATGAAGAAGAAACATATTACATTTCTGCTCATTCTCTCCCATGCCTGGAATTCAAGTCTGCTGCACTTCAATATGTAATACCTGTAATTTAATTTCACTACTGTAAAAGATAATAGTTACATTTTATATTACACCACTTATCCAAACTCTTTTGCAAGATTCTTTACACCTCTGAAACAAATACATGATGCCTCATGTAATATTTTTCAGTAGGATTTGAAGATGAAAAATATATAGTTAGAAATTACAGGGAAATTCAGATTTCTAGGATGTATAAACTAATACTGGAATTTCTTCAAGTACCAGACTTTTAACTCGGAAGGTGACTAAATAGGATGCAGGTACAACCAATGTTTGACTTACACTCTGTGTTTTGCTTTGCATCTTGACCTTGCAGTATATCTTGAAGAAACCTGCAATAGGATGGTGATTGGGGAAGGCACGAGGCTGGAAGCTGAATGTACAGATTGTGTCTAAAAGTGTTACTTTTAGTTTGATGTTTTGTTGTAACTTTAGTGAGCCAGTAAGTTTCTTTTCCTTTCTGGAAATTTGAATATTGTCGGTTGCAGTTTAAAGTTTTGCCATAGCTGTATCCAAAATTAAATGGGAGAAAAGAATCTGAAAAGCATTACTGCTTAAACGAAAGTCCAGGCAAAGCATACATTATATATGTAAGAACAAATTTGATAAAGATATCTTTGTATCTGTAAGTGATCAACTGCAACAATAAGAAGAACAAACTTTTTTTGCTGAGACACCTTTTTTTGCTTTTTTCAAAGTCATCTATTGAGAACTACAAATATTGTTAGCTTGTTTGTCATTTATCATGACCAAGAAAAGCCTAACTACATGGCAGCTGCATGCTGTTTTGCTAGCCTTGATGTGAAACATACTTGTTATATGTTGTGGGTTTTTTTCCATTTAGAAGTCTATACTCATAATAAACTTATCTTGCAGTACTAAATTACTTATCCTAAATATTATCTGAGAACATTTTGGTCATTTACTGGTTATTAACTTTTATTATTTATTTATAATACTTGCAAAGTTAATGTGAGAAATGCATCTTTTTATACTTTCTACTTTGCGCATGCTATCAATTCCTGTTGAGGATACTATATTCAAGCTCTCAAGTTTCTTCTTTCTGTTGGCAAAGTGCCTTCAATCATAGATTTGAGGCATAAGATACTCTCTGGAAAGCAAACAAGGTACAGCTAGGTTTGTCTGACTGCCAAATGTTTGCTCCTCCAGGGCCTCGTGTTTTTTCTCTGTAGCCACTAATCATCATCTGTAAGATCATGTAAGAGTAGATAACTCACCGAGGTGTTGTGTTTTACCATACTTGATTAAAATTTTTGTGTCCCTAAGCAGTTAATACTTGTAATGTCAAAATAAGCTGTAATTAGGTTGTTCCTTATCGTGATGTCTTATTTGTACCTGTGCACTGCTCTCTCTTCCCCTCTGTCCCTGCCTCCATGGCAGGGAACATTTCTTCATTGACATAGTATGAATGGGATGATCCCAAGTCTTCCTTGTCTGTTTTCTTTCATACAATACAGCAAAACAGCTACTTAAAGTATTTTATCAGCCGGCACCAAATAGCAAGTGCATGGGAATTCAGGCAAACCCAGAAGCAGTTTTCTCTTGCATGGTAGACTGGGTTCCTCTCCCTCTCGCCTCCGTCCTAATCTGAGGCCTGCAAACTCTCATATTTGCCCTTTGATTTCCAATGCTGCTGTCCTAACCAGGTCTCTTTCCTGGTCTCCTGCCTGAAGGCCATCTGCTGCACCCAGCCTCACACTAAATTTCCTCTCCCAGGCCTGTGTCTTCTCTCTCCTCACTCTTTTTCAGTCCCTACTGTCCCTCCCCAGCATCCCCTGTACTGAGTCCCATCCCTTCCACAGGCCTCCTAGTAGTGTCTTCTCCCAGTAAAAGATAAGTCTTTCTGCTCAGCATATTCCATCACCAAGTCCAGCCTTCCCTGCATGCTGCAGTCTCACTCACCGGTCTTCCCCGATGTGGCAGGCTCACATCCACTTTGCTCTAGCTAGTAGCCACGTTTGTACTGCTGGAGGTCCTTCTACCTCCTATGCCTGGTTGTCTTCTCCTGGTGGGAGAAGGCAGGAGTGCCAGGGAAAGGAGTGAGCTCCCAGCCAGACTGGGTGTGTCTGTGGAGTTGTATCAAGCCCCAAGGCTGGGAGTGCCTTTACCCTTTCCTCTTGCTCTTGTGGGGTTGTGGACTTAACACATTATAGATAGAAGACGACCTTCTGGGTATTGCGGAGATTGTATTAGGTGCTCAAAGAGGTTCCTGCTGAACTTAAAATCAATGACAAGCCGTAAGTTTGTCAAAGCCAGAGGGTGGAAGGATGCTAATACAGTGTGGATAGGAGATGTGACTATTTGTCAGGACATAGAGGAAGTGGTTTCTAAATTTTCAGTGTCGTAAAACTTTGCATCACCCGGTGCCTAACAATAAAGACTACTTTCCAAGGGTCCTTTGTTGAAGGGGCCCCCTTCAGAAAAGAAAGGAGATTTTGTTCAGCCAATCCTTTAATGACTATGTCTGTCTGTTTGCATTTGGGGGAAGGGGGCTCAAGATAGCCAGATGAAATTTAACAGAAGGTCTTTGTGTAAAATATATGGACACTAAGAAAGAAATATCTTTTAAATCAGTTTTCAAGAATAATGTGAAGTTACAGGGCAAAAAAGAGTATAGCAGTATTCTGTTCTGTATCATGGTTACTTTGTAGCAAATATTCCCAGGATGATACTTCAAACCTATTTCCATTTTTCAAACCTATTTCTGGGTAAATTTTGTTTCAAAGAGGTTCAGTTGCATGTGTAAGTCAGTAAATACATTTAGAAATGCTGAATTGTGAGGAATTCTGTTTGCTGTACTTGTCTTCATAATGTGCAGAGGTTATTTGGAGTTGTAAGGTATAAAAAAATCAGCAGTTTAATATTAGTTCTTTATTTTTCTCTAGCACCAAAGTAAGAAGACATAATCCTTCATTTAAGCAAGCTGAATAGAGTTAGTAATTGGAGATTGAGGATTTAGGATCTGTTAATTGTTATAGAGCACTGTCCACCCATTACAAATGAATTTATAATTTGTTTTCTTAGTCTGTGATAACCTAATCAGCTGCCAGCACTTGAAGGTTCTGCACACTTGTAATTTATTCAATTCCATCCTGCTAAAACACAGAGCAGGGCTCTTTAATTGCCTTTCATGAAGATCTCTGCCAATACGGAAATGGAGCCTCAGTCCTTCATTTGCAGCCAGAAACTGCTTATTCTGGGAGCTCTGAAGTTTGTACAGACTTTAGATCTGCCTTAGATATATTTGCTTTAGTTCATTTAATGTCTAAAAAATTAACACAAGCTTGAAGACTACCTTTCTCTTCTTTGACAGAGGAGTTTGAGTATCATGCTTATCGTTTCTGTACTTTCTAATAACTTAAATATATAATGCTACACCATTTATCTGCCTGCAAGTGTGTACAACTTATACATAATTTAATGTCTCACTTTGCTACTTGGCCTCTTCACATAACTCAAAAATGAGGAAGATAAATTTCTGCTAAATTATTAATTTACCGGGAAATTGAAACAACCAATATAAATTAAGCACCAAAAATGGTTCTGCATTTCTCTGTGGGAATCAAAGCAGTGAATGCAGCTGGATAACAGCAAGGGAGATAAATGAGAAGATGATCATAGAATAATTTAGATTGGAAATGACTTCTTCAGGGTCATCTAGTCCAACCACCTGCTCAAAGCCAATCTACTTATTATGGACATGCTCAGTTGAGTCTTGAATACCTCCAAGGTTGGTGATGGTCCAGGATGGAGATATTGCAGGAGTCTTCTGTATCCTCAGGTGTGTGGGCAGGGCACATGGGACCTGTTGCCTGCCTGGCTGGTGGACTTTAGTGGCCACCTGCAGTGTTAAACATTTTCTCACTGTTTAAAACCCTTCCAGCAAAGCATGGCAAAGCATACAGGAGCTTCAGTGCTGTTGTGGCAGAGGAAAAAAAAATTGCTGCTCAACCTAGATGGATCTTTAATAGATGAAAATGCAGTGACTTTATGAAGGCTTCCTACTTAAAACAATCTGATTTTGTTAATTTTCACAGGAGCCAGTTGTTTTTTCTAGTTATCTCCTAAGTTTTGTTTTGTTTTGCCATATGAATGTACTATACATTGTAGAAGATTGGTTTTCAGTGTTCTAAGGTAATGAAATGGTTTTACATAGGGCAATGTTAGAAGATACTACAAGTATCCAGGACAGCAGTGAAGTCCAGGCATGTAGGTGCAAAGCAGAGTGCTCTGCTGGTGAAGTTTGCCGCAAGAAAGCTCGCACGTATAATTCACAGCTATATAAATTCCAGTTAAGCCTGTATTCTGCATGGTTTCTGCACTCAGTAACAGCCTTTTCTCTGATATAACTTCGGGTTTATAGATTTGGATTTATTTGGATTTGAGAGCAGCTGGGAAGTTTTAAAGTACTTGATTATTGTATCTCTTTAATATGAACTGCAGCATATGTGTCTTTTATGTTTCATTTTTCTACTTACTTCTCACTCCTGGGGTATATCTGGGAATCCCATATGTGCCTCTGATGGGGAAGGTCAATATATGTCATGCTTTCCAGATGTGCTGCCTTTATTTAAGGATACAAAATTTAAAAATATCCCTATCCCATGCAGACATGCACATTACTAATAGAGGTGCCTGGTGCTGGTGGCCTCTGCACATCACAAATCTGAACATAGATTGCTCCTGTGGCTAAGTCTCTGATTAATGTTTGATTGCAGAATGAAAGGATCACTTCCCAAGATGAGCCTGGCCTTGCATTTGGAGTTCCACTGACTTTTGAACATGCTGCTCTGCTAACTGTTATCAGTCACATGGGTGAAACACCAGAGGTTATTTGGAGGGCAAAGCATTTTTCTATGAGGAGGATGGAATGTGTGCAGGGGCTAAAATACACACAGTTTAAGTGCACAGGGACAGTATTTATGGTAAGGCAGATGGAGTGGTGAGAGCAGGATCAGAGCTGTCACCTGGAAAAGATGCTACCTTTCTGGAGCAGAACACACTCCTCAAAGACCTCAGCTGCTGAGACCAAGCCCCCAGTATCCATCTTTTATCACTTTCAGAGTCATCGTCATCTTCCTCAGACAAACTAGCATGGATCAAGTCAGTTGAGGATGAATAGTGAAGCAGTGGGGTAATGATTTCAAGTGTCACACTTTTCAGAAACACATGCTTGATGGACACCAGAGCATGCCTGTGTAACATTTCTTTTGTTCGGGGACAAATAAAAAGTGCTGGCACAGTGCTATCTTTAGGTAACAAGAGAGAAGCATCATTTATATTGTTTGAAGAAAATAATCTGTGAATCCGAAATCTGAGAGAGAAGAAAGGTTTACTGACTGCAATTGAGCTTTGGTTGTATAGCTCTACAGCTGTGGGGTTCCACATTTTGTACCCTTTGTAGTCTTTATTTTCATGAGAGAATATGTAGGAAAATGTTTTTGTTCAGGTATATTTTTTATGTAATGTCTTGACTTTTTCTTTCTCAATAGCTTGTATACTAACAGTGTTACTTCCTTCAGCATTTTCAGATCAAGAGGAACCATTATTTCATCACTGCCTATTTCTACTTCATATATTTAATCACAAGGATTGTGCCTTTCAGCATGTTTTGATGTAATTATTCATTTGGAGACTACAATTCCAATGATTCTTTTACCCATTGTGCCTTTATTTGGCCTCTAAGTGTATAGTCATAGTGTTTTATTAACAGTGCCTCTGCTATGAAGACAGGTGGAAAGAGTTGGGGTTGTCCAGCCTACAGAAGAGAAGGTTCCACGGAGACCTTATAGCAGCCTTCCAGTACCTGAAGGGACTACAGGAAAGCTGGGGAGGGGCTTTTTACAAGAGCTTGTAGTGGTAGGATGAACGGTAATGGTTTTAAGCTGGGAGAGGGGAGATTTAGGTTAGACGTTAGGAAGAAATTCTTTAGCTTGAGGGTGGTGAGACACTGGCACAGGTTGCCCAGGGAGGCTGTGGCTGTTCCCTCCCTGGAAGTGTTCAAGGCCAGGTTGGATGGGGCTTGGAGCAACCTGATCTAGTGGGAGGTGTCCCTGCCCATGGAGGGGGGTTGGAACTAGATGATCTTTAAGGTCCCTTCCAACCCAAACCGTTCTATGAATCTGTGATTAAAACATATGAAGATCGATTCTGTGATCTCTGCTGAAGAGAATCCAAAAGAGACAAGCACAGATTGCAGTACTCATTTTGGGAAATAATAATTAAACAATATGCCCAACCTGGAAATCAATAGGTATTTAAATTTCAGCAGCTTTCCACATGCTGTATTGCATGCCAGGGTTATTGACTTTTTCAGCCAGCCACGTCATGTGTTCCTGTCCTGCTTGTCCTACCTGGAACATATCCATGTATAATTCACCATGTGGCTGCAGAAATGCAAATGCCCACACCAGTGAAGCAGGAGGGGGAGGTTGCTGGGAGCAGGAGTGCTGCCTTTGGCAGCAGTACAGAGTCAGGTTAAACAGAGTGCCTGTGGGATTCTGGCTGTGTTCAGTGTTGGTGCTTGCTGGTAAGATGCTATAGATGGAATGTATTTCTCAGTTTTTCTAAGAATCACAGCCATAGTGACTGCATATCATACGATATTTGTTATACATTTTCAGAGGAAATTATCTATCAATTCTTAGTTGCCAAAGAGCTTTTCATTTTTAAACTTAAATGCAGACTTGTCCTAGTCCTTTGCAGTTCCAAATGGCATAAAGACCCTTGGTCTCTCTCTTACTGTGCGATTAGATCTATTTGCTTGAATGTTTTTAATTATGACTGTGTAATTTAAATATGTCTATTAGAACTGATTGCTGATAAGCAGAATGAGGAAAACTAACTCTGAACAGACTAAAACTTTGACTGCCTAAGTAAGCTGGCAACTGCTCCACCAGTAACTCCCTTTGTCCCAGTTCAATCAAATGTGCTTATCTGTATGCAGGGAAAATCCCATTTTGCTGGAGGCCTACATGAATGATCATCAAAATCAGCAGTTCATTAATTCTTTGTGTTCCTTAATATGATGAAAATCTCATTCCTTCTGCAAACACTTATGTGGTTTATCACTTTTGCACCCCTATGGCCATTTCAGAAAGTTGCAGTAGAAAACCTACTGTGCTGCATCCTAACAGTAGTCTGAGAAAAATCATATTAGGTTCTTACAGCCTAGGGATTTTTATAGCATTTCTGAAAGGCCCCTAAAAGGTATTACTTATAAATGCATACCAGTTTTGTATGGTATTAGTAGTACCATTTCTTTTGTGCTGAGTGGATTACTGCCATATAAATTCGTAATCAGTGTAACAGCACCTGCAGAAGAATTTCAAAGCAGCTACTCAACTGGAAACACTTTCTCTGTATTAATAACCCATTCAGAAAGAGACTGAAGAGGGAGGATTGTGAAATGTGGAAAAGAATCGAAGTCTGACAGGGAAGAGGTAAAAGCTGGGCACAGGATCCCTTGGATCCAAAGTGCATGACAACAGAGAACAGTCAGTTTTCAGAGGAAGGAAACTACAGTAGCATGTACTGAAAGCCCAGAGGGTGCTTCTGGCCTGCATAGCACAACATCATCTATTTATGTATGTGCACTACAGTCATTCTTCACTGTACATACTAGCATATTGAGAACACCATAAACTGTCTCTCTTACAAGGCAAGGCTCAGAGAGCTGAGACTCTTTAGCCTGGAGAAAAGAAGGCTGAGGGGAGACCTTATTAATGCCTATAAGTACCTAAAGGATGGGTGCAAGGAGGATGGAGCCATACTCTTCTCAGTAGTTCCCAGTGACAGGACAAGGGGCAATAGGCACAAGCTGGAACATTTGAATATGAGAACAAACTTCTTTACTGTGAGGGTGACAAAGCACTGGAACAGGCCGCCCAGGGAGGTTGTGGAGTCCTCTTCTCTGGAGATATTCCAAACCCGCCTGGATGCAGTCCTGAGTAATGTGCTCTAGGGAATCCTGCTTTAGCATGGGAGTTAGACTAGATGATCTCTAGGAGGTCTCTTCCAACTCTGACAATTCTGTGATTCTGTGACCCACCCCTGCTAAGAGCTGTTTAGATGCATAGATCCAGCAGTGTGCTATAATATGTTCCACACTTTGGAATTGTCAAAGGTCTCGCCTTCAGGAAAAGATCTTCTGAAAACTACCCATCTAACAATAGATTTTGCAGTGTCTGGAACTCATCAAAATCAGCCTTTCTGAACAACTGAGAACCATGTTCCTAAGGTGTTGCAAGAGGCTGCTCTGTCTCCTGTAGAGAAATGAATGAAGTGCGGGTTTCATTCAGCTGATCACTAATCTCAAATGTGGCAGACCCAGCTAGGGAGAGCAGCAGTATCTGGCCAGAACGTAAATGCATACAAACCACTTTTCCCTCTCTGGCTGCTTCTTCCAGAAATCAACCCAATGGGAAAGTACTTTTCACCTGCTCTAGTTATTAGAAGATAGAGTGTTTGAACTAGAACTCTCTTTTGGGCATAATCAAGGTATTATTATGTAATAAATGTTCTAGCAAAAGTTCTTGCAACATCAAATGTTGGCTTTCACTTCCCCAGCTGATTCTGTACAGAGCTGTTTGCTGGAAAGTCAGTCAATGTTGACTGCATGTTTTACTAATTTTTTATGTTCATATGTTTTTATATAGATACATATATATACATGTATGTACAAACACGTTAGATGCAAACTGGTTTTGAGCAGAGGTTCCATTAACATAACTTAATGTATAAAGGCCACTGCTGAATCTCACTCCTTATCTTGATTATTAGTTATATAGATGTAGCTGGCACATGGTAAAAATGAACACTATGTCCCAGGTTTTATGTGCTGGGCATGGCCAATATGCCTGAAACAGTGGTATCTTTTCAGGACATTGTCAATAAAGCTATACTTCATAAACCATTTAAAGCCACTTCTTTTTGATGCCAATTTTTTAATCCAGTTTATGTCAGCAGCTTCCCCTCGCTGTGATTCCATGGTGTGCAGGCACAGCTGTGCAGTGACATCAAAGATCTGCTATTAGTTTCTTTCTCCTTTTCTAGCTGCAAAAATCCCTTCCCTGCAGACCCACCATCTGCTGTGGTTATCTCCCTCCCTCGTGTTGTCCTCACAGCAGCAGCAGTTGGGTATTGAACACAGAGCTGAGATGGTGTGGTTGGGTCAGAGTGTGGGCCTGTATCAAGCATGGGACTGAAATAATTCACAGGAGGTTCCTAATCTGAACAGATTCCTGTTCACATGCCTTCACTTCTGACCAAAAAGGTGGGCTTTATACTTCTGACAAGTCTGCTCGATTTCAACCTGTCACTGTCATTTACCATGTCATTTTACCTAACAGAGTTTAAGTAAACAATTGAGCTGGTGGTGGCAGTTGCTTAATCAGCTCCAGTATCTCAGTAGCCTTTACCTGCAGCTTTGGATGCTAATCAGGCTTTTGCCATGTTCTGCCCTCCTGGTCTTCACCAGTCTAAGTGCAGTTTCCATGCTCCTTCCCAGAACATCTCTGAAGTTCTTAAATAGATTGCTAGCTGCCTTCAGAAGTTAAAGGATTTATATTAAAGGGTAAACTAGAAGTGCAGTCTTCTTAGATGTTAAAGCTCAGTTTGCTTGGCTGGTAATATCGAGTTTTTATCTTCTAGTTATTGGTCTTATTCACTGTGAATTTCTGAGTATTTTCTGTTGCGAATGGTGGAGGAATTTGTTCTTTTGGAGATGGGCCAAATGTATTGCTAACCCCCAGGAAATTCAGACATGTAGTATAAGATTACTTGAATTAGAGGTACAGATGTTAGGCTTTAAAAGCTTTTTGTTACCTTGACAATTAAATATTAACACTTACAGAACGCTGAAACCCTAATTTTATATCTTGCAAAGTGTTGTTTTGTTTTTTTTCTTATTCTAAATTTAAATTATGAAATGCTCTGTGGTTTAGGTTTTATTTTATTTTATATGGTAATAGTTTAAATTTTTTTTTGAGACATAGCTTTAAAGAAAGACTGGCAGCTGTGGTTCAGGAGCATAATGTGCAAGTATAAATAGAATGCAAGCTGTCCATTTATCTCAGTCCTGATCTACTTATATTCATCTGATGCTTATTACAATTGTGGTTTGTCTCTGAGCAGATATATCCAGTTAGGATTAAGCTTGGACAACTAACCTAATTTGCTCTTTGCCCTACTTCAGGGTTTCTCTGTAGATTTCTCACGAAACCAAGTCATTCTTTTAACTCCTAACCTTTAATAAATTAGTATCAAAATATTGAGAAAGTTTATAATTGTTTATGTTTTTGGGAGATACTGAGTTTCTTCGTAGTAGCTTTTAGGTTTGTCAGGATGTATCTCCATCTCAATTTCTTAAATTTCTCCCCACTTCAGCTGCTTCTTTTATGTCATGGTATTTTATGAAATTTAATTCCAGCTCACAGATTATCTAGATTGCACTACAGGAGCTCTTTCTAAGCTTCTGTTAGAGGGAATTTTCTGATAGAATAGCCTGAAGTGAAATATAAGCTCACCTATCCAATTCTAACAAGTATAAAAATGTAAACAACAGATGTACCTAAACTATACCCATCTTATCCACATTCAAAAAGGAAGATTCATTCTTTTCTTATATTTCAGTAAACTTGGCATTATGGAATAATGATTTATTAATCTAAGGATTTTCCCTCTACAAGAGCCATGTGGAATTTGTGGATGTAAAAATACCAAGTTCTGTCTCAAATGTCTCAGCTACCTTTTCTTTTTCATTTAAAATCAGCCTCTAGCTGACTCTTTCCTGTTTTAGCCTCGTGACTAGCCTCTGGCATGGATTAATTTTTGTCAACTTCTATTTATATAAAAAATCAACACAAGCAAAATACTCGCAATAATTCAGCATTCATGTATGGCTATAAGAAGGCTCAGGACTAACCCTAACAGCAATCAGTGCTCCCTTGTTGCAATATATGGGCTTTCAACTCTATAAAAGAGATTACCTTTCAGATTAGAAATAGTCTGTATGTTGTATTTTTGTGTGCAAAATGATAATTTTGTTCAATAATGAAGTATGAGTCCAATTTAGCTTTCTGTTTGTTTTCAACAAAATAAATGTGTGCAAAGATAATAGATGATTATCTTTAAACAATTTAGACATTTTGCTTTTCTTCCCCCTTGTTTCATTTCCACTGTCATTGTGAATGTGCTGATGCTGAAGGATACACGTGGCACTTGTACTTTTTGAAAAGATTAAGAGATTTAGCTTGTATGTATTCTTATATTAGTTTTTTAGAAAATTGTTCAAGAAACAGTGATTTCTGAGTTCTGCATACATGTGTGTTAGATGCAATTCCCCATATAATTTTTGTAGTCTTTTATATTCTTCATGTGAGATCTCTTTTGTAATCATTCCTCTGGGTTATTACTAGGGGTATGATGGTGCTTCTGATAACAAAGTTTCTCTGCATAAGCTCCTCCCAGCAGGAACTCCAGGAGAAAAAAACAGAAGCAGTAGATACAGATCTCACAGGTAGACTCCTGTGTGGTGTGTACATGGTGGAATCTTGAAGTGCCAGGCATGAGAGGTGCCACGTTTTCTTGTCCATGAGATGCGATTTTTTCCCTGAAAAATGAGATCTGAAATTAAAGAGAAATGACAACACCGGTGGCAGTGGCATATCAGCAGATAAGAAGAAAAACTTGTTTTGAGAGTAGAATTAAAACAGGAGAAAGACTAAAGCAGTGTTGATTCTGCTACCAGAGCCTTCTGCACTGTACAGTTAAGAGGGATACATGGCGCTATAATGCAAACATTTCAGTGCTGTATTGAATGTGAGGAGATAAGGAAGGGCCTGTAAATAATTGTTAGTGTTTGGAGGTAAAATCACAGTAGGGTGTTTGAGATATCCCATGAAGATAAGGTTCCTACACAAACAAAAAGATGAAAGAAACTGAGAACACCTGGTAGTGATGAAAGTGATGGCAGCTTCATTGAATGATTCCCAAGAAAACTTGAAGTTATTGTATTAAAACATTGTGAGATTTCCCAGACTCAAAAGAAGAATCAGAGAGAGAATACAGATGTAAGTCAGCGTGGCTGCTTCTTTTGTCAATGTGCAACACTGTGCCTGTGGTCAGAAAGAGTACTGGAAATGAGGAATGAGAAAAATAAGCCCTGTTTCATTGCCACAATTTTGTTGGTTCCATCAGGCTATTTGTAGTCATTTAATGATAATCATGGAGGTATTACCCATTGAATGTTACTGTTTATGTGGCATAAAGAAGAGATGGATGCCAACTAACACTCAAAGAATGTTGCCGTTTTTAGACTGCTGTGTAGTCTGCTGATGCCATACAGAGCAGAGAAGAAATCCTTCTAATAGGAGCTTTTGTTACAGTAATGCCAATGGGAAAGGAAAATATTCAGATTATTTTCCTGGAGATAGAGACTGCTGCTGTTGGAAAACACTACGTTAGAGCATCTGTTTCCTTCTGATTGCGCACCACCGTAGCCATTGTTGTGATTAATTTCTTTGCTTCTGGGCACCAATTTGAGTGCTTGAAAGAAGATTAAAAGCTTGCTTTATGGACAGGGATGTAGCTAATGGCTAGGTTTCAGTAGGATTGTGTGTACATAACAACTTTACAATTCAAGTCATCAATCTTCTGCGGGTGTTTGGTACATGAAGAAAGCAAGGAGAATGTTCTTTTGCTTCATTGTAATAATTCTCTGCACAAATTGGTGAGATTTCCACTCTGTGCCACTAGTGTGGTGGCACACTCAAAACATCCCTGGGACAAAACATCCCTGAGTCACTTTTCTAGCTGGTGACTTGGCTGCTGGAAGAAGATGTGTAAGTTCATCAGTGTCCCACTCAATGGTCAGACCAGGGCCTTTGGTCATGAAGCTCGTGTGCCCCAAAAACCCCAAATAATGCCAGGCAGGAGGAAAGCCCTGATGGTTGGCAGTCTGCTGCAGGCATCTCCTGATCACATTCAATGACTCCACTTGGAAACTTAGCAGCAAGGAGCAAGTTGCAGTCTTCTTTCTGCAGGCGCTGCTGTTCCACTGTATCGGACCAGAACCACTGGTTTGTGCCCCTCAGTGATGAGCAGTGTGAGAAAAGATGGAATTTTGTCTAATATGGATGCTATGCCTTACTTCAGTTCCTCTTTTTGAACCCTGAGCGTAGAGTCCAGTGGCAGTGTGTAGCATAGTGGTTTTCCACCACTAAGCTATTCCTTTCCTTCCTTCCTTCCCTCCTTCTAATTTCTCTATTACTTAAAAAAGCTTGGTAGGCCTTTGATCCAGGATGAGTAGCATGGCTGAATTATGCAGTGGTCCATCTGCTTAGTATAATGAATTTGGAAAACAGGTGATATTTGCATAAAATGTTTCTTTAACATAACATTTCAATATTGTCACATTTGCCTTTGATCATGTTGAAAGTAAAACCTTTCCAGCTAAAACTGTAATGGTTCTCCTTTATTGGCAAGGTACATTCAAGCTAGTGTTTTGTAATAAGTTAGGATTTACTTCAGTGTGACTTAGCTAAAGGTTACTTGTTTAAATTCGTTTTCAGAATAATGATAGTTGGTACACCACGTTTCAAAACACTCTTCAGTGTGACGTGTGTAATGGTATCTCTTGGGGTTGTAGTGGATCCGTGGCCATACAGGACATAGTTAAACAGAATTGAGAGGAAAATGTTGACTGCCAAGTAAAGCAGCATTATCAATTTCCTCTCTCCTGCATTGAACGAGACAGGGGAACAGACAGTGTAGGGTTTCCTGATATGTTTTAAGAAAGCCTGGGATTCATTTCCCCTCCCTTCCTTCCTAATAGTTGTTTGTTAACTCCCAGGAAGATTCAGGTTTTTCTTGTGAGACTTCTCTGCTCACATATTCTGGGAACAGGCTTTGCCTTTGAAGGACTTAGTCCTCGCTCCTGTGCAAATTCAGGGGGGAGGAAGAGGAGATAGATTGATGGTGAGAGTCTGACTTTGGGAAATGAACTGAAGAGGAGTTTCTAGTTGACAACACTGTATTGGCAGTGGTATTTTCTTTCAATTTATTGGCATGAGCATAGCACTGGCCCCTGAGGAATACAGGGTGCTTCAGACACAGAAGTAGGAAAGTGAGCAAGTGTCAGTATGAGATTTCTGCCCGTGGAGCGCTGTGTGTGAACTTACAAGGAAGACTGTGAAGTTGCAAGAAAGACCTTCAACTTGCCCTTCTTCAGGAGAAACCACGGATGTCTCTTTGCAACAACTGAACATCCCTCACGTTAAGGAGAAGGATGTGAAGGCAGAGGCGATAGTACCAGCTGCTTGGGTTGAGCAGCAGCTTTGGATTGCCGTGTGTGCCTGGAGTGCACTAACAAACTGGACGGTTTGTGGGGACTTTTCTTCAGTGGAAACAGCACAGGGCTGCTAGTTTGGCTGCAGTTCTTTTTGGATGAAACACTGAAAAGTAGTGTCACAAGTGTTTTTTTTGAACTTTCATCTGCTAGTCTGACCTGCTTACATGAGAAGTTGTGCCTCCTTTATTCATACTGATCACACTGAAAGTGGACTGAAAGCTACAGCAAGATGTCCTGTCTGCTGAGCATAGCATGCTAGGAATTGAGAGAGTCTCACAGCTTTGGGCAGAAACTGTCTTGGGATTTTTGGTCCATTAAGTACAACTGATTTTTCTTTTTTCTTTATAGTAAAACCAGGTATTACTTTCTGAGAAAAAGCACATAAAATACAAATAACCGAACTGCAGCCATTTCCAGCTCTTCACATCCCTTTTTATCTTTTTTGATAGTGTTTGAATTTGAGAAAGAAATTTTGTTCCATTAACATTTAAAAACAAAATCAGAGTATCTTTCAGTGTGCTAGAAGAGTATAATTCTGAAGCACTGATTTGGTGAATAACTTGGTGAAGATACAGGGATACACATCCATGTCTCAACGCCGCATTTTTAGGGAAGGACATGAAAGTCATCTTAGGATCCTACCAAGATTCATCCAAATCCTGCATGGCAGACGACACGCACGGAATAACCCACGCCAAATATGCTCTGGTGAGATGAATGTATAGGTGATCCTACAGTGTGATTTGTATCTATATACAATGTTTGCACTTAAATTGGAGCAGTGTGTGAGTTGAATTTGAGCAGTACATAATCTAGTATTAGCATTGCTACTTTTCTCAACTCTGGTGATTCTTGTAGGAACTAGTGTTTTTTCTCAAAGCATACTCATGTAAGGATCCAGCAACTGTTAAGAAATATATAGTTAAGAAATACATATCTTTATCCATACTAGATATTACTCATGAATAGTGATTACTCTCTGTCACCAGTACTTACTGGAGTATCTTGTTTTTTCCTTGCAGTTCCAGACATATGGTAGTATCTAACAGACACAGATTTGAATGTTTTACACCAACCTCACTTGGATACTCCAAAACTTCCCTGAGAGATCCACTCTTAAAAAATGTAACTAATTACATAAAAAAAAATTACTGTACTCAAAGATAGGAAGCCTCTGATTTTTTAAGTGTACTGTACTAAATTTCAGACTTGCTGCCAATTATTCAGCCTCAAAGTCTGTTTCACACAGTAGGTGATGTAATAATAATGTTATTGTGACTGATCATTATATAACCTTTGTATTTAGTAAAGCTACATTTTGTTGAGGTTTTTCTCTGAAATGGATTAACCCTGACTGGCTGAGATAAGCTGCAACACATTTTTCAATAATTAATTAATCCTTTATTGGTTTTATGTGCATAGTGACCTATTGTGGGTTAGAATAAGACCTTTTGATTTTCTTTTTAAATTAATTTGGAGTATATGAAATTGAAATCAACATAAGCTAAACTACCTTTATAGGAAAACATAAAATTTTCAAGGCCTTTCAATATTCCTTTCTGTAACGTTGACATCTAGGAAAAATTAGGAAGAGAAAAATGCCTCTCTGGTGGTTCCTTTCACTCACACCTTCTTTTGTACTGTGCTCACAGAGTCTTTTGTCATCTATTTTGTTTGGAATTAAAATGATAAGGTTTTTTTATAACCTGTTTTTGGTAGCTTCTGAAATGTGTTTCACCTTTACTGGCTTATTAGTTCTGGGCATTCATGAGGCCAAGGTTTGGTACCTTTAGGAGTGCTAACTAATAAATTCTCAATATTTAATAATTAATTCCATTCAGCTCAGACTAGAAAAAGGTTTGATGTTAATTGCTGGTAATCACAGTAAAGTCAGGAAAACTTCAGTTGTATTTTAAACACATGGGATGCAGTCTTACTGAGCAAAGCCTCCTCAAATTTCAGTCTTACCTTCCTTTAGGATTCAACTATCACTTGGTAGCAATCACATTGCAGTCGAGTTCGAAGTGTAGCCATAAAAGTTATCACTTGCACCAATTATTTTATAATATTCATGCACTGACTTGTGGGCACTTGCTGGCCATTCAGGAGCGGTTTGGAGCTAATTCAAAGCATAGGCAAAGCCTTAACTGCAGAGGAGAAAAACATGGATTTGATATATTGAACATATTCTAACATATTCTAACACATTCTATTGAACACATTCTAAGGATAGTTTTCCTTATTTTAGCCTGATTTCCTTCAGACTCAGATCCTTAATATAAAACTCATAATGCTATACAATCAACTCTTAAAGGTTCCTTTTGCTATATTTAGGTGTAGTATAGGTACAGTCAGAAAACCATGTTTCTGTAGGAAGCTGTCGTCTTCTCTCTCACCAATCTTTATTGTTATTCCAAAACTCCTTTTGATTGTGTTGCAGCCTTTTCTGTTTGAAGTCTTCAAGTAGGCAAAAATTCTGTTTCCTTTCCTTCCTGTTACCCATTTTATGTTGACAGTAGGAAGGCAATTATGTGCTTCTAATGGTAACCTTACATATCTAGGATGAATTATTCCATTGTTTTGGTCAAAGCCGTTTTATGGCCTTTAGGACTGATAAGAGTTTTCCCGCCTTCCTGGTGGCAGATCTCAATTAGCTTTCACTGTCCTTTCCAAACCAACTGTTACACAGAAGGTGGATCAATGGTTTAGATTTGTGGAAGGGGAGAGGTGCTGCAGCCTGGGAACATTTCTATCCTGTAGCTAGACTGGGTAAAATTACAATTTTGGCAAGCATGTGTTTTCAAAGTAAATGTGCTTGTGATTCTCTGAATCCCATGATGTATGCGTCTCTCTTCTCCTTGGGACAAAATTAAGCCACTCTGTCCTTTTATCCCAGGTCTCACAGAGCTTTGTTCTCGCTTCATTAGCATCTCTGGAAATTGCCAAGAGCAAGTTTGCTTGCTGTCACTTCACCCTTTTCCCACATGTTAAAGTCTTTAACGTAGAATATAGAAATCTTTACATGAACAATAAACATCCTAATTCATATATTGATTTTTGCATTACCTTATTTACCTTAATAAGGGAAGCTGGGCTGGATTCCAGAGTCTTCAAGCCTCATCAAATCTATATCTGTCTTATTGTCATTTTAATAGAGCCAACTTTATTTACTTACAGCTCATGGACAGTTGGATCTGTGCTCCTTGGCCTAATTCTCATTGCGCTGCTCTCTGTGGGTGTCTTTTATCCCGGGCAGGCTGTGTTGCCTTTGTCCCCTTGCCATGGCTGAGCCCTGCTCTGGTGATGCTTGCTCTTTGGAACACAGAGGTTTGAGACCAGGTGCCATGTAGCCCCTTCTGCCTGGGCAGGCAGGGCCCAGGCTGATACAGCCAGGCTTGTGTGAGATGCCATCATGGTTTCTGCTGCTGACGGTGATCTTGTGTGCACTTCTGCATTCTGACTGCAGGCAGGTGGGACAGGAGTTGTAGAGTTTGTCAAGGATTTCAGCCCTGGAAAGCTGATGACTTCAAGCAGCCTTTTGTGGGGAGACATCTGTCTCTGATCAGCAGGGGAGATTTTTCAGGGTGCTGACCTACTGTGGCCCTTTGTGATGGTGCTAACAGACCATTTCTTGAGATTCTCCTTCTCGCTTTCTCTAAGCAAATGGGAACAGTAGGTCAGGTTGAACCAAGAGCTGCAAAACAAGTCTAGCAAGTGGAGGCTCCAGAGACATCCATCTTCAGTCTGTGCTGCGCTTAGTATGGATGAGGAGTATCTTTGGAGGCATCCTGTAGTCTGCATCTTTTCACGCTGGATTCAGGTTGGTGTTCTGATGAGGATGACTGAATCTCTGAGGCAGTTTGCTTTTGTGTGTATGCTTTAGGTATGTAATGAGTGGATAGATGAGGAGACTGTCCATGTCCCAGGGTCCTTCTAATCCAATCCAAAGAAGTTCTGCAACAAGGTACCATGAGGAAGCGCTGTAATGTGGGTGTCTAATACTAACAGGTTTTTGTAGTGAAGGAGTCAGATGGAGCTTGGTTAATCCACAGCCTTGGTAATGGACCACAAATTGTGTAGAGGAGTCAAGGGGAAGAGCATTTTTGCATCTTCTGTGTCAGCCGAGGTGACGGAGATGTGGTGCATCTTCTCCTGGAGTTGTAGGAGTATTTCTATTATTGGGCATTTTTGTATGGGGAAAGGGTGTTGTTAGCTTATAGGCAGAACAGTGAAATACATGGATGCAGGAAATGTGAGACTGAGTGTGTCAGACTGAGTACATTAATATAGCAGAGATAAGAACCTGAAGGCTTCAACATAGTCAAAACCAGTCTGGAGCCTGTGTAAACACTGAGATTTCTGGTCAGTGTTAAAAGTCTGCCAATGCAACTTTATTACTATTAGACCCCATGCTAGATAGGTCCAGGCAAGTAAGGCTGTGTTTACTGTTTGCTGCATTTGCACCTTTGTTTTCTGTCTAGATAAACGTGTTGAAAAGGGATTTATTTGAGATTCAGAATTTCTATGCTTTAGATTTCCATTACCTGCCCTGTTGGCAATGTCCTGGTACTTTTTCCAGCAGAAAGCTGGAGATGAGAGTTGGGTATGAGTCCATAGCAGAGGTGATGAACTGCATCAAAATATTAAAACTATGAGTGAACAATTCAATACAACTAGTTCCAGTTGTTAGTATCTGAGTGATGAATAGCTTTGCTTTGCCTTCTTAAAGCCTAACATGAGTGAAAATACTCTCAGGGCTTGAGTGTACAGCCTAGATATACTATATCAGACACTGGGTATATCGGCAGTCTGTAAATATTCAGGGTGGGGACATGAGGGGAGAACACTATAATTAAAGAGATAATTACAAGAACTATGGCATTACTGGAGGAAAATATATTTGTAAAGTCATTTTGTGCCACCTGTTGTGTTTATGGAACAAAGTTCAACTAACATGAAAGCTCTTACCTTCTCAGGGTAGTTTGTTCTGAGCAGAGGAAGGGAAAAGTGGACATTGTTCTTCTCTGGCCATGAATCAGAGAAGAATTTCTGTATCAGAAATGAAGAGCTATTTTTTTTTCTCAGAATGGTGCTCATGGCTGGATTTTGTGGCTCAGGGTAAGTTGGCTTAACTTTGTCATAGCTCCCAGATCTTGTAAATGTAAACAGACTCTGCAGTCTAAGTCAGGGATGGGTAAGGTGTGTGGTTTGGGTCTGTATTCTTGGAAGCATTTTGAAGTCCTTGTTTTATATGTGCCAAAAACCCATGCTTTTCAAGAGTCTTACTGCTATAAATTTTGCTAGCTCATTGATTCTTGCAAATGCACTGCGTTCACAGAATGCACATTGTTGAAAGAGTCTGGCTTGTGGGTGGTAGTGTTTAGGTTTTATTTTAAATCTTCTTTTCTGAAGGAAATGTAATATTTGTTATTAGGATCTAAATTTCATACGAGATTTCCATATAACTTTCTTTCCTCTCAAATATCATCCCTACTCCTCCCTTGTTACCATTTATTGTCTGTGATGTGCTTAAATTGAGTGATTTATTTGGCTTAGCTGGGAAAAGACAGGACATCAGCAAAAACAGTCACAGGTGTCAGAAGAGTTGCCAAGCAGTAAGTCCATCAAGAATGAGCTTCTACTTCCCTCAGAAATTGGTTTCAGAGCATTGTCACACAATTTTATAGAGCAGTTTCTGCTGCTGCAATGTATTCAGTGTATGTTTTCTGATAAAGAGATTGTCACTGCTCAGAGATACCAATTCAGGGACACTAGTGAATGTGTTTTTTCTCCCTTCGTCTAAGTGTCTGTATTGATTTGTCCTGTAAAACTAAGGGACCCCAGCCTCCTTTTTTAACTGGTGGTTTTGGGTTTTTTTCTAAAATGTTACATTTATGGGTTTTTCTATTATTTTAAAATCTTTAATATTATACTCAAGTAAAAGTGAAAGAAATGCATTGTTTGAGGGGTGTATTTTACAACCACATTAAGATGCATGGTGTGATAGAAAGTAGAAATATCTAAAATGGGTGACATGATCAGATTTCTGAGGGTGGTCCCACTCCTTGAAATTTCTTACTAGTTCCCATTTATTGTGTTAAAAGTGTTTTGAATTAATTTTTAAACAACATAGAATTATAATGTTGTAAATTGTAATGTTGTAAAAGTTAATATTTTAAAACTTTTGGTGCCTTACTCGATTTGGGGAAAACATGTTATTCCTACAGCTGTGTGCTTAATAATGAAGGAATATGTTGTAGGCTCTGGGATACTGATGTACAGGCCACTGCTTTTATTCCCCTGAATGATGATTCCTCCAAGAAAACAAGGGCTTTTAAGAATGTTTCCAATTAGAGGGAGAGAGGCACACACACAGAATTAAGGGCAATACAAGACCTTGCCTTTAGGCTCCTGTTCCAATAGATCCATTGACTGAATTCCTTGAGCCTGCTCCGTTTCTCCTTGGACCTCTCCAGCATCTGCCCATGATTTTCCCTTTGTCCCTGATTTAAGATGTCTATGAATCTTCATATAAGGAACAGACCTTTTCTAAGGGTTGTTGTTGGTTACCCATGTGAATGGAGAAAGAAAGGGCAAAAATAGTTGTATTACTTCAATACATGTAAAATGAACTATTAAAAAACACAATCGGATTGTGCCTGTGACTTGTGAAATGTGGAAGAAGTGTCTTTCTGGCAATTAGTGCTATTTTTAAACCCCATTTCATTAGAGGCACTAGCCTCTATGGCATTAATGCCATAGTATGCAGTGAGTTGGTAAGAAGTTAAATTTTTCCTGCTTTCATGGCTGCTTAAGAATATATGCCTTAATGAGGAAAGGACAGTGGAAAAAATAATGCAGTAGTGAAAATAAGAACTTAAGAGTTTCCCTGATGAATAAGCAGAGATACTTTGCTTCAATGATTTAGAGTAAAAATGACTTGCTGTTCTCACAGTATGCTTTTGCTTTTCCATTGTCAACAAGAAGGTATTTACTTTCTGGGCAGAACCAGTCCTGGAGCCAGGATGTAGTTTCATTTACTCCCTTTATCATCTTCATTGTTCATTCAAGACATTTCCAGTCTGATGTGCTGTTGCAATGTATTTACCTGTACTGAAGTCATGCTTAATAAAATGGCCTGCACTACTTCCTTTCAGTGTGTATGCTTGTAGTGTTTAACAAAATCCCACATGATCTTCAAATTAACCTCAGAGGTTAAGCTAACGTGGAAAGGTTGAACATACATGGCCTCATGGTAAAGCACGCTAAGTTAAAAGGATCAACGTTTATTGTAAGACTTCCAGCACTTCCTGACTGAAGCTATTTCTTTATTTATTTAATCTTATTTCAAAGCCACTGTATCTTCTTCCAAAGCACAAAGAGAAGATCAACGCAACTTTTATGTGTTTCATTTCTTACTTAGTAATTTAAAAATCAAACCCAGAAGACTTTTTGTTTCAGTCAGCAGTTAATCCAACCTCACACACAATTTCTGTTTCTTTCATTTTGACTCAAATATGGCAGGAAATCTTCCTCAATCTTGCTGGTTGGTGTTTTTTCTGAAAATAATGAATGAGAGCTGGTGACAGTCCATGTTTTCACATTTACTTACTCTTCTTTAGTATCTGTCAGCAGTCTTTGTTGTCATTGATGGTGAAATTGTCAACTTGAAGACAGTTCAGGGTGAGGGACCAGACCCTTAAATAGGTTCACTCTTTCCTTCTGGAGTGTGGCCAAAGAACTAACTAGAGGACCCTATGGAAATCTTCTGTAGAGGCTTCTTTTTCTTGTCCCCAGGTGGAAAAAATGTGAAATTTTTCCACCTGCACTGCCATTAGCATGCAATGAGTCTCAGTCTCATCTAATTATTTTAATCAGACTTGCATTTATTTCTCATTTCGAAGTTTCTGGTAATTTTTTAAACTTTTGTAAACAAAGGCCAAAAAAAAGTGAGTCCAGGAACCAAGTTAGAAGAGGACCTTGAAAGGCTCAGTGGGAGTAGGTCGCAGTTGTCTTTTAGTAAGGAGCTTTGTCCACTTAACAAACACGTAGCATTTGGTAGGGCACTTGGGAGAGAATGATCCTGTAGTTTCAGATATGAGTCGTTAGCCAAGAGTATACTTTAAAAAACTGTGACTGGTACAATTCTGGTCACAGTTTTATCTTAGAGTTGTCCTGGATTACAGTAACTCTTGAGATTTGTGAACTACATATAGTAATCTTAATCTGGATGGGGCTGTATTCTGAAAACCATTAGGAGTTCCAGATGGACAGTCTTAACATAGCTGCTTAGTTGCATTAGTCATGAATAATTCTCCAACTAATTCCATCTTTTGATTTGCCTCTCTGAGATGTCACTTTAGAAGTCTCCACAGTATGTGACATACAGTTGATATGAATGTATGTCAGAGGCCTAGTTGAAGAACTTGTTACTATGTGTCCTTTGGCTCTTGGGGAAGGAGCTACTTGCTTTTCAGGCTTTTATTTGAAGGAAAGATGCAATCTATGTTTCCCTCTTTTTCTTCTTCCAGGTGAAAGTCATAACCTTTCTTGAAACACAAGCAACTTGTTTCACGCAGTGAGTCTGCAGAGCAGAGTTACACTTCAATTCCTAAGCCTTCATGATAAAAAACAAAAAAAAGCATTTTCTCTGTTTTAGCCAAACACTTACCTAATTCTTACTGTCTTTGGTGGATTCAAAAGACATACATGAGAAAATGGATAGGAATCAGTAGGTCAGTTGCTTTTAAAGAAAGGTAGCATGTAAAATGAAGAGTTTGAGATACTGCCTCTGTCCTTAGAGGAGCCTTACCTTTCCAATACTGCATGCCATAGTTGGGTTTTTGAAACAGAAACTCACCACATGTCCTTCTTGGGAGCCCAAAACTACCCAGCTCTCCTTCAACTCACTTTCAAACTCTCTGGCTTCTACTGTCTAAAAGGCTCTAGGACTCCAGTAGCAAGTTCAGACATTTTACCTGGACTGTGCATGTGGAGCACAGATAACATTTTGCTATCTGTCTCTGTATCATCTACCGTAATGGCTGTCAAAAATTGTTCAAGGTCTTCAGGTGCAAGTACAGGTGGTGTCTACTACCTTCTTCAGTGTAAACTTTTTCCCTTTTCGTTGATAACATTTGACCTTGGTTCCTTCTCTGATTTTTTCTGACTTCCAGCTATTGAAAAGTATGTTCTTTGTCTGTGAGGTAAGTTATAACAATAATTTTTGCAGATGCGGTCACGTAACTTTGTAGAGGTATTTTAGGGATAGATTCCTTGAAGAAAAAAAAAATCCAGCTACTGAGTCTTTTGAATGCTTTCCTGTGTAATTAAAAGTTATTTCAAAGTTGAGAAGCAAAATTCTTTGATGTCAGTAAAATGAAAACGTTTTATGCTATGCTTTGTTTACCTAAGCCACCGTTTGGCAGTGAATCGGGTTTACTGCCTGAACAACTGGAATTTGTCTGGAGGTTTGAGGATAAAGCTGTTAGAGTCACAAGAGTTAGAGATCCTCCACCCAGTATTTTCCACTATGGCATATTTCCAGAAAGAGAAAAGGTATTCCCAAGTCAATTTTATCAGATGGGATTTCAGCCGTTTCCCCAATTTCAGGTCACCTCGGTTTAGCCCCCTTCAGTGTAACAAAGTTACCTGGCATATTTTCTGGGAACATGGAGTCATAAACAGTGTTACAACAACTGTTTTCCACATTAGATTGCTTCCTTCTCTCAGTTACGAAAGCCTATTATTATTATTGTTTACATTTAAACAATGAGAATGCTCTGTCCCCTCTCTCCCTGTCCCAGCGCACGCCAGCCTCCAACCCTTGTGCTCCACAGGATTTTTACGGATGCTCTGCAGCACAGTCGTGATTGCACTGTGAAGTCTCCTCTCCAAACAATGGCCCTGTTCATTCCTGGATATTTTAAATTTTTAATACAATTTCCTATATGTGACTATGCTTATTTTAGAAAGGAAAAAACAGAGGTTGCTGTTGGTGCCTGCAAACTGCATCCATGCTTCAGAGACAGAAGGCATATTTTAAAGCACAATACCAGCAGTTAAGTAAGTGAGAGGAGGTAATATGATGCAAAACAGTAATATAAGAACAAAGAAAATGTGGCAAAATAGACTTTGGGTTACAGTTTGCCAAATTGTGAAACACACCAAAAACAGAGTAATTAGCTCCTGATCTCTGCTGTTGCATGAGAGGCAGTAACTTCAGTGGAACTGCTACTGCAGATGGGAGTGGGCTTGTGTTGGGTCTGAGTCCATTTCTGAGTGTTCAGGAGGAACCTCGGTTGCTGGTTTATAGCACTGCACTTGATCTGAAGATTGCTTGCGAAAGGAGTATTTGCACAAGCTCTTTGTGAGCTAACTGCTGGTGGCTGCACCTGTGAATCTTTAAATGCCAGCAAATCCGCCCCAGCTGGGCTGGCTGAAGCTGAATACCAGTCAGCTGCCAGGAGGTGCCAGACGGATGTATGCTGCTTTTTTGGCAGGCTGATGATAGAACTGTGAGACTTTTCCTTCCCCTCAGGTACAGTGAGAACTTCTTCCTTCTTGCCTGAAGAAGAAAACATGAAATTAGTTCAATGAAGTCATGGGGTTTTGTTGTTAGTTTGTGGAGACTAGTATACTTACATGCTCTTATTAGTAGCTGAGCTGCTGTTTCCTTCATTAGCTAATAAGGTAGGGAGATTAAAAAGAAGATGTGGATTGTTTTTTTCCATTCTAAGGAGTTATAGGCAACTAATAGTAGGGACCTAAATACATTTTGTATGTAGCTGCATGAAATTTGTTCCTAGTGCAGGAAAAATTCCAATGAAGAAAAATCCTTGAAAGCCGCTGGAAAACATTGCTAGAATCTCAGGATGGAAAAAAATGGAATATTTGGGGGGCCCTTACACCTTATTTCCCCAAGCGCTCTGCAGAAGTCTGTATAAGGTATTTCTTAAATGGAAATCCCATTTCTTGCCCTGAATTTTCCCGCCAAAAGGTAGTGCAGCAAATAAGTCCTTTATGGGGCAGTGGGGATACTTTTGATACATTTAATGTTACTTTGCTGTTGTTCTCTTTGAGCAGTATATTTGTTTTTTTCTTGTTCTGTTTAATTGACTGGGTGTCTGTATTTGTTATGCTTGGTGTTGTGCACTTGATGTTCTGAAAAGGTGTGTGTATGTGTTTAGCGTTGGCTACACTGCTGTAGTGTGGGGATCAAAACAGCAGCAGTCACAGGGTGTTCTGTGTTTGGGTAAGGGGAGTGGGAGGCTTTTGACCAAGGGCATAAAATCTGTCTTGTTAAAAAGATGCTGTTAAATACCTCAAAGATTGGCTGCAGGATGAGATTTTAATTCAAGAAGTCTTGTTTGCTGCCAGCATAGTGCAGGGGAACTACAAAGAGTGCCCTCACCTTTGATTCACTTGCCCCATGCTTTTCTCTTAGTGAAATTACAAGGGTAAAGGCTAAGTTAAAATTATGTTCAACTAATCAGGTATGCACTTGGTAGGACAGGAGCTGGTGGAAAGTAAATGCATTTTTTTCAAAGGTAACAAGAGGAAGAACCGAAAGAGTGGCTGGGGGTTGTCTCTTACTCCTGTGAGATTCATGGGCATTATTTCAGCTGCTTGCATGTGTCATAACAAGTGGAATTTGCTCTTTGGCCTTCATTTCATCCTTCTTTACATCCTCGTTCTTCTTATGGGAAGGAAAAGAAACACAAAACTGTTTCAAAAGCTTTTGGAGGTTGAGGCCTTACCCCAGAACTGCAAAAGGGCTGAACTCAGCAAGTTTTACTTTTTATTAATTGCAAAGTCCTAATCAGTGAAGATTAGGTGGTGGACAGTATGGGTTGCCAAGTTTTTAGATGTTTTTCCTCCTTGGTAGCTAAAGGTTTGCATAAGTACATCTCTTGCGTGGCTGATGCATCTATTTTTGTTACTGCACATCTCAAAATAGTGTGAAGGTTTTTGAGGTATGCTGAAAAATTCTGCCTTCTGAAGTTGGTGGCTAATGTTAATAAACCACCCTTGGCAGAGGAGTGGTTTTGTCATTTGAATCCACAACAAAACCTGTTGAGCTATCACACCTAGGCCAAAAGTAAATACGGTAACAGGGCAAGTAGCAATATTTAATGTGGAAAATGAAGGTAATGCTGCTGTTAAAAAGCTTGGTCCCCGTACTGCTATCCTGAGTGGGACAGGAAGCATCCCAGGAAACTGGAAAAGAAGGAAAATGTCTGTTGCTTTAGGTTGATTAAAATCTCAGGGACTGGCTGCTTTTTCAATCAGGTAAGGGTATAGGCTTCCTGTTTGCATCCTGCAGACTGAAAACAGGACATAGTTACAGCTGCTGTGTATCTTTGTTGCAGTTGTTTGTGGATCTTTCAACAGCCCTTTGCAGGGTTAGGTGTTGTTTTGTGTGGGGGTTTTGTTGTGTTGTTTTTTTGTTGTTGTTGTTTTTTAACAAGTCCCTTTTTATTAAAGGGGTCACTGCCTTTTAAAATTATACAGTAATGTTTTCTTAAAAATCCTGCACCTAGTAAGTAAAGGTCAGGTGTGATTGTATGTCATGTCTTTCCACAGAGAGCAAACAGTATGAGCTTTCTTTTTTCTCCATTGACTAAATTTAACCAAGAATATTGCACTGCTAAGCACAAGGGGTGAGGTATTTTGTTCTCTCGTTTCAGTGAGATTTTCTTTCTTGGAAGGAAGTGAATTTTTGTCCAGAATCTGAAGCAGACAGGTTGGCTTTTCATAGGAAGCTAGTCTAAGTGTGTTTTCTGATCTTTTTGAGCAATGGAAAATGAGCTTTGCTCTTTGCTGATGTTGAGTCTCCTCTTTTCTTGAGGGAACTCTGAAGCTTGTTGAAGCATAGGTGAGTGAAAGGATTGACAATAGGAAAAATTGAGATACTATTTTGGGAACCTGTAAGTGGAGGGAAGGGTGAGCTTTGAGGATTGCTCAAAGAATTTCATTGCCTTTTTTCATATTTTTCCCATGAGTTGCATGGCCATGGGCAGCTTGCTGCAGCGTGTATGTCTTGGCCACAAAAATTCCAAATCATGACTCAGTCAAAACTGTCTTGAAAAGTAAGAAGCTGTTAAGAAGACAGTGGCATTTTAATCCTATCTGTTATGTGGGTTTGACCATTTTCAAGTGTAACCTTACAATAATGTGAGTCAGATTTATGCAGGGTACGTAAGACTTAAGGTTGATGGCCAGCTCTGAAGGATTTTGCCTATATTCATCAATCTAAAAGAACAGGTAGCTGAGATGATCTAATAGCCAGGTTTTTTTTATTTCACTGGGAGCTATGAATGATCCTCCAATACTGAAATATCATAACTAACTTGTCCAAAAACACCCAAACTGATTATTTTAGGGATGCAATGGAATTAGTGTTTTCTGTCTCTTAATTTTATCTCAGATTAAAAGCAGATTTTTCTTTTCTCTATCCTGTTTGCTTTTTCAGAATTTTGGGGAATGATGATTTCTGCAAATGTTCTTTTCCTTTCCTTCCTTTGTAATAAATAGTTTTGCAGCCTTTATCTGTGTTCATCCGTGTTACAGGAGCATCTGATATTTTTGTTGGAATCAATTCTCTCACAACTTTTGACCTAAAAGTTTTTATGCTTCCTGAATATCTTGTTAATCTCGAAAAAAAATATTCTGTTTACTTTAACAGTCACAAAAGGGGTTTCCTATTGCTGACAAAGTTTTATATTTTGACTATAAATATAGTTTTGATTGGGGCACAGCACTTCATTTGTTGTAATGGTCTGTGTTGGTTTTTCTTGCATTATGGAGTAATGTTCTTATAACATATATTGTTTCAGAATACAAAGTGAAACTGTTTTTCTTTCCTGAGCTTGGTTTCTTTGCTGCTTTCATCACATGTTTCTATTCTCATTACTTACTGTTGGGTTATCCTTTCTGTTGCCCCTAAACTCCACATCCATTTCTTTTTCTTATCTCCTCCATTTGCTTCTTCAATCCTACTGCTGCTATAAAATGGATCTCATCCTTTTGGCTTTCCTGAATTTTAGTCCTACCTTCTATCTAACATCAGTGGTGATTTGGTTTCCACCTTTAATTACAGTTACAATTCTTACTGGTCTGCAATCTCCCATGTACTGAATTTTGAATACTGCTGCAGACAACTTCATCACAGAGCCAGGAGTTCTCTTGTGATCCCCCCAGTCTGAGTAGCCACATCTCATTGCAGGCACTGCTGCTTGTGAAGTTAAACAGATCACATCCATTTCTTTCATGGCTTTTGCAGCTTTTTGCAGAACAGCCGCCAAATGCTGCTGGATAAAGTGTTTTATTACTAACTCCTGTGTGATTAAATTCGACTTGAAGAAAAGTCTGGTTTTTGTCTCTCTTTGAAATGAGGACCATAGAATCATAGAATATGGTGAGTTGGAAGGGACCCATCAGGATCATCAAGTCCAACTCCTGTCCCTGTGTAGGGCACCCCAAGAATCACTCCATGTGCCTGAGAGCATCATCCAAACGCTTCTTGAACTCAGGCAGGCTTGGTGCTGTGGCCACTTCCCTGGGGAGCCTGTTCCAGTGTTCAACCACCCTCTGGGTGGAAAACCTTTCCCTGATATCCAACCTAAACCTCCCCTGATTCAGCATCCTGCCATTTCCCCGAGTCCTGTCCAAAACCTCAGTAAATCCTGCAGCATGGTGAAGGAGAGGCCTATGATTAAATACTTATAGGAGCTTGTTTAAAAAGGACGTCTTAATAGAAAAATAGAAACTGATTGAAATTCAGTTCACAGAACATCAAAAAGATAGAATTTTGAAAGTAGAAATGGGAACAGATGTGTGATAACTGCATTCAGTGGCCAGGCTTCTATCATGGCTTTGAGAAGAAACTCGTAAGTGTAGTCACAAGGTTGGAGAAGTGCTGTCCCTAATGGGGTTTTTCACTTCCTTAAAAATTAATGAAGTCTTCTTTGCTTTTTGTTTTACTTCCCAGATACCCAGTGTAAGACGTGTCATCTTCAAAGCTTTGATGTTTATTATTGTCTTACAGTGAAAAGTGTACTTTTAAGATAGAATCTATCAGTACCTTTCCTTATATTTCTTCCTGGAAATATCTTTTTGTAAGATTGCAGGGTTCATTCTATTAATTGAACAGCAGCCTTCACTTTGAAGTGCTCCAGCAGCTATTGGCATTAACAGCACGCTCATTTCCATGGAAGCAGCATCTGTCTTTATGGATGGCAGCTTGTTTTTCTCTGACCACGAGTTCTGATGGCTCGCACTTGCTTAATCTTAGGTTTGGATGTGATACAGGGAACTTTTTTGATAACTTAGCATCTGAGTTGAAAACTGCCAAAGCAGTTTCAAAATGGGTTAGTTTTGTGGCTGAATGGAGGTTTAACAAGCTGCTTTGCATAATGGCTTTGTACGAACACGTGTGTGTGTGTGTGTGTGTGTGTATGAATGTATAATATGTGTATGTGTATATAAACTCATTTTACACGCTGTGGAATCTTTTGATGTAAACCAGACAGAACTGGCAATTTTGGCTGCTTGATGACTTTAAAAAGAATGAAACCTTTTTCACGTTTTGAAAAAAAGCATCAAGGATTAGAAGGAGAAAATTAATAAGGCTTTTAAATAGTCTAATATGCTAAACTTGATGCCAACAGATGATGCATCAAATTGCTCAACGTTTTCAAAACTCCACCCAATCAGAAGTTCTGCAGGTAACAATTGTGAGGTGTATTTTTCTAGATTTTTAGATTTATTAAGCAGGTACAGTTATCTTGTACATTTAAGCCACAGTCACGTAGCCTCCTTCTCTGGGTTTCATAAAACTAAGATGATGCAGCCTTTTACCCTCAATTGAATTTGCATGCACCCATTAACAGCTTCTCCCACAGTGTTTCCCTCTGCTCCCTGGGCTGGAGCGTCTCACTCACGGTCCATGCTGAAGTGGCAGGGAGAGCTTAACTTGAGGACGGAGCATGAATGGAGTTGAAATAGATTTCCTTGCATTTATAAATATGTATACATGTACCCATGCAGCTTTTCTCAGGAAAACAGAGCTTAAATTTGCCCCTAAGTCTAGTTGTTAATGTGCGTGCCCACATCCCACACACACATACACACACACACGCTCTCCAAACTAATACTAAAATAAAAATACATTCAGTTAGTGGCTGAAGCCCTCTTTTCCCAGGAGGATGTTTCATACTGTGCTTTGCAGGAGCCTGTAGTGTCTCTAGCCTGGTGAAATTTTAAGCTTTCTGTGCAGTTTGGGACTACTAGGAAAAAAAAAATAATATGAAATTCACCTTTTCTTGAGACCCTGTTTAGCCAGGCAGCTAAGGCAAATCTACACAGAGATACTGTGTGAGTTCCTGTCCCTCCAGTACAGTGGGAGCAGGCTCTGAGGCTTCTGCACAGCACAGGCTGAACTCTCCGTACCTTTTCTTCATGTGCATTGTTCAGTCTAAGGACACTCTGGGTCCTGAAAGTGAGAGGTGAAGGTGTGTCTGGTTGGTTAATATTGAAGGATAGTAAGGTTGAAACAAACAGTTCTGTATTTTAGTGGTCTTCGCTGTAGTTGCTGTTAGATCTTGATTGGTCCAGGAAAAACATACAAACTGTGGAGTTAGGAGATTTGAAGGCTAGAAGGAAACTAGATGGGTGTTTGGAGGATGGCTATTATATTTATCTGTTGTGCTAGTCCCAGAAATCAGGTTAGTTTTAAACTAGTACTTGGTTTTCACCTGAATGACTTGCTTCACTATTTCTTCTGCTGCAAAATCTGGAGACAGAAGTCTGTTAAGAGGTGTTTGTCCATGTTACATACGACATGAAGGCGCCCTGGAACAGGCAGTGTTGATTTATACATGGATTTGTACTTCCTCTCTGTCTTGACAAGGAGAGCAAGCACAGCCAACATGTTGTAGGTCATTCTTTTTTCTTTTTTACATTAATATTTTTTGTTTGGGTTTGTTGTTGTTTTGTTTGTTTGTTTTTTCCCTTAAGGAAGTAGCCAGCTTGCCAAAATACTAGGTTCCTGTATTTTACTGACTGGGCAATACCTTTCTGAGAAATTTGTATCTCCTCTTTCAGTTGGTATTAATCTCTGAAGAAAGGCCATAAAGCTTCCTCTCCCTCCCCTTGTTTGGAAAAGCACTTCCAAATCACTGCATAAAACTTGGGATAACGAGAGTTAGGTTTTCAGCATTCTGTGTTGCAGGTGACAGCAACCCCCTGTTACTCTTAGCAGCCATATCTAGTCAGCCAAGAACATTGCTGAGGACTCTTGCTAGCAAATGTTTGAGACCAGCTTGGTCCTGTTAAGTAAGAAATCAGTATCAGTGTGTATACTTGCATATGTTATATTGTGTGTAATAGGATTTCTAGCTGCTCTAAGACTATTCTTCCTGAAGCCACGTTGAGCCCAAGAGCTAGAAATAAAACGCTGTGAATTGTGATCTTTGTCTGAGTGCTACAAGCCAAGATACCGATCTAGGAGGACACACCTCCGCAGAGCTGGTTAGGTGACAGTCCTGGAAAGGAGGGAGTATGAGCTTAGAGCCGAGATGTAGATCCTGTTTCTGACGTTGCAGCAGATGCTGTTACCTGATCCAAGATGGGTCACTTATGCCATCTCAACTTTCACATGTGTAAGTATTTACATGACTTGTGGGACTGGTGTGGAGACTCATTCACTAATTTTGAATGGTCTTAGAAATCAAATATGCTAGTAATTACCTAGTAAAATACAGAACAGTTACATAAAACATTTCTAAGGAGTGTTATTTCTTTTGAATCTACCTTTAGTTAAAAACATCTGATACTGCTTAGCAAACTCTTGTGTTTTGACATAGCATGAAATGTAATAAGCCCCGAAATGAAGTTGCAGGTTTTAAAATAAATTACCTCAGTTACATTCTTCAGGTTGCATTTTAACGCTGTGCACTGAATAGAGCTGCTTATAAAGATGGTAGATTTATTACAATACAGCTGACTGGTTTGGGATTATCAACAGTTCCTGCACTGCGGCAGATGAGTGGTGAGAACACAGATGTGGTCTGTGGGTGACCTGGATTTGTTTGGGTTAGTATTTATGGAATTGGTTGATGGCAGGAGTGCTGAAGCTAAAGCTGAGCTTTTTCCCATCTGTAAATGGGATTTTGTGAACAGATGTAACCATCAGTCCAAGCATTTTATCCTCACTGGCCTCTTTCCTTGACCCCTCTTGTTGGGAATAGGCTCTTATAACACCGTGAAGTGAGGAAAAACAATCCGTTTGTTTTCAGATGGTTGTTGCTGTCACTCCTGCTCATTGGTTCACTCTTTGTATTAGTGAGTCTGGATGGCCGGTAACTAATCTCAAGTGTATTAATTAACAGATAGTCCGTCACTGGACAATTACTTTAAAGGATCAAGTAAAGCAAAAGTAAATCAGGTAAAGGCTGGGCATTCATGTTTGAAAGATCATATGGAGTATTGCAATTATAACTATTTTATCATGTGTTACCTTATTTCCCATTTTTTTCTTAATAAGATTTGTGCGTATTCTACTAATTTGACTTTGTAAGTTGAAATGCGTGTTCTTTTGGCAGTTCCTGCTACTTTGGGTAGGCTTCTTCAGGGGGAAAAGGTGCTTGATGTGTTTACCACCAAGGAAAACATCCCAGTTTGGTTCCACTAAGGACATGGGAGAATTCCCTCACAGATAGGAAACTGGATGCATTTCCAAGGAACTTTTTAACCAAAGGTTCATTGGAAAAGGACATCTGCTCCTCAGGCAGTTCATTTCCCTGCGTGGAGAAAGAGTGAGCAGTAGAAAAAGATGATGATGATGATTAATTTACTGGAGCATCATTTGTTAAAACTAGGGCTCTTAAAGGGAGGGTCTCAACAAGGCACACTTAGGATTAATTTTTTTAATGCATTCTAACTCTGATAATGTTTGAACAGTACAAGTGTTCACATTTAAAGCAAACAGCTTGCATCTAATGTATGCCAGTGCTTTGTGCAGGAAGAGAAGTGGTAACCAGCAACCAGTGAGCCCTTTGGAGGACCTCTGAGCCTGCTGACAGGCACAGTTGCTCTGCATGTAATTTGAAGAAAGGTATTGTGTCCCTGGTGGCTCGGCTTTGACTGAAAGATGGAGTTTTGTGCTCCCATTTTGCACTGAAGACGGGCTCACAGATAAATAGGTCACTGGCTACAGAACTATTTTGCACTAAATCGATTAGAAGCAACATGACCTTAAGCCTGATCTCCTTGCTCTACAAAGATATTGCTGAATTGTGGCTTCTTCTGAAGAACAGCACAGGTGTGTTTAGTTTTTCAAATTTTCTTAGTTAATTGCAGGTCAGGCAGGAACTCTGTTGGATAACATTATCCTCCTGAGGAAAATGGGATGTGCTTTAGTGCAAAGCTAGAAGTTGTACTCTTTTTGTGTACATTCATAGATAAATACACTTTATTGTTACAGGTGTGTGTGTGTTCTGTCCTTGTGTAAATTTGCAGTGTATCCTTTTATTTGCAGATGTATTTCCTGGTACATTGGACGTATCCACTAAATCTATTCCTGTATTTTACATGGAAGCCACTTTGTTCAGAATTCACTCATGCAGTGATTATGACAATCAGAACCACTGTTAAAGCTTACAAGGGGAATTTGCTGGTACAGAGAGCTTTCCTGCTGTTCCTGAATTACAGTGGGTTTTAATTTTCAATTAATTGCATTTTCTGTAAATATCAGCTAGATAATTTCTCCTGATCCCTACTTGAGCTAGAGAAAAAGCATAGTGTCTTTTGCAGGATACAATTTGGCATCCCCTGGTTGTTAGTATAGGAGGGTTAATCTAAAATGCATTACTTCTAAAATTCCTTCAGTCAAAGCTTTCTATAGGAATCTTGTTTCTGTTAAGATATAATGAAACAGTGGAGATATTATTTGCTGTTAATAGTGCAGCTACAGTCCATTGCAAAACTGAAAGCATGTTTTGTAGAATAGGGACAAGTAAAAATTGCTTCCTTATTCTGGAGCTTGAATTCACATTTCCAGTTCTGTTTTCTGCTTCTGGTATGTGTGACTATTGCAGAAGAGGACCAGAGAAAGAGTACTGAGTCCACGGACTGGTATCTAACCTTCCAATGTTGTTGCTTTTGAAATGTCAAATTTAAATGAAACAGGTAGGTCAAGGGTGGGTCTTCTTACTAATCTGTAATTAGTTTTACTAATTAAATTATCAGCATGTGAGTCTGACTGCTCTGCTTCTCAGTAGTGCTCCGTGCAACCAGGGGTAATACCGAAAGGCATGCTGCTTTTGGGGGAATGAATGGAAGATTTAAGAATGGGGAGGCTAGCCAGATGGAAAGGGTGAAGGGATTAATTAGTCTGAGTAACTTTTAGTCTGTATGTGCATCCTTGTCTGTGCTGAAAGGGGAGAGGTGGATTTAGGAAATGGATGATTATTGTATGAGAGAGGGGATGTCAATTTTAAACTGCAGAACCAGGGAGTGTTTTATGTCAAATCATGATGGTGCACACGTAGTCATGCCAGAACTATTTGTGTAAGTTCTGACGTTTAAAATAGGGGGTTTAATCTGAATTTGATTACTGAGGGCTGCTTTTGTTAGCAACTAACCAAGGCTTGATTTTCATGTGTTGACTGTCACCACTTTTTGTGGGTGTTTTCAGTGTTCTCTTTCCCTGAGATCTGTTGGAAGACTTTGAGTTCAAAGTGGGCAGAGGATTTGTCCCTTTCCCCATTACTGTTCTTTCCTCTTCCTGTTGAGTGCTCTATGAGAGCCAGCACTGCCTGTTTGTGCTGTGAATCCCCAGAAGTCAGCAGGCTCTCTCAGAAGGACAGGATCCCATGGAGAATCCCTTGTGGATGTTCTGCTCCTAGTTTTCACTGTAGGTAGGGGAAATATGGAAAGAGGATGACTGGAGTCACTGCAGAGATCTGCGTATGCTTGTAATTGAGGGTAGTGTCCTTAAAATCCGTCTGAGCCTCATTTGCAAGGAAGGTGGACTTCCTTCAGCTGCTGGAGTCAGGCACAGCATGTGGGAGTCACATGTCAGGGGACAAATGGTGCAGTGGGTGAATCACTGTCATTTGCTACATCTCGGTGTTAAGAACATGCCAAAGCTTTATCTGAGGGGCGAAAGCAAGGCAAGTCAGTTCTGTGCTTGTTTGCCTGTGAGATGGGTATGATTAGATCTTGTCAGCTCTAGTACTGCAACAGGAAGGGATCTGCTAGTAGGTGATAGTTTTGCATCCTGCAAAGCTCTTAGTTGTTGACACGGGGACTCTTCTGGAGGCTTGTGAACAGTTCTTATAAAAGAAATTATTGGCTGGATTTTTTCAGAAATCAGAGCTACTTCATCATGACTCCAGGATATTCCCTCTTTGCTTTGGAAAAGCAATTGCCTCTGGTTTCTTTCTTTGTTTTAATTTTCTTTTCCAGAAAATGTATGTAGCATGTATTAGATGGTTGATTTTTATTAGCCTGAGGTTCAGCAGGTGTGTCAACATGCTGGATTTTGCCCTATTCTGTTTTCATTTTTAAAGTTAATATATTAAATGTAGTACATAATTTAGTTTTTTATGTGTTCATTTGTTTAAAGGCTGTGATATCTGTGTTGGAAATTTCTCTTTTTCTTCTCAGGGTTGGGAAGTGAACTTGGGGACTCCTGGCCAGGGAATTCCTTCAGAATTAGAAAAAAATTAGGTTGTAAGGAACCCCTGGAGGCTGCCCAGTCTGCTCTTGCTTCAAACAAGATTAAAGTTAAAGCAGGATTCTTGGAAACTTGTCCATTTGAGTTTTGTTTATCTCCAAGGGTAGAAATCACTCAGTCTTGCTGGGCAGCCTGTTCTAGTGCTTTTGGCTGTTTTTTGGTGATTTTCTTCTCCATTGAATTCAGCTGAATTTCCCATCCTGCAGAATCTGACTACTGCCTCTCATCCCTTTGCTGTGCTATGCTCCAGACTTCTGTAGAGCACCTCAGTCGTGTCAGTGAACTTACTTGTCCCAGAACTTAGTGGGACCTAGGGCCACATTTTTAGAAGTAAATCCCTATCTTTACACCACTGATACAACTTGTTTGTTCCTTTGGGTTTTTGTTGGTTTTTTTTTTGACCTCTCTTCAGTCTCAAAGGAGCAGATTATTCAGTGAGGTCAAATGAGACTTCAGATGAGAATACCCACCACAAGGGAAATTCAAGGTCAAAGTTTGCTCTTTAGCCTCTTCAGTGTACATGATGAATGAGGGATTTTTTCCTCTCATCATTACCATGTTACTCTGTAATCAAGGGAGCCTTGTATGTTGGCCAGAAGGAGAATCTGGGGAACTACAGACCTGTCAACCTGACCTTGGTGCCAGGAAGGTTATGGAGCAGATCATCTTGAGTGCCATCACGTGGCACATACAGGGCAACCAGGCCATCAGGCCCAGTCAGCATGGTTTTAGGGAAGACAGGTCCTGCTTGACTAACCTGATTTCTTTCTATGAAAAGGTGACCCACTTAGTCGATGAGGGAAAGGCTGTGGACATAGTTTACCTGGACTTTAGTAAAGTCTTTTACATAGTTTCCCACAGCATCCTCCTGGAGAAACTGGCTGTTCATGTCTTGGACAGGTATACTCTTTGCTGGGTAAAACTGGCAGGATACTGAGCCCAGAGAGTTGTAGTGAATGGGGTTAGATCCAGTTGGCTGCCAGTCACCAGTGGTGTTCCCCAGGGCTCAGTGTTGGGCCAGTTCTCTTTAATAACTTTATCGATGATCTGGATTAAGGGATTGAGTGCACCCTCAGTAAGTTTGCAGATGACATCAAGTTGTGTGGGACTGTTGATCTGCCTGAGGGTAGGAAGGCTCTGCAGAGGGACCTTGACAGGCTGGATCAATGGGCCAAGGCCAATTGTATGAGGTTCAACAAGGCCAAGTGCCAGGTCCTGCACTTTGGCCACAACAACCCTATGCAATGCTACAGGCTTGGAGATGAGTGGCTGGAAAGCTGCCCAGCAGAAAAGGATCTGGGGATGTTGGTTGACAGCCGGCTTCACATTTATTATTCTATGCTTCCTCAAATGCTTTTAGAGATGCTGTGTCTTGGTCACTTCCCTATGTATCAAACACTCAGAACTTCTTTTTCATTTACGTGACTTTTCTCTTTAAAATGCAGCCTTTACTGCATTTTGGGTTTGCGTAAGAGACCCAAAGCCTTTGAAAATGGAAGAGCAGTTGCTCATGGTGAGTTTTAAAGACCCTGGCTTTTATGAACCTTTGTTTTGCAGAGCCTGTGGAATTGAAGCAAAGTTCAGCTCTGCTGTACTTAGTCTCATTTTATGGTTTTATGCTCAGTTAGATGAGAGAAATTGGGGATGTCATCTAATTCAGAGTAAGTGATATATCTATTCACTTCTCAGTTTGAACAAGGTAGGATTTTGGTTTTTTAAGCTGTAAGCAAGGATTTTGTGTTTCACTTGAGACAACATATGGACCATGGCTTCTCTTCTCAAACAGTGAGTTGTTACTTTTTTAAACATGCACTTGGCACACAAAATTGGGATTTCTTTGTTTTGCTCTGGGGAACTTAAGTAATTTTTCTGTATGCCCAAAAGGGCAGATGTTTAAGAGAGAGCTGTCAATCTTCAGACACAAGTCTAGCAAACAACCTCTCAAAATGAGAGGTAACATCCAATTAGATTGTTGCACTTATGGAAACAGAATCTAATGGGTTTTTGCAGATGAGATACTGAAATAAATTTTAAAAATTATGTCTTCAGTGATTTGTTTTGCACAGTTTCCATCAAAAATAATCCTTGCTTACAGGGCCAGAACTTCATTTAGCAGAACTTGATTAATCATTACAGCCATGTGTCCAGTTCTCAGATTGGATAATGAATGGATGCTTAATTTGAGGCCTAGAAGAAGTGAAAATGGAGGTCTATAAAGCAAAGGAGAGCAGGCTCCTGTCAACCCTCTAGCATGCTGCCTGCAAAATACAGGATGTGAGCAGCAGACCTGACTGTATTGCATTAACAAACTCTTCAGCTGCCCATGAGAGATCCCAAACCATGTCCAGCCTCTCTGTTACCTGAAGCAGTTAATATTAGCAGTGCTTTAGAGAGACATGTGATGGGTTTCATCTTTTTAATGGTATTGGGCAGTTAGCCACAGTGCTTCAAGCGCTGCCTTGTTAACAACTCTGTCAACTGTGTGGTAAGGTGGGACAGGCACTTTGGTTATGAACCAGGCAACCTCTTCTTCGTAAGTCATCTGTAGTCAGAGTCACGCAAACGGGGAAGTTCACAAACAGCTGCAAATGTGTCTTATCTGAAAATTAGTACTCAGCTCCATATAAGCCACTTAGTGAACACTTAGCTCTTCTTTCTGTCTCACACCCATGAAGTGCTTCACATCCCCTTTCAAAACATTATTTTATAGATGTACTGTTCAATGGAAAAGTGTGCATGTGTGACAGTACCATAAAATACATTGTTATTTATAAGTGATTCTAGCCATCCTTTGTACCACTGAAATGATGGAATTTAAAAGACTTTTTACCAGGGCCTGCAGTGACAGGACAAGTAGCACTGGTTTTACAGTGAAAGAGTGTAGGTTCAGATAGGACATAAGGAAGAATTTTTTTTTTACAGTAAAGGTGGTGAGCCACTGGCACAGGTTGCCCAGAGAAGTTGTGGATGCCCCGTCTCTGGAAGTGTTCAAGGCCAGGTTGGATGGGGCTTTGAGCAGCCTGGTCTAGTGGAAGACATCCTTGCCTGTGGCAAAGGCGTTGGAACTAGATGATCTTTGAAGGTCCCTTCCAACCCAAACCAGTCTGTGACAACCTCACAGTTGTTAGCACTGCAGCCTAAGTCCTGTTTCCAGTGTTTCAAGCAGTATGCTCTGCAGGCTTTTACTGTAGCCATGTGTATTGGTAATCCTCCTTGACTGAAGGAAGTACAATTTATCTCCAGAGTAGGTGTGTACAATAAACAATTACGTTTTACCACTTTGCTGGTTTATAAAGGTGATTTTTATTTTCGAATCAAGATTAAAAGCCCGTGTTGTTTAAAATCCTACCTCGCTTCCAAAATATCACACAAAAATAGCATTCCATTTAGAAGAATTGCCAAGTACTCATGAAGCTGGTCCAGTGTGTGTTGACTTTTCAGTCAAAGCTTTGGGACATGCTTTGAGATATGTATTTTTCTGCAGAGAGTTGTTTGAAAGCAGGTGGTTTCAGTGGAGCAAAGTCTGTTTTGGTTTCTGGCCTGAAAAGATACCTGCTTTAGCATATGTGTTTAAGCTGTGTGATTGCATCATTACTTTTTAAGTCACGCTGAAGATGAGTCCTATAATTGGCATGAAGTTCTTCTATTCACAGTTGATTTTTCTATTTTCCATGTTTGTAAGACTTATCCCTTCTTTCAAGGCTTTAGTACTTAGAAAGCAATTCCCAGAATAATTTTCTTAGAGCATCAAATCTTATTAAATGTGGTTGGCAAAATCTAGCATTTTTGTTACTCCATTGAGGTTTGCTTGCTAAAGTACCAACTGAGGCACATCTGGGTCAGTTGACTTCTTATCACCTGAGTGCTTGCTAGGGAAATATTCTCTGCTGCTCAGGCTGTATCAATTTTTTTCCATTAAAAAAGAAATACAAATCTTTGCTTTTTGCAAAATCTGTGTCCTGTTGGTGACTAGCTACATCTAATACTTCAGAAATATTATAATACTATGCACTCAACATGATTTGCAGTATTAAGTAGTTAACAGTGCTGCAGTTTCAGCAATATTTGTTAACCTTATTTTGGGAACGTGGTTCCTAACAGTCTGAAACTATACTGCAAGAACAGAGAAGGGTTTATTAACAAGCAAATACAATTTCTTTCACTTGGAAAGAGGATGAGAAGACCATTACTGTTGTGATAGTAATAGCATGCCCTATGCACCAGGTGATTTTTTGCTTGTAGCTGTTAAGCCCATGTGATAGTGTTGCTGCCCCTTTATCTCTAAGTCCTCTTTGCGGCTGACAAAAAGTTATGCTGTGGTACGGCTGTGTGGTATGATTCAAAGTTCCCCTTCCTTCTCACTTTGGGAAAGGAATAATTATAATGACTTGATATTGCACAAAGAACATCTCTTCCTCACCAAAACAGATGAGATGGGCTTTGACACTGTGAGGAGCAAGAGCAGCTCAAAACGGATTAGGTGCTGTAACTGGTAACGCTTCCAGATTTCTTGCAACAATTACAACATCTCCCCCCCAGCATTTTTTTCCCCTGCATAGCTTCTGATATGATTTGTCATATCTTAGATTATCTTCAAGTATAAAGAAATTTTAGGTCTTGTGTTGATCGCCAGGTGACCTTCCTAATTATTACATAGTTTTCTTCTAGTTACAGAATAGCTAGTGTTTGATAACTCTTGCAAGCCATATCCAAACTTAATGCTGATCCCTGAGAAGCTGCGGGACTACAGAGTATGTGTCAAGAAGCTGTGACTGATGAAGAAGATGAAAATGTAGTTTTTAGCACTCATAGTATCCTGTGAGTACATCTACTATACAGGGAAGCGAGAGGATCGTTTTTTCTGACTTTTGTGCTTTGAGGTGATATTATCTAGGCAAACTAAGACTGAGAATTTTACTGCCTTTTGCGAAAGAAGGAAGCATGGAAGAAGGAAGAGAACAAAGACAAATATCCTTTGACATGCATAATAAGTTGACAAATAAAAAAAAATTGGGGGAACAGCTTGAAAGAAACAAAAAATCTTGATTGGCTGTTAAAGTATGCTTTTGAGCAGCTATTTCATAATTTGAGTCAAGAAAATGGACACTGCTAAACCTCTTGTCGTCTTGTGTCAGCCCAGCAGCACTGCATTTGCTGTACACTTCAATGACTTTTATTAAAAGAAGGATAAGTGATTAGTCTCACTACATGAAACCAAACTATCTTCCCCATAGTTTTGTAGATAGTCCTAAGCCAAAGCTCCAAGCCCATAAATATCAAAGAAGAAATAGATGTTTAGGTTTTTTGTTTCTTTAATTGTGATTACAGGAAGCAGGAATCACTTGGATAAAGCAGGTCATTCAGGAGGCATCTATGTAATACAAAGGTTATTTTTGTTTTTCTGTTATTTCACGCATGATAAAGTTCCCATTCCTTGTTTATAAATACCAGAATTACACATTTCAGGATTAATTTGTGTATCTTCTAAGCAGTTGTGGTGTTCTTCAGGTATCATTAAATGAGCAGCCTTATCAAGTGTCATTTCAATGGAATAATTTAAATATTACCAAAACTTATGAATTATGAAAAGTGCTGCAGAAGTATCATGGAATAAGTGAAAGATCTGAATGGGCAGGGCTTCTAATGCATGAATCTATTAAAAACACCCCTCGAACAATAAGTGCCTCTGTCCATTCTGCATGGGCTTATAATAGAGGGAACATCACTCCTAAGGTTTTAAATTTTCTTTGGCAGTACCACTTCTAAGTCAACTAGATCCTTACTTAACATTGAAAACATATGGGGTTCCATTCTAATCTGTTGTAGCAATGGGCTACATAGACATGCTATTCTGTGCATATTGTGGCAATAGGCTATGCAGTCCTAGAAAATGAACTGATGTCAATAACGCCACAGAAGAGGAACTTAAAGCCTGATTCACTGAAAAGAAAAAGTATGTCAACTTGAACAGCTCTTTTTACTTACCAGGGCTCTTGGAAGGAAACTGTCTTTTCTGACTAGGAGAGGAAATGGGAGATGTAGCTTGACTGTAGGCTGTGAAGCTTTTACAAGTAAAATTCTTACACACCTGCATAATTTAAAATATTTTTTGGACACCCAGTGCCATACCAAGCTCTTGGGAACACTATATTGCTTTATTTCTATTTCTACTAGCAACTGGGATGCTGGTAGAGGTGAGGAATTTTTATTTCCTGCTTGTTTGGGATATTCTAGGTCACCTGAAATTAAAAAGTTGCAAGAGTACTGTTTTACTGGGGTGTTTATTTCCTTTCTAGCTACACTTTAGGAGCGGGCTGCCTTTTGCATAAAAATTCCAGAGGTTTAATCACTCACTTTTCCTGGCCCCTTTGCAGTGTAGTCAAACAAAATAGAAATTAACTCTTCCTGGAGATATTTTGAATTGATGAGGTTTTAATGCATGGTTTATGAGCACTTGCATGAACTCCTGTCATCAGCCTGGTGCGGCTACAAATAGCACACGGACCTGTGGGAGCTTGGTCTCCTGCTGTTGTGCCTGGGCACACCTAGCAGCAGAGCTTGCAGACATCATTGCTATTCAGTGGCAATTTTAAAAATTTAGTTTTGAAGCTGGAGAGCTCTCTTGGCATCTTGACTAGCTCATTAGTTTCCTGTAGCTTAGCGTGGAAGAGGGCTATCTTCACCAGCTCTGCTGCTCTGGCCTATCCTCCTTTGGGGGCTACACAAAGGAGCTCACTGTTAATGATGGTGGTCGGGGGGCCAAGATGTAGAGGGAAGAATGAGGAAATGAAAGATACTTGCCTTGGGGCTGAGAAGGATGAAGGAAGTGCTCTGAAAGTCATTATCTTGCATTTATAATTACCAGATGGAGGGGACTTTAATGAAGAGATTTTTCGAGTGAAGATTTCATAAAAGGCATAAAAGGCATTCAGCTCTTTGAGTGGGTAGGCTGTTCCAGAGGAGAAGCGAAACAAAAGTGGTTGAGAAAAAGACATTATTTCTTCAATTTAAGGTATGAATTTCATAGCACAGCTATAGACACACTTCCAGGAAAACCTTGCTGATTCAGCAAGAAAGAGGAGAAGGAAAAATGAGTTGTAGTTAGCTTTATGGTGTGCTACTGAGATCTGTGCTGAAAGGTATAATTGTGTCCGTATGTGTACAAACAGGTTGGCTTTCAAGCTGGTATAAAGTAATGGCCATAGAATTTCATGCGGAACTACTCAAAGGGTGGTGTAATTCCAGCTGGCTCAGTGGGAATTGGATTAAACCCATTAAGAGAGGCTCATGAGTCGTGTCCAGAGACTTCCTTCCCCATAATATAGGTACAGTCTGTTCAGACTCCTCTCCAGCGTTGTCTGCTGTGAAAATGGCTTTGCTCTGGCCTGTCAGGTGAACTCCAAACGATGATAATGAGTTTCAGTTCGATCAGAAAAGAAAGAGGAGCCTTTTACCAATAAGCAAAAATTTTGAGTTGAGTGACATTGATCGTTTTCGCAGATCTGGGTTTCTTCAGGTCTTACTGGCACCAAATAATTCAAGCACAAGTTATCTTTGTGCTCTCATGCTTAAATCTGTCATCCTGCTTCATTTGACATGCAGTCAGGTGCCTTTGATGGGGCAGGCTCAGGCCCCTCTAAGCCATCTTCCTCCATCATAGAGACAGGACTATGAAAGCTAGATTTAAAATTGAATTAGAAGATTATATATCCACAAGACTGTGGTTCACATTTTTAAAGAGAAAGGCTTTTTAAATGGGAACCACTTATTTAACTGATCTCTTTATGTTAGCAAGATGACATTTCTGTCCTCTCTTACACTCCTAAGTTAAACATTAGATAATGTGGTTACCTCCAGCTATTGGCTTAGAAAAAAAAAAAATCAAATCTGTGCATTCCCAGCTGTTCTGTGTGTTCAATTTTTAAAAATAATGATTAAAAAAAAGGTAATAACTTTAAAGAACCTTATTGTGCTGTTTATTAGCAGCCACAGTACCAGATGCATTGTAAATCCCAGGGGTTTTATTTTAAGTAGACTACTCTGGAAAACTCTTTAAATGAGCCCTTCAGGAAAGACTGGATATTCTAGCATGCTTTGGCGTGAGCATCTCTTTTTAGCTGTGGATTTTAGATATAGTAAAACAGACAAACTCTGAGGTGTCTGTTTTGAAAATGCTATGTAAGTAGTCAAGGCAGAACAGACAACATGAGCTGTGCAAAACTTAATCCAGGTAAGTGGAAATAGATTCAAGCCTATAAAAAAATCCTTAAAAAACAATTAAGTGATTTTCAGTAACTCTGTATTTTAATCTGCACTTAATTAGCTTTACTAAAATGGAAATTCTCCCTAAAGACTGTAACAGATGTCACATTCTCTATTTAAATTTCTTGGAAATATTCTTATTTTCCCCGAAGTCGGTGAGTGTAAGGAGTGTGCGCCCTCCTGGTCTGTTTAGCGTGCATGCCTTTTGTTACCTTATTCTGTTAAGGAAATAATATATTCAGGTAACGATGGATAAACTTGAAGTGATATCATATTCTGTCCTAAACTGTGATGAACTATCTTTTCTAGATGGATGCTAAATCTAAAGGAAACAATGCAGAGTGATGACTTTTTACAATTACATCTCCTGTGAAAGGAGACAGAGTATTGGATTTCTGGCTAAATCTCTGAGCACTGATACTGGGTTCAGGCATATCCTGTCAAGCTGCTGGACGCAAACTGTTCAGCATTTTCTCACATTGTTTTATACTGCTACTTGTTATCTGAGTTGTTTCGAATTATTGACAATCCGCTCAGGTCTTCTGCTTCCTGAAATGAAAGAGTGTCATGAAACCAGACCAGCAAGGTGAGAAGGGGCTGTGCCTTGGTGGAGGAGGGCACAGCAGGAGGGGCTTCTGGAGGTTTTCCTTCTGCGAACAGGCACAATGTGCTGCTCCTGCTGTTACAAACACACTGGCTCTTAAATTTGAGTTAAAACTGAGTTTAAAACCGGGGAAATAAAAATACTGTCTTTTTAGTGACTGCAAGGTTGTGGGCTGCCCTGCGATGATTGCAAAGCTGCTCTTCCTGTCAGAGAGAACATGAGGGCAATCAAATCTAGACTTGTGTCTTCACCTGGCACAAGTTAGGACTGCAGTGGGATTGATCACATGGGTATGTGAGGAAATAGTGAGCATTATGTATCTGGGAAACATAAAGTAAAGAGTTGCCCTGACTTAAAAACATCTTGCCTGCTTGAATGGCGTGTGTCACGTATTTACCTACGTATGCAAAGCACACCTATTTTATTACATGCTTATGCTGCAATAATGAAAATTATTTCTGCCTGTGACTGTAGGCAGGATGGCATATTACAAAGTGGTTGCATCCTTTTCCCTTGTCCCATCTCCCACAAAAAATTAGACCTGGATCCTGTAATAGTTTATATTCAGGTAAACAGGTCTGCTGCAGGCATTGGTTTGCAGAATCAGAGGTGTTTAGTTTCTTAAATACTGCTGGAGGAGGGCCCCTTATATTAAAAAACACTATCAGCAAAAATACAACCTAAAATCCTTTTTCCTTTGGGTGGAGTCCCCTCTTCGGGAAATGACTTGGCCATTTGAGATTGGACTTTTGAAAGATCTGTGTTCTGTTGAAAACATTAAGATGATGACATAACTGAAGGTCTGTGTGAAATATAACTTAAACGTATCTACTTATGGATTTTACTCCATGGTATGCAGAGGTCTTCTGATCAAGCAATAGTTCACCGGATGCAGGAAAATAGCTCTGATCAGTGTGTGACCTTGAAAGTGGTCATGGGTCTTCCTCTGCCAAACTGGCTGAAAGAGAACAGAGAAGTTCTGTTTCTCAGTATAAGTTGTTGCTTATCTGGAAGAAGTAACTGAAAGTGGGGGGCTTTTGCTGATCTCAAACAGTTGCAGTTCTCAGAATTTTACCCACATGAGAATCTCTTGTAACAGTGAGCTATCTCCCCTCAAGATTTAGCATTTGAAAGATATCAGTATAGCAAGCCACATCTTTGTGGGCCAGAGCTCTACTTATGTTTGATCAACTTGTACTTCAAGACAGATGACATTTATCCTTAAATCACTTTTAGGTTTTTACTTACTTTTCCTATACATGTTCTGAGTGTCAGGTTTGAGTCTATCTATGGCATTTTGATGTGTGTTAAATACAAAACTTCTTTATACAATGTTATGTAAAAGTAAATTTTCAAAACCAATAATGAAAATGCTAGGTTGTCTCTTCACTGCTTTTCAGTGAGGCTAAAAATGTAGAATAATTAATTTTGAGAAATTGCAAAAGAATAAATGTTGTTGTCTCCTTGTAAAAAAAAAAAAAAGAGAGATCATAGTTTAGTGAATGAGGCAACTCTGTCATGCAGTTTTTATTGTAGTCAACAAAACTCAGGTTTCTGCTTGACCTCTGGAAATATGTGGGAAACACCTCTGTCCAAACACTGTGGCAGAAAATGAAGACACAGGAAAGCATTTGTCATTAAGCTGAAGTGGATGGCTGAAATAAAAGATTAAGTGATGCTTTTTACAGCTGATGTACAAATATGTGTTTTCAAAGTGAGGATGTCCTTTAAAGCCTTTTCTGCCTACCTTATCGAACACTGTTGCCTTAGGGTATTTGAACAGTAGACAACAAGTTAGAAGAATCATAAGTTTCTTTTTTTCACGAGTTGAGAAGATTTTATTAAGAACTGAATTTTATAGGTAAAAATCCCACTGTTTAATTCTTGAGGAATGTTAGCTGTACAATGTTTGGTTCAGTGACATCTCGCGCTGCTTGCAAGTGTCAGCAAATCCACTCAACTCTTTTATCAATATACAGTTCAAAGAGAAGTTTGCTCTTGGAAGACACTTGAAAGACTCCAAAAGTTTTCACATATTTTTCAAAACTTGGATAGTTTTCTGAGTGTTTGTGTTCTGGGGATGATTTTTTTTTTTTAAGTCTGCTGTGAAATTTTACATAAAATGACTTTGCAATGCAAATATTTTTTTTCTTCACAGATGAAATCATGCATCAGGATATTATTCCCCTCTATGCTGCAGATATTCAGGACCAGCTAAAGAAACAGTTTGCTTACCTGTCAGGTAAGACTATGATGTTCTCCATAGACATTGCTTAGGTGTATCATTGGGCCTGTTGTGCTTTCCCAGTTTTTGAGGTCACGTATAGGGGAAATCCATATTTTGAGTTGCTCCCAAAATACAGGCTACCAAGACTTGCTATTCAAGGATTTATGAAAAGAAGTGTTTTGTTTTTTTAAAGAAAAATATAGTAGGAATTTTATATTATCATTCATTTTGCAGTATCCAGGATAAGGATGGAATTGAGGGTAGGATAAAAGAACAAATGGTGGAAAATAAACAAGGAAGTGCTAAAGAGACCAGTACAGGAACATGTAGTCTCCTGTAGTTAGTGCTAAGGGAGCTGTGGGTTGTTACCCTGAGCTCCCCAGTGCTAGGAGCTGAGAGACAGGACTCAAAAACTGCCCTAGAGCTCTCTGAGCTAATAGAGCCCTTGATGAGAGTTGGAGAAGGCAGCATGGATCCACTGGTGGTTGCTGTGGTCTTGCAGTCCTCAGCCCTCAGGCTGTGCTGCTGCTGGCTCTCCTGTCAGGTTCAATACTGAAGCCCAAGCTGGTACCTTGAGCTTGACCAAAGTAGGGCCCAAATGAGCACCACAGTACCACATTCCCCCATGGCCTCAGTGCAAGGAGTCAGACATGTGTAGCACCAAATTCTGGATGGGGATTTTGTCTTGCTATCACCACCTGGCTTTTGCAAAGGAACCTGCTTCTAGGTGTAAAGCCATTTCTAAAAGCAGCACAGCCATCTTCACACGGTGCAGAGTGTCTTTGATGCCCCTGGATAACCTGTGCCAGGTTTGTGATGGGGGCCTGTGTTTATGTGCTGTGCAGGTGTCAGTTGCTTGGCTTGGTCCATCTTGATGTTGGGACCATGGCTGGCTGCTGATGGGTAAAGGAAAAGAGTGCTTTTGCTCACCGTGCTGTGTCAGGTGTCTCCTAAGCTTTTGGGTTTGTTTTCCTGCCATCTTGCCTGTAAAGGTCTTGCAGATGTGCAGCAGCAAACTTGCTGCCTGCCCTCCTTCTAGTACATAGAGAGGGAGAGCATCAGAGACTTTGCAGAGCTGTCCTCCCTCCTTCAGTGTAAAGGAGATTTACCTCTCTAGGCTGAAACTGGGCTTTATGGCTGTTCCCTCTTCCTTGGAATCTCTCCCTGCATCAGATCAAGAGACATGGGGGAATGAAGCAGTGTACTGCTTTGCTTGGCAAGAGCTCATTTAATCTTGTTGTACTTGTAGTAATTAATTATGATTTATTCCTGCCACTCAAGCTAAACTAAGTGTGGGTCTGTGGTAGTGACTGTATTTTCTGTGGGGTGGTGACAGCACTTGGAAATAAATTCATTTTCTCTGTGAAGTTGAATGTTCGTGCTGCATTTGAGATTATGATGTTGAAGCTACAGTTCTTTTCTGGCAGTTTGTTTTTTTGACTTCCCAAGCTCTTCCTTCTTATCCAGGAGCGAAAAAATATTAGTGTTATGCAATAATTGACCTATCTAGGAAACTGCAAGTAGGTTTTACATTTTGCCCCTCTGAAGCGAGGGGGGAAAAACTGGTGACTACAGTTGATTAATAAAATCTCATGGAGTCCAACTGGAGATTGTTCACTTCTTAGGATGGTTGAGTTCACACAGCCACAAGCATCTTCAGCACTCATTACATCCACTGTGCAGTGGAGCTTAATAACAACAGCCATTCCTTGCTCTGTTTTCTTCTACTTATTTGCCCTCGTGTCTACTAGAAGTCTGTTTCATTTGCCTGAAATAGTAGAACAGCTGCTGTGGACTGTGCCTATGTTCTATGTTGTATTTTATTATTCTTGGGCAACTTGAGTGTTAGGCATTTTCATTTCACTTCAGGCTTCAGTTCTGTTATCCTAACATTCTCCTGTAGGACACCTGTGGTTACTTTTCTGTGATGTACCAGGTAATGGTGTGACAGGTTCTGTGAAAAAAGGTTAACAGAACTAATATTTCAATACTCAATTTATATATAATGTATTTGCTTTTGCAGTTGTGCTTATGAGCAGCTTTGCTGGGATGCCACTTAACAAATTCATGGTGTGGGTGTGAAGGGGACTGTTTTGCTTATTACTAAGTTGCTTTGGAAAGAAAATATTCGCACATGGCATAAAACTCTTTAAAATGAAAGTCCATAACCTACAAAAACTTTTGGTAGATGGCATCTTTGCAAGTGTGGTGAATTGCTTCATGTCTTAGATGCTTTCTAATTTTTGGCTTTTTAACAGCAATGCAACACATACTTGAGAATCACTTTATTTTCTCTAATAGGATGTATCTAGGTCTCGTGGGATGCTTGCTTGAATAGTGAATGAAGCCTAGTCTGCTTCTACAGCTAAAGGCTGTAGCCCTTCCTGAACTACTTTCTATGTTTTGGTCTAAATTGGGGTCACTTCTTTCTTGTCACTTTTTATTTACCAGGTACAAAGTAGTTCGTGTCCCTCGTTTTGCTAGATTATAATGGAAATGCTACAGGGACATCCAGGTTAGGCTTGAAATTACACAAAATAAAGCAAAAACTTATATTGATGCTTTGGTTTGTTTGGTAATTAGAGCAATTGGATCAAGATATGCTGGGTACTGCTACAGATGGGGAAGGCTCTAGCACTTTCTCAGCAGTGAGACTGCAGTCATGTGTTCAGGTTAAATCTAATGGAGAGCAAGCTGTGGATGAGGCTTTTAATCAGTCATTCACGTAACAACTTTATAAACCATGAAGTTAATATTTTACCTCAGGCCGAGCTGTTTACTTTTTCCCTTGGAGTTTTTTTTCCTGTGGAACCAGGTCCTTATCTTTGAAAGAATTTTTACTCTTTTTTGTTGTTGCTAGGCTGTATTAAACACCCTCTTCTGCGTGGTTCACTGTTCTACCCATCCTTTTTCTTCCTTTAGTAGTCTTTGTGCAGCCACTTTTTCTTCTGCATTGCAAAGGGTCTTTTGCTGTTGTTTTTTTTTTTTTTTTATATCTTCATGAAAGACATTGCAAAGGTCCATTTAAAAGCCTCTGGAAAATGTATTCTTTACATTTTCTCAAAGAAAATTTATTCCTTGCAGTCTTTCATTCACATGTTGTATTTTCTTTTGTAAGTATTTTCTTTTCTCTTTCCTTGATGGGAAAGTTGCTATGTGACTTCCATACCCAGCTTTGCAATTATCTGTCATTGCTGTATGCAGAAATGTAGATGAAGAAGACCATACAGACAGGTGTGTATGTTTATATGCAACTTAAATTGTACAAGCTATGTGATGTGCAAATGAGATTCTTGGCCACTGTAAGTACTGAACCAATTATTTCAACTCACTTTCTTTTGAATGCCTCTTTATGCATTGAACAACTTCAAACAACTATTACCATGAAAGGAAATAACAAATAGGGGTTCATGGTACTTGCATTTTTGCCTATTGATTCATAGTTGTTTTTCCTGCAGTTGAAAAAGTTTGCATTGTTACTAGCTTTCAAAATGCTTCTATCTTTGACCCTTTAAACTACCATTCTAAATTATATGTTTCTCCTCTCTTTATTTCCTTGGCTGTGCTTTTGCTCTCCTCATGGACCTGAAAATACCTCACTGGATAAACTGTTCCCTTTGAAGTATCCACAGGTGCTGAGTCTGTTTCTGAAATTGTGTTTGAGAACTTCTGAGGGGATCCTGTACCATGTACATTGCATCAGTTATTTAAAAGTATCGATTTGATTGTGGTTGCCAATATAATATGGTCAATGTATACATTGTGTATTGACAGTGGAAGAGGTATTACTTAGCAGTTTCTGTCTTTCACAGGTATAGGCTTAGCTGCTGTTCTATATTCACTGTGCTAAACCCACAGTCTGTAGAGGCTTAAAAAATAAACAGTAGTAAAGAAGAAACAAACAAAGAAGAATCCTTGGCTAAGAGATCTCCAGTTCAAATACATTCAGATACCATTTAGTTGCTGCAGTCTGATTTCTAAGCCAATATCCTTGCTGCTAATCAGCTGGGACAAAATGCAGCTTGTGAAGTTATGCTAGTAAAACTTCGCTCTCATTTCAACGAGAGAATATTTTAATAAATTTCTCTTGATTCTGTTTGTCTTTGCAAAGGATATGCAATGGAGCTTTTATCCACTACCTCAAAGAAGTCTACATGTAATTTCAAATACTTTGAGTACTCCGATTAGTATATTATGCAAGTGGAAAGGAGGAATTCTTTATCAGGAACATATAAACATAATAAATATAATAGATAAACCACTGTAACAGTAAAGCAAAATGTGTAGTAAACTTTTCTCTCATTCACACAAGGATCTCACTTCTGATGTGACTGCAAATAAGATTGCTTTTACTTAGGCTAGGTCTTTTGGACCAAAGTTATGGATCTGAGCAATTTTACAATGATGATGCTCTTGAATCTTGTGTGTGCACATCAATCAACATAGAGATTGTATCTTTTTTCTTATAGTATAAATACCATTTTATTTGCATTATAGAATCAGGCTAGAAGTCCTGCCTCATTGCTCTGTCATCACGTAGTTATATCCATCTACCTTGCTTCCTTTCTGTGGAGCTGGGTCGAGATTATTTTTAGATAACAAGTCACTAATATGCCTCTTGATTAGAATTTGTGTAAAATGGTGTTGCAGTTTCCTTGTCTCGGCACTTCTGTATCACACTACTAGGTTAACAAAAAAGAATAAAACAAATCCAAAAGAGATTGCTGCTGTGGTGGGAGCAGTTAGATGCAGCAGAATATAAAAAAATAATTGCTAAATTACTTAGACTTAAGTAAACTTTAAAGCCATCTCAGGGTAGCACGGCTAGTTTTCTATGGAGACCATTTCCAAAGACCATTTCCAAAGATCACTCCCATCATACAGCAGATCATGATGCTCTGGACCCACATAATTTGAACCATTGGTGCTATTGTTTCAATAATGGCAGGTAAACGTTAGGATCCCAAAGTGCCATTTCCTGAGCACAATTAAGTCATTTTACTACCTAACTTGTGGAGCTAATGGAATTCAAAATAGTTTTAAAATTAGTATTTTCCCAAAACATAGGGCTGTCACTGATGTAAAATCTGGCCAAAGACCAAGGCATGTAGATCTATTCAGAAGATAGGTCCACCTAACAGGAGGTTTACTAGAATTGTAGAGATTTATCCACTGAAAATTTTCCATTTTAAAGAGGTTATTTCTGTTTTCTTTGATACTAAATCTATTAAAGAAGTTTCAGTTGCATAGGTTGCCAAAGACAGTTATAAATTAGTTAATAACAAAGTTTTGCTTTCATGAGGGCTAATGGAAGTAGGGTGGAAACAGATCTACGTACAGTGGTATTGTGGCTTTATTTTTTTTAATTGCTGACATAGACTTAAGTGGTCTTTACTTCTATGATGTTTCCATTTTTAGCCTGAAATGTATTAATTCTCGCATTTGAAGTATGTTCCTTACAGCTTCATGTTATAAGTCTCAAGTAATTCTTGTGAATTGTTTTGGGTAGAACCCGTGTAGACTGATTGCACGTGCTTAAGGACTGATGCAGTCTCTTCTGCTCTTTGCAATTTAAGCAAAAACAAAAGCTGACCCTCAAGTGGCATTAGTTGAATTTCTCAAAAAGAAATAATACTGAATGTTTTTCAACATTTCAATAGAATCATGGAATCACAGAATCCTAGAGCGGTTTGGGTTAGCAAGAACCATTAAAGATCATCTAGTCCAACCACCCTGCTGTGTGTAGGGACATCTTTCATTAAATCAGGTTGCTCAAAGCCCCATCCAACTTTTCCTTTGTATAGTCTCAACAGTGTTGGTATTTTTAAATTAAAATGAGGGGTTTAATATCCTTCAGAAATGTGGATTAAACTTAAACAAACCACAAAAAAACCCAAAGAAACCCCCCTAAGATGAGACTAAGAAAACTCTCAAGTAGATACTCTGTCGTCTCAGGAAAACATAAAACTAGTTAATTCCAGTTGGATAAGTCAGTGCATCCCTGCATAAGTCTAGAAATAGGAGTAGGCATGCATGTGCCATTGTGAACAGAACTTGGCCAGCAAATAAGTTTAGGCTGTTCCACAGCTGTGGCTGAAATTTCAGGACTGTAAACCAGAAGGGAAGGAGCTATGCTTTTCCAATGGTTATGTCTGTGAGGTAACTAGATGCAGGCACTCTACTACAGACCTGAATTTATTAAAATATTATAATAAAATCGCTATTTTTTGGATGGTGATTTGAATTCTAGTTGTTAATTGAAAAAATTACTCTGTACAAACAATGATTTTCATGAGTTGTAGCACTCTTGCTCGTAGAGTTTGTCTGATTTTTATGCTCCTTTCTTGTAGTTGAGTGTATATGCTTCTGAAGTGCTGGAAGCTCATTATGTGAATTGGTTTTAAGAAGGCGTTTTAAATTTTTGCCTTAAGCTTGATGTTTTAAGAAGGATAAGAGAAGCTCATTTTGTCACTCACATGCTTTCCTTCTCGCTAAAACAAAAACCACAACCACCAAAAACCCGCAACCTAGCTTCCCAAACTCCCACTTCCCTTTTATCTATTCCCCTTAGATTTTGTGGCTTGATTTTGGACTAAAGTGTGTAATGCTGCTTTTGTGGAGGTGAAGCAAGAAAAAATGATTCTGAATGAAAGTTGAAAAAAAAATAAAAAATCACTCCTTTCTGCATCCGGTCCATTATGAAATAAAGGACACTTTCGAAAGTGAACCCATCTACTGCTTGTACTATTATTTAATACAAACACAATTTAAATGTAGGATTTTTACTTTCTTGTATTTCCCGTGTTGGTTTAGTAGCTTGTGAAAAAGGCTCATTTGTAAGCAGCAACTGCTTTGCCAAGTGGCCTGTCTCCCATTGATGGCCATGTATTTAAAGTCACGCTAGAGAAAGTGATTTCTATAGGCCAACAATGTTGAAAAAGCTGGCATTATACAGAATTTATTACATGTAGTGCTTTAGGGGTCTCAGCCCTAAACTCCTTCAGCAGCAAGATAAGGAAAGGCACTTGAGCACCATTTGAAGGTGTATATGTGTGCCCGGAAGGAAAATACTGGAGAAAAAGATAATCAGTTGAACAAAGATCTTCCAACAGCACATGGCAGGACAGAGTCATCTCCACCCAAGATAACCACAGATTACTGTACTAGAAACTGAAAATTAATAGTCAATGTCAAGGCAGGATGGCTCTATTTGCCCTTGACAATCAGTGGTGGTCTGGGAATTTCCTGAAGGTCATAGTCTGGGTTTCTGCTTTTAGGATGTGTCCTGCAAACGTATTGTTGTTCTTTTGTTTCATATGTCCTATTTATAGAAACTAAGAAAAACAAAGCAAGTAACCAACAGGGTTACAGCAAATAATGTATAATTGTAGCTAAAAATAGATATCCTAAAGAGAGCAGAACACCTCATGAGCAACAGAAATAATCATTATCATGCTTGAAAAATGTTCTTAATGAGAGAGGAAAATGCTTTTGGTCCTGAGAGCCTGGGTAGAAAAAAGAATAATAGAATCAAAACCGGTCTTATATTTGTGCTGTGAACATTTATATGGCTAAAATTAACCCCTTTGACTTAATGTCGCCACATTTGGATGTGTCGTAAAGGTTATGTTTGCAAATTTGTGTTGTTGTTGTTTAAATGCATCCAGAACACCCTATTTTCTGATGTAGTTTGATTTCAAGAGCTACACAGTGGTAGCACCATATTGCCTGTAAGCTGGTAGATTGAAGTCAAATTCACCACAAATTAACATAAGGATGCTCTTTGAGCTCTTCTAATTACATATGGTTTTGAAGGGACATGGTGGTTTCTTTTTTCAAATTAATCTAAGCTCAAATATTTATCTTCCTTTTATAATGAGGTTAGATGTAAAGGCACTTGAAGTGGGTAATAGCACACTATAATTTTCACAAATCACTGCTGCTGTCATGGTCAGACAGTGTTGTTAATACCCTTTACAGCTAACTTCCACACAACTGTCAGATTTCAGGGCTGGAAAAAATATCCTTATCGTTTTGCCACAGTCATTTATAGCTGTTTTTCTTCTCTCTTTGAAATTTCAAGTAAAGATAACTTTCCAGCAATGTGTCCCTGCCACCCCCCCAACTGTTAACTTCATGCAGTTGCTAGTGCTTAACACATCCTTTATCCAGCCTATCTGTATGACAATATACTTGCATAAGATGTGAAAACTTAACATTGCCTTTTAAAAAACCGCTACATTTTGTATATCAAAAATGTGTGAAGCATGTAAAAAAAGTGTTGCATTTGTGACTTCTAGCCAGTGGTGCAAATTCCAGAAACAATACAGATGCAGAAAAGATCTGGCTCATCAGCACCCATATTGTAGCATAGGTGTTTGGCTCTGCTTTACCTTTGGTAGAGAGCCACAGAAGTTTAACAGGAAATCTCATCTGAGACACCGTTTCCCATTTATTTTAATGTTCTGCCAGTTCTTTTAGACTGTTTCTGGAAGCAGAGTGGCTAGCTGAAGTAGGAGGAGATGTTATAGCAATGAGTTCAAACTGGTAAGCAGGTTCAGTTCAGCTCAAGATGAAGATTGACCTACTTAATTCGGAATTTAACTTTCCCCCCCCAGTCAGTTAATTTCTTTCTCCAAATTAGTTACAATCACATACAGTTAACAGTTATCAAAAGAAAGATGCACTGCCATCTGGTGTCAAAACTGTGTTCACATGAGCAACAGCTAACTACAGAAAAAAACCTAACATAGTGTAACAAATTCGTCCCTATAAAGCTTCCTAAGCTCTGAAGCAGGGACTAGGCTGTTCAGAATAAACAGTGTCCACACTGATGACGCCTGCACAAAAAAATAAACCACCAAGAAACACGGTAGTTTCATTTCTGGGAAATTGCAAGCTAGGTGAAGGGACTTGCATGTAAATGCACCTGCTCCTTCTTTCTTTTGTAGGTGGAAGAGGTGGAGATGGATGCCCTGTTATCACCTTTCCCGACTATCCAGCTTTTAGTGAGATCCCGGAGAAGGAGTTCCAGAATGTCCTGACCTACCTGACGAGCATCCCAAGGTGAGCACCCGTTGAGGAGTAAATAGCCTTTTATCTGCTAAGTGATTTTTCACTTTCAGTCACTTACATGATGGTGTAGTGGTCAGGCTTGGTATTTAATTCAAGAAAAGGAAAATGGAGCTTATAGTGCAGTGTCAATAAGTGCTGATTAGTGACAGCTGCCTAATATAGTTGTTAGATTAATTATATAGTGCCATTTATATTGCATCAGAAAATTACTTCCTGGTATGTATGGATGCAGATTCTGTATGGACATTGTTCTTTCGTTTCTTATCTTTGCTGTATCTTAGAGTGCAATGTTGTGTGTTTTAATTGAAAACATGTATAATTTTGGCAGAACAAGCTAATTTCTGGATGCTACTCAAGATGTTACTCAGTGTGAGGGGTACTCCATAGTTACGTACAGAGGTTTGTCCTTACCACTTGTGCTCCGTTTCCTGAGCTTGCCTGATTGTACAGTCTTTGCAGCACTTCCAAATCTTTGACTGAAGTGCTAAGCAGACCCAGCAGTTAATCCAGGTTATCCTAGAGAGCATGATAGTGTTATCACTGGACTGCTCAATAAAAACTGTGGTTTTGCTGGGGAATGAAACAGTGGTTTCAAGATCCTGATGGAGGTGCAGAAGGGAAGTAGTGGCACCTTTGGAGTTCCATCTCCAACCATTCGGAGTTTTACTTCTGGACAGATGTGTTGCTGGGTGGGTGAGAAACTGCTTGGATCATCAAGCTCAAAGTTTGGTGGTTAATGGCTCATGCAACATCTGGAGACAGTTCTTCAGGGAATAGTACATGTCTGTGCTGTCTGATGTCCTTGGCAAGAATGAGAAGGAGGAGTGCATCAAGTTTGTGGATGAAAAATTGATGGATCAGTCAAGGTAGTTGAGAGAGGGAGTACCACTCAGAGGAACCCAGATGAACAAGAGGAATGGGCTGACAGAAACATAATTAAATATAGTAACAACAAATGACAAGTCCTGCAATTGGATTGACTAATGCCGTGCAAGAATACAGGATGGGAACAACCTGGCTGTGGGACTGCTCTTCTGAAAAGGCCCTGGTGGACAGCAGGCTAAACAGGAGCCAGCATGACGCCCTGGCAGCAGTGAAGGCTGGTGGCCCTGGAGCTGCACCAACAGCAGCATGGTGCAGAATGGGTGACAGCAGCCATCCCCTAGCTGGCTCTCTCCAGCCAACACCTGCTGTGTGGGCCCAGCTCTGAGCTACTGCAGGGTAGGGGCTCACCAATCAGAACAAATCCAGCAGAATCCCCACAGTGGTCGGGGGCTGGAGGGAGCTCATATGCAAAGGAGAGGCTACAGGAGTGGGGCTTGCTCAGTCAGAGAAGGGAAAGACCTGGGGGTTCAACAGCCACCATTCACACTGATGGGGGGGGACAGTGGGGAGGTGGCAATAGGGTCCTCACAGAGGTAGGTAGTGAGGAGAGAGGCCCAGGGTGGGAATGAGGACAGTGAGGTTCTGACCTAGATGTAAAGAAAAAAAACTGTCGCTGGGAAAATAACGAAGCATTGAGAATACCAAGAGAGGCTACAGGGTCTGTTCTTGGAAGTTTCCAAGACCTGGCTGTACAAAGTCCTGAATCTGGAGTTGACCATGCTTTGAATATTAAGTTGGACTAGAAGCCTTCTGAGATCCCTTCAAACCTGAATGATTGTATGAATCAAGAGATCTCCTTTATGTCTTTCCCTAAAGCAGGCTACGTGGCTCTTCCAGATTAAAAACTTTTAGAAACACAGCTTGTGTAACATTGATAAAATGTTGATCTCAAGCTGTATTTCACATTCTTTTCACTGACAACATTCAGTGCAACTCAGCATGACCATGCTCAGTTTGCATTTGGAACTAATTATGGCAGATATCTTTCATGCGTATGTGTGCTTTTGTTTACTGTACACACATGAAGAGAAATGGTGTTGTTCATGTAAAGGACTTTCCTCCTAATTATTTTGTAGGACCTACTCCCTGTGAGGGAATACGGGTTATATGCAGCACAGTACTGTGTGATGACTTCTTGGTTGTACTTGTTAACCCCTGGTTTTCAGGGAATAGAGCTGTGAAGCTGACAGCCAGCTTCATTTTCTTTGTTTATCACTGTACTGATTAAACTGTGTGGTGCTAACCCTTCCTTGGTAGTATCTTTCTTGCATGCTGTTATTACAAATAATGATGTACTAAATTCACATCTGCGCCTCCGTTTGAAAGTCCTGGGTGGTGTACTTCATGGTGGCCCATTGAACTGCTGCACAGAGTGGGGTTTATGTGAGAAATTCTGATCAGAACAAACAGCATCTGGTGCAGGGGGGAGGACTGAGCACATCCAAGAACATCAGTTTAGCAGGAGCACATTTTTTCTAATTAAAGTTTGGGAGCAGATTTTTTTGGGGGTTTGTTGTTTCTTTAGTTTCTAATTCTTTAGAAAGAGATCACTGTTCTGTGTAAACCAAGGAGATAGTCCAGCTGGCTAGATGTGAAGAGTAAGGTATTAACTGTTGTGAACATAACAATATTTTAGGTGTTAGGATGGTAGTATTTCAGTTTCAACCTTGTGAAAGTAATACCCTTGTTAACATACCTGGAACCTTTTTGTGCCTGAGAATTGCTATAATCTCAAAGGGCTGAAGGCACCCCTGGCATCTTCACTAGTGGTGTTACAAGCTTACTGTGTAAAATTGTGTTTATGAGCCCTTGTGCAGGGTTATAGATAAAAAAACTACAGAAATGCCACTAGCCAGATGTCTGCATACATGCCCTTATGAAGTATGTTTTGCTAATGATAATTAACTGGCTGCCCAAAGATGGGCAGTGTTGTCATTTTGCTCGAATTGTGGTATTTCTAGTGTTGCTAAAGGTGTCATAAGGTAAGATTTTTGCTGTTATCTTAGGTTTCAAGGGCTAAAATTTCAAAGACTGTTTTGGATGTTTTGGAAACTGGTTTTGAGGGGAGTGGAGGCAGTTAGTTAATTGTTTGTTTATTTTGTAAGTTTATTAAAGAGGTGTAAGGAATACAGATTTACAGGTAGGATAAAAATGCAGCCCACAGCTAGATTGGTGTGGTTTAGCTTATGAAATACGTAACTCTGTCTTTTGCCTGTTCTGACTGACTGGGGGGAAATGGACTTTTCTGTGAAAAACCCTGTAGAGCATGAACATGTCTGGAGCCCTAGCAGTTCCTCAGAAAACTACTTGTACTCCTTGGCCCCGTATGAGATTCCTGATCACAGCAAGGGTTTGGAAGCAGTAACTCAAAACTCATTGTCTGAATGCCTGCAGTTGCATGTTAAAGGAGATGATGTTTCGTGGGAATGACTGTGGAACTACTAAGAGCCTCATAAGAAAGGAGCTTTCTGTGCTTTGCAATAGCGTTTGCCCAATAGAATGCTTACGGGTACAGTAAATCTTAGCAATGGCATCAGGTTTTCAAGATTCATTCCCAAATGAAAGAAGTACCACCAGTAGAAATCTTGGTAACAAGACTGGCTTATGACTTTCTGTCGAAGAGGAAAACTGAAACCTCTTAACCCATCTTTATTATTCCCTGTAATTTTACAGATATAAACATGACCTTGTCCCTTCTTATTGCATTATTGTTCTGTACTACCTAAATATTGGGGTTTGCAAGTTTTTTGCTGTGTAAACTGTCTTTTGTCTTTTCACGGTATCACACTGCCATTCTGGTTGGAAAAGACCTTCAAGATCATCGAGTCCAACCACTACCATAACTCTGCCACATCCACCACTAAAACCCATCCCCTAGCACCACATCTGTGTTTTTAGATGTCTCCAGGGATGGTGACTCAACCACCTCCCCGGACAGCCTGGATCCCCAAGTCCAACTCCCACCCCAGAACAGGACAATCCCAAAGTTCACACTATGTCCCCGAGGGTGTTGTCCAAATGCTTACTTTTTTTCATAGTGAACCTCAATCATGAAGAGTTAAAGGATTCATGGGGCACACTGCATTTAGGAATGTAACAATTACAAGTTGCATGTTACCAAATTAGATGGCCCTGGAGTAGAATAGTGCAAATAGCAGAGCTATCAGTATGTGCTCCAATGTGCAAATGTTTGATACATGAGGATGTTAAGAAAGAAGACTGTGAAAAGGGAATACCTCATTTCAATTTAAGATAGTCTGTTGACCTGGGTGCGACCGTATATCATTAAACAGAAAGCTGAACCATGTTCTTCAGGTGGAGTTTGTTAACATTGCAAGGATAATTCATGTTCTATGGACAGCTGGATAAAATATGTCTAAGGTGTGGTTTGTAATAACCTCAAAATATTCAGCACAGGATTGTTGACGTGGTGTGTGACAACAGTTATATACCATGTGTACTTAAAGATCACTGTTATATCAGGGGAAAAAATGGATTAAAGGTGAGTACTATAGACAATGGAAAATTCTAGCTAATAATTCTATAACTGCGTGTTAGTAATGAATGTATGTTGTAAAGATATATGAGTAATACTTATTAAATAGATTTTTCCTTTTAGCAGCTAGTAATTTTTTTATTATTGTTAAAATAGAAAATAGTGTTTTTAGTAAAAAGGTGGGGATTCTGGTGCTGAGAGACTTTGCTTAGGTCAAGTGACTTGTGGTTTTATGTGTGTAGTACCCAAGATGAAAGAAGGAGAATCCATGGCAGTGCTTTCTACGAAGAGTATTTTAAATAAAATGTTGAATTGGCTCACATATAAATATTGAGCCACAGGAATTAATAGTTCTTATCAATGGAGTTGCTGATTGAAGTCTCGGACCTGTAGAAAAGCGTCTGTGAGAGGTGAGCTCTGTAAATTCAACTGGGTTTCAGCAGAGCACAGCGAGCCCAGTCTTGCATCTATTTGAAATGCTTCGAGAACACTTTATAAAGTCTGTGTAGCTGGTCAGATTCTCCTTCTACAGAGAAGAATGACTCCTCATGCTTCAGTTAGGGATTGCTGCTGGGCTGAGTGGGAGGAGGAGGTATCACAGAACAAGGTTGTCTCAGCTCTTAGCTAAGTAAAAACCTGATGATCTCCATACACAGTGTCCACCACTCTTACTGCAAAGTGGGAGAGGCACCTGTGGGATGTACCTGTTACATCCCACATATACATATACAAAGGGTGGAGGAAGAATATTCCATTCTGGTTTGATGTAGGATCCTGAAATAGCTGCCTAATGTACCCTAAAAAAGTAATCTCAGGGCATTCTGTATTCTCTTTATTTTTTCATCTGTTTTGAAAGTATTTTTTTCCACTTTCTATCCTTTTAATCCTACTAAATAGACTTTTAAGATTTGCGATTTATCCTGAAGGCAAGTGTTATGCATACTTGCTTCTATCCATCACAGCTGTCACTCAAAACATATTTTAAGGGTGTAGACATTCTTGGAACATGAATTTATCAAATGCACAGTGTAGCATGAGAACTTGGTCCAAAAGAAGTAAATAGATCATTGCAGTGGTTGGGGACGGGGGGGGGGGAAGGTAGGATTTTGCAACATACAGTTTTGCTTCTGGTTAATTAGCAGTTTCTACTGCTAATTGGAAATTGCAGTTGGAAAACAATATGCTGTATGGGAGAACAAAAGGATATAGTTTTAATGCTTTTCTTCTTTGCTCATGTAGGTTCTTCTTTGAACAAAGAAAGCAAACTTAAATTGTTGTGGTCACAAAAGATTAGAAAATTAATATTTTACAAGTGTAAAACTGAGTCTTAAATACAACGTTCCTTTTAAGATAAATAGTAAGCAGTCAATATTAGAAAATTCAGGTTTTGATGGCCAGTTTGAGTTCCACACAGCTGATTAAATACAATACACAGGCCTCTCGTATTCAGAAAGAGCTTTGTACAGCCTCTCTTTGTAATGCCCTTCTGTCCTTCTGCATGACCTTAAGCAAATCTCAGGTTAACTTGTCGTGTTCAGCAATTTCCTGTTTTTAAAGCCGTCCCTGTCGGTTTCCTGCCTAGGAGAACGTCCCCTTCTTTGAGATCCTGATGGTTTACAAATGCTTGAACACAATGTGGCCTTCTAAGAAATTGTGTTGTTTGTGCTTCTATCTGGTGTTGGAAACTAGGGAGCCATCCTGTCCAAGTAATAAAAAAGAACGAGATGACCTACAAAAGTGTCAATGTCTGACAGTTGTTAAGGTTTCCTAAGCTTTGGGTAGACTCTTCTTTGTTAGCTACACCAGCTCCCCATCATTGGGAAAACACCAGGTTAACTGGAAAGCTGAAAAAGAAATTACTTTACTAAGCTTTCCAGTAGGTTCCAGAAGGCTTCAGTAGAGTGAGCACAGTGAAGTGTGATGAGGTGGATTTAGGTAGGGACCAGAAAAACGTGCCCCAACATGATGTGGCCCAACAAACCTCAGCACTAGGGGCACTCACTGGAGAGCACAGGGCTCAGGTCTTCCCAGTCTTCTGGGCATGGATCCACTGTTGTACTTGGGAAGCAGGGGCACCTGTGTTGGGGTAATGCTATGTTTTGAGCAGGTAAGTCCCTCAGGGTCCAGGCTGACCTGGAGAAGAGCCAGTATGGGAATGTAACCATGTGTTTCCTCATTTATCTGCAAACTAAACAAGCAGCCCACTACTAGCTAAGAGTTAACTACTTTTGTTTTATAGAGTGCCAGGGATGAGTGTCACCACATAATAGAAGTGCCAAAAAACAGATGCCCTGACAGTTCATGCTGCCATGCTGAGCAACAGCTTTGCAGCTTCAGAGTTTATTTCTGTCAGCTGTGTTTCATTTCCATGCTCTCCTCTTTGTCAAGATTACAATCCAGGCTGAAGATGTGGAACCTGTACCCTGCTGTTACCTTGGCAGCCCCTCAAATTTGTCAATGAGAACATCCCAGGACTTCCAGCAAAATCTGTCATGCTGTGTGTGCCCTTCCTTTCTCAGAGCACAGCTGCCAAACACTTGTAAATGCCATATGTTCCTGTAAGCAGAAAGGAAATGTAAAGGTTTACATGTGAAGTAAGAGGATTGCATCTCAAAGTTAAGTGGTAGTTTGAAGCTTTTTTGTCAGATACATAGTCTGACAATATTAGGTCAAAGCTCAACACATTACTTACAAAGTGTGAATGTTTACTGGGTTTGGAACAACTTAGACTTGTTTGATGTCCACCTTGTGGATGTCTTAAAGTTGTTTTAAAGCTCAGCCTTGTACAGGCAAAGTCTTTCTTGTCTAAATCTCACTTCAGGGCTTAGATTATTTTAGTATATAGGCTTTATATGCATGACACACACTGTCCAGTGCTAAATTTAATCTGCAGGACCTCACACAGGAACATTCAGTAGTCCAGTCTTAAGTTCAGAGTATTTAATAACCTATTCAAGTATAAACTCACCTTTCTAAAACATAATATGCAGCATTCCGGTTAAAGCTGTTCCAATACTTTGTGCAGTGGCATTAATGTTTAAGTGTACTGAAAATATGTATAATTCCAACAGCATAGTTCTGAATAAGTATAAAAATGCTTTTACAGAGTCTGACTTAATAGTTCTAAAGTAAGGATCGCATAGCTTTCTATTGCTTATATTTATTAAGCTTAACCAACGTGGAGCCTTTTGCCTTTATTGACCTATTTATCCTTAATTGTCCCTCAAAGAGAATGTGGCCTACTTCAGCCATTGGTAATTAAGTCTCAATGAGTCCTTAAAATTGTTGTCTTTCTTCAAACAGTCCTTCTTAATGCAGCTCTCTGTGACCTGAAGAAATTACACTGGATTTTCTATTTAGAAAATTTAAAATCTTTTTCTTAAAAAAAAAAAAGTATTTTTTTAAGTTTTGCACACTAAAGAAGGATCTGGTAACCAACAACTTTGTATTTTAATTATTATTTCTGTTACCTGCAGAAACACATCAAAGCTGTTCTGATTTTAGTCTGTGGGGTTCCTTGGTGGGGTAAGGCTTGCTAAGTTACCATTAAAAAAAAGGCTGATGGGTACCATGGGAAGGAAGTGAGTGCTTGTGGTACAGGCAGATGTTGAGGCCCAGCCAGATGATGATGCTTGGATGCTTTAGTTCTAATTTTTAACACTGGCTACATTCCATCAGCTTCACCCCAACAGTATAAGTTTTTTGGAGCAGAAAGAATGTTGGCATATATGGTGGAATATTGCCAGCATTACTGTACTCTAATCAGTCATGTTTATTTTAAGGAGAAATTGGCTTGAAAGTGGGGGAGAGGCTGATTTGAGGACCTAGAGTAGCATAGGAGATAAAGAGGAGCTATTGGAGCCAATCAAGGAAGATACTGATGCCAATATCTCTGAGGCTGAGTGGGGAGGGAAATGAGAAATGGCACTGTGCATGCTATATAAATTGGCATAAATATTTAAAAATAAATAAGATGTCTGCCAGTGCTGCTTATTTGGCTGAGGAACACAAGCAGTGCTTGAGACAGAAGTGCCTCAAGTAAACATGTTTGGACTTGTATCTCTCAGTTTCAAGGGACCTACTGCAGTGCAGGATAAAGACCTTTGGTTGCCTTTGGTAGCAAGGCTTGAGAGCAGCTGTCCTGGTCATCAGTGAGTTGTCACTCGCCTCATTGACAGTACATCTCCGATAGTAGTAGCCCATCTTCTTGTGGGTTCCTGCTTTGCAGGCAGATGTGGTGAGCTGTTGCTGTCGCAGTCCTGTGGTGACTGAAGGATTTTCAGGTCAGGGGGTAGGTCTCCTTGCAGCCACACATGGCTTTCTGGGCTGCAGCCATTGTGAAGTTTGGATGAGACTTCCAAAGTTTTGAATTCTTATCAGCCCCTTAGACAAAGCTCCTTGAAGTTTCATTATTTTGTCTCCTGTTTATCTGCCCTTTAAGATGTCCTGTCATTGGCACAACCTATCTTGCCTATGGTTATAAAGTTACAAAAAGCATTTTCACAGTGTTCCTCTTCCAAGCTCTATGATTCTGCTCGTCTCTTCTGCCTCATGAGCAAATTATAACCACATATCATGGTTTTTATTTATGCCACCTCATAACCCAACATTCATCTGAATTCTTCTTTGCCCGCTTGCTGTGAGATCCAGAAATACAATTTTGTGTCTGATTTTTCCCCAATCCTAAGAAAATTGAAATACAGTATGAGTATTTTCAGATATACCTAGGGCATGAACCAATAACAGCCAAGACCAAAAGCAAGCATAATAGGAAAGGGAAGAGAGAAGGTTTTCATCAGTGCTACACTGGATAAGATTTAGGGAGAGTTAAATGGAATGTGGAGAAGGAAGGGAAAAAAAGTGCACAGTGGAGGGAGAGAAACGCATCAAATTTCTTTATCTGAACCTTGTCCAGTGATGAAACAGGTTCAGCTCCAACAAAGGCTCAGATTTTCTTCATTTCCGTGCAGCTTCATCTGTTTCTCTGAAGGGAAGGCAGTAAGTATCAAAACCAAAGTAAAGATAAGGTCAAATGATGTTTTTAATGTGAATTTTTAAATCAATCTATTGACAGAATTCCAGTGTAGAACAAAAAAGATGGCAGAATACTACGCACGTTGTTATGTTTATAGTGATTTAGGTGAAGAGTTTGGGGTTTTTTTTGGCGAGAGCAGTTTTTATTTTCAGTATCAGATTTTAAACCCAAGAATCAATGAGAAATGATGACTCCTTGCTTACAGGTAGTGCTCCTGCTGTGGAAGGTCACAGCATCAACGGTGTTGAGTGAAATGCAGCTTTTACTGCCAGGAGCTTTATATATAATAATTTTTACTTGGCAGTCAGTGGTTTTGGACAGACCACTAGAGGCTGCACTTGTATAGCAGCACTTCGAACTGTCTCGTTTTAAATTTCTTTTGCTGGAATTCCTTCTCTTTCCTATATTTTTTCATGAACAATGGTCAGCCGTAGTTTGAGTTGGGTAGGTTTTTCCTTCCACAGTTAAAGGTCATTGAGCTGACTGTGAGAGGGTCCAATAATCAAATATAACAAATTCTTCTAGATCAACAGCCTTTTGTTGAAGCACAGTACAGGCACTCACTAGTTAAACACAGTAAACAAGAAGTTTCACCCAGAAGTTCAGAGATTTGGATGTGGAGACATAAAGGTCCAATGCAGTGACTTCCATACCACCAAGCACCAGCTTTAAATTCAGCACCTCAGGAAACTTGCCTGTTCTATGGAGCTATGCTCTATGCATGGTTTTCCAAGGAGATCAGAAGGAATGAACATGTCCTTCCAGATGCGCTTCCTGCCCTAGCTGACTTCTTCAGTGTTTTTAGATTAAGAGATACAGCTTACACAAATCAAAGACAAAAGAGTATTATTAATTCCATCTAAAATTATGCAGAAGTCATTAATCATAGTATACCCATTTTTGTCCTGTATGCCGTGTCATGTCCCAGAAAAGGAGTGCACTCATAACTTCTGTTTTTTCTCTGAAGTGTTGCTGGAATAAGAACTGATATCTGATAGACTGGTTACACACCTCAACTGAAGGTGATTCTTGCAGGAATCCAAACTGAGAATCAGAGCCAAACTGTTGTGCCAGTTTGCTTTAGGGGCTTGGGAGGTCTGCTAGGTAGCCAAAGAGCTTCATCTGGATGTTCATAAATCTTATGCTCATAAATGTTGCCTTTGCTAGGAACAACTCTGTTCTCAGGTATGTGCAATATTTTTTTACCTCAGTCATACATATACATTTGAGGCAGAATTTTCTGTCTAACCAATTAAACATCATGACAGCATCACATAAGTGGATATACAGTCATCTATTGGGAATATGTTTTTATTCTGTTTATTTTCTTGGCAGATTGTTTCTTTGGCACTGATATCTCAATACCAATGCAACCCCCCAATTTTCTGTCATAAAACCAGAAAAATTTATAGAAATAGAAAAGTTTGCCAATTTAACAGCAAGTGTAGTTAAGTGGGAAGGTGTTACTGTCCATCTTTCAGAACACTTCCAACTTGTCTTAGGTGATAGTCACATTATGATTTGTACATTTACATTGCAAATTTGGAATATCGTTTGTAACACTGGTGTTACAAAGGATTATACCATTTTTACTTTCCAGGCTATTCTTCAGTTGAATGCTTTTAAGTATTAACTTAAGTGCAAGTTTCTAGAAAACACACAAGTAACATCTGGAATAGAAGTATTCGGCTTAGATACTGTGGTAATACAGATGTGGTAGATACAGGCTCACCTAGCAATTGAAACTGGAACATTCATTGTCCAATATAGAACTCAAGTAAGGTCTAGTTTATAGTTTTTTTCAGTTCCTGCTATGTCTGAATTGATTAATTGGGCACCTTCTACAGTGAGGCTGGGTATTAGGGCCTATAAATCCTGCAATATCTGAAGCTTTCAGATTGGAGCTTTGTGAACTGTGACATATATCCTCTTATTTCCAGAAAGCACAAGACCGCTTAGTTCTCCTTGGAGACTGTGGTTTCCAAAATTAACAAGTCTTTAATGTTAGTCTCAGTTTGGATAGTGAGAAGGAAGCTGTTATAAGATCAAAATACTTAGACCGATCACATATGAACATATTTTAAAATTAGTAAGTAAAACACCTTTTAAAATGAGGGAACCTGCCAAATATCTTGTCAGATATACCTTTTTGCTTGTTTCCTTCTTTTACAAATAATCAGCTGGTGGATTTGTTTTGGAATTACATGGATAAATTGACCGGTTTTGAAACAAGGTAGCCTTTATGATAATGAGAAATCAAGAATGGTAAGAAAATGAAACTGTTGTAGGTCTCATTACTGTTTAGTGTGTGGGTACTAGGTTTTGTTTAATGTTACAGTTGAACTTTTTTATTTGTCAACTTCATAAACAATTAAATTCTTCTGCTCTAGGAAAAACTGCATTATCTAGGACTTATCTAGTGATCAAATAGAAGTCTTGGTTATCCTACATAAGGGATGCAAGGAGGGGAGATGTGGGGCAAGGCTATGCCCTTTTCCTTGCTGGGAAACCAGCATAAAGCTGGTAACATGAAATGTCACCAATAGGCCTTGGCTGAATTATTTTCTTTCCTTGCTGTACTGGAGATTTCTGTCTTGACTTGTTAATACCATGTTCTTTGTCGTACCATCTGGCTGTCTTCTAGAGCATGTAACAGCCACTAAAGGAGATGGCTTTTCTTTCATTTATTGCCAAGGCCTTAATGGTTTCTTTTTTTTAAAGTGTGAAATGCTTTCAATTAAGAAAGAGTTATTGTCTCCCCTTCACCCCCTAAGAAGTCATCCCTAGCAGCGGCAGGAGAAGTGGCTCAGGTTAAATCAGTTGAAATGCATCTGAAAATGTAGGATGCAAAGTTTCTCTTGGGAAACAATAACCTTAGTAGTTAATTGTCTTGTTTCCAATAGCCTGTTCCTAAGCAAAGTAACAGAGAATGCTGGTTTTGATTACCCTAGCTTGTTTGCTGGGGACTGAATATAGGATGACTTCTGACTTCAAAGAGTGATAACTGCTGGAAACATTTTTATCACTGGGGGCACAATGAGAATGCTTGGTGTTCAATACCCCTGTGCTCAGGCTACTGGATTGTCTCCTTGTATATGCTGAACCTGTTTGAGCTCCACCTTTTTCTGCACTGGATACAATTCTACCTTTGAGATTTTTTAGAGAGCTCATCCACATAGCCTTTATGGCATGGACAGGATGGGCAGTACCATTCCTAAGATTCCTAGGATGTCACTGTGTCTTGAATGTTTGCCCTTTTGGGGTACAGAGGTATGACCAATTGTGGATGGATGGGCCAGTTCCATAGTCCTTCCTACATAGGCCTACATTTTGCATGCCAAAAAAGATCAGGATTTGTGAGCAGCTTGAGACCCCACATCTCTTCAAGCAGTGTTTGCAAATTACTGATGTATGTTGATGGTCAGTGATGAGCTACAGAGGGTGAGAAAGCTTAAAGAGTGGGTGATACCAGGGATCTAAAGACAGCTTCAGCTGCTTATAATGCAAACTGCTGTAGACATTGCTTTGGTGCTCTGCTCAATGCAGTAATTCTTCACTGAGTATTACTGAAGTCCTAATATTAAAATAGCTATTCAGCTATTGAGAGCAAGAATTTCTAGACAGTTTGTATGTATAGGCAGAGGTAGTCAAGGTTGGGAACAATCTTGAGTGTAATGTAAGCCAACCATTCAATAATAAGGCTTTAAGACTGAAGTTTACTTTTATTAAACCGGAGTTACTTAACCTAAAATGCTTTACAGAATTTCAAACGTGCATAAGCTTGATATTATCAAGTCTCTACTATGAAGCTGAAGATTTGCTTTGCTTTGTTTGCAACAGAGAGCAATGTATACATGCAGTTTTCTTACAGCAGTGCAGAAACAATAGGAACTTAACTTGTGTAGCAGTTGTTGCCACCCATACCTTGAAGAAATGCAAGGATCTTTCAGATGATGACTATGTGATTGCTTTCACACACCCCAGAAGGAAGTTTCTTTCTGCAGTCCTATGTTACTACAGGCTTTCCCACCCTTTCCCCCAGGTGCATGAGCTCATAAGTCTGGCAGACAAGACAACGAGGGAGATGTTCCCATAATCTAAAGCTGAGGAGCCACTAAGTGCAAAATTCAGTTTCTGCTCTACAGTCTGTGTGGAGAACTCAGTGCTTGTTGAGCAGGTACTTCAACCTCGCCCTCTCAACTTCTCCAAATGGTGTTACACTGGCTCCCCAAGCAGGAGGGGACTGAAAAAAAAAGTCTACCTTCTGCTGTTTTGTCCTGTCCTCTGTGGCCTCTGCTACCCTTCTCCTGCTTACTACCTTTCTGACCAGGCCTTTGTGAGTTTGCCAGACATTATTTCCTGCAGAGCAGGGATAGTTTCTCTGCCTTTATAAAAATGTTCTGTTCTTTGTGCTGGTGAATAATCAGAAGAACACAGCTTATCTCATGATGATGGGTTTTTTGTTTTCTTTTTTGTTAGGAGGGAAACAAAGGAAGGAAATACTAAATTTGAATTACAAGCTTATATAAATTATGTTTCAGAAAGTACACCGGATACAAGTTGATGTATTAAAGAAAACAGAGGTTGTAAGGGAAGTGTCAAGAAGCCTTAGTAAGCAGGTGCTTGTGCTAAGTTTGTCTGCTGTTTCTCACTGCAAGGGTTGATTTCCAGTAGTTTACAACTCTGCCAAGTTTTCTTTCCCTTCGTGAGGTCTCACCTGAGGTTTCGGTTTAAAGTTTGACCGGAATAGAGGAGTTGTACCCAGGAAGCCAGGGAACAAATCCACTGTGCTTTTCAAACATTGAAGCACCGTTTTGTTTGAGAAGCTCAAGTGGCTCCATCCTTTGGTCAAGGACTCAGACTTGACACCTTGAAGAATTATGGCCTTTGTGTCAAGGAAATACCTTGAGAAAAATCTGCCTAAATCCCAAGTCATAGATGCTCAGTAGCTACGTAACTCTGTCGTCAGAAATGTCCTGCTTCGTTCTTGGGCTGAGCAGGGCCTTCTCTGTGGTTGCCAAATGAGCTGCAGTAGAGTCAGATCTGCTACCAGGGTTAAGAGCAGGGAGACTTGTCTCGTGGGATGTGAGTGCCGCCTGTTGACAGGCGGGCGGTGCAGGAAAGCTGCCTGGCTCAACAGGCAGGACCACAGCCAAGGGAAGTGTGCACCTGAGGGAAGATACTGAAAGACTGAGCAGGAGGTAAGGGTAGGGGAGACTTGGGCTGGAGGATGAGAGAACTGTGATAAGGAAGGGGTGGGGTGAGAACATATTTGGTCATTTGTCCTGACAGTATAAAATAAAATAAAGCTCCAAGACTTTTTGAGCTGTTCTTGGGACAAGGCAGCAAGGAATGAGAATGGCTGAAGGGATGAATGAGAGAGACAAATGCGATGGCGGTGATGATTTTGTTGGAGAGCGATACAGAGCTGTGAGAAGACCTGGGCTAAGCTGATTGAGTACAATGCAACTGGAGCAAAGCAGTGGGTAGGTTGATGAGGACAACCCATGTCCATCATAGCATGCTTCTGCTGAGGCACAGAGCAGAAGCCAAAATGCTTTACTCTCAAGCAAATGCCGGGGAGACGAAATAAGTATTTTGATAGAATGTAGTAAATATGGCTGAGTAAAGAGGGATAGCTGGTGCTTACAGTTAAATCAGGAGCCAAGGGAAAATTGAATATCTGCTATGCCCTAAAAGACAGAGGAGGATGTCTTGCAAACTGTCTCCTAACTATGTATGCAGGTGTGTGTGGCAGCAAAGAGAGGTCAGTAGAGCAAGGGTGCACTGGCAAACAAACCTGTTTCCAATATTTACGTTTATTGAATACGTGACTTTGTTGTCTTCATCATGTTCTCAGCTTTGTTGTACACAATGTCTTAGTTTGGTTTGTTGCTTCCTGCCTACGACTTGCTGGAGCTGGATCCCAGACTCCATAGCCAGCCCTTTGCAACAAAACACTGTTGTTAAGATAACAAATATTTTTACCTCTGTGATTGGTTCAGAACAGACCATTTTATTTTTTTAAAGCAGTCTATATTAATGCAGTGTTAATGGTTTGAAGTCAGGTGCTCACAACTTTGCCACGGGGTCTCTACTAGCCAGCAGTGGGGAATCCTGGCTTTTATTTCTGAGCCTGGAAGGGAGCTGTATTCTGAACCATGCAACCACCCAACATATTTGATCCAGTGGAAAAAGGCAGCTGGCTAAAGACATCTTTTGGGCTACCTTAGAGATGTGCTTTCCTTGGTCAACTCTTCTGCTTAAGTAAGCCTTGTCTCTTTCTTTCTTTTTTTTCTTTTCTCTAGGAGAATGATATTATGCTCTGATTATTGCCAGGTGTTGAGGCAGATGATTAACTGTATGGAGCTGCCATCTAGATCTTCTCCAGGATCCTAGCTTAGCCTGTCTTTCCTTCTGTTCTGGGAAAGAAATCTGATCGATGCTCTGTTAGAAGCTTTAAATTTATTCCTGTTGCACAGAATTTTCAATAATTTCTTGAAATGTGATACAGATGTTGCATTTAGATACTCTGTGGGATCCGAGATTATGCTGCCATTGAGGAAGTATGCAGAAATTTCAGGACTCCCAGGGATCTGTACTGAGCTGGGGAAATGGCTCTTTAGAAGTCTTAATACCCTTCAAAATCCACATGAACCACTGTGGGAACAGCTGTAGCACGTTTTTTTACTCCATTTATGTACATTTAGGCTGTATGACCCAAGGCGTTTCTTTTTTTACCTGATTATTGTGGGATGTGGTTGCTATTAGCATTTTATTTTGCTCAGTCACTAAAGGTTAAAATGGTGGGAACTTTAAATGGGGAGCAGGAAGATGCTAAAATCAATCTGGATGTCTCTCTTCCTCTTGCCCTTCAAATAAAGAGAAGGAAGAGGGAAAGCTTTAGTGAATCATGGAAATTTACTATAGTGGGAAGCATATTGCTAATATAAAGTCCTGTTTGTCTGCAAGGGTTATTCAGGCTTGTAAGGCAAGTACTCAGATGTTGTTTATCAGTGTTGTCTTAACCCAGAGGCAAGAGTTAAATAATGTGCACTAGATGTAGGCAGTGGGGGTTGTTTCTAATATTCTCCTGTGTAAAGATGACTGCTTAGTTTCTTTTGAAAGAAAGCAGGTGTTCTTTGCATTTTTTAGTATTATTCATGTTGCCCCCTTAATATTTAGTCTGTAAATCTGAGAGCTATTACAGTTTGTAAAAGAGAGGGAATAGGCTGTGAGTCATGTTTAGATCTGCAATTTTTGAAGAACAGCTTAAGATGACATATCTGGGTACCTGTATTCCTCATCCTCCTCAACATCCTCTTATTATTATGCTACTAACATAATCTTATAAAGCAAAGCTGCTGTTTCCATGATTCAGCAGTCTTGAATAAGGGATCCTGACATTCTGTTGTGTTGATTTTTATATTGTCTTTTAAGGTAGGGTGATAACAAATCGATGCACAATATTCCTAAACGTCACACATTGCAGATCAGTAGGCCTTGTGGGAAATTATTATCTGGACTGAAAATACAGCACGTATATTAAAAATGACCGAATATATGAGAAAATAATTAATCCGAGCCCGTCTGCCTTGTATTTGCCTGTTGTTTCCATTTTTGATTGCGATTGGCTGGCAAGGGCTGCTGCTGGCATCGCACAATTGGCTTAGATGGGGAATTACAAAACAGGAGCAGATCCCTTGATTGGGACTCGGTAGCACAAGCAGCTGAGCACAGGCAAAAAAGAAAGGTCACCCATACGCAAGGATTTGAGGAGGATCTCTCTCACAGATGTTTCCATTCCAGAGAAGCGCATCTGATCTCATTTTTCTCCTCTCTGATTTGGCATCTCGAAATGCTGTAGGGATTCTTTGTTTCGGTGAACGTAAAAATGCACCTGGGAACAAGTTTGCAACCTGAAGCCAGATGAGAATCACAAATGCGTGGAGCAATATCGTAGAATGATCTGAAGGACCTGCATTTTTAAGGTGTTTTAAATATCAGTGAGGAGGAAGGCAATTCAAACAGAAGGTGAAAAGCAGATGCAAAAGGAAAACAACTCTCTTTTGATCCTAAAATTATACTGAAAGCAGCATGAGGGAGGGATTATATCAGCACCACAACAATGGAGAATCAAAGGGTTTTATTTTCATCTGAAATAATCATTGTTAAAAGGAATATAAAAGCTCTCTTTTGTGAGAAAGAATTCATTATTTGAATATAGTTTGAAGCTCTGTGGGACATATTTGGGACTGCTGCATCTTTCCAATGCTGTATAGTATATATTTATTAAATATGTTTAGATGAAGAAGATTCTGCACAAAAAGTTCAAGCTGCTACTTTTTTTTTTTTACCTAGTTTTTAACTATTTTTTGAGTGAGACAACTGGAGAAGTTTAATTTGTATTTTTAACTAAACTTTCTTTTCTTCTTTCCTCCTCCAAACTTAGTTTGCGAGATGCTGGAATTGGATTTATTCTTGTCATAGATCGCAGACAGGACAAATGGACCTCTGTGAAAGCTTCCATACTGCGGATAGCAGTGAGTACTGTTTTAAATTAACCCCTTAGAAAGATTTTCCATGTTGAACCTTCCCCTTACGAGTAGAAAAGCAGCAATGACTTTACTTCTTCAGAATGTTAGCTGATACATGACACCAGGAGTATCCAGTAGCACTTTTGTATCCCAGCTGACTCGGACTAAGCATCATGTGTCTGTGATGTGCTTTTAATGCAGTTTGGAGCTCGAAACATTGGCCTGAGAATGCACTTGGAGAGTGTGTGTGTGTGTGTTTGCAAGTGTGTGTGTGCACGTGAATTCTTCCAGCATGCAGCTCTCCCAAGTGGGAATGAATATTTGCATGGGCAGCCTGTGCATCTCATTGAGCTTTGGGTCCACCTTTCACTAGTCAAGTAAGCTTCATTTTTAGGAAGAGTTGAGGATATGACGGTCCTGATTTAGTTTACCACTTGTGAGAGAAATTCAGCTATAAAAACGAACTTTTGTGGGGTTCAAATTAAAAACAAGGTTAATTCAGCAAGAAAATCTTACGTACCCACTATGATCAATCATGTGGTTACTTTGTCTCCATTTTAAATAATATTTTTAAAAAATGATAACAGCTTACTAGAGGCTTTTTTTTTTTTACACAAGTAAGAAAAAACAGATTCATGTTTATCATCTGTTAGTTTGCTTGTTGGGGTTTTTTTTATTGCTATTCTTGCTTGAATTGTTAGCATTGATAATTGTTAGCATTGATATTCTTTCCAGTAAGTGCTGAAAAACAGATCTGTAAGCATCTTTTATTTAATTTTTCATAGCTGAACATTTTAAGGTCTGTAAAATAAAAGTCAAAAAAGTAAATGTAATTTTTGTGTAGCCCCATTTTGACTGAAAAACTGTTTGTTTATTGTAAATTAAAAAGTATTTATTTAAAAGTAGTGTATTACTCCTACTATATGACTTTTTGCAAGTGAATATATAATGGTATAATGATCCCACAATACAACTTTTTCCTCAATACGAATGCTTTGGAATGTTAAAATATTTTAAAAAACCCCAAATATTAGCAAAACCTGCTTTTGCAGCTCACTTTGAAATTTTGAAATGCAGCATTGAACAGATTCCAGTAGTGAGAGTGAGCATAGGAGTCTGACATTGTTTGAGAAGAGAGTTTTGGTTGTTGGCTCATTTGTTCCAGGTCCTGCAGTGTCTTCTCAGACATCTTTCCTGATTTTTCTCTGATCACCTCAAGGGGTTTGACACTTGTGATTTGTGAAATCAGAGATGCCAGTGCAGGGTGCTCTTGCTGGAGCACTGCCTAACAGGAATATCCTGGCTGGAGCATCTGCCCATCACTAATATCCTGACAACTGTAGGAAATACATTTGTAAGCACTGAGCAGCTGCTAACCAGAAGCTCATAGTAACATGTATTTTTTTAATCATTATTATTTTATGTTCTTTCCAAGTATCTTCACACACAAATGTTTGGTTTGTACTAGTAGGTATTAGAAGCATGTTTTGAAACAAAACTAAGGAAGAAAGAATTTTTCTTTCAGGTGGAAATTAACATGGAAAATCTGTCTATAATACTAGAAGATTTCTAGACTTCATTTTTCCTACTTTGTTTGGGACAGAAGATGAGCAATGATGAGCTGAATTTTTATTTCATGCTGATACTTTAGGGTTACTATAGAGAGTCAAGGCTGTGAAGACAAGGTAGACCTATTTTTGCAGATATAGTGGAAGGGCAGGAGCTGCGCTGTTCACCCAGGATGACTGCAGCTGAAGCATGTACAGTGACAGCAGAACTGAAAGCAAAGCCAGAGGCACTGGGCTGAAAGATGACCCCTCTTTTCCTGGGGTGAGACAGGAATTGTGGCAAGCACATGCCCAGACATGCAGGCTTTGCTATTGTTATACTCAATAAAGTTGCAACCAGCAGGTGGCCTGGGAAGTTGACCTCCGCCAGTGCAAGACTGCAGACTTTGTGGCCAAAAGGCACTGCAAATTATTACTTTATTATTTTTCCTCTGATTTAGCAACCCCAAAAATGAATTTATTAACCTAGTTCAGTCCAGAACGGCATGTGTTTGAAGGATGACTTACCCTATCTGAGCTAGATGGGATGGTTAACCTAGAAATACTGTTGACTATACAGGAAGCTTAGCCTTTAGATGGCTTTTTGTTAGGTAGAGTTCCTCCCTACTGTTTAGTCTTTAGAAGCAATCTGGCCTACTGGGACAGCCAGGCTGGGAGGTGGAGTTTTGTTAGAGACACCAAAAGCCAAGCTTTATGTTGTTAAATGTGAAGTCTTAGCAGTAAATTGTCATGTTTCTAGAGAGGCAGTAAAAAACTGAAAGGTATTACAAGAAAAATATTGAAATTAACTGTTGCAAATTGTTCACTCCTATGATGTTGATATATATATGATCTGTATCCTATGATACAGAATTTCTTAAGTTTTTTTCCTTGTCAGCTGCTGAGATTCTTCTACATTTGTATTACAATGTCTTGTTTTCAGTTAAACGCTGTATATAGAGACAAGGCCTTGCTGAACTTTTTAGCTCCTGCAGCTGAGCAAGTGGGTAGGCTCATGGAAATAAGGCATGGCTCCTGAATGAGGGTGCAAGGAGAAGCAGTCACATAGCTTGGTAAAACAGCTCCATATTGACCCAACAGAAGTCAAGTGAATGACAAAAAACAGACAAAATGATCCCCTTTTCCTTTCCTTGCTGTCAAAAATGGCTTTTTTTTCCTCTCCTAAAGTTATCATACCCAAACAACCAATATTCAATCCATGGCAGTAGGAGCAAGTCACATTACTAATCAATGTGTTCTGGTGGTTCACACTGCTCTGATCATAGTTCCAGTGTTTTTCCTTACAAAAAAAAAAAAGAAAAATGAAGTGTATGTCATGACATTGACTCTGTTGTGCTGTCATCATTGTCTTCCTCCATCTTAAAGGAAAGGTTGAAGTTTGAATTCAGCCATTTAGACAAAAAAGAAACGGCGCTAAGCATCATTAAAACTTCCACTGTAGCCATCCATCAGCCTCATATTGAAAGTCCAGAGAAAATAGACTTCCTTAAACTTGCTGCTTGGAGAATAACATATGCATGGGCAACTGCTCTTGAGGAAAGAGTATGGAGGTCATGCAACTGGTAGTGAGAAAGTTTTACCCAGTTGTGAAACTTTGAAGCCCTTTCTAAATGTGACACAAGTTGGGTTTTATCCAACCTCCTGGAGAAGTTTGCTTCATTATTTGGCACCTTTGACTAAGGATGCATTACATCCAGGTTTCATGCCTTCTGTGTTGGACTGCATTGTTCAGAGCACTGTTTTTCTTAGCTCTTCATAAATTAAAATGCAGTCTTTACGGTAACAGAGGCTTAGCCCATTCATTGCTTTGAAGACTGGGACCAAGACCTGTAGCTGGCATGAGGACACCAGAAGCTGATGGAGAGACTGAAGTGCTAATATGAGCCTAAACCTTGCAGGAGCCAGGCAGTCCCATTTTTGTGCCATCTGGAGTCTTATCATTGGTTTTACATCCAAGTGAGAAACAGGGAATCATAGTAATCCAACCTTGAGTTCTTTGGCCTTGTTTGTAGAGAGACCATGAGTTTCTTAGTGAGATGTTGATGGAGAACAGATCTATTTAGTAAGTGATGCTCCATGAAAGGCACTATTTTATATTATGGATAGGTATTTCCCACTAGCTCAGTTTCTAGCTAGCTCTTTGCATCATGTCCTGAAAGCTGTAATGACACTTAACACTTAAGTATGCAATTCAATGAGACCTATTCCTCCTTTGAAAATGCCATCTGCCAAATAGCCTACAGCATGTATGTGCTGTTTACAATTGCTGTCAGGCAAGAGTGCGTGGGATTGTTGCTCTGCCTGACTGGCGCAAGTAAAACTGTTGAGAGACTTAGCTCCCTGTTGCCACCAACAGCGAGACCATGTAATGTAGTGGAAACCAAAGAGAGAGAGAATCTCAGTACCTGTCTCTGGAGAGACACTGTTCTTCCTTCCCTGTAAATAAGCTGCCACCACCCCTTCCTGAGCATCAGGCAGAGGTTGTTTCCTCCTCAGCTTCTGTTGTTCCTTACTAGCCACTCAGCATCATGTCACCTTCATTCATGAGCCTGCTGCCTCTCTGTACTTCCCCCTGTTAGCAGCTGTGTAACTTCAGGGCCAGTAATGGTGCTACAGACAGCCTCTCTGTCACTAATATTCTGTGAAGGAAAGTGATAATTAAGATTATATGCAACTAATTTATATTTGGCCCAAAACCCAGTGGGGTTCAGTCTCTGTAAGTTTCCCCTTTCCAGAGGTCTGGAGCATGCAGTGGAAAGCTCCACATCCCTGAGAAGCAGAGGCCAGAATGTGGGCAGGTCAGCCTGCTCCTGAGTATTTATTAACTGTTTTCCTGGAGGATTTAAGGTAGCTTCTGTTTTGTCCAGCCAGTGAAGGTTCTTCCCATGTTCCAGGTTTGGAGTACTCCTAGGATCTCAGTGTATTGCAAAGCTTTGATTTAAGGGCTGTGCTGTGTATAAATTCCTGGTTTGGTCAGATTTATTTCAAAGCTGATAGTTGCATGCCTGTCTACATCTTTTTCTGTATTTTTGGAATTGGCACTGGTCTGACTGGCTGGGGAAGTGAAGAAAATGAGGTAGAAAACTAATCCCACGAGTATCATGAAGTATCGAGTGCTAGTGCAGATGCAAGTGAGACAAAGGAATTTATGGGTTGGGCTAGAATAGAAGAGAGGCTACCCTTATTTTCATAGATACCAAAACCATGACCCCTCATCTCTTTTGCATAGGCATTAAACAAGTTCAAATGCAGTATTTGAGAAAAGATATTGGGGGAGCAGTTAATATTAATTAATCTAGTAAACAAAGGCACTTTTGGCAAAAACAACTTTCAAGTGCACAAACCCTTCTTCAAGTTTCAATGAAGTTCATTGACTTCACTAAAACAGTTCTTGAAGGCACTTCATCTTATGGCACTACAAAACATACATGAATATTTATTACTGTGCTCAACATTTGCCACAGTATTATTGAGAAGTCATTGTTTTGCTCTGTCTGCTTAGCATACAGTGGCTTCAAACAAATGTGCTGCTGGACTGGAATGGAGATAGTTTGAGTTTTTTTGTTGTTCTCCCATGTTCAGGATGAAGTTGATTGACTGATGAAGTTCACACATCTACGAAGTGTCTCTTGTATTTTATCATTGTCTCTGCAATTCACCAGGGCTTTAGGAAAAAAAAAAAGTTAGGAAAATAGTAGTATTTGGTCAGTGCAGATAAAAGCACAGACAAACTGGAATATCTGACACTGTTCCAACATTGTTTACTGTAGCAATCCTCCCTTTTCTTGTTGTTTCACAAAGATAATTTTGCCGGTTTAACTCCTAGCCACCACAAGCAGAGGAGTCTTTCTTAAGGCTTGGGGTTGTTGGTGGTGTTTTTTTTAAAAAAACAAAACACCAAAAAACCCAAACTAAAAGAGGAAGCATAGGAGACAGACCAGTAGAGACAATAACAGTGTTGTAGACGAAGATAGAGTAATCTAAAATTTGAGCTTTTGTTGAGAGAGGAAACTTCTGTCAAGTCCTGAATGGGAGTTGAAGTGGTACAAGACTGTAGTACCCTCAATAGCATTGTTTTGAGAAGACACACTGAGATGGAAAATACTTGTAATGTGTATGTTCTGTCTGTTTGCTTTGAATTGAACACTAATGAGACACTATTTAATTTGGTGATGCAATTAAACTCTCTATTTTTCCTAAGATCTAATACACAGTTTAGAAAGCACTCTGTCCAATCTCATTGGTAAAACCTCTAGTGATAACCTCCACATCCCTGGGAATGTTGTTCCAGTGAATTATTTTTCTTGATGTAAAAAAATTTCTTTCTTATATCAAAATGGAAACTCTCCTGGTGCAACTTGTAATTTGTTGCCTTTTGTCCTCTCCACATGGCAAGTTGTGAAGAAAGAGCTTCTGTCCTCTTTGTAGCCACCCTTTCAGTGGCAGCTGGAGCTGCCACTCCATGATGGAGTTCTGCCTGAACTCCATCATGAGTGGATGAGGATGAGGTTCCCCCCGAGCCGCCTTTTCTCCAGGGAGAAGAGACCCAACTTCTTCAGTCTCTCATCATAGGACAGGTTCTCCAGCCCTTTGATCACTTTCATGGCTCTCCTTTGGACCCTCTCCAGTCGTTCTATATCTCTCTTGAATTGTGGGGAGCAGAACTGGACTCAGTGCTCCAGGTGCAGCTGGACAAACACTGAGTAGAGTGGGATGCTCATGTCTGTGTCTCTGTCAGTCACAGCCCTGTGGATGCAGCCCAGGATCCAAATTGCCTTGGTTGCTGCAGCAACGCACTGCTGACTTCATGTTCAGCTTGTCCAGCAGCATCCCCCAGGTCCATTTCAGCATATTTTCTCTGAAATGCTGAAGTTAAAATCTAGAATAGAGTCACAAAGTGTCAAAGTGAGATCTTAAAGTTAGAATGAAGAAATTAATTACTCATACATATAGCTTAAAATCTCATTTTACAGTTTGGTGTCTCTTATGCTTCATAATTTTGTGCCATTTTGTGTTTCTAATGTACCTGCTCACCTATTCTGTTAGCTTCAAGTTATTTCCCGGTATTGTGGGTAAGACTAAATGGGTTGGAAATCTTCACTGCCAAAGACAGTATGTCTGGATATCATGTGGTAGGGTGGATATCTCAGACTAAACCCTTTTTTTTTTTTTTTTTTTTTTTTTTTTCCAAAATGTGTTGTCTGAAAGCTATTTCTTCTTGGAGTTTTTTCTTCCAAAATATTGGCATTACCGTTGAATACATTTCACATTTTGGAGGTTGAAGGTGAAAATTTAACAGCTCAGTCAGACACTGAACACTGCTGTTACAGGCACAAAATAAATTGACATGTCTAAATGAATAAGCTACATGGCTATCATTCTAAAAAGATTCTTCAGGAGATTTAATGTTTTTTTTGTCCATTCTTGCAATGTTTCTTAGTATGAGTTGATTTTCTTAAATAAATTTGCTGTTGTCCTTGGTACAATAATTCAGGAAAAAAAATGGTAAAAAAAAAATCATCTTAACTTTTTCTTCTGAGTACAGTCAGGAATTTTCTATTAAAAGTTTTTCCTTTATTTGATAACTGTGAGTTACTAAGCTGACAGGGTGTATAACAGTTAATACACAGAGAAAGATTGTTTACAGTGCAAGGATGAGGAGCTGGTGTGGGCACTCCAGAATTACCTGGATTCTGTTCCCAACCCTCAAACAGCCTCCTTTGTGACTCAACCTCTGTGCTTTCTCGAAAATTTGGACCTCACAGAGGTGGAGACAGATTGGAAGCTCAAGCCATTCAGACTCCTCAATCAAATTGAGATAGTGATTCCCCAGAGAATCACGATGAATCTCTGAAGTCTTGCAGGAAAAGTTTTGAACTACTTTTCTCATTAAAAGTTTGACATTTCCAATGAATACCTGGAACTCTTGGAAACCTCAAAATGAGTATTAAACCACTCTCCAACCTTCCATATACTAACAGTTTCACTAGGCATGGAAACAGAGAATAGCTTAACAGCTTCTTTAGTCAGTGTTTGGGTTTTGGTTAGCTTTTTTGGGTAGTAATTCAATTTGCTAGAAATGTGACAATTTCCAACAGTATAATGAAGAAAATTGCATATTGAATCATGATAATGATCATTTCTTTACTGAGCTTCACTGCCTCTCCCTACAGTGGAAATATTGAGTAGGCAAGAAGACTTGCATAATTTCAAGAATGGCTAAATGCCAAGTATGCAAACCTCTGCCACAGCAGAAGTTGATTTTTAGTAATTTAATGCTATTTCTTGGCTTTCATTCTCCTCTCTTCTGTTTTCCTCCTATCACTTGTAGAACTGGGAAAGATCCATCAGACTGTTAGTTGGAAGATGATGAGAGAAACCATAGCAAGAATTCTTACATTTTATTTTTATTTTTGCCTGTAAAATTAAAAGCGTATTTCTAAGCTACCGCCTGAGAAATTTAGTCTCAGTGTCAATAGTTTGTGTAGGCAACTGGCAAGGTCGTATATGTACAAATTAGAAATGTGATGTTAGGTGTTCAGACAGTAATGGAGATTTCTCTTGGCACTCTCTATTGAAGAGAAGGTAACTGAGGAAGTGCTGCTGTTGTAAAAGTACCAAGCCTCTGCTGTTTGTTCATTAGCCTCCTTGGCTAGGATGTAATCTTAGCTGAAGAGCGATACAAGCAAAGCCTGAAAAATTTTATTTCAGGGGAATAGTTTCCTGTTACCATAGATAAGTAAATGTCTCTTTGAATGAAGCTCTCTGTGCCAGCCTTGCTAGATTTGTAATTGGTTACCCCATTATGGGAGGCCTCTGATACGGTTAGTTTGTGATTTAATAAGGGCTTCTCCTTGTTCCAAAATACTGTCTGGAGCCAAGACACACAAGTAACAGACTAAACTTGTCTTGCAGGCATCTTTCCCAGGAAACCTGCAGCTTGTGCTCGTTCTGCGCCCAACAGGGTTTTTTCATCGAGCCCTCTCAGACATTGCTTTCAGGTTGAACAAAGACGAGCTTAAAATGAAAGTACCTGTAAGTAAGCTTCTGTTTTCACTTGATTATTAGGAATCTGTCAAAGTACTTAATCTAGCCAGTGAGGACCAAAAAAAACCACCAAAAACTCAACCCAAAACCCCCAATAAAAAGACCACGCTTAAAGGCAGTTCCTGAATCTTGAATTCAAAGTTCCTCTTAGAAAATATCCATGTATGATTTAGGAAGATAAAAATCCTCAATGGAGTCATTTATGTTGTGAAATTCATAAGCTTTATTTTAATATGTACCTTTAAGCATGGTGCTCATGCTCGTTTACAGTTATTTAAATGTACATCGTCTTCAACTGAAACAACTGTAAAGTTTGTTTTTTCTATACCCAAAGGAAATAGTTCCATAACTTGCTTCTGTATTAAACTGAAATTACTCTATCAGAGGCTGAATGGATGGGGCTTACAATCTTTAACAAGGGATTTGTCGCCACTGGTGGCATTCACTTGTTTTCGTTGCTGCTGCAGGTCATAATGCTGGGCTCAGTATCAGAACTGCAGGGTTACATTGATAAAACACAATTAACAGAAGATCTTGGTGGCACCCTGGATTACTGCCATAGCAGATGGCTGTCTCGTCGCACTGTAAGTCTTGGTTTTTGTTTTAACTTTCCAGTTTAATGAGCCCTTCTGTTTCATACCCTGTCATTTATAAAACAGATTCCAAGTGATGCAAGTTGACTTGTTCTGAGTGAGATGATGTTCCCAACGGTACTTAGTCATCTTAGAGAAATAATATGAGTAATAATTTGGGAGTGGTTTTCCGAACACTTGGAGGAAAGGAACCACAGTGTATGATTGTGTTGAGGTTTATTGGTTTTGCTATGAGAAAGAAAAAGCTCAAGTTGTAAAATAGCTCCATATATAAAAATATGACGAAGATACACCTGATACGAGCCTAGGAAAAATATACAATTAAGGAATTAATGGTGACGGTATCAATTGCTTGCAAAATTATACTTTGACTATTTTCAGTCTTGTAATTCATCTGCTTGGGTTTGTTTCGTGAGTTGTATTTTGTGTGTTTGTCTGTTTGTACATATGCATGTGATGAGCATGAAACATCTCTAATGGTTTTTATTCCAAAAGGCTATAGAAGGTTTCGCCCAAAAGGTTAAGCAAACAGCTCAGATTCTTCAGTCCTTTGGGACTGAGCTGGCTGAAACAGAACTACCAAACGATGTGCAATCAACCAGCTCCCTTCTTGCAACACACACAGAAAAGAAGGACAAAATGAAGGTATGTAGTTTTTATAGAGATGCTGTCTTCTAGTTCAACTGTGATTTAATTTATAGCTAATAATGTTAATAGAAAATCTGGAGGATATTAATAGACAATAATAACGTAAAACACTGACATTTTATTGAACTTGTTTTGCTTGGTTTGATATTAAAAGTCCTTTTTGCATTCAAAAATGACATTTCTTGAGGCTACGTTTATGTGTGTACAAATGCATAATTATTTGTTTGTGGAAACAGAAATTCCTTTGTAAGTAGTGGTGTGTTTAATTTGTAGTTTGTTTGCAACAAGAAATGTGACTGTATTTGCATGCATATGAAAATATATGATCTTTTGAAGAATGGACAAATGTTCTTTCAGGTCAGCTTAAATGAAAACTGGGGGTTTCAGAACTATCCATCTAAACCTTTTGAGATGTTTGTAGCCTAGGGAGACACTAGAATGCTGTCTATCATGAAAATTCAACTCAGCGACGCTGGGATCTTAGGATGGTCAACGTAGAAAAAGCTGACATTGAACATTTACTGTCTGTATTTGATGTCAAACACTGCTTTTAATGAAACTGTGCTTGCTCTGTTGCTATTAAAACAAAACCCTTTTTCCAGTTTGATGCCTTATGAAGTCTACTAAAAAAAAGCAACCAAATGAACAGCAAGACACAACTACAGTGTGTGGGTGTTTTTGTTTGTTTTGTTTTGTAGGAGGATATCAGGTTAGCAGTAGAACAGGGCGATGATATCCTTGGAAGTATTACAAAACCAGTTACTGAGAATCCTGAGTACAAACTGAATCAAGATCAGCTAGACAATCAAACAACGGTAGAAAGGTGAGCAAAATACTGAACATGCTGCTTTTCTGGGTTTTTTAACCCCTCCCCAGCTCTTTTGCTTAGTTCCATATGCATGCTTAGCAAATTCGCAAATAGGTGAACACATACAAGAGTACTTTTAAAACCAGCTCTTTACCTGGCTATAAAGGAAATAGGGCATGTGGTTTGAGTTCCAGTACCAGCAAAATAACGCTACTGGGTTTTTTTTCCTTTTTGTTAGATTTCAACTGTATAGTTGAGCAGCTTTTCCTTATTTTAATGAATATTGATGCTGTGTTTAGAGACTAACGTGCAATCCAAGGAGACTTTGCTGCTGTAGGGAAAGCAGGAGGGTAAGATAGAAGTGATAAATCCTTTATTTGCAGTAGATCTGTCCACTTTTGTTAAATCCTTTTCAATTGAAGTGGGAGGTTTCTTTTTCTCTAAATCTGCCTGAAGGAGCTTCTAACATTGCTGATATCTTACCAATGTTGTTAGTGGCCTTTAAAGGGCTACTAGGGAGTACACCACTCTTGAAGTATCTATGCACAAACTTCCTATATGCTTCCTTTGAGCAAATAAGTAATGGATATTTTCCTTTGCTCCCCACCCGCCTTAAATTACTGCCAGTTTTGAAGATATATCACCACAGCACAGATGTAAATTTACACAAAGCTATGAAAGCATAGCTCATTTCCCCCAGGCAGCATTCTGCATTCTTTTTTTGTCTGTCATTCCATGTTTCTGTTAGACTCAGGCTGACTTCTCTTTCCAAATAACTGTCCATTCCAATCCACAAATCTTGGCAAAAGTCACCTTTATTCTGGTCGTTGTTGCTATCAGCTATCTGAAGGACAATTCGGGTGGAGGTTGCTAATTTATCCAAGATGTTCCCACTTAATACAATATCTGACAGAAGTTGAAACAAACTCCGTGTGTCCCCCTGCCTTTTATATAATCAGTTTTAACTTGTAAATTCAGGGTTCATTTCTGTACAACTAAAGACAAAATTTCACTAAAATTCTGATGTATGGCTTTCCCTGGATGTAGCCTAAGCACACTGTAAAGATAAGTCTGTATGGTACCATACTGTCAAATGCAATATTAGAAGTTTAGTTGAAAAACAAATGTTTTAAGGCATTGGCCAAAATTTAAAATGAAGGACATGCTTTTCATCACAGTACTGTGGTACACTTCGCTGTGATGTGTAAGTAGTAACTCTGCTCAGAAGAGAAGAAGCAATGACCTTCAGGTTTATAGTGAGCCTTGCTCCAAAGAATGAAATGTAAGGGCAGCAAGATCACAGCAGTACAAATTTTTCTCGTTTTCCCATATAGCCCAAGGCTTGGATTCCTCTGGTCCTAGCCCACACACATTTGCATGTTTCATTTATGTTTGCCAGCCCGAAGTTGCCATGTTCTCAGGACACAGCTGAGAAGCAGTCTGTGCAGCAGCTAGATTCAAATCAGTATTTGCCAGTTTTTCAGAACTTAATGTTTGTGTTGGGTTTTACATCAGTGTTATTCTAGGAAACAATTCTGTGCAGTACTCAAAAGAAGTTTCCTGTATCCAGTTTATTTTTTCTAGAAAATACTGCTTTGGGGAGGCTTTTTATTGACTGTGGAGATTGTATTGTCCCTTCAAGGTTGCACCCAGCATTCTTACAGCTTTCTGGTTGTTGTTTGTTGTTGTTTTTAAAGGCTTCTGGCTCAATTACATGAAACTGAGACTGCTTTTGATGAGTTTTGGATCAAGCATCAGCAAAAACTTGAGCAGTGTTTGCGCCTTCGGAATTTTGAACAGAATTTTAGAGAGGTGAGAACTTCTTGGTGGCAGTCAATATTTGGTAATACAGAAATTATTCAGAAGAAAGTACTTATCACTCTTGGTTTTGCAGCTCTGGTGTGTGCTTGAAAACTTTCTCCAACCTTCTTCTTGTACGTGTCCTTACCTGACATCCTGCTATCTTTACTACCTTGAGTATTTTCCTATAGAGACATAATTGCTTCTCTTCTGCAGTCTTACTTTTTTTTTTTTTCCCCTGGCCCAGTAGTGCATAAGTATTCAAAAACTTCTTTGAAACCTGTTCTTCACCACAGAAGCATAAAATGCTGGCTGCAAACCTTTCATCTTGTCAATAGGCCCTTTTCTGGAACCAAGACTTACCTAAACCTTCTGGATGAAACGTTACAAAACAGTCTCTCCAACGCTGTGGGTGGGAAGTTGCAACCGCACTGTTAGAAACTGGGTGGAGGCTGAACTAGAATTTTTACAGCCAGTTTCTGATCTCATGTTAGGTTAACTCATACTCTTGATGGCACCTACAGTCACTTTGCTCTAGTGTAGCTGATCTCAGAGCATGGCCTCTGTGTCTCCATGGGAGCAATGCTCAGAAACTGTCTTAGAAGTGTCTGTCTGTCCCTCAACCAATTGTTACGGTGAGGACCTGTCCCTCCCATTTTGTGGTTTATGTTAATGCCTCTTTGTATTATTGTCATCTGGTAAAAACAAGATCTTAAATGTTTCCTGAACATCAATTTACCTCCATTTTCTATTTCAGTACCAGGAAAACAGGATTACTTCACTGCATTTTCTTTGTATTTGTTTTCATTTTTAATTGGGGGTAAAGGTAGGTTGACAAAAAGTAATTTGTCTCTGTGCTCCACTAACCCCATAATGTGAGTGACCTGACTGGAAATAGTGGCTATCAGCTATTTAACTGATGGGTCTCCAGAGAAGTGGAATTATCTTCATTGATACATAGCTGTGCCTCATTTTAGGTCAAAGCAGCTTTGGATACTGTGTCCGAGAGACTGTCTGCTTTCACAGATGTGGGAAACAGCCTTTCACATGTGGAGCACATTTTGAAAGATCTTGCCAACTTTGAAGAAAAATCATGTGTAAGAACTCTGCAAGTCTCCTTAATTTCTAGTATGACAGTGCGTGTGTGAAGGGGAACAGTATTTGGTTATTGACTATATCTTATGAGCAGAGCTGAAGCTGACAACAGGGCAGAATCAGTGTCTAAAATAACATGCAGAAGGAATTTGGATCAAATCTTTAACCACTGGAGCAGCCCAGTGGGCATCCCCAATAAAGAGCAGGGTGACCAGTCACAGAGTTGCTGTGATTGGCTCATGGAAGAATTTTGCATGAAGTATCTGCATAGCCAAGTTCTGCACTTGGTGATCAAGGGGCCACTTCCATTCCTATTAAAGCCACTTATTTCATTACCTCTCAGAAATGAGAAGGCTGTGTATTGAGTGTACAATATGATAAAAGATGACCAACAGAAACATACACTATGAATAATGCAGAAAGGGTACCCTATTTTGATCCATGCTTCACAATGAGTATAGCTGTAGAAGTGAGGTCATCAATCTTGAGGCTGAGGTGCTGGAGTTAGGCATTTTTTAATTTGGGTTCAGGTTGCTGCTCTACTCCAAATTGCATGCATATGCACAAAAACACACTGCTGAATAACTAAGGAAGGACTCATAGGGGTTCCTTAACAGAGGCCATATGATTAAACTCATTAGTGGTTCTGAAGTATTCTGATACAATAAAGAAGGGGACATAAAAGTTCCTAGGCATCTGGGAAGACAGGAAATCACTTTGATTTATTAAGCAAGACAGTTGTTGACTAAAGATGTGTTCTGTGTCAGCATGTGTATTTTACTGCATAAAAATAGTTTATTTTTTTCACTGATGTTGATCCAAGGAAAGATGTACCTAAATCAGTGCTTGTTTTCTTAGGAAACTATAGCAAAAGCCAGAATGCTAGCCTCCGAGGGTGATGATTTTATTCAAAGCAATCATTATGCTGTGGACTCCATTATTCCAAAATGCAGTGAACTTCATCATCTCTGTGATGCCCTCACTACTGAGACAGAACGGAGGAGGAATCTTCTTAACGAGTCTCTAGAACTGCATGGCTTACTAGAAAAGGTAAATTTTCTGTGGAGCCGTTGTTTTCCATCTTGTTTGCTAAAACCTCAGTAAACCAGGTGTCATAATGGCAGGTAAAAATATCTGGGTGTGCTGGAAGTTTTCTTCTTAAATAGCTGAATACATCACATGGAGAGGTATGAAATGTTTTAGGCCTCTTAGTGTTTGATACTGACATCAGTGCATTCTGAGCCTGTTCTTTTCTCTGTTTCTAGTCTATGAAGTGGTGCGATGAAGGAATTTATCTGCTGGCTTCACAGCCAGTAGACAAGTGTCAGTCTCAGGATGGTGCAGAATCAGCATTACAGGAGATTGAGAAATTCCTGGACACTGGTGCAGGCAATAAAATCAAGGAGTTGAGTAAAATTTACAGAGATTATGCACACATCCTCAACGAGGACCTAAAGGTACCAGAAGGTGTTTACATGTATCTATCGGTCCATTTGTTAATTTTTTAGAATTGCTGTCTTGCATGGCCATTGATAAAGCTAAACAACCAGTACTAGGAGTTACACCTGGGAACTGGAAAGCCAACACATTTCCCTACCTGTGGTCATAGTATTTTCATATCTTTGTAAAAGCATCAAGGGCTTCAGATCTGATTATTAACTACTTCAATTTTTCAGGTAGTAGGACTGCTAAAAAAAAAAAATCTCCCAAGTGAGTATTTGAAATACCTTTTTAAAGTAGCAAAAACATGCCTGTCCCTGATATTTGGATGACTTGTGCTTTGTAACTGCTTTTTTCTTTTACAACTTGAGAATATATTCCTTTTCCTCTTGGTTGATCTCTTCATGTAACAGAACCATTAGACACTGTCAAAAAAACTTTCCCTTTTTTTTTTTTTAATTGAAACCTGAACCCTACTGGTTTCTCTACAGCGAGCACACAAATGTTTTATGAAGTGATGTTCCAATTTTTAAGTGTACTAAATGACTGTAAATTATGCCTTGTTAGGAGTGAAGAGTAGGGTAATATTTTTATATGAGGTATAAAAGCAGTTGCAATTTCAAATCAATGTGCTGTAATGGCAGTGTAGCTTGTTGATAGGTCTCTGATGGATTTTTTTTTTATTATTATTATTATTATTATTATTTTATTTCTGTGGCAACGGTAGGAGCATGTCCAAAAGGTTTTCCAGAAGCAAGAAAGTATGGAAGAAATGTTTCAAAAGAGACAAGTAAGTCTTAAGAAACTGGCAGCTAAGCAGACACGTCCTGTTCAGCCTGTTGCACCAAGACCTGAAGCCTTTGTAAAATCTCCTTGCACCTCTCCAGGTAAGTAACTGTAGTAGCCTTTAACTAATTTTTCGTGCTATCCTGAGAAACTTGAATAAACTTCCAGCTGTAATTTGTGGTTGCACAAACATTTGTGTGAGATCTGCTCAAGTTCTAGCTGATGTTTGGTTTTGGTTTACATGCTTAGGTCTTCAAAGAGAATACGGATCCAACTCAGAAAGCAGTGCCATTCGGAGGGTAAACTACAGAAGAGGAAAGGTAATCTTTTTTTTTTTTTGTGCTTTTCATGCACATACTGCTTGAGAAAGTCGTAATACAATGGAATGGAATATTCAAGAGCTTCGGGAAGAATGAGGCAATTCCACTGAAAAAGTGATGGTATTACCTCTATCGAAGTAACTCTGGAGAAGCAGTGATGGGGTTTAAATAGAGGCTGCTTTGTGGCTGGGCTGGGTATGAGGGAAGGTAAAGTAAATAATTGCCTATATTAGGAAAAACGTTAGGGGCAGCAAAATATAAAATCTATGAACAGGAAACATTTATTATTTGCCAGTAGTAATTGGCTTCTCTTAAAACTGGCAAAAGTGAAGAGGTAGTTGTTGTTGGCACCAAGAGAGCTTCACCTGACCTAATGGATTGCCACTCTCAAGTGGGGATGGTCTTCCTGCCCTGCCTCCAGCAAGAAAAGTAACCTGACGGCAGCAGCAGGAACTATTTGTTTCCCACTGGTTTAGAGAGTTGAATCAACTCAGTGAAGGTTCAGCAAGAGACAATGCAAGGAGGAAGGCAAGACCACGTGACCATCAGGGACAACAGTTGGAGGAAAGGGTTGGGTGAAAGGAGGATTGAAAGCAGAACCTCTCTTTTCTTTCGGCAACCCATAATTAGGTCAGCCATTACAGTAGAGGTTGTAAGAGTGAACTTCTCTGTCAAGTTAGGAAGTTACCAGAAAGTTAGCACAGTACCTCATTTTTAGCTTGGAGAACAGACTAAGGCCAGTGTTGCTTCCAGGATTATGCTGATGCTCTGATGTTGTCTACCTGGAAAGCAGCTTTGAACCATGGTTTTTTTCTAAGCTGGCCTTTCATGGAGAACTCTGTCTCTAAATGTTCTTTTGTGCTTCAGAACCTTCAGGTTGACTTGGATTTTTTTTTTTTAAGTGTTCTTGCAGATTGCTTTTGTTTTTAATGGTGTACAGCCTTGCCTGTGAAGATGTATACAAGTAGAACTGAGTGCAGAGCTCAGAGTATTTTAAAGTGTTTTTCTACCATCTGTGATGCCGTGATGGTTTTTTTGTTGTTTGTTTCCTTCTTTTAGAGTGAAATGACTGAACTCCATCAAAGCAGAGGAGGATCTGCAATGGATGATGAAGAAAACCTAGCTGTGTTACGGCAGTAAGTGTATTTTGATAAACAAAATATGCTTTTTCTCTGATTTGGTTCCAGCAAAGGCTGAGTTTGGCTAAGGATTTGGTAAGACAAATATGCTTCTCTGAATTAAGCCCCTGTGCTTTTTGAAATGCTTTGGCTGTGCTCTCTAGACAGAGGAAGATATTTCAGTCTGTCTGCAGCATTATTTATAGTTTATATAGTACTAGTCTGTTGTGAGGTTTTGCAGCGAGGTGATGCTATGGCAGGATACCTACAAATTTTCACGTCGTAGATGACAAAATGCACGGTAAGCTTTTTGTAAATCTGTTGGAGGTTTTGGTCTCAGTGCTTCAGAAGACTTAGTCTTTTTATTTGACACTTTTTAGCCTCTGTTTTGTTAAATGTTATGAAAAATCACCTATGTAAAAACTAAGCAGCATCGCTTATTTAAAAAAAATACCTTAATACCACCTGCAATGTATCTATCAGAGCTTGCATTTCTACCTGTACACTGGATACTTCTGCCACCTTTTCACTGTTACAATCATGTGTTAAACCATACAAAGTCACAAGGGGAGGGGGTTGGGGGAAGCATGCTTGCTTGACCATTAAGGAAAATAAACTTAAAGCAACATTGTGATATTTAAAGTGTGCCCCAAATACCTCTAATTTAAAATGACTGGTGTAACTTTAAGGTTGTATTTGGTAATTGCAGGCAGCTCTAACTTCAGCTCCTGTAATACTTGTAAAAACAGCGTTTTGAATGTACAATGATAAAATGCTTCACTGCTTCGATTCAGTTACTACAGCACTGAAAAGGCTAGATTTTACTTTTTTCCTGTTTAAACACATATTCACAAATTTAAAAATGTTCTAAAAATACTTACTTCTCAATAAGGATATATAAACTGTTGACAGAAATATCCATGAAATGTCACACTTTCCTTTACCTGGAAATTGTTCCTTTATTGTCTGAAGTGAAGTAGAAACACAAAGTTAATGTTGCCTCATTACTTTGCATAGGTGAATAGGCCTCCTCCCTTACTTGTAATTCTTTGTCTACAGACATGTGATTAATGAACTTATTGAGACCGAACGAGCATATGTGGAAGAACTTCTCTGTGTTCTTGAGGTAATGATTAAATTTCACTGTGGCTGGTAGTGTATCTCTCTCTTCCATTTCATGGATGCTCTAATGCTTTCCTTATCACTATAATGCCCCTGCTTGTCCTGTCAAGCAGTGTGATCATTACATCTCTCCTCTCTAATCTTATTTTCACAGAGATAGGAATGTGCAATTTTTTTCTAGAAACATTCACACAACTAAGATTTTGTATTAGCAAACACCAATTGGGCAAAAAATAAGATATGCCTAACTATTTAGGTGGAACACAGTGAGATAGGTTAATTCCTGTAAAAGTTCATTCCAGTGTCTTGGGGTCAACTCCAGAAAGGTTGCGTGTCACACAGGAACATGAGTCTGCATCGAGAGAATCTTTAGTCAGAGGAGAAAACTTGCTTCTTGCATCCCTTTTTGCATATCTTTAAGTGATGTCTGAACTGTCTTGGATACAACTGTGGCAACAGAGTGCCTTATAGTAATAATATCTTGATTCAAAATTCTAAAGGAAACAAAGGTGTTCCCTTTGCTCCGCACTTATGGAGGCACAACTGCAGAACTGCTGGGTTGCTCGTAGATATTTACTATAGTGTTCTGTGTTCTTCCTCAAGTTCAATAAGTTTTCAGACATGGATGTGTCATTTTGTTGTAGTCACATTTGACTGTAGGAGATGATGAAATTGCAGATAACTGAGGTTGAATGGTTTTAATCAGGATGAACTGGAATTGAGCCAAGTGCGTACCCTTGATGTCCATGCCAATGTTAAGCTTCCAAATAGGATCTGTCAAGTTACAGACTGGGAATGGTAATTTCTGAGTACATACCTTCAATTAAGAGTACTGTACAAGGGTTTTGAACTCTGGTCTTGCTTCTGCATAGATTGTGCTTAGCTTTCCATAGCATTTATATCCTGGATCTGGTCCAAGTGCTAGGTAGGATGGTCGTGTCTGATGTGTGCTTGGTTACAAGGTAGGCCTGTAGTGGACCTTAAGGATCACTTTATTCCCTGCTTTTGCATGCAATGTAATCTGTACGGTTCTGTTTATAAAGTTGAGACTTGAATAATTGGAGGATTTTTGGTCCTTACTGCTGCTGCTGGAGGGTTGTTGCAGAATCTTTCTGTACCTCTGGTATTACTCTTGTTTTGCACAGAGTATAGTGCAATCCTTGTCTCGCTAGGCCAAGCTGTCTTGGTTTTCTGCCAATGAGATAGACTCTCCAGCACTCTGATCGTGCCAGGCACACTTCCCTGTGCCTCCCTGCTATTTAGGATTAATCTCTCTTGAACTTGGATGACTGGGACTGCCAACAGTAATTCTGGATCAAATCCTTGCTGAGGAATGGTTCATTGGCAGTCTTCCAGCTTTTGAGTAATTCTAGCTATTAATCTGTAGTTCTGGCTATTCTCCCAATTCCTTTGTTTCTCCTATTCTATTAATCTACCTCTTTTTCCTGGAAAATAACCTGATACTACTTTGTATGGACACTGTCTCCTATTATTTTATTTAATTGCTATGTGTTTTCTCTCTGCTGAGGATGCCAATAGAAAACAACAAGGCAGTTCTCACAATTGATTACTGGGAAACTCCTATAGCTTCTCTTATCCAAGCTTAATAGTTTTCCTTTCATTAATAACCATGGTCATCTGACTTTTTAGTCTGTGAAATCCAGTAATTTTTATTGGGGAAAAATATTGGTCTAGTCTATTTTTAGGCATTGTATTCAACTCCTTTTTCCATTTACTGCCATGCTTTTAGAACAGCTTTCAAATGAAGGACTAAGCAAAGCCTCATATATTCTTAAAGTAAGATTAAATTACTCTTGTGGCTGCATGGAATAGCTTTCCCTCTCTTTTCTTAAAACATAAGTACTACATATGTAGTAAAAAATGAAGGATTTTTTAATATTTAATTTTAAAATAAGTACTACATCAGACTGAAGTGGAAAAAAAATTCTCAAAAGCGTTTTGTCAATGTATGGAGTTTGTGCATTTGTTCTTTCAGAATTCCACAGTACTGAGCTCTCAGGTTGGTTTTCACCTCAGTTGGGTTAGCTACCTCTTCTTTAGGCCACTCCTGGCTTTGCTGCCATGTTCGGTATCATCTTTACTGAAGTGGAAATGCATCATTCTCTTCATGTATCTCTTCACTGCATCTAAATGGCATGGTGGCTGAAGTTCTTATTTCCCTCTTAATTTATTTTTTTTTAAACTCCATTTTCTGTAAATGATTTTTATCTTTTTTAAGGCTGGACCAGTTTGGCTTTTTTTTCTTTTTTTTTTTATTATTCTCTTTCAGACTCTGTTTTTTCCTATTTGGAAGGAGAGATATGGGAGTGGGACCAATGGTTAGCTATCTATGAGCTCCAAACATCTTTGCCTATACTGTTTGTTGGGGTTTTTTTTGTGGTGTTTGAGGAAAAAATACTCACATTTTAAAGGAATGTTCTGATTTAAAAAAAAAAAAAAAATCTAATCACATTCCTATCCAAATGCTTGAATTCTTCAGGCTAGCTGACTTTAGTAGCTAGTTCCCCTACCTCTGTAGTTTGAAATCGAAAATCTTGGTTGTAGAAGCTCTTTTGCTTATCCTTTCATTTAATTTGTCAGTTGGTTATAATTCAATGCAGTTTATTATAATCAATGTCACTAATACAGTAACCACATTATCCATGATAATTCTGTTTAAAACAAAAAAGAGAGAGATACAAAGAGACATCTAATCCAAGTCCAGAGTAGGTAGCATTGTTTTTCTTCAGTGACTGCTACACTAAGAAATCAGCTTACGTACTAGACCGCTCTTGCAGTTTGTTTGATTGATTGATTGATTGAGGCAGTTTTGGGTTTGGGTTTGGGATTTGGGGGGGGCAAGGGGGTTGGGGTTTTTTTTTATTTTTTTGGGAGCTCACTTAATCACAGATTAGTGACCTGGAGACCAGAGGTGAACAGCCGTGGGCGCCACCCATATGCTCTCTTTTCCTTATCTGTGCCAGATAGACAGAAAGAGAATGTAGCCTTACATGACAAATGGAAGATGTCAGAATCTAAAGTTATGACTTTTGGTGCCAAAGATAATGACAATGTTTTAAAGATAGAATTTGCAGCCTAATAGCTTCTGTTACTCACAGAAATAACTACAGTCAGTTTGTTCCCTCCTACTAATAGCTAAGACTAGCGTGAACATTTGTGCCTGTACTGGGATTGTGACTTCAAACACAGGAGTGTAAAGTCTAGCAGAAAAAATGTGAACTGTGATTTGTTAGCAGTATGGGAATACAGAGCTTTTCTTGGTGGAAATGGTTGCAAACTTTGTTTCATCCTTGTTTAAATAAAATGACAGTAATGATTCAGGTGTCTTTCTAAAGAGTAAAGTTGTGTCTTACTTGGACTGATGGAAAAACATAATTTGTATAGTTTTTTCATTATTACTCTTGAACTCTTTCTTTGCTATCAGCCTGCAGGCAGACTGCTTTGTCAAATGAGGTAAGTACTGCAAGTCAAGGGAGGTAATTAGTGTGCCTCTCTCCTGCATTGCAGGGGTATGCTGCTGAGATGGACAACCCCTTAATGGCTCATCTCATTTCACCAGAACTCCAGAATAAGAAGGATATCTTGTTTGGAAATATGGAAGAAATTTATCACTTTCACAACAGGTGAGAATTTGCATTCAGATCTAAAAATAGCATTTGAATGGGATTCTTATACTCTTTCTTTTAATGTGATTTAAATTGCTAAAAGATGCTTACCGAGTCCCACCTGGCTCTCTGACATGTCAAAATTCATAGTGCATGGAAGAGGAAAAGCAAAATAGCTACAAAAGATAAGCAAAGCTGTGTGAAATGTTATTTGAAAGTTTACAGTACCCAGGTAAAATTTTGGATTGTGTTCCTCTTCCTGAAGAAAGATATTGGGATCTAGTTACGAACTAATTAAAACAAGGTTTGGTTTGGGGTTTATTTTATTTTTATGAAATTTGCTGTGGAAAGTAAATTAATCTAAACCACAAATTCTCAACTCTAACATATGGTTGGGGCTGGTTAATTTTAAACTAAAGTGACCTCTCTTTGAAATTTGAATCCTTGCGGCTAGAGAGGTATTTCTTCACACGATAATATTTAAATTGGTAGAAAAGAAGTGGTTTTAAGTTAAATTAAATCGTATTCAGGCAAAACTAGACTGGAAGTTTTCTCACTGATTTTTTGGGTGGGTGTTTTTTTGTTTGTTTGTTTGGGGATGTGGGGTTTTGTTGATTTGGTAGTGGTGTTTGGTATTATTTGGGAGGAAAAACCAAACACTTTAAACTGTGCAAATGCTGCTGCTGAATACATAAAGCAGAGAAACAAAATGCCTCTTGTCTCCTATGTTTTATTTCAGTTGTAGCAACAGTAAGATAAAAGAAATTGGTCAAAATGTTTGTTTGAATTTGCTGTCTCTTTTTAAGTATATAATCTAGAAGAGTTTTGTTTAGTTTTGTAGTATGGAATTACAGCTCTGTTTCCAAAAGTAAAAATTTTTTACAAGAATGTGGACATTTACTACAACCTCTTTAACGTGTGGTCTAAGAAAATATTCTTCCTCATAGAATATTCTTGAGAGAACTAGAAAACTACATGGAATACCCAGAACTAGTAGGACGGTGCTTTCTGGATCAGGTGTGTGTCATCTTATGCTGGCATTTCGTTCATAATCCCATCTAGGACTGCAACACACAAGTGATTTTCACGTAGTAATTGCCACCACATCCCCTTTGTTTGTCTTGAACAGGTAACAAGTTGAGAATGTAGAGGTTACTTGAGAGTTGGGGATATTTTTCCACTGTGTGAAGTAATTAATTTTCTTAGAAGGAGCTACTACCTTTTTGAAAGAAAACTGCTTCATTAAAGTGGCACTTAGGAAAATATGAAGAGGAGTCATATACTGCATCATTTAACATTAATATAAATGCTGGGTTTACTTGGTTAGATTTCTTTACTGGATTTTATTGTTGTTATTAATTTCTATTTATTTAAAGCCTGCAATTCAACAGTTAGTCCAAAAAATTTTTATTCTGAAAATAGGAAACTATGTCAGAATTAAACATTTTTAATCTGGGATATATAAAACAATGAGTCTCACCAATTGTATACCAAAGGTTAAGTAGGAATCTGTTTATGGAAATCCATCTCCTGTGTTTGCTACCAACTGAAATTGTTCTGAAACTCCTGGGAGAAGCCACCTCTCCCCTCCTACTGACTGGCTATATCCATGGAAATGCTGTTTCCTAGAACTGAGGGACAGAGGTACTTCTGTGCCTGCCTGATTCCCTACCTAGTCTCTCTTTTATAGTTACCACGACATTTTCAGCAGTCTTACTTCCTTTTGCTTTTAACAAGTGCTGAAGTCATGCTTTTTAGTTGCTGAAGTGGTAAGAGGCAACCAGCTGCTTGGTGTCTACCTCACTGCAACTCCCAGTGAAAAACACATTCATAAAATGAAAAGGTATAAAGAAAAAAGAGCAAAGACTTTTAAATGAGTTGCACAGAGGGACTCATGGTTGGACATTGATAAGAAGTATTTATCATATTGTAATAGAAGTGTATTTGTAAATAACCATATCCTTCTTTGTAAGGTGCTTAACATTCAACTGAAACAAAAATTAACAGGAACATTTTATTCTGATGCTCCAAGTACAAAATCAATGGAGATCTACAAAATCAGTGATTTTGAATGTTTTTTGCTTGGGATGCTGCAAAGAATTGCACTCTTTTGGTGCTGGTTTTTTTTTTTTTTGTTGTCTTATGGATTATGAAAAAAATCTTAAGAACTTTGTGTGTTAAAGTCACGAGAATGTATTCATTTTTTGCTTCTCTCCCCAAATTCAGATGGAAGATTTCCAGATTTATGAAAAATACTGTCAAAATAAACCGCGATCTGAAAGTTTGTGGAGGCAGTTTTCAGATTCTGCATTTTTTCAGGTATGCTTGCTTGAGTCTCTACAAGATTTGGGAGAGGGGTGGGTTGTTGTTTGTTTGTTTGTTTTTTAAACTCCATCATTTATGTCAAGAACAAGTTAAAGAAATGCAGAGTACTGATGGAATCAAACACTGATTACAGGAATGTCAAAGAAAACTCGATCACAAGCTCAGTTTGGACTCGTACTTGCTGAAACCTGTTCAAAGAATAACCAAATACCAATTATTGCTAAAGGTATGTATTACTAAACTAGAACATAAGTATATTTTGTGTATTTGTTTGTTTGTTTGTTTTTTAAAAGCTGCTTCTCATCCTGCTGGAGAGAAACCTGAAAGTTAGTAGACAGATATAAAAATTGGAGCAGAGAAAAATCCCAGTCTTACCAACTTTCAACTCAGTTCCTTTCTCTGTCAGTCAAAAAGCTGCTAGTAGACAGGCAAATATTAGCACACAGACACCTTGAGTAACTTCTTGGAAAAGTTGATATGGGGAAACAGATGTACTGAGAAAACTTTGAAACAAAGAAAAGAGAGTATCTGAAGTACTTACTTGTTACTCTGCAGTTATAGTCACCTCATGTCACCTTATAGTCACCCTGCTGGGTTCTAAGAAATCTACTTAACTGAGAGCACTGTATGGTATTTTTAGGAAGGATACCATTGTGCTTTACTTAAATGTGCTATACTGAGAGATCAAAATGAGAGTAATAGCCTATTATAAGTTTTAAACTGAATGACTGAGGTTTTGCCATGTTTGAAGCTGGCTTATTTAAAGAAACATTTCCCATATAGACACACATTTCAATAATGTTATTTAACAGTAGTTTAAAAAAATTAGGTTGGACCAAAATTACATTTGCGTTAAAACTGCACTAAAGTTAACTGCTTTTAAAGAATTAATTACATTAAGCTTGTATGAAGAGAGAAATATTTGAAAGGCTTTTGATTTCAAGTATCTTTAGTTCTTACAGTCCGTGAGTAAATGCTTGTTCTCATACTGTGAAGTCTGGGGGATTCTACATGAACTTGCAGCTATGCTTGTCTGCATCAAACTGGAAGATGCAGCTTCATCACTAAGCCTTTTAGAGAAGGGATGCCTTTTTAAATGTGTAGAAAATGCTCAGGACAGCAAGTTTAAGTCAGTTACTATGGAGGCTTTCCAAGCCTCACTGTATTTCAAATAATAAATGAAACTTGCCTATGGTTTTACATTTGTTCACTTCTACAAAGTAACGGGTATAAAAAGTAATACATTTGAGTGCCTGGGATTTTTTAGCAATTATGAAGAGAAATGTTTATAAAGGTAGTCTTGTAAACCTCTTAGATAGTGCTTATAAGAGATTTAGATGAACAAAATATATTTTGCTAATTAGCAGCAGAGATGAGAAGTAAAACTTTAGGCTCTTCTGAGTTCCAGACAGTAATTAACCCCCTAGATTATAATGGTCTAAAACTTTATTGGATAACTTGAAAAACTTTAAGCACTTAGTTTAAGAACTTAAATTCAGTGTTAAAATTTGAATGTTCCTAGTTATTTCTGTTTCCAAAACTGAGTATGTTGCCATTCCCTGTCCACTCAGGAAATGCTCAAGTACAGTAAGAACTGTGAAGGTGCTGAAGATCTTCAGGAGGCATTAACTTCTATACTGGGTATTCTCAAAGCAGTTAATGATTCTATGCACCAGATAGCCATTACAGGCTACGATGTGAGTATCACTATTTCTACTTATTTCTTAATTTAGTTTCATTTATTTCTTAGATGTATGTACAGCATAGCCGGTACTGTGTATTAATGAGGAGAAGGATGTTTTACAAAATTGCCTTTAGGTTGAATTGTGTAATGGAAATAATGGTAAACAGATCTGTCTATACTCTTTGGAAGTTTTCCTGCTATGAATAATATTTTGCTCTGGCTCCCAAGTTTTCTTCCTCTGATCTACTTGATGCCAAGTTAGAAACAGCAAATCATCATGAAGGGCCTGGTTTAGGTTACTGCCAAAGGGAGTCACTACTAAGTTTTTATATCCACATGTAAAACTACACCCAAAACTTCCAGTTAGAAAAAAAACAACAATGTAAGGAGCTTTGCAGCTGAGTTTTGAAAAAAACCTAAATGTGTGTATTGCACCTCCTCCTGTCTCTAAGTGCAGATCTTTGTATCTTTGCTACTGGTACTCTTGACTGTAAAATCCTTCCTGAACAGTGTTGGGAAGAGAGAAAACTAGGTGTAAAAATCCAGCACTGACTTTATTTTTATTACATTTCTAAACCCAACGTGGACAGTGATTTGAGAGATTCCGTGGAACAACAGAACTTGTGAAGACCTGTTCAGAGCTTGTGTTCTACTCTGATGTTATCTCTTTGTAATTATAAATACTGCTTTTTTTGTTCCAGGGAAACCTGAATGAGCTGGGCAAGCTTTTAATGCAGGGATCCTTCAATGTCTGGATTGATCATAAAAAGGGTCACTCGAAGGTGAAGGATCTGGCACGCTTCAAGCCGATGCAGCGACACCTCTTCCTCCATGAGAAAGCAGTGCTGTTCTGTAAAAAGAGAGAAGAAAATGGAGAGGGATATGAGAAAGCACCTTCTTACAGCTACAAACACTCCTTAAATGTAAGACACTGAGCAGTCCAGTAAAGTTGAGGTACTGAGGACTGCAGTAATACAACATTCTATTTTTTTGTCAGTGAAGTTGTTTTATAGTTTCACACTGGGAACTGCACCCTTTCAGGCAAACCTAACTGGTGCTGCAGGTCTGTGTCACACTGTGTTTCTGTCTGTTAGAGAGTTGGGGTAGGGGGACATTATCCTTTGATGAAATCCAAACCATGCTATTCTAGCTGAATGGCAGTTACATTAACCACACAGAAAATATAACGAGTAGAGCAGAGTGATATAAAATAGATAAAGGTATGGTGGTCTGGATTTTAAATTGCTTCTTGTGTGTCAGTCTCAATTTAATGTACCTAAACTTTTCCTCCTTCCGAAGTAGCCAAGCTGACACAAATCACTAAATGTCTTAGATCCACCATGCATATCATGTGTTACTAGTTGTTATTTCCCTTGAGCAAGAAGTCAAATGTGGCTTTGCTTTTCAGAATTACGAGAGCAAAGGATGCCAGTAGCCATCTGCTTCCATTGTTAGCATAATTGCAATTTGATAGGTCAGCTTCTGTTCTCTTTGCTTCCAGATGGCAGCAGTTGGAATAACAGAAAATGTCAAAGGTGATGCAAAAAAATTTGAAATCTGGTATAATGCAAGGGAAGAAGTTTACATCATACAGGTAAATAACGTGCCACTGACTAAAAAGAGAAAGGAGGGGGAAAGAGAGAAAGGAAAGCAACTCAAACTATAAGAAGTTCTGGGTCTTTTTTCCTTTATTATATTACTAATAGACAGTGATGAGGAAATGTAAAAGCAATAAAAAACCCCACACCAACACCCAAAGAACATAACAGTGAACAGGTTAAGTCATGAGGCAGGTTCTTAAAGTTGCAGAGTCCTTTGGGTGGAGACAGAAAATCAAAATAATGTTTAACCAAATCCAAGGGGCATGTTGCATACACCATTGCTATTGTTCTCACTGGAACAGCAGTTTGCTAGGAGCTGGGATTTGATTGTAGCACATGCACAGCCTCTGCCTTGGCCTGTTCCAGTTCTCACAGCTAGTTTCTGGTCACTGAAGGACTAGAGAGGAGGCTCTATCTGTCCCTCATGAAGGAATCCTCTAAGCCTGTGGTTTGGCATGCAGCTCTTTGTGTAGTAAGTACTCTGTGCTTGATGGTTGATTATACTTATTTTTTGGGTAGGCACCAACCCCTGAAGTTAAAGCTACTTGGGTAAATGAAATAAGAAAAGTGCTGACGAGTCAACTGCAGGCTTGCAGAGGTAAAATACTTTGCACATGTATATATACATGTGTCTTTTAAACCTCTCTTCTCTTTGAACTTCACAACCTGCCTTATGTGTCTTCACTGCATTGGACTGTAAAAATGAAAAGCTCAAATCACACATCAATTTAACAATTCTTTTTCTTTCTGCCATTACAGAAGCTAGTCAGCACAGGACACTAGAACAAACACAAAGTTTACCTCTACCAGCATCATCTTGTACAAGGTTGGTATGTCTGTTATCAGACCTGTCTGCCTGTCTTGCAAATACACTAATGTATCCACTTTGCAGTTCTTCATTAGTCCTATCCTTTCATACTGGCCCTTACATTTTAGGGGTTTTTTAGGTCTCTTCCTACTCCAAAGCCCTAAAGGTTGGGGTTTATACATCTCCTAAACTGTTAAGTTGAGCAGCAGTGTCATGGGCTTTCCCAGTTGATAGAGAACAGCACAGAAAAGTAATTTGCTGCACCAGCCAAACTCCTGGCAGTATTATCATTCCATTTGTTGAACAGCTAACTACATATTTTACACACGAATATGTGAGCTATGTGGAACAGTGTTTTCTTTCCTTCTCTGTTCTTTTCCATCACCTGCATTATCTTTTCTCTGTCCCTCCTTCTTTTCCTCCCCCTTTTTTTTTTCCTGTTTCCTTTTACTTTTTTTTGTACGAAGTGATGTATTGATTCCTCCACTGTCCTAAACTCTGAGTGAAGCTTTTCTTTTTGTCCTTTTTTTTTATTCTTCACCCTACCAGCCTATATATTATTCTGCTGCCCTTCTCTGACACCTCTTTTCAATCCTCTTCTAATTTTTTTCATTATATGTGCATATACCCATAACCCCATGTACTTACATCTTCATTCACTCCCACATGGTATGTGCTTGAGTATGTATCAGTAGGTCTCTGCCTGACATGTTTTATGCACCTACTTTTCACTCAGGGAGAATTTCCCAGTTGCATTGTATTTGTGGGATGTCTTTCTTCATTCCATTCCCAATTAGAGATGTGATGGGAATCCAACTGCAAGATTCAGTTCCTATGTTAAGAGCTTCTGAGGGGCAGAGTGTATTCCTTTCTGTTTCTTTTTTTTTTTTTTTTACCTTCAGGAGGAAACTGTCAGCATAGAATGTTTGCCTGTGGCTGAGAGTGAGTGGAAGTTGTCCTGAGCTGTCTTGTCTCACTGCCATAGTACATGTGGCTGCAGCCTATCAGGGGAGCCTTTCCCCTTTGTACATGCTCGTGGTATTTAAATATGCAATCTCCAATGACTCTTTCAGTCCTGGAAGCTATGATCTGTAAATTAGCTAATAAATGGTTTGTAGCCTATATAGCTGTATGTGAAAGGCAGCCTGGGACCGAAAGTCATCACCCCTGTTCAGACCCAGATTTGCTGGAGATGGATTGATTGTCTTAATTTTCTTCCAATGAACAGTCCCTCACGGAACCACACCAGAAACACCAAAAAAATGGATGAGAAAAAAGCTGATCTCCCAAGTCTAGAAGGTTATGGCACCACAGTAGCACCAAAGTTCCCAGAGAAAGGCAAAGGTGAGTTAACACATATGTATTTTACCTGTAATTGCAAAAGCATGCCTGCACTGCAGATGCACAGGCAGATCCACCAGCAGAGTAGCCACGATAGTGCAGGCAAAGAAAACATTCCACCTGAACATACAGGGCTGAGCTGCTTTCAGCCCTGTGGCAGCCCACCCACAGAGTGCTCCCCCTGCTGCACCAGTATGATGGTCCCATCTGCCCTTAGCTCTGAGGTTTCTGCGTTGCATGGTGTGGTGTGGACAGGCCCAAAGCCACTTCGATGAAGGGTAACCAAAAGGAGGTGCGAGGTGTGGGTTATGGGGCCCAAGTCTGCAGAAGGTCTTCTCGTAGAGCTGCCCAGCTTCTCAGGTTTCTCTTCCTCTGAATAAATTTCTCAGCATTATCTGTTTGAAGAGTATTGTTTTTCTCTTGAATTTTGGTTCCCATCATGGAGATTATTCACTAGACCAGTGGCAATACAAGCCCCTGCACAGTGAGAATAACTGGCCACTTGGATTCTTCTGTTGCACCCAGAATTTCAGTTGACCTTTCTCATCCTAATGTGTTCGTTCCCTGTCAGGGCTGGGAACAAATTTTTTGCCTTGACCTCTTCATGGTGTTCTCCCCTTCCTGTCCCTCTTTTTTCCTGTCCCTCTTTTTTCCTGTCCCTCTTTTTTCCTGTCCCTCTTTTTTCCTGTCCCTCTTTTTTCCTGTCCCTCTTTTTTCCTGTCCCTCTTTTTTCCTGTCCCTCTTTTTTCCTGTCCCTCTTTTTTCCTGTCCCTCTTTTTTCCTGTCCCTCTTTTTTCCTGTCCCTCTTTTTTCCTGTCCCTCTTTTTTCCTGTCCCTCTTTTTTCCTGTCCCTCTTTTTTCCTGTCCCTCTTTTTTCCTGTCCCTCTCTTCCTTTGTAGATGACACTAGCTCTACCTCAGAATGCTCTGTACTGTCAAAAAAGCACTTTACACTGCAGGGTTTTACTAACCTCAAAAGTCAGAAAGGTAAGTTTTTTAAAAAGCTAGATTGTTTTCTGTTTAAGGCTGTAATTGAAGCATCACTTTGTGTGTGTGTGTGTGTGTCTGTAGTGTAACAGGTTTTCAGTGTATGCACTACCTCAGTCTCCTAAGTATAAGCCAGGTTCTTGAGTCACTGACCTTGACAGGGAGATTTCAGGAGAAACTAGCTCTGGAGTGGGAGATGGAGATGCAGCTGGGAGAAGTGGAGCTGCTGGAGATGCAAGGGAAGGAGTGCTGTTTCCAATGCCTCCAGTCTTACCATCAAGGCCAAGGAAGGAGTTTATAGTTTATAGGTAGGAAGGTCAATTCAGGTCAGACACCCAGACTGCTTCTAGCTTCAGTGGATCTGCCCCAAATGCACCTGTACTTGGCAGAAAGGAATCAAGGTTTTCTAGAGTATTTCTATATTAGCATCCTTGATAACAGAATTCCTAAAGCATGACTACAGCAAAATCTGTATGACAATGTTATTTTGCTGGATACACACATAGAAAAAAATTTCCATATGCTTCCAGAAACAGTCTTTACTTTTTTTTGCTAAAACAGGCAACAGGAGTCTGAGACCTTTCTTGCTTCCTCCTGCCAAGTAACCACACTGCTGGTACATTCACTTCTTGCTCTGAGCTGCTGTTTTCAAACAGTCTGAATTGCATTAAGGTGATGGCACTTGTTCAAGAGCATGATTTATTTTTTCCAAGCATCTTTTCAGAATGCATTTTAAAAACCTGATTACCTTTGAGCTTTTTCTGGAGAGACTCTAGGGTTGTGTATCTAATGCTAATGAGGTGAGCACTAATATCCCATGCTTGCCTTGACAGAAACTCCATCTCCTTCTGCTAAAAGCCAGACATTGCCAATGATCCTTCTTACAGGACCAGGTATTGCTGTAGCACTAGATATATGTAGAAATGATTGTATAAATTTGGTACTGTTTGTCTAAAATTGAAATTAGTTGTATTCAGTTGATGTTTAGGTCATTTAGAAAAGCTTACATATACTTCCATCTATTACTGTAAATTATATTTGTCAAATTATCTTCAAATAACTATATATAAATAATGAATTCCTTTTGCTATAATTGACCTGTGATGGCTCAAATTAGAGTGATTACAGAAATCCATTTGTTTTCCAGTGTAAACTCAAAGGTATTTAGCATGCAACCCACCTATTCTCTTTTTTCCAGTTCTTCAATATCTCTCTTCTGTGTTTTTTGCCTATTCATCCTCCTGCAGCTTCTCCTGCCAGTCCTGACAAAAAAGCTAAACGGCATGAAGTAGTGAGTGACCCAACTCCTTTTGGTTTAAGAGGTAGAGTGATACCACATCTTGAGCTCCACAACTATCCACACATCCCTCGTGTATTGTGTTACATCAGGGCACTGGGGATACCTGTACAATGCTGTTGTGTGCAGTGGTTTGGGTATCAGCTGAGCTTTTCCAAGTGGGTCTGTCAGCTTCTGCATGTACTGTTTTTGATAGTACAACTGGTTGAAATTTTACCTTGGCATTGAGTAAAGTCGCATATGGCTAACTAGTTTCTGGGAGAGGGCAGGGGGAAAGGGATGTTCTGCTGAAGAAATAACCATAAGCTGGATGTTTCATGGAACTACAGTGGCATCCAGTTGCTTTGAGACACTTGGTTTTCCAGTTAGCATCATCCTGTCACTGTGCCCCTTGTGAGAGGATTTAACTTTTAAAAAAGGAAAAAAATAATCAATCCATAATGCACGTACTCTAGGCAGAGTGGGAATCATCACTGTCATGTGGAGTTTCCATTTTATATCTACATTTATTACTGTAGTCACAGGCCTGTAACATCTTTCTTTGGGTGATAGTAGGCTATTTTTACCACTTTGTGAACCCTAGATGATTTAATTGAACCCCTTGTAGCAGTTTGCCTCCTACCATCCCAACCCACAGCTAAGCAAAGAATAAAAAAGCATTTTGGTTGAATGTCCCATTTCTAACCAGCAAGGCTGTTGGTGAAGGCTTGAGTACAAGCTCCTGGGGCTCGTCAGGAGTACGAGTAGAGCAATCCCTCTCTTCCTGACTCTTTTTCCACCTCCATCTCTTTCAGAAGATATTATTCTAAGGATGAAGCTGTTTCAAGCCCTACCATCATCCTCATTTCCAAGTTTTCACAGCCTTTGTCTTTGTTTCACCTATGGAAACAATGCAGGTTCAGCTCCTGTGCTAGCAAAAATTAATGCAACACTGTTCACCTTGTCTGAGCAGCAGGCAACATAATCCCAGTCAGACACACACAGAAACTCCACAAGGTTAGTTTTTCTGCAGGCAGAAGTTAAACCTCTGAGATCTCCAGGTACCATGGAAATTCAGAGGGCCTGAAAATGCTGTCAGAAAGCAGAGGGTGTTTTGTGGCCTTTTCCATGGATTCTGGAATTTTCCAGGGTGGAGAGTCCTTGATCATTGCTAATTTACCCTAAAATTGTTGGGTCCTCCGAACAGACTTGTCTGATTTGTTGTCCTGTCCAGCAGCCCCTTGCTTTAGGAAAACACTAAACGAAGTAAATGAATTTAAAACATACCATAGAATCATCACAGAATGGTTTGTGTTGGAAGGGACCTTAAAAGATCATCTAGATCAAACATGCCTGCATTGGCAGGGGCATCTCCCACTAGATCAGGTTTCTCAGAGCCCCATCCAACCTGCCCTTGAACTTTTATACTGTATGTTTCTATATACTAACTTCCCTTTCTCTCTTGCACCTTCCAATCTCTTTTCTGACGCTTCTGACTCTTCTTTCCTAACTCAAAGAGGGATAAGCAGGCAGCTGACCTTTCACTTCAGGATGAAACTGCACCAGGTGATGGTCACAGCTCCCCACTGAGGAGCACATTGCCCCTGCCACATTGTTCCGACTTACATCCCAATGAGCTCAAGGAAAATTATTTGGTGAGAGAATCACATCTTGCAAATACATCTTATCTCTATGAAGAAACCTGTGGGCCCATTTCTGAGGAGAAGTGGTTAATGAGTTCTTGGTTTTCCTGGCACTATGAAATCTAAGCTCATGTCTTCATGACCTTGCCTTTTCTCAAGACTGTCTGACATTTGCTGACATTTCCTGCCTTTATAGGGACCTCCAGTTCAGCCATGCAGTGCATAATACACACATGCACATTGAATGTGTGTGCATAATGTTGATGCCTGTAGTTAGCTAATATGAATATGACCATAGTCACCACTTCCCCTCCCTGCCCAGGATCAGATGAGCTTTTGTATGGACTAGTTAATAGCAGAGTGTCAGCCTGCATCAGGAGTAGCAGTACTACTGCTATGGCAGGAATCAGGCAGGTTTGCTCTTACCCACATCCTCACAATATATGAAAAGAAAGAGGCTGAAGAACAAGAGTTTTTACCCAAAATGTTCCAGATGAGCAGGCCAGTGAGTACGATGATTTAACTTTTTCTTTTGTGCAACTCCTTGGCTTTGTTTCTAATGAGAGCTCGGAACAATTAGGAGAAACCAAGTTTTCTTTTGTTGCATTGTTCTTAACTTGGAATTAATGGAAAAGGTTTCAGCTTCATCCCATGAGCCAGCTATTAGATGGGAGCTTCCAAAGAAATTTGCATGGATACAACAGGAATTTATTGCTCAGTTTCTTCACAGATGGAAGTTCATTCTTAACCCTCGACAGGGCCAAATGGGTCAGTACTTCTAACCTTGTGCAGGTCATCCAGCAGCGCAGGTGAAGTAAAAGTTCCACTGTTTGGTGTGCTCTGGTGTGATTTCTTTCTAGGATTCTTAGGTTGCTTTGGCTTTACTCTGATGACAGGTTTTTTTTCCTAATGCACTGGCATGACCAGCCATGTGACAAATGCCTCAGAAGCAGTGAAGAGCTAAAAATGCTGGTGCTTTCTCAACTTAACTAATAGGTACATAAAAGTTGGGAGGTTTGTTCTTCCTTCCATTCTTTTAATTGAGTTTCATTGTTGTTACCATTTGCCTTGAACCAAAATCTACTCACAAATTATTTGTCTCTTTTATGATGATTTCTTTTCAATACAAGCTTGACACGTTTATTAGCAGCTGCTGACCTCAGTGAAAAGCACACCACTAGTAAACTGTACTGTATTTTTATTTGGAAAAGGATTTTGTGCATTCTGGCTATGATTCAGCTTTGTAAATAAATTAAATGCTTCACCCGGAGAGAGAAAAAGGAGTACTTGGCAATAAATGACAGGCAGAAGATTGTTCTTGTGGCATTTGGTGCAGTGACTTAACACCAAGATAAATCAGCATGATTAAGTACCCTTGTGTCAGCCTGTATACCCTTTAATAATAAGCTGCCTCATCAGGTGAAGTACAGAGTGCCTGTAGCTTGTGTGGAATTTCTTGGCAGCTCTAAGTGCTCAAGAGTTTGAAGGAGGCAATATGCATCCATCCCTTGTTCCAGCAGATTGTTGAGGTTGTTTTGGGTGACAACCCTGTGTGTTCATCCTCTCTCCCACAAAGTGTACATTCCTGTCTTCTGCCTCCTTCCCAGAAGAAGAGTATCTATCCGTCGGTCATCTTTGTATAAGAGAGAAATAGCTGCTTCTTAGTTGGGAGTTTGCATTCTTTCCATCTGTTTCCCTCTATATAAATCCAAAGGGCCAAATTCACTGCTGTGCATGGCCACAACTCCACTTACTCTGATGGAAACAGGCCAACTGTTTCACACACTGGATGTGATAACTTCCCTGTGTACCATTCTCCTGTTTGTGTTGATCACTTAAGCGCCTTTCAGTGGGAAGAACATTTCTCCCAGGCAGTGGCTCACTGCTGCAAAGTTAACCATCAGCTGTTTGTTCCTCAAGGTTGGGCTAAAACCTCTCATTCTCTTGATGCATCTGAAGAAAATGATGGCTGGTCTAGTGCTGAAGATCCGCTGAATTCGTCGGATGCAGAGGAAGAAGGAGGAGGAGGAGGAGGCGAGATGAAGCTGGTAACCAGAGATGTTTTCCTACTAAACTACGCAAACGTTACTGATACATTGTGTGTGGTGGTACATAGGAATGCTGTTGAAGCTTGCAGGAAGCAAAGTGTCTGCCTTGAAATCCTTGGCTGGGCAAAATTCCTAGGAGAATGGAAAATATCCCCTTCTTTTAAATCAGCCTTGGGAAGGTCCATCTGTGCCTTTGTGTACCCACAGACTAGTGAGGCTGTGACTGCCTATGCCATAGTACAGCAGTCAAGTGATGACATGCTCAGCTACCACATCAACAGACCGCCACACACCCACACATTGTGTCGCTGGTTTGCCAGTTTGGTTTGGGGTTTTTTTTTGGTTGGTTTTGTCGGGTTTTTCTTAGTAGAAATTGGAATTAATTCTCTATTGGAAACAATACAGAGTGTTTTTCAGGGTGTGAGAATTCATGTACTGAATTTGCATGTAACTGAACAGCAAAGTTTTAACTGTCTCTCAGTATGTCTAGTTACCCTCTCTTCAGCATGTATGTGCACGAGAAAGAAGGGAAAAGTACTGTAGCATCTGTAACAAAAGCTGCAACATACCTCGAAGTACTCAACAGAAATAATTTGTTTCTGTTTTTCCTCTTTGTGCATTTAGACTCCTGGTAAATATACAGTTGTGATGGACTATGAAAAAGGCGTTTCTGAAGAATTTACAATGAAGAGTGGAGATCTAGTTCAACTGATTCGTGAAGGCGAGGATGGACTTTGGTATGCAGATCTGTGTTTGGAAATTTTTACATGCAGAACTATATTTGGAAGGCAGATGTTTAGGGCAAAACTTTCAAAGGCATTAAATCAAGCAATTTGCCTTTTTTTTTTTCCTTAATTTTTTAGGTATGTAAAGAACCTGAGCACTGGTAGAGAAGGTTGGATCCCAGCAAACAATCTGCTGATGCTCATAGGCAATTCAAAATCAGCTCAATCTTTAAGCAGCTCTGGTAGGCTATTCATTATAAATGAGATTATTGTCTCTCTGAAGATTCATATAATGAAAGAAAAAAGTTGTGAAAAAAACAACTATTATATTTTCTTCTGTTTCTTTTTCTTTTTTTTTTTTTTTTTTTTCCTTTCCAGAGTCAGGCACTGCCTCCAGCACTTTGAGCACATCATCAAGTTGCAGTGATAGCTGCAACGTCAGCAGCACCAGCTTCTCAGACATTAAGGGCTAACATTAAATTTTCACCTTACCTCCATGGAAGGTAAATTCAGAGTTTGTGACTTTGTGCCACGTTCTGGATACTGGACTTCAGTGGAGAGCCACCAGTTCCATGTTGCCAGCTTTGAGTATTTCCACTGATGATTTCTACAGATTCTCCCGGAGGATCCCAATGAAAAGTGCATGGAATGTGAAGTTGTAAATTAAGTTAAACAGTTTGAAATAGGGTCTTGTAGAGTCTGCTCCAAAGTCTGAAGCTGCAGAGCTGTTGGCATAAAACATGTTTTCTTATTGATATACAATCAGGTTTCGGCAGAACTGTATAATTTTGTAACAGCCAGAATCTGAGTGTGAGCAAACAAAATGTGTTCAGTGCTAAGTCCTCACAGTAAACCAATAACACAGCAATCACTGTCTGGGATAGGTATGAGGAAAACAAATCTGAGTTTACAATTTCTCCTCCCACAAAAACCCTTTCTCCAAGGACATACCTCAGTCAATGCAGTGAATGGGACTATTACAGTGACCAGGAAGGAGGTTTGGTTCAGCCTTTTCTCTTCTCTGGGGTCTTTGGGACATTCTTCTGCTCCCTGGAGACTGAAATGCAGACATGACCAATTCACTGACCCCAGCAGCATCAAAAGAAAATATTATTTTATCCTTTCCAACCTTTTAATAATGTGTGCAATGGAATAGCTGTCTTCTGAGGTATTTTGGCCTCACAACCAAATTCTTTACCAAGAGCACTGTGTTTACGTAGCCTTGGCAATTTAGCATTATCTTTTTCTTTATGGAGGAGCACAATGAAACACAAATGTTCTTCTTCATGAAATGATTCGGTAGTGAAATGGTAATTGCACGGTGACCTTCAGCTCTCACAATCAACATGAAGTTACAGGCACAGCTAACTCTTGTGGCTGCACTATGGGTCAAGAGCCTTCCTTCAAACAAACCTATGAGGTCTGGAAACCAAATGTAATTTTAGTCAGTAGTGTTTGTTGCAGATTTATTCAAAGAGAAAACCACGTAATTTTTCTATAAAAGGGGAGCATGGGAGGAAAAAAAAAACAACAACAAAAAGCCTTTATTAGAAAAGAGTCAGACTTTGGCTACAGACAAGTATTTTAACTTTTTTTAAAGGAAGTGGAGTGCTAAACTTGCCATTTTTCAAGGTGCGATGTAAGCCAATGTTGTACGTTTTCACCTTGTCATAAGTTCTTTACACGTCATCCTTACAAACAGTCCCAAACTGTGTGCATGTATGGAATACTGTATTCATTCCTGTCTGTCTCTCAAATATTTTGACTTCTATAAAACCAGGTTTTTAACTGATTCATGTACCATATTACTTAAAATTAGCATGGACATGAAGAGCGTAATTTTTCAAAAGCACTAAGCACAGCAGATTGTGTCAGCAAGAGCTGCTGTTAACCATCAGACCCTCTGACAGCTGAGCCCTGAAGTCCATCTTTATGCCACAATTTTGTATTTTGGAGGCTGCAGTTTAGGAAACCTAAACAACAGATACTCTAAACAGTTGCAAAAGCAACCTTACCCAGATGCAATCAAAATGCAGCTGACAATGGTCAGTACAAATTGAAACATATATATACACACACACATATATTTATGCACATATATATGTGCATCTATGTGCTTGTGTGTATATATAGGTGTGTGTAGATATGTATATGTGTGTAGATATAATGTATCAATGTAAAAGAAAGATGTATTTATAGTCCTCATGCTGCTGAACGTGTCACTTTACAATTCATACTTAGATTTCTCGCAATACTGCCATATAAAGGCTGATCAGGGTTTTATTCAGGCATCTTTTCCAACACAGAAATCCTCTGATCTTTGTTTAATTATCCCATATAATACTGTGCTGACTGGAAATATTTAGTCTGATATTTAACAATGGAATGGCAACATGAGATTCAGCTTATTTTCATCTATGTAAGTTATTTTGTAAATTATCTGTAACGTAATTTACTTCTATATTGCTGCCATTGCTAGGATGAGACTGTCCTTTCTTTTCTCCCCGCGGCCTCATTTATGTTATTTCAATGGTTTTCTCCACATCATTGCACTTTAATACAACCCATTTCACCATTTCCTTTTTTACTGCTGTTGTGAATTAGAAGCTCAAAGTCTGAGGTCTCTATTGTAATTATGAAAATTTGAATAAATTTCAGCGCTTCTTGCTGAATGCCTTTATATAGACATGCTCTGTGTTTTACTTTGTCTCACAGTCCTAAAAGCTTCTTACTGGTATCACGTAAAAACAGAGGCAGGAAAAGGATTTGTGACAGAAAACCAGATATGTTTAGCTGTTGCAAGCCTAGAAAGTGAGATGCTTGTCAGGGTCCATGTGTTCAAGTCCTTTGTCTACTCCTTATGGACCATCTCAGAAAAACACTGTTTTACCCTTGTGAACCTATCTCCCTTACCTGGCACTGGGCAATTAAAGCATGTCTGCAGGCTGAGGATAAAAAATGAAAGCCAGTGCCAGGTAATCAGATTGATACCCTTTTTTGAAAGATGGCACATCTCTGTTGGGTTTTCTCTAAGAAAGCTGTGTATCCTGTGGTTCCCCTACTTCTGTACACACACTCCTCTGCTCCTCTTGACCCTGTTCCCATGGTCTTAGAACAAGTTGGAGGGCTGTGTCTGGCAACAGCTGCAGCTGGGTGAGAAACAAGGAACCACATTCCCTCTTGCAGTGTCTGAAGAGGAACATGTTTGAGCATTCACTGATTAATGGCTTTAAGGACCATCATGCCATGGCAGGAGGTGAATTTCACACTGACTGGAGTGATTTGGGCTGAGTTAGTGGCCATGTGCATTTACACAATCCAGCTGAGCTGTTACTGGGATTTGATTGCTTTTATTTACTCTTGTTAACATAACAGCTACCTCTGTAGTAGGTAGTTCTACCTCTCTGAGCAAAAGGAGGTCTAGCCTTTCTGAGCAGAGCCACATCATACTTGGTAGAGCAAAAGAATGAAAGAATTCCAGCCCAGATTTACCTTAGTAAAGAATTTTCTATATAAAAACCTAATAATGATTTCTCCCTTTATAATTGTAATTATGTTTATTTGCTATTGCAAACACTATGGACTCATTGTGGGTTTCTTATATCCTAGATAGCTGGCTCAAAGTTGGAGCACAGTCTTTCCTTTATACAGAAGCAGTTTGCTAGTTGGAATATAAAACCCTTTCTCCATTCTGCATAGATGTTGTCATTGAGCAGGACTGAGGACTTTGGACCATAACTCATTTAAATCACTTACCTCAAAGTGACAGGACTCCCATTCCTCTTCTGTATCACGCATCAGATGGTTGTTATGATCTGCCCTGTGAAGTTTGGAGTATCCACACAAGTCTCCAGAATCAACGGTCTCCCTAGATTTGTGTGGGTGAGTGCCATATCTGCCTGATGTGAGGGAGCTGCCCAAATTCCCTTAACTTAGGAAGTAGGAATAGAATATCCAGATTCTGTTGTCCCTTAAGATTTGCTGTAAACTGTGTCTTAGATACTGTATTATCACAATAAAATGTTTAGCTGTTGAAGTAGCTTCTCTAGGCTTTCATTTGAAAGGACATGAACACGTAACATGTAAGCTGTGATGGCCACATTAGCAATAACTTGTTTATTTTAAGAGCTGTTAAGGAAGATAAAGAGGAGATCCCTTCAGAGGCCTGTAAGCAGGTGGAAAGAAATGAATGGCTATGTAAAGACCTTCAGAGGGTGAGATAATTTTCTGACCTGCAATAGCAAAGCACTTGATAAAGAGCTTCTCCTGCCCTCACAAGCACCCAGAGTGAGGCCTGCTGCAGCAGGACAACCCAAGGCCTTTGGCAAGGGTATTAGATGTTCTCCACCTACTTTGTTTCAGGCAACTTCAGAAAGTCTCTCTAAATGCTACTCAATATAGTTATATATCTTTCCCTTTCTTTCCTTAATACATCCAGGAAAGAAACTTAATCTTGTGAAACTTTGAGCTTGTCACTTTTTTATGCAGGAGCCTGTGCAATATCATGTTCAAAAAGCAATATGGGGAGTGAAGCACCAGTTTGCTTTAACTGGTGAGCTGTTGCATGAAAGGCAGCAGGAGGTGCTCCTGAGGTCCAGCTCAGGCAGAGGCATGCCAGCTGCCTCCCCAGCAAGATTGTGTCAGATTTTTCCTGGTTGGTTTTGGGGTTTTCTTTATTTTATTCCTTTCCACATACTTCTAAGCTGCTGCACCTCCAGATGATATTTTCAGCTTGGAACCATCCATAGTGGCTCCAGGTTTGAGTCCTGTTCTTTATGTGCACGGCCTTTCCAGCTCCTTTCCCAGGCATCCTTTCCCAGGCATCCTTTTCAGCTTCAGCCCTCACGTGGTTACCTGGCCCACCACCATCACAAGCTGTTTCTGTAGTTCTCTGCAGCTGCCTTTAGTTTTGAGATCCTGCAGATGTTGTTTCCTCAGGAAATCCAGCCTTTTACTCCAGACCCCCAGCTATTCTACCAGGAGGTACCTGCTGCCCTACATCTCAGCCTGCTCTGTTGAGCACCAGGGCTGCCTTGTCACCCTCCTGCCCCAGCTGGCCACTGCCCCCCCTGGCAGTGCTCTCCCTGCCTGTCGGCCACAGCTGCCTGAGCCCCCAGTTACCTGGCTCTTGCTCGAGCACTTTTGTTTCCTTCTCTTTCTCCCTGCTTTCTCCGTGGATTATCCCCTCAGCAAGCAGAAACTCAGCTGCCATCTCTCTGTGGATAATCCAGCTGAGTTTTTTAAGAGAATGTAACTGCACTCAGGGGGATGACCTTTTTTTCCAAACCGACTGTCAGTTTACTTAATGCCTCTTTCCTTTTCATTTAAATGGAGCTGGTGTTGCTCAGCATGGCTGAAAGGCAGATTTTAAATGTGTAAGTGACATTTGGCACCCAGCCCACCACAAGTGGGCCCTACTGCAGGCTCCTTCACACCCTGCCCAGGCACCTGAGCAGCTGCTGGTTGTGCCAGCTTGGACGGATGGATGGCAGGCAGCTGTGGGGCAAGGGGCTGTAACATGTCAGCCAGAGACCCAAAGGCAGAGAGGAGAGAGCAGAGAGGGGGTGGGTTAATTTTTGAGGGGGGCACGTGGGGCTGGTTGGTACAGTGGGGCGAGGAGCCCAGCACACAAAGACATTTTAACTTGAAAAAACACTGCATGTCACACCTTGAAGCAGAAGCTGCATGGAGCTGCTGCCAGTCCAGCAGCAATCTCCCCTCTCTGCTCCTCTCCTGCCTCAGCAGTGCTGCACCCTTGGTCCTGCGAGCTCCATGGAGTGACTCAGTTATTCCCCTCGCCTTTCTCCTGGCAGTTTTTGGCCTGAGCAGCTCTCAGACAAAGCACAGCATTCCCCTCCCTGAGTAGTAGCAGCCACACTCGCTCCTGTGGCCACATGCCATGTCCCTGCCAGAGGTGGCCTCCAAAGGCAGCAGGCATGGGGTGCCTAGGAGGGCTCTCCTGGAGTGTGGGTAAGTCCAATACTGTTGTTTGGCAGTCATTCCCTCCCTCGGCTGCTCATGCACTGTTGTATGTGGTTAGCTCAAAATATCATAGAACCATGGAATGGTTTGGGTTGGAAGAGAATTTAAAGGTCATCTAGTTCCAAGCCCCCTGCATGGGCAGAGACACCTCCCACTAGACCTGGTTGCTCAATGTCCCATCCAACCTAGCCTTGAACACTTCCAGGGATGGGGCAGCCACAACTTGACTATCTTGTCACACATAAATAAACAAACACCCCCAATGCCTGCGGGCTCCAACCATTTTGCTTAGTCCAAAGGGCATTCACAGGGAAGCATCCTCACCCAAAGCCCAAGCCTGAGAAACCTGGGGGCAGTGTTACGCCTAGACAAATCCTCGAGAGAAAAAAAACAACACATGGTGTACAAAAAAAGCAGGCTGCAAGATAGTGTGACCATACTTCCTCATCCAGCCCAGCAGCGCAACAAGAAGATGAATACCTCAGCCCTGTGCCAAGAGAGGCTGGGTCACAGCCTGGTCAAAGGCAAACCACGAGCAGCTGTGCCAGCTCTGACCCTGCAGAGACAGGCCAAAACCCCTGGCATCAGTAAGTCCCTATAGCAGTAAGAGCCCTGTATATACAAGAGATGCAGCTGTACTAAAATAAGCTCGCTGGGCACCTTCGCACCTCTCCCAAGTACCGCTGCGGCTGCCACCGCCTGTACCAGCAGCAGCCTAAAGGTGGTGGTAGAAAATCAAGGATCAAGATTTGCCTTTTTGTTCTGAAAGGTTTCTACTCAGCTTAGTGGGTTTAGTGCTGAAATACTACTATCTTTGACAAATCAATTGAAGTGAACGGATTAATCACTCACCTTTCAGGTTTTTGTATTGACTTGTTTCACCTCAATTGACAAGACAGTGAAGTCCCCAGCTGCATTTAAAAGACTTTGCCAGTGGTGCTGCTGCAGCTGTGATGGTCTGGGGACACAGTCAGGAGAAGGGCTGCAGTAGACTACCAACTGAGACAGGTGGCATAAACAAACTTTGGGGCCCGTCTGCCTTTATTTAAATCTAATTTTTCTGTGTCTTTTACTTCCTTTATTATTGAGTTTCTTCAGATAGCCTTCTCTCCTCAGGCAGCAAAAGAAGAGGAAGAAATAACCCACATCGAGATTAAAATTAAAATGTTAAGCACTTGTACTCAGAGCTGGTCACAAAGAAATTCTAAAAAATATTTCCCCCCCATCTTCTGCTTCCTCTTTATGAAAATATTTGCTCTATAGGGATACAGAACTCAGTCAACAGGCTGAGTAATTTTCTCCTGGAAAGAAATTATTCTCTTTTGAGGTCTAAAAAGTAAATAATTTGTTTTAAAGCTTAGTGGCGTGATATTCACATATTTGTAGGTTAATACAACAGAAACAGGAAATTGTTAACTTGATCACAGGCTTGGTGTTCTTTTAATTAGTTGGATAAATGATGGCAAGTTACTATTGTTATTAGAAGTTTAAATTGAATTTTCTGTAAATTCATAAGGCAGCTTGTTGCTAAATGTTTCTCACCTAGACACAGCTTTGTCAGCTTACTCGGATTATTTTTTATGGCCTCTTTGAAATAGAAATCATTATTTTCAAAAGTTGTTCCTAAGCACTGACTAGAAAATGCATGTTTAAATGACCAGTGACCTGTTGGATCAGATCAAGTTGCACAGTTCCCAATAGCTTCCATACCTGTCATCTCTTCCACCCAAAATACAAAACTAAAAATAACAAAATTATAAGAGTTTTTTGTCAAAAAATGCCAGTAGAAAACAAAACAAGAATAAAGAACAATGTGTTCTGAGACATCAGTTCATGTCTTCCAGGCTAAAGTTTCTGCTTTGGATTTTTTTATTTCATACTGTTAATGTTTTTCATGTTTCATTTTTTTAACTTTTTTTTTTTTAAATAAATCAACTTTGGCACATCCAAAACATACATCAAAATAATCGTATTTTTTGAACAGCTGTCCCCAGACTGATTCTAGTAGCAGCCATGAGCAGTGGGGGTGCATGTTTACATTAATATTTTTCTTGGAATTGCTCAGAAAACATAAGCCAAGGCAGAAGCCTGCACTGGCAAGCAGGTTTATAGAGCAGAATACCAGGACTATTCTCATAAACTACAGCAAGACCACACAAGAAAAACAAAGTAAGACTTAGGGATCTTCTGGGGAAGAAAATCTAAACAACTGATGTTTGCTTTGCTGGCTGGGGTGTAAGACAGTAAGGAAGGGGAGCTCTTCTTTTAAAAACAGAGCTCTTTAACCAAAGATGTGGCCTGGCTGAAGTTAGTGAGAAACAGCTTCGAGACGAGACCTGTGAATATTAAATTCATGAAAAGATGTGTAATGAACTCCCGGGACTGCTGAATCCCCAGTGACCCTCCTCATGGGCATTGTCATCCCTGATGAAACCTAACTGCATGAATTTTTCTTGGAAGAAGGGCTGTCCCCATATGAACTGACCGTTGTTCCCAGCACTTGGGCTTCTCCCTGGGCTCTAAAAATACTGAGTGGTCGGCTGTATTCCCAAGCAATAAAACCAAAATCTTTCATGCTTAAGGGATGCCAGCAGAGGAGGGAAGACAGAAGGCAAATACTGCATCAGTCCTAAAGGATGGACAGGATCTGAGCACTAGGAAGGAAGAGGACAAGAAAGCAAAGGGGAGCCATGGTGCAGAGGTGCTGCGATGCTGCTGTGGAGTGGCAGCCACCCCACCCTCCCTGGCAGGGAGATATCCACCCAGCCTAAGGAATCATGGTGCAGAGCCAGGCTGGCCTCAGGTGTGGGAGGCACGGCCTCTTGCTCTCATCTGAGTGATTCATTCAAATAGATGGGCACAGATCTTTCCCCAAGAAGATGAGACAGAGAAGTTTTCAAGCAGCTCCAACAAGCTTAGCTTTGGTCTTGCTAAGCTGAATGTGCCCTTGCTATTTTCAGCTTACTGCCTTAGGCAAGCAGACTAGGAATGAGGATCCTGTTGGAGGCTACAAGATGTGGAGAGGGTTCTCAAAGAAGCAGACAGGGACATCGTGGGACTGCTGTAACTCCTTTTGTATTCCAGTAGCTGGCCTCCTTCCTCTGCCCTGGGACATGACCTGCCACCCCTCCCTGAGTGGTACTGGGTTGCTGGGAATTAGCCAGGCTGCGATCCAGAGCAGTACCCAGATGCCCATTCTTGGGAAAGTGATTTCAAAGCAGGATGTCCAGCTGTGTGCTCCACCACTAAATAACAGGGCCACATGTGAAGAACGGCTGAGAGCCTGGCTCTCCTAAGGAACCACAGCTTCTGCAGGGAGCTACGCTGAGCTTTAGCAGCAAAGTGAAAAAAAAAACAAACAGCTGTTGTTTTTCTCTGCTGTGGCATTCAGATGCAGAGCTGACCCCCCCTTCCTTTCCACGCAGGATGGGGAGAATGGCCTGGAAAATACTCCAGCCCTCAGGCAACTCTTCACTTCTCATAGGTAAACATGCTCTTTACCTCGCTGTTATCTTAAGTAAATATTTCCCCAAGAATGTTGTCAGGTCTCTAGTCTGATGCCATTAATTGATTTTCATTAAATCAGAGGACTGCTTGTGTTCCAGATAAAACATTGTCTGCAGATCAGCCCCTTAAACCCCTATTGTTGCTAACGAACTATAATGTGGATCAGCTCAGTGCCTCTTCCAGCGGGTACAACTTGTGCAGGCCACCTGGGTCTTGCAATAAAGACAGAGAAAAACAGTGTAGGGTGTTTCTTGCTGGTTAATTAGTGTCTCCAAGCAATTTTGGCCAGAAGTGCAGCGTTTCAGCTGGTGATGGAGAAATGGGAAAACACAGAAGTCGGGGCTTCGATCACACTCCAGAGCACTGACAGGCTGCCTCCTGACGGCCAATTCAAGATAAGTACCTCATCACTGCTCTCTGCACACAGGGCTACGTAGCCAAGTTAGTGCCAGTCATAGGGATGCAGGGTCCTAGCATTTACCTTACTCATGAAAAAGGTGTCTTAGTAATTGAAGGCCTGTATTGGCAGCCTATGTCATCAGCACAGGAGAGCACACTTCAATACCAAGCTCCCAGCTTGTGTGAAAAGGACACATTGCAGGATTTGCATGCAGCCTTCTGCTTAGCTCTCCAGGCTGTCATGGATCTTTCTCTGTTTCCATGACTCGCCAGCCCCTCCTCTGGCTCTGAGCATTCAAAGCTGAACTCTTTGGCCAAACAACCCTTGCTGAAATGTCAATACACTACTGGGACGCTGGCTCGCAGGGTTCATCATGGTTTCCAGGCTGTGTGTGGCTTTGTTTCTCTGCTTTCTGCTACTGCTTCCTCTTTCTCTGGATGCAGGTATGTCATAGGCTATGGCAGTAATTATGTTTACTGGCAATGGACCTCTCTCCTGTTGCTCACATGTAATTTTCATTGCAAGTTTTGAGAACTGTTGCATGTTTGTCCTGCCTCTGGTTGTGCCTGTGAGTTATTCTGAGGCTCTTGTTTGCTCTCAGTGATGGCATCCACGCGCTTATTTTGCCAACCAAGGAAAAGCACCTCTAGACTGCTAAATTAATCTGTTGTCTCACTGCACAGACAGCAGGCAAACCACCAGCTGTCTACCAACTACGTGAGAAAAGGAACTTGGTTTTATTGTTATTTCCTATTGAACTGTAGTATTTTTCAAAGCAAAGAATCAATAATTTGTCATTCATCTGGCAAGAAAGTAAAGAGGCAAGTACCCACCCTGTTTTGGCAGTGGTAGAAGGCAGTGAGGTGGTAGCTCTTTGGTGGCTCCAGTACATGCCTGAAAATCATCTCCCAATCATCTGAAAGCCCCAGTCCTTTCAGATTCCCAGTTAGGCATTGACTGGGTCTCCTGCATTGCAGTGAACAAAGCTGGAAAAACACGTAGCAAAGCCGAAAGTGTTCCAATGTAAATAAGTGGAGAACGCCCAAATAAAAGCAGGAGGGTGTCCCCTGCCACACGCCCAGGCATGCTCCTTGGCCAGAGTCTGTGCCTGTGTCATGTATCTCCCTGTAAGGCTAATTAAAAGCCTTTAAAGAAAGCCATATCAAATGCATACAGCCTAATTTTGAAATCATGGCAGACAGACCCGGCTGACATTCCTAAAATGAACAAATGTTTACGAAGCTCCCTGGGATAAATTCAGTGCATGCCACCACAATATTTTACTTCTTCAAATAACTTTGAAATATAGGGAAAACTGCCACTATTTTGCATGTAATTCAGCAGATGTTCTGATTAGACACAAATGTTCAGAGACACCTCATCAGACTGGAATAAACCCTCTCAGGATTTATGTTTGGGTGCTTGTTGGTGAGGACACACAAGAGTCTTGTCCTTCAGTGACCACCTCAGGGCCTTTCCAGCAGGTAGGACGTAACTCCTGCTCTCTCTGGGTTCTATAATGGAGAACGTCCTGGGGGAAAGGCAGGTGGTATGCATCAGCCTCAATCCCCAACTCAACCCAGAATTCCAGGTAAAATAGTTAAAAATGCTGAACATGAGTTGTAGTCACGAAGCTCCAGAACCTCCCACTGACATGGGGGAGGAAAAAAACGCACAATGAAGTGTTTCAAAACTTGTGCTGTACAGCATATGGAGCAAAAGTACACCACAGCACTGGGACTTCTTGTTCCTTATCCTGAATTACAGCAGGAGGGCATAGTTGTGTGCTGTGCTTGTACCCTGAAGTTCAGGAACAAGGTCAATGTGGTGATAATGCCATCAGCTCTTTCAGCGCACACTTCTGTCAGTTGGAAGCTGACATACCTCTAGGAAGCAAGCTCTGCCCATGTCTGCTGTCAAAGCTATGTACCCAAAGTCTTTCCAACACACACCACACATGCACAGGGAGAAGACCCCCGTGGCTGTAGCCTATGGTGCTGTTTCCTTCACTAGGGAATACAAACAGCATTGTCCAGCCTTCCTACATACCTTAACATAGCGTTTTTTACAGAAGAAAACTAAAGATAAGTGTATTACAACAGTGTTTTTAAAATTGTGGTCTGCTAGTGGTGGGATAAGTCCCTTCTGCAGGTCCAAAGGGTCTGAGATAACATAAGTGAGGAATGGAGCCCAGGGGAGTTAGAGGTGATTGTGGTCTACCTGTCACCAAGTGACTGACTGTAGCAAGTACAGGAAAACCAGGCATTGCCATGTGCATCAGTGCTAGTTAAAGCCACACAGGCTTTTCAGCTGCTAGATCTGAAAAACACTGCTTTGTGTGTTGAGACGTGCGATGGTGCCTGAGGAGTCACTGACACACAACACTGGTGTAGTATGCCACCTTCTCTTAGGCTGTGGCCTTAAGCTCATGTGCTGCCATTTCACCTGGGAGGCAGGCCAGAGAAAGGAGGCTCTTCCACCTTTACCCGTTTCTGTTCTAAAGCGTCTCAGGAAAAGCTTAAGAGGCAGGAAAGCTTTCTGTGGGAATGGCGCCCCTGTCCGCCCTCTCTGGAGAGCGCAGCTGTAGGGCAAACAGAGCACGCCGCTGTTTTTCAGTCTTTCTAAAGCAGGAAGATGCAAGCAGCGTTTTGCAAAGGAAAAGACGAGCCAACAGCTTCTTCGAAGAGATAAAACTGGGGTCACTAGAGCGAGAATGCATGGAAGAAAACTGTTCCTTTGAGGAAGCAAGAGAGATTTACCATGACGAAGAAAGGACAGTAAGTAACACTGGGCTGGGTGAGTGCTCACTGTCCAATGGACTCCCCCTACTCGAGGGGGTGCTTTGTCACTTTAAACTGCAACAGCAAAAAAAAAAAAAAATCACTTTGTGTCTTGCTGTTTGCACCCTTCTCTTGTATTTATAGGGGCACATACCACAGGAGTGAGTTGCAGGAGGGCACACTGCATGGGCCACCCCAGGCAGTACCAGTCTGGGGGGTGGTGGGAAAGTTCCTGCTCTCTCAGTTGTCTCCCCGCCCCCCAGTAACTCCTGGGGGGCCTGACAATACCTTAAATTATTGTATTGTGCAACATCTGTGCATCAATCCCACCTCTACTATACAAAGGTTATTGATGGATAACCTATTTGCGTGTATTACACAGTGTCCTCCTCTATCGGTATATGAGAATAATGTAGAATCTAGAAAATAATGTAGGATATTTTATGGATATCAACTGTCATTAATTATAAAGGCACAAGGGGCATCACTGTGACTGCTTGCAAACCCTGTACTACAAGGGCTGTAGGACTTAACCTAGGTTAATTTTTCTTTAATTAAATCTCACATCTTTTTCTTCCAGAAAGAGTTCTGGCACATCTATTCTGGTATGATCTTTCGGGATGTTCTAGCACCTGCAAAACCGCTCCCAATCCCGCAGTTCTTCACGTGAGCTGGGCTGACACTGAATGTTTTTACAGACCCTAACCAGTGTGACCCCAACCCCTGTCAGAACGGCGGGAGTTGTGATGACCAGTTTCAGGATTACGTGTGCCGCTGTCCCATCGAATATGAAGGCAAAAGCTGTGAAATAGGTCAGCTCTGGCATAGCTTAACAAAATTAATATGTCATTATCAATTCAAATGCAAGTCATTGAGATAAACAGCAGCAATCATCATTCTGCTTCATTCTAGCAGTGACAGCTACAGTTCATGCTGCCTGCAGTGCCATGTGATGGATCTAACCAGCTGGCAGTCAGGCACTGCAAGTCACCAAGATAATTAGAATCCTGTGATGACTTTGAAAGAAAAAAAAAAAGCCATTTTTGCGTGGTCTGACAGAAATTGAGGAATTTTTTTCCTATGCAAGTGCTGAAGTTACTTTGACTTAGCAGCTTGGAGTAGGATGTGAGAACTACACTTCATAAGAATCATACAAAGCCCAAGGGATCAGGTCCAGTGGTTAGTTAAGTCTTCCCATTGATTTCAGTGGGCATTGCACACTCAGTGTTACACCCTCAGAACATCCTGAGCCCAAAGAAGGACGAGGCACTTGTGAAGTCTAACCGGGCCATCTCAACATTCACCGCAGAGCACCCTTCTGCCAAATAGCACAATACAAAATGGTTCTGATTTTTCAGTCATGTATTATGATGGTTACCACACAAATTCAACACCTCCAGACAGCTCAGATACTGTATCAATGCAGACTGGTTTAATTTTAGGTGTATGTTTCTTAGGCATAGACACTTCCTCCCTAATCCCTGGAGATCCAGGTCTGCCTCCCTTTTGCCAAATGGAAGGTGTTTTCCATGCAGTCATTGTACATAAATCACAGAAATCTGCTTTGCTGCTTTGCTTCCCAGTCAACATTTCCCATTGCAATTGAGTCATGGTAAGCACCAAAATCCACATTTGGAAACCTAAATATTCTTTTTCTGACTTTAGCCCTGGCTGACAAACTGAAGTGCATTTATGACAACGGTGGCTGTGAGCAGTACTGCACTAATGAGCAGTCTGGCAAACGAGTGTGCTTCTGTGCGGACGATTATGCGTTAGCAAGTGATGGCGTGTCCTGCGTTCCCCAAGGTAAGATACTATGCTAAGTCTAAGCCAGACCTGGAAGAAAAGTTTTCAACACTTAAACATCAGAAGAGGTGCAAGGGACCTTAGCCACCCGCTGCCCACCTCTTCTAGTCTAGAGCAGTAGGTTTGGACTTCTGGTGGAAGTTAGACACCCCAGAAAAGCTAGTCGGGGAAGCACGTACAATGAGCAGGGAGCCTTTTGGACCCCTCCTTCCTGGCTCCAGCAGTAAAATGTTTGGGGAAAATATTCTTGGGGCAGCATTGTTTTACTCTCAGATCTGAATCAGTGAGTATGGATTTAATTACCAAATTTATTTCAGCATAGGAGTCAAGAGAGGAAGAGGCTTATTAAAACCAGGGAAAATCAGTTATTCTTTTTTTCTATTTTTTTTTTTTCTTTCCTATTTGGTAGGACCAAAACACTTTTATATTCCTCTAGGTTCTACAGCTAGGTATTTCTCTTACTCATCCAAGAAGATAAATTTCAACTGAGACTAGGATAGCACAAGTTAATTATTTTTCCAATACATAAGCTGGCATGTCACTCTGCTGTAGATGCCTACTTCAATTACTGTATTAGAGGTGAAAAAGAGACCCCTGGGGATATGAAAATAACAGTCAGAGCTGCAGGGAGCATGCAAAGTAATCCTGAGGAGCACTGGCCCCTCTACATACACCTCAATGGAGCACTCATGCAGAGAACTGATAATGACAAGCTTGCTATTTCATTAGAAAACAGTATGTCTAGTAAGGTGCTTATCCCTTATTAGCAGATTCTGCAATATCACGTGATGGGGAAGCTGCTTTTGGTAAAAGCTGAGAACAATGAAACCAACATTCCTCACAGGCTTTTAAGCATGTCTGCCTCTGTGAGGAAGATGTATTTGTTGCTGCTTGCTTCTTGGGGACCAAAATATCTTTAGCAAGTGTGTTGCAAGAAGACAAACCAGACTACCAGGCCCTTCACTATCCTTCTGTCATCTCTCACAGTGTCCCTTTCAAATGCCCAAACTTGTGTGACCCTGCATATGGCATTAGAGGGGATGGGTTTGTGTTACGTCTGTGCTGACCTGCCACCAGCTGCCAGCAAAGAGCCAGTCCCATTTCTCCCTATCTTGCCTGTACCTGTAAAATCTTGACACTGCCTTTGCATCAGCTGAAGTAATTGGCACGTTCAGGATATTACAGATCCATGAAGATGTTGGATTCAACTCAGCGCAGGCTATAGGGGCCTGGCTCCCAAAGTGATAGGGAGCGAGCACTCCTCCTCACAGCATTATCGCAGAGTGGTATCGTTATTGCTGGATGGAAGTGGTGGTGTGTTCAGGCAAGGCAGATGGCACACAAAAACCCCAAAGGTAAACCTTATTGAAAGGAAGACTCTGCTGGGTGAAGGAGAGGGCCAACTGCATCCTGGGCTGCGTCAAAAGAAGTATGGCCAGCAGGGCAAGGGAGGTGATTCTGCCCCTCTACTCTGCTCTCGTGAGGCTGTACCAGAAGGGTTGGAACCTGATGCTCTTTAAGGTCCCTTCCAACCTTAACCATGCTATGATTCTGTGATTCTATGATACGGATGTACTAAAAACACCAAGGCTTCCTCTGCACTGCAGCTCAGTCGCAGGTTCAGTCCTCAAGATTTGATTCTCTTATTGCCAATCTTCACATGATTGCTCAGGCTAAAAATGGACCTTGAGATACGCAGTCCGGAAGAAACAATAATGCTCTGGACCCAAGCAAACTAGGCACAGTCTCCCAGGAGGCATACCAGAAGGCACAGGAGATCTGCTCTTAAAAGATCCTCGGGTCCACCCAAACAAGGGATAGCAAGCTGTACATCCCATGCTTAAGCCTTTGTCTCGCCATGCCGTGGGTGCTGTACACTTGGTACAACTGAGTTAAAGTCAGCACGGCTGCTGAAAATATGTAGATTACAAAGCTTGACAGAGTAATTTCTGCTCTCCAGCCTGCAGCCTACATCATTGTGGTGACACAAATCTTAAGCAGGTATATTGTTTGCAAACTCCTGTGGTAGGACAGTATATGTCAATGATACTGTATGGGTCTGCACTCTATTTGTAAAAGCATTTCTGGCTCTTTCCAAACAAAAAGACTCCCTACCTGCTGAGCTGTTTTAAATTACTTTTAAGAACCCATGCGGTCAGACTAGAAACCAGTTTTTCAGCTAACATCACTGAAGACCTCACACATCTTACTGTGAATTCAGTGCAACAAAATCACACTTGCTGCCCTTCGGTTTGTTGGGGTTTTTTTCTTTTTTTTTTTTTCAGTGAAATACCCATGTGGAAAAATACCAGTGCTGGCAAAAAAAAATGCAACTGCACAGGGAAGAATAGTAGGTGGTTTAATTTGTCCTCCAGGTGAATGTCCATGGCAAGTGAGTCTTCAGAAATCTTTCATTGCCTTTTTTTTTTTTTTTCCTTACGGAACCACTATCTTAAATTAATTGTTTTAAATCTATTGTGTTAAAAATTCGTAAAAAGTGCCAGGTCTGGACAACCAAATTCCTGCTTCATCCATAGCCAGATGATCCGCCTGTTTCAATCATGCACCTTAGCCTTGTTCTGGAGTACCTACTTTCATAGGAGCGGAGTGGTGGTAACACAACCTCCTCTGTCTCAGTCCTTAACCCTACTGCCAGCAAGAATTTTAGCTGCAGCCTGCAGGGATACACTCTTGGCCATAATAGGCAGAGTCCATACTACAAGATGGAGAAAATGCCAATGGAAAGACTGTCCCCTCTCCTAAATTCTCCAGACAATCGGCACCTTAATCTCAAACACAGTTGCGTAAAGTGACAGAAGGAAGCAATGTAAAACCTGACTACTGAGATTCAGGTCAAGCGGACATTTAATGTAAGACGTAAATTTGTTTTATGTTGGCAGGCCCTTATAATACAGGATCAGGTAGAAAAGTGTGGCGGCACCCTGCTTTCCCCAGAGTGGGTGGTCACTGCAGCTCACTGTTTGGAGTTTACTCATCCTAAACAACTTCGGGTGAGACTGGGTATGTATCTTCCCCTCCTCATGTTATCAAGCTGTGGATGTGGTGGCAACTTCTTGTCCTGGCAAACTAGAGAAAAGACAAAAAGTGCAGGCTTTGGTAGAATAAGGGAATTGTCTAAAGAAGTGTCAGATTAGAAACCCCCTATCTCCACAAACTTCTGAGGAATCAAGGAGCTGCCTGACATGACCCGTGACTCATAACTTTTCCAGGTGAACACGCAATAAATTACGATGACAAAACTGAGCAAGAAAGTCGAGTTGCCAGGATGATCATCCACGAAGGATACACAATTGGACAAGTCAATAATGATATTGCCCTCCTGAGGCTGGAAACACCCGTGAATCTCACCGACTATGTGGTGCCAATATGCTTGCCTGAAAAACGGTTTGCAGTGCATGAGCTGTCCTCCATCAAGTTCTCTACAGTGAGTGGATGGGGACGCCTACTAGATAGAGGTGCCACCTCTTATTTTCTGATGAGAGTTGATTTGCCACGTGTAAAGACACAAGAATGTGAAAAGGAGACCAATTTAAATATTACAGAGAATATGTTCTGTGCAGGAGACCTGACTGGTGCTAAAGACTCCTGCAAGGGAGACAGTGGTGGACCTCATGCTACAAAGTACAAGAACACCTGGTTTCTGACTGGAATCGTCAGCTGGGGAAAGGGCTGTGCTGTTAAAGGCAGCTATGGGGTTTACACAAGGGTATCCAAATACATCAACTGGTTGAAGACACACATGGACTAATGATGTTGAACCAGAGCATTTCCAGATTGTGTCGTCGTCCCTCAATCCCTCTGTGCCCTTTTCTTATTGAAGCATTCCTTCGTTATCTCAGATATGTGATGCATGTGATACACCCACACCACTATTAATAATTGGAAATGAACCTAATGCCTACTTGAATATATAAAATAACTTCCCTGTCGGTATTGTTTGTAAACTTACATGTCTTGTCAAGCAGGCACAGAACAGCCAAAATGCATGAGGCTCAGAGTCCCTCTCATTTTGCATCCATTTTCTGCTAAGGGACAGAGCTAGATGCTGGAGAAATACTGCCAGCAACTGAACAAGAAGATCATGATCCTTCCTCTGCCTACCCTCCCAGCTTCTGGTAATCAGTGGCGTACAGACTTCCTGAGCCAGAAGTTGCATGAGGTTGAACAGTCATGAATTAACCTGTTGTCCACAAATGGGTGCAATCTCTTTCAAACACATTTATGCTTCTGCCTTTCACAACTTCCTATGCTGATGGATCCTGTAATGCAATAGCAGAAGAAACAGAAAAAGTGTTTGTGTTTGTTTTAGCTTATGTTAAAGTAGCTTTCTCCAACAGTTGCGGTGGCAACAGGTAGATTTGAGGGGGAGGAACTGTAGAGACTCCAGGACGAGAAAACTGGGGAAAGGTTAGTTCCATGAAAAGGTCTGCCATGATTTTAGCCTTCTTGCACCAAGCATTATTGCTATTATTAAGGTGATTAAGTGTAATGTTTAACCCTATATTTATGAGTAGTGAAGAATGTCACTAATTTAATCTCATCTTTGCCTTGGTATTATGTTTTTCAATACAGAAGAGGGCAAATGAAAGGGAATGTTTGTCTAATTTGCTGTCCAGTATAATCTGAATTGTATGGTGTGTCACAAGATCTGAAGCCAGAATAGGATAATTTTCTGACTATCTACAGAACACTAGCCAAAGACCATTCTCTAAAGCCCTAGTGAATAAACTGCAGAGCCTGAAGAGCTCGGAAATCATCATCAATTGTATCATTAAAAAATGTACCTTCTAATCTAAGCATGAAAGCAGTGAAAAAAATGAGGGAGCTAAAACTGACCACGAGATTAGAGAACAGTTTAAGTATCTTATGCAAAGGTTACACTTTGGATTCATTTAAATTATGCTGGATATCAGTTCAATCAGAAAAGCTTATTAGCGAGTAGGACACTTACAATGTGTCACACTCCACTATTAGGGGAAAACACTGACATTATATGGCACATATACCATGTGACACTGCTATAACCTGCTTTTTTACCTAGAAGTATACTGTTCCTGCAAGTAGTGAACTGAATTGGGGGAAAGCAGCAAATTTCAGAGACCTGAGAAACAAAAAGTCTTACAGTATGAAAACACAGCCCAGACGTTCTTCTTACTCCTAAAAGGAAAGCCTATATGCCAGCAGAATACATTCCCAGGGAGGACAGCAACTAGATGCAGTGACCAACAAATAAAACCTCGTTTTTAATGAGACAAGGCACTCAGCATTGCAAAATCATCCCTCCAGAGCCCTCAAGCCAGAATAGTTTGGGGTTTTCCATGCACTGTAGGATGATTTCCTCTCTGTAATGTTCCAGTGTAAATATTGACATTTATGAACAAATCATCATCTTGCAGAAAAAGGGTAACATGCTGAAAGAAAACATCCAGTACTAATGGCTGCACAGAGTGACTCTTCCAAAACAAAGCTGCATTTTATGTATATTTTTAGTAAAATGGCCTGGTTAAACAAGGCAAGAAGATGAAGGAGACCCAACAGCAGGCTCTGGAAGCACCGAAAACACGGCCTTCACAGTGCAGAGAGACCTCATCTGAGGGAAACCTCCAAAAAAAGGGGGGATGGAGGCCAGATCCTTGTGAACGCTGGGCCAAGGTCACTGAGCAATGGATGTCAAAAGCAGGGAGCCAGCCGGTTGTGGTGTTGGGATGTGGGAGATGTGGGTGGGAGCTGCCAAGGGCAGTGGGGGTTTTCATAGAATCACAGAACTGTTTAGGTTGGAAGAGACCTTAAAGAGCATCTAGTTCCAACCCCTCTGCATGGGCAGGGATACCTCTCACTGTACCAGGTAGCTCTGAGCCCCATCTAACCTGGCCTTGAACACTTCCAGGGATGGGGCATCCACAACTTCCCTGGGCAACCTGTGCGAGTGTCTCACCACCCTCACACAAAAGAATTTCCTCCTAATGTCTAATCTAAATCTCCCCTCTTCCAGTTTTGATCCATTATCCCTTGTCCTCTCACTACAAGCGCTTGTAAAAAGTCTCTCCCCAGATTCCCTGCAAGCCCCCTTGAAGTACTGGAAGGCAGCTATAAGGTGTCCCCGGAGCCTTCTCTTCTCCAGGCTGAACAACCCCAACTTTCTCAGCCTTTTGGGGCGGGAGCTCGGCTTTGCCCCTTCTCAGTCCCAGAAGCTGCCACCGCTGGCCAGGGGCGACCAGCCTGGGCCAGCGCTTGCTTATTAAAGCGACGATTCACTTTCCCCTCCCCAATAACAGGTACGATTAAAAAAAACACTTCCGTGGATTAAAAAAAAAAAGAAGAAGAAGATCCTCATCACCAGCGGGCACCTCACACTCCCATCTGAGAAATGCCGCGGCGATTTTCCCCCTTCCTCGGCGCTTCCGCTATTTCTGGGCAGGGTGAAGCAACGCCGCTTCAGTCTCTCCCCGCCCGGAGGGGTGAATGCTTCGACTGTCGTCGTGTCCCGTCCCGTCCCGTCCCGTCCCGCCGTGGGGAGGCCCCGCAGGCCCGGCAGCAGCTTGCGGTGCTCCCCACCACCATGTCGGGCAGCATGCTGCTCCTCCTGCTCTGCGCGGTGCTGCCCGGCGAGCTCTGGGCTGAAGGAGGCGGTAAGACGGCACTTTTTGTATTTTGGGGGTGGGAGGTGTTCCCCCTCCTCACAGCCTTGGGAGGGGAGGGGGGGTGCTGCCAGGGGAAGGCGGGAGGCGGTGGGGGGTGGCAGTTGCCCACCCATCCGCCTGCAGGAGGGGACACAACCCCTCCCGGGGAGGGAGTCCCCCCGGCGCGGGAAGCTGCAGCCGTCGGGAAGCGGCGGAGGGCGGCAGCGGGCAACGCAGGGCTCGTCGAGGGGAACTCGGTTTCCGAACCGGCTGTGGGCTTGTGTGCACCTGTGCCGTCTGCCCTCTGAAAAAAGGGCGAGCGGGCATCTCGAGGTGCCAGAGCCCCAGGGTTGCTGTGTCCCGCTGCGGTCTGCGGTGACCTTAGCAAGGCTGCCGCTCATTCCCCATACCCGCCCTGTAAAATGGGATTGCTGGCCGCCCCCCTTGTTGGAACAGGGAGGACAGCTGCCCTGGAAGCCGTAGGTGCTTCCAGGTGTCGGTGAGGGGAGGCCTGGCCGAGGCTGGATTGGGTGCACTTGGCTGCGGAGGGGCTGGGGTGGAGGGGGGGGAGAATGTCCCCCCGCTCTCTGTTTGCGTCCCTAGGGTCAACCCCAAAGTGCAGAGCAGCATCAGCAAGTGGCTTTGCAGAAGTTGTTAATTCTTCCTCCAGTGAGTCAGCCTGCTTAGGCTTTAAAGTGAGGTCCTCTGAATATTTCTGGTATGCCCTGATTCAGTTGACCAATGCCTCTTGCCTCTCGGAAAGCTTGGGAAAGAGAATGACTAGCCTCAGAAGGATAATCGGGTAGTTCAAGTTTACAAAAACATCCTCTTACACAGTTGATGTGGAGACGAAGGAATATAGAGGCAGTAACCCCACCGGCTGCGTCCTGTCACTTTCCTGTCACTACAGGGAGGGATTTAAGGCAAGTAAGATAGTGGGTGAATGAACTAACAGTTGCTGAGCTAGAAGCTGCAAGCACTTTCTGTAAGCCTTTCTTGCCAGGAGCTTTTCAGAATAAGTAGGGCTCCAAAGTACTCATGGGCTCTATGGGATCAATTAATACAAATAGCAATGGCAGAATTGGCTCCTTGTTGCTGAGGGAACAATTTCAGTGAAAGCAAAGTAAGTTGCCACTGTATTTGCTTAGAGGATGCGATTACTATCAGCTAGTTTATTTATTGCCAAATTGAACTGCATGAAGAATGCTCCAGAAGGTACATGCAAGCTGCTCACTGAGGGTGAGCCTTGGAGTCCCATCTGCAGCACTGTCTTCCATGCTCCAGTCTGTGATTAGAAAGTATTTTTTCTCTTTAAATTCCAAGTGTTCAGAACACAAGTAAATGACAACTTCCAGACTGCAAACTTTCCTAGAATTGATGCTTTTTGCAGGGTAATTGGCAATTTATTTACTCCAGTATTGTTTCTGTTTTTCCTATCTGATAATGTGTGCACAAGTCACTGGAGTGTAACATTATTGTTCACACAGCCAAGTGGCTGGGCTGAGTCTAATGCCTCATCCTTCAGATTAAATCAACAGCCACCCACATATTGAAGGCAGTAGGTCTCATGCTTCTGTGACACCAAGCTTATAAAAAAGAAAACAACCCAGCAAAGTGACCTTAGGCTGTACTTTCCTGCTAAAGCTGACGTTGGTTTACTTCTGCTCTTCCTTAAATCTGAAAATGCAGCTGCCTTAGCTCTACGTAAACACATACCGTAAGGCAGGAACATTTCCACAGGCAACTGGTAAGTGTTGTTTGAAGGAAAGGAAGACCACAGGGCTGCACAGTGGGATTTGGAGTGGTGAAGGGCAGTAGAACTCATACATGGGTGGGACTGAGAAACAGCTTTTCCCACCTGTCAGTAGATACATTACTGCATCTTGAGTTTGTGTGATGTTTACTTTCTGCGCCACAAGCCTCTAGAACAATTGGTGGTGGTGTCTGGTTCTCAGCTTTAAAACCAAATCAAGGAATGCAGTGTCCCTGGCCTTCAGGGAAAGCCATTCTGTTCAGGACTGGAGTCTTGAGCAGGAGTAATGGATCACCAGCAACCTGCATGTTCTTAGGAGAGAATTTTGGGGACCTATATTTTGTCCTGGAGTTGCTGATTCTGAGATGTAAAAGTCTGTGTGAGGACTAACCTCACAGGTAATGTTGTGTTATTTACGGAGTGGTGAAAGGGTCTGTTTTGGTTTTGTTTATACTTCACTTATTTTTAATGACATTTTACCACCAGTGAATGTTACCTGCCACCTGTATAATTTTCTTTATTGTCTAGTATTCATCAAGAAAGAAAATGCCAGCAAGTTCTTGGAAAGAACAAAACGTGCTAACTCTTTTTGGGAGGAAATGAAACAAGGGAATATTGAAAGAGAATGCAATGAGGAGCGCTGCTCGAAAGAAGAAGCAAGAGAAGCCTTTGAAGACCAGGAGAAAACGGTAATATAGTCTAGTGTGAAACATAGATTTATGTATTTTGTGTTTACGAAATAGTGTTATGGTCTTTTGAGCTGGGCATCCAAACTCACAAGTTACTCCCAACCACTTAACGCAAAGAATAAATAGTGGTTTTGATTGTGGTTGGAATTGCTAAGGCATAAACAGACAACAGCAGTCTTAATTTAGCTGTTGCAAGGCCAGCCCCATTTTTTTACCTGTTCTGATCTGTTCAATTGCCATTGTGAGGTAGTTGACCTTCAAATGATTTGATACTACTCGTGTTAGAAATATGTTCGCCCTTTCTAGGTGGCATAGCTGAGTCTCACGACTATGATCAAGAGTTCTTAGGTGGAGAGCCCATGGGAAGGTGGAGAAGGCAAATGATGACATGGAACTTCAGGGGAGAATTTTGCCAAACTTATCTGAAGCTGCTTTGCAGTACTTACTGCATTGTGGCTTCTCAGTATCTGAATTGACAGAATGCGTACTGTGGACAGTTCTTATGTGCCTTAATGCTAAATGGCCCACATGGAATGAAGTTTGTGGGTGTGACTCTTGTGTCACCTCCTTACCCCGATGGCTGCTAAACTTTAGACAGAAATGTGGTCTGTTCCCAAGCTCAAGGAGGGGTTAAAGAGATGGGGCAACTATGGGACTGGGGTGAGTGAAAAGGTGAAGGGGGCCTACATGAAAGCTGGGGAGGGACTTTTTACAAGGGCATGTAGCAACAGGACAAGGGGTAATGGCTTTGAACTGGAAGAAGGTAGATTTAGGTTAAACATAAGAAAGAAATTCTTCACTGTGGGGGTGGTGAGACACTGGAACAGGTTGCCCAGGGAAGTTGTGGATGCCCCATCCCTGGGAGTGTTCAAGACCAGGTTGGATGGGGCTTTGAGCAACCTTGTCTAGTGGGAGGTGTCCCTGCCCACAGCGGGGGAGGTGTTGGAACTGGATGATCTTTAAGGTCCCTTCCAACCCAAACCATTCTGTGTTATGATTCTATGACAATTGAAAATTTGAGGTGACTTGGTGGCAGAGAGGAATTGGGAACATCAAGTGTAGCTATGTGGCTGTTAAGAACAGCCTGGAGAATGGAGTTAAGGCCAGATTCATTTCACGTCAACATTACTTGCTGTCCAGAATTTTCTTGGAGTGGCCCTGAGGTGACCTGGGTGGGGAGTCATGGGGTGCATCGCCAGGGTACTTCAGAGCATAAAGGTTGGCTGATCTATAGCAGAACCAGCACAGCCTGTTCTGCCTGGTGACCAGATGTCACTGAAGGGACTGTCTTGGACAGACAGCATACCTGGAGTCCTCAGTGCAGAGGGAAAGGAGAACACAAATCGGACAAAATGTTTTTATATCTCAGGATTTCTGAGGTCCTGATTGGTGAGGGTACAGAGAGGGGGAGAGAGACTGAGAATTTGGCATTGCAGGAATGGGAGTAAATTCAGTCAAAAGTAATGGACAGATACAGTTAGGCAAGAAATCAAGTGCCTTATGCTGAGTGAATCACTTTAGGAAATCTCTGAGGAGTTCTAGGTATTTCTGAAAAATGCATGAGCCTTAGGCATTATAGATGGATCATATGGTTTTAATTTATTAAATGGTAATTGTAGGCAGCTGTATGGTACTTTTTGTACTTGTAACTTAGGTATTTAAGAATTGTTAGCTGCAGGTATCCTCTGTATGAAAAATATTTTTCTGAAGAATTCAATAATTCTCATCTAACTGTTTTCATCTCCTTTTATTCCCCTTTTTCCCTACACCTACCTGTAGGAGGAATTCTGGAACGTCTATGTAGGTAAGAAGCAATCTGCTTTTGTTTAGAGAATTAAGCTTCCTTACTGCAGGGTTAAAAAGGATGCGCTTCTTAAGTAGCCACTTCCTGCTCCCTCTTCCCTTTCATTTCCCTCTGGGACACCTTCACTTCGTGTTTCCTCTGAAAAAGGAATCTGACTGATTTACTGCCTTGCTGTTGCCTGAAACCAGTCGGTTCATTCAAAGGCAAGGTTCAGCTGCCTCCAGTTCCTGGGAAGATCTTTGTCCTCTCAACAAGAAGAGTAGTGGCCCTTTGCACGCAAAGGACAGTGCGAAGCAGAAACTGGGCATGTGACTCCACTGGTCAGTTGTCCTCCAGAGGGGCAGAATCCCAGATGGTGGAATCAAGATGCAAGAGTCCTAGATGAGGGTGGTCCTTAAATGCTATAGGCAAACACAAAGTTATTAAACTGTATCTTACAGCCCCTTGCCAGTTTCTTGTCACCTTCCATGCTAGAGTATTGTTGATTCCTGTGTTATAGAACATTTTGTGGGATGTGTTTTCTATGGAAGTGTTTGGCATTCAAGGAAGACATGCCAGTAGATTAGCAGTTACTACCATCAGTTTTTCTGTGTTTTTTTTTCAAAAGGTCTGAGTTGTATTTATTAGGGTTCTAGTGCTCATAATCACTGTACAGGGACAGATTTTTAATGTGTGTTTGGTAATGTGTTCTCCTGAAAGTATGTGTCCAGCTTGTGTGTTAGGAGGAGTACCTCAAAAATGTTGACCAAAGACAGCTCAGCTTTGTCTTTTGGCATCTGCAGAAAATTGAAGACAGTTGCCATGAAGAAGATGCAGAGTTTCACAATCCTCTAAGCAGGGGATGAACTCTACAACCTACAGGATGAAGTATCAAGCAAAGCCCGTGTCAGTATTGCAGTGAACAGGAGTGGAAAATTTCAAACCATTTTCTTCTGACAATACAAGCAGCAGCAGATCAGTGCCAGTGCTCTCAGCGGAAATGCCAATTTCATGCATTTTCAACCACAGCCCACAAATGCTTTATTGGTGTTCAGAAGTATTGAAAACCACAGCTACCCTCAGCCAACTCACTAGAACAATTTGTTCTCGCTTCCTTTTCCAGTAGGGGATTCTGCAATGCTTTTGTGCAATATTGGTAGAAAACTCATTGCCACAGTTGCAACTAAATGGGAAAAACTAACCAAGTGTGATTTCTAACAGTAAGATTTTGCTTAGTTAAGACCACTACAGAACATAGTGCTCTGGCACTGTAGAGGAGGCAAAAACCAGGAGCTGTGCTGCTGGCCTTGAGTCTATCTGTCTTCTGGTAAATGGTGGTCTTGCCTTCCCTCTGTTGAGGATGGACATTAATGCCTCTGTGGTGGACCACACAGATGCAGCATTTGGAGCACTGTTGGGTTTGGCCACATGCAGGTAGAGAAGGTGTCTTGAGGTGTGGGTACAGTACACAAAGCCCTGCAGATGTTCCCTGTGGCAGATAAAGCTGCTGCAGATGAGGTCACAGGCCAGAGCCACCATGCAAGTGACAAGCTGTATCCTTAGGATGAGCAGCTTCTTACATCTTGTCTCCCTTGTGGGCATTGCTGTTAGTCCAGCTGCTCCAAACAGGCGTAGAACAAGTGGTAAAACACAGAAAATTGAAGAACATGTTTTCTAAAACAATGAATTATTAAGCAAATGTCACTTCTCTGGATATCTTCCTTCTCTTATTGAACACTGTAGAAGAGCCCAGCAGGGTTGTCTGATGGGGGAACACATTTATAACAGGAGGTCACCAGAGGGGAGAGACTGTGGCAGCAAGCATTAGTGCAGGAGTGAGATACTTCTCTGAGAGGGTGGGAGAAAGCACTGCTACATGGAACATGCCTCCAAACGCAGTGCAGCCTCACCATCCTACATGTAGCTAAGTTAATGAGATACATGTGGCTGGAGCCATGGAGACAGGTCAGCCAGTGGTGTCCAGGTCATGGAAAGGAAGAAGGGCTGCAGAAGTACCTGCCAAATGTAGGAGATCCCAGCATAGTTGTCAGGAGTGTGAGGTGAGAGCTAATTTTTTGAAACTCAAACTCATACCTCAGTGGATACAATGGGACAATTTTGGTACTGTATGCAGCATAAAACAGGAATTTGGCCTGCACACATGAATTTAGCAGGGCTTTGTAAAGCATTTTGTTTTGTTTTCTTCATCTTCTGATGAATATGCTGGTGTCTGTTTCTTTAAATGAACAGCGCTGCAGGCAAAAGACATGCACAAGGGATGAGATGACCTTTAAAGAAATAAAAGTTGAGTTGTCATTATTATGTGGAAATTGTAGGGAAATGCAAGATGCCAAAAGGTTATTATCTTCAGACAGTAGTTGCAATGTTGAAATGTCCTGTCTGCTTTCACAGCCTTCACTGTAAATGATGTACACTCTGACCATTATGTATTACTTTATCTTCCTACAAAAAAAAGGACTGGACATGCACTGTCATGCAGCAGCCACCAAAAATTGATTGCAAAACTGAGAATATGTTTATGATTCATTGCTGGTTTGGAATGATTGCATTTATACTCTTTGTTCCATCTGGAATGTGGCAACTCAGAGGACATAAATTTTAAAAGGAAAGATGAAAGATTGCTTGTTAAAACTAACACTCCTTTAGAGTTCACTGAAAATGCCTACACTTTTCGTTGTTTGTTTTTGTAGATGGGGACCAGTGCAGCTCAAATCCTTGTCACTACGGTGGACATTGTAAAGATGGAATTGGTTCCTATACTTGCTCATGCTTGGATGGTTATCAAGGCAAGAACTGTGAATTTGGTAGGTTTCCACTTTAGAGAGCTATGGTGGTGAATTTCCCTAGGAGCTGAAACATACAGAGTTAACCTTTTCTTAACAAGCATTATTTGCCTCTTGGGAAAATGCATAGAATAAGATGGTAGTCAACAAAGAGTTTGAGGACAGTGCCATAAACACAAAGCACTGGTGTCTCTATAGCTGGGTAGTGTTAGAATCATAGAATCATAGAATCAGAGGATGGTTTGGCTTGAAAGGGACCTTTAAAGGCCATCTAGTCTAACCCCGTTGCAATGAGCAGGGACCTCTTCATCTTTCAGGTTGAACAGGTCAGGTTGCTCAGAGCCCCATCCAACTGTGAATGCTCTGAAGTTACACTTACTTCAAGGGAAGCCCTCTTAATTATGGTAGTGCCTCTTTACATGATCTTGAAATCCCAAAACATGATAAAACTGAGAAGCATAGGATTCTTATAGCTGAAATCAGAGAACATGTACTCCAAGTAGAAGTACAGCTTCCCTGCTCAGATCATAACAGGGAAGAACCAAACAAAGCAGATTTCAGTAGACCATGCAGACTTTTTCAGCCTTGCAGGGAATAATTTTTTGCATGTAAGTCCTTCCTGAGTCTCACTTCTGTGGCATACAGCTACAACCCTAATGATGACATTGGAGTGTGTATCAGTAACCCAGAATTAAGAGGGGTGAGCCCAGAGTAAAAGCATGTGGAACTGAAGTTCAAACATGGGACTGTGGGGAGTGATGAGGAGTTGAGTTTTTTAAGGCAGGAGGGAGGAACTGTGTGAGGATTTACCAGTATTGGGACTTCTCTATTAGTTTTTATCCATTCTTCCACCATCATTTTGTCTCTGCTTTTTTAAGCTCAGCATGACATGGACACTGGGCCCACTCTGACTTGGCAAGCATGTTTCATGCAGTGGATGTGACTGCTGTGTAAGGCATGAGCTAATGTTAGCCACTCGTGTTATTACTAAGATGTGCTTCAGGTAGTTTACAGGTGGAGATACAGATCCTATTTAAGAGTGTGGTTTACTTTGGTGAACTTCAAGACCTTCTGTCTACTCCATGTTTATTTACAGTTTTTCTCCAAACTTACCTCTTTTATAGTCATACCAAAGTACTGCAAAATAAACAATGGTGACTGTGAGCAGTTCTGCAGCATCCAAATAACTGCCCAGAAGGATGTTGTATGTTCCTGTGCAAAAGGGTATGTTCTAGCAGAGGATGGCAAACGCTGTGTTTCATCAGGTATGAAGCTATGTAATAAACTAACAGCAATGGTGGTGAGATGTGTTTCACAGTTAAAGAATGTCTTTTGAACCGTCAGGATTCTACATGACATAGATTTGACACTGAGGCCAACTGATTTGTAGTTCCAAAATCTTTAATGTGTGAGATGATGTGATGGACTTATCAAAATCCTGCTGATTTGGGACCCTTTGCAAGGTGCCTCACACAGAATTACCTGAGTAAACTCCGCTGTTGACAGGAGAAAAGTGATTGCAGTTACCATTTACTTAAACACTTACAGTCCATATAAGACAGCAGCTGACCACAACTTTTCTACTTTAGATTACAGTTAACCTAATCAAATAGTAACGGATGATATTAAATAATTACAATTAATGCTATTTACCTTTGTACTTTTAAGTGGTATTTCAACAAACCCGGGGGGAGAAAGAAGTCAACCCATGATGGTGGTTTCTATATCGTTTATAACTAATACTCACTTTCTGTCATGTGCCATATTATTCCTGAAATAAAACACTTCACTCAGTTTCCTAATTAAGATTGTTTTAGTAAGAGCAAGGACATGAATATAGCAATGTAAACAATTGAAGATGATGTTTTAAATGTTAATTACTTTGAAAATGCTATCCGGAGACTGAACCTATGGACAAGTTTTAGGACTACAGAATGGCTTTCATTTTTCAAACCATCTGGTCTTCCTTCTTTATTGCATCTACCAAGGTTTTGCTAGTGTTTTGAAAAGAGGACAGCTGCATTAACTGGTTTGTTGTGAGATGGTGCTGTCAAGGAGTTTCCTCTTGTGCTGGTGTTTCTGTCCATCTCTAATTCTAACATTCTTGTCTTAACAGTAAAGTATCCTTGTGGAAAAGTTTTTGTGAAAAGAAAAAAAAGGTCGATTATCTTACCCACTGATAATAGCAATGTAACTAGTGATGAAGATGGTCCTCCCACAAGTGCAGCAGTTTTGGAGAAGGACATTGTTACTACCACAGAAAGCCCAACCCTCCGTCCTGGCAACGAAACAGGTAGCAAGACTCCGTATGTCATTACCAGGATAGTAGGTGGTAATGAGTGTCGTCTTGGCGAATGCCCATGGCAGGTAAATCTGGTGTGCGTGCTCTCAGAACGTGTTTTGGAGGGAAAGTGTGGAATTGTTTATTTAATCTGATTGCCTTCTGAGTGTTACCCATGTAGTATGCCATTTGCAGCTGGAGGCAGCTGAACTGCTTGAACGTAGTCACTAAGATCTGCTGTTCTGCAAACTGCAGCCTTAAAATGTCAAAACGAAAGGCTTTGTGCAGTTCTAGGTGGTGCTCCTTAACCTGACATGGCAGCCAAATATCTACAGCATGGAAAGACAATGGAGACTCTGTAGCAGGACATGCCAAGCTGTAGTGTGTGCGTGTGTGCATGCAATATTAGGAGACACCTGCAGAGTGGTACATGTTGTAGTAACAATACATAGCGTGCAGAGAAACCAATTACCTGTTTATAGCTCATTGAAGTTAAACTGCTCCTCCTAATTCTGCACTTACCTCCTTTCTTTTGCAGGCTGTTCTGTTAAACGAGGAAGGGGAAGAGTTTTGTGGTGGAACTATTTTGAATGAAAATTTCATACTAACTGCAGCTCATTGCATGAACCAATCTAAGGAAATCACAGTTGTTGTTGGTAAGTGGTTATTTATTTTCCTCCTGTGATGTTTGAGCATGTGACTAATCATCCCTGCTCTAAATCCTGTGTGACATGGACTCACATTACTTTATTTGTTATGGTTTGTTACTTTGTTGTTGTTGTTGTTTTGCTTTTGTAATTTCTTGTGGGAATCCTGCTTTGTAATGACAAGGGCAGCTGATGTGGAAGGTGATATTGGTGCATCCCTTTCTTCTTTGCTAGCTAGCAGGAAGTGATGAAGAGCAAATGTTCTAGAAGTGTTGGCTACTATTGTGTTTATCAGAGTAGTGCTTCTTCAGAAAGCTTGTAATTCCTGGCATATCTAAAGCATACAGACTTGCTTCTGCAGGAATACTCAGGAAAGCTATGACACATTGACTAGAGGAAGAAGAAGCAAACTCAAATCACAACTGCTTCAATTCTGAGGCATGACACCAGAAGATCACAGCTTTGTATTTGCACTGTTTCAGTCTGGACCCAGACCAGTTTCTCCTCCCGGATAGAAGCCAAGCTCAAGCTCCTGTGAGAGCTTCCAACCTAAGTTCCATTAGCTCAGCTGAATCAGCCTTTCTGTAAACTGATAGAAAAATCTCCACAGACAAAAGCTCGAGACTGAAACTGATCCAGGTGCTGTTAATAAATATTGCGTCACATTTCTGTGTTTCCTTGGTACGGTACAAAGTCTTAGGCAAAGTGTTAGGAATGGGTATACTGCTGTCCTCCTTTATCAAGGTTGTTCTTAGTTTCTTATACTGTCTCCATATTAATGACCCTTTTCATAATCTTGTACAGGTGAAGTGGACAGAGAAAAGAAGGAACAGTCTGAAACGATGCATACTGTGGACAAAATACTTGTTCACACTAAATACATTGCTGACACTTATGATAATGACATAGCTTTAATAAAGCTGAAGGAACCTATCAAGTTTTCCGAGTATGTTATTGCAGCGTGCCTCCCAGAAGTAGACTTTGCTAATGAAGTTCTGATGAACCAAAGGTCTGGGATGGTTAGTGGCTTCGGACGCGAATTTGAAGGTGGACGACTATCCAAAAAACTGAAAGTGCTTGAAGTCCCCTATGTTGATAGGAACACTTGCAAGCAATCCACAAACTTTGCAATAACAGAAAACATGTTCTGTGCTGGTTATGAAACAGAGCAAAAAGATGCTTGTCAAGGAGACAGTGGAGGTCCCCATGTAACCAGATATAAGGATACTTACTTTGTTACTGGAATTGTTAGCTGGGGAGAAGGATGTGCAAGGAGAGGCAAATATGGTGTCTATACCAAGATTTCCAGGTTCTTACGCTGGGTAAGAGGGGTCATGAGAAAAAACTTGTAGTGTCCTGGCTCTTGATCGTTCTGTTAGCTAACAAGCTGAGTTTCTGTAATGGAAACTTTATTTTTTTTTTCCCCTCCTCTGCTAAGCTTGTTTTGAGAGCTGATCCCTTACGGTCATGGTGCTGCTTCTTTTTGTTTTGTTCCTGGCTTTAAGCATGTATATCCAGACTGCTGATGTTATTTTGAATTTGTGCAATGAGGGACTTTCCCTAAACAAAAATGGTCACTCAGTGGGGTCTTTTGTTGCTTCTTTGGCTATTTTTACATTGCTATTTAGTTTCCTGTCTGTTTGCCCAAGTGCAGAGGCTCCTGCACATAGTATGAGCCTCCACTGGTAATGGTGAAAGGGAGAAGGACAGGACTTCGGTTAATCCTCACATTGCAGCCAGCTGGCTCAGTAGGGAGTTTTTGTTATTACCAGAGCTGCAGATACCTGCAGATGTATTTAGAAGATTAAGGGAGCAGGGAAGCTTGCTTAGTAACAACTGAGACACAAGGAAGTATTCAACATGTGATGCTAAATAACCACATGCTCCACAAAATTGCCTGCTTAGGTTACAGCAGCTAATTAAAATGGAGTTTTGCTTTATATGGATTGTACTTCACTTCAGTTTAATTTGAACACTTCTGCTCATCAGAAAGAAAAACAAACGTGCATGTTCACTGCGTTGTGTATCACGTTCTGGACTGTGTATGGCTGAGGATCGGAAAGCTCCTTGCATGTGGAGTTGTTCCAGGTGTTTCTGTAAGGTGCAATATTGATGTACACCAACATTTGAAATAAAACATTATTTCTTTCTTATTCTTGTTCTTTTTCTTTTTTTTTATTTATTCCCTCCAGTCAGCTTACAAATACATGAAGACAAAGTCTCATCTGAGAGTGAAAATGAAAGTCCTTAAACAAACAGGTGTGACAGATTTCACCTGCCTTATGTCAAGGCTGATGAGGAGTTAGGGAATGGAGGGAGGTAATTAAAAGGCTTTCACTGGCCTAGAAGTTCATAAATATTCAAAAGCTCATAAGTTAGATGCCAAGGTACAGATTTTCTTTCAAAGGGGCAAATTCAACCGGGGACTTCCCACACATGGTCAGTTCAGGTATTATGATCTAATCTGTGCTGTAAGGTTTCCAGGCAGAAGCTCTGCATTCTGACAGATTTTTTATGACGTATAGCGGTTTTCCTCCATGTATTCTTTAAACATTCTCAGCTTCAGTCCTAGTTACAGAAATCATTATTAAAATTACAACAGCAGGAACAGATGAGAGTGATCTGGTGCAACTCCACACTCAAAGGAAGGCCAGCATCGAAGTTGCAGAGGTTGCGCAGGGACTGGTCCTGTCAAGTTTTGAAAAACCAGAGGCAGAGATTTTCTTACCCTTTGAGCAACCTGTTCCTGTGGTTTTTAGCACTCTCATGGATAAAATTTCTCATGTCCAACTGGAATCTTCCTTGCTGCAATGTCTGACTGCTGTCTCAACTTCTTTCTTTGGGCACCTCTTGGTTGGCCTTGTCTTTGCTGTAATCCTCATTGAGGTAGTGGAAGACTGCAGTTAGATCCCCCATCTCTCTCCCTGGTGGTACAAACCCAGACCCCTCAGCTTTTTATTGTACATCATGTGCTCTAGGCCCATAACCATCCTGATGGCCTTTCCAAGGCTCCTCCGGTCTGTTATGCTCCTCTGTTTTCTGAGGTACACTGAACTTCACCAGACACCTACTCCATATCAATTAGGGTTTGAGCTGGTACTGGCTGGTTTCGTACAGCAGGTGCTGCAAGCAAACCAGGTTGAAAAACTAGAAATACAAACCTGCAGAGCAGCAAGGTATTGCTGCAGTCAGCAGTAAATGCGGGCAGGAAGGATGGCAGGTCAGTTACACAAGCTTGATGGTCTCCACCTGTATTAGTGTCACAGTTTAGCACCAAATTGGAACACTCTCGATTCACCCCCCCTCCCTCTCCTCCCCCAAGGTAGGGAAAGAGGGAGAAAAATGAGAAAGAGAGGTTTTTTGGGTTGAAAAGTGAAACAGATTGGTTTTAATCATTAGTGATAAGGGAATATATATATATTTGTAAAGGGATGTGCAACACCCGATCCCCTCCCTCCTCCCCCAGCGACTCTCACAGCAACTCTTCTCCCTGGTGACTCCCAGCTGAAGGGGGGAGTGTCCGGGCGCACGGACGGGGCCCTCGGGTGTCGGCTGGGAAGAAAAATGGAAAAAAGAGAGAGGGAGACAAAGAGAGGGTGATAGAAGCGACAGTAAGCAGAAAAGTGAGTGGAAAAGGAAAAAGAGAGGCTTGACTTCCGTGATGTCTTAACCTATACTGAAAGCCAAATAGAGAAAATATTATGAGAAGGGAATATTGTGATTTGCTGATCCTGCCTTCGGTCTAATCTGCTCCCCCGTAGGGGGTGAGGCTGCAGACAGTCAGAAGTGACCTTGGTTGTTATCAATCCACTGGCACTGCTAAAAAAAGTTATTATCAGTCCACTGGGGCTGCTGAAAAGTACACTGAAAGAAAAAAAAAAATCAGCAAAGAGCTTCACCCTGGCTCAAACCAAAACAATAAACCCTCATCAGTCTTACATTAATGTTTGTTCAGCAATGTTTTGTTCCCTGACTTCTTCTGTCCGCTGGATTCCTGTTTGTACCTTCTCAGCCCTTCCTTGTCCCATGGTCACTGGGCTCCATCAGGGTGAAACATCCCTCTTCAAAGCAACAACCTCAGGCCTATGTGCTACCAAATCATATTTATTTTCTCATGCTAAGGGCATTCTACTTCAGTGAAGCTTGGGAACTGAAGTGAAACTCAGGCTGGACTTCATAAGATGTTGAGGTGGCTGAGGGGAGGACCTTCCTCTGGCAATGAAGCCAGTTGCTGGGTTTTACCCGCTGATGTGTATACACATCTTTGACAATCCAAGCAGCACCTGGGGAGCAGACAGAGAGCTGGTTTAACAGATGAGCATGCAAGAGGGTGATGAAAGTCCATATTTGTGTGTCTGCAATGCGACCGTGCTTAGAAAAGAAGTGTCATTATTCTGCAGAGTAGGGGAGACTTTGTCCTTGGACTTTGCAATCAGAGATTATTTGCCTTTTACCAACAAAACTGGTTCCTAGAGAACCTTTCATCCTGTGCCATGGTGCCTACAGTGCCTGAGCACTAGGGCTTCATATTTATTCCTCATTCTGTAACAAGAGTCCCTGCCATGCTGAGAGGATGTGAGTGAAACATCGCTTGTGCCTTGGCCTCCTACCAAAGCCTGTAACCAACTCTAAGGCTTGCAAGAAAAGAAAGAATGAAAGCACACTTGTTATGTAGACTCATTGTTCTGGGGTAATTTCACATATCGAAATTTGAACAGAATATAAAATCCAGGCAAGAGGGTCCCTTGCATGTATTGCTTGAAGGAGCCTTGACCAGCATGCCAAGAATAATAGAGGTAGACTTGATCCCTTGCTGGCTCAGTGAGCTGGGCTGGATGATCCTGGTGGTCTTGCCAGCCCCTGTTTTCTGTGCTTCCAGGTGAGCAACACAAGCAAAGGGTCACGGTCATGGTCGTGCAGTTGTGTCCTGTGCTGGCACATAAACAACAGGCAAGGTTTTCTTTCCTCTTTGCTGCTCCCTGACACAGGTGACCCACCTGATAGGGCTGTCTTCTGTAGGCAGGCCCTGTCAACAGCTGACTCCATGGAGTAGTATGAGCCAAAAAAAAAAATATTTTTGAAATAAAAAAAAATCTCATCCAGAATAAGGTGGAAATTGATGAATTTGGGGAAGTATGGCCTGGCTTGGTGCTTGTGACAGAAACTGGATTCTGTGTCCCAGAGGTACTATCCAGCTTGCTGCATCTGTACAGGATAGCTGCTTACCAGTTCCACCGAATTCCAAGGCTTAACCTACCAGCATGACAATACATTTCACCCTACCTAAAGCGCTTTGAACTTCAGTGGTTTGGAATAAAAGAGACCAAAACTTGTGCAATACCATATAGGCCAAATTTTCACTCTTGGTTTTTCTTGTCCTGATCAGCTCTGTGCTTTACTTGCTTCCTAAGGCACTGCCAGAGCTGGAAGGCAACATCTCTGTAATACACTTTCTGAGCTCTGCAAATTTGGTGCCCTGAGCTACTTCTCACTTCCGGGCCACTTTCCTGCTTCTGTCCAGTTTGCAGGAGGCACAAAGCTCTGGTTTTCGTTGCTCTGCCTTACTTGGGGCACGGGCAACAGCCAGATCACTTACTCTAGCTCCTTGCTACCTGGCTGGTAAAGCTCTTTTAGGGAGGCTTTGTCCATATTTCCTAAGTACATATAGCCACACACAGTGGCCAGGAAGCAAGGGAATAGCCATAAACCATGGTCCTACAGAGGAGACCACCAAGTGGCAGCCTGGTATCTGGATTTCAGTAGCATAACCAAGTTTAACCATGCAACTGCATGTTATTCTGCTGAAGCAGAACCTGCCCTGGTGTATGGACTCCCCTCTTCCTGAGGTGTCTGAAATACACAGATGTCACAGCCTCGGTGGCAAACCCAGCTCCACACTGCCCATGCAGGAAAGAGGGGCTTTGCTCACTCTAGGCTCCTGCAAGCAAGCTATCAGGGTGGCAGTGCTGCAGCACAGTGGCCTTTTTCTGTTTTAACATTGTCCTCTGCTGACGTTGAGCCCAGGCTTTGCTCTTAGAGGTTTTGTTTTCTCATAAGTTAATGACCTTTGCATTGCAGCGTTTCTCATTTAGCAGCTACGCCCACGCCCTGCAGAGAAATCGTGGGCAGATGCACAGTGAGCTTGGACAATGGCAATGGCAGGTCATCGTGGGACAGTGTGGCTTCTTCCTGTTGTCCTCCTTTTCCTTCAGATGGTGCAGACAGGTACAGCCTTTGCTTTAACTTGGCTTTCTGCTGCTTTGTCAAAACCACGCAAGTAATTATTTGCCATTATTTGTGCTTTGTGGACCAGGGTGACATGAGTGAAAACCTGGGGTGTGGGTTTTTTTTGCTTTCTCACCCATCTTGCTCCCATTTGTCTGGCACAGTGCAAGAATATCCAGGGCTTAGTCACTAGAGGAATACCATTTTGGACTGACTCAATTGCATCAGTGTAAAATACAGGGTTAATGTCAGTATGCAGGGCTTTCAAACTGACAGCACATGCCACGTGCTATTCTTTATGTCCTCAAGAGATGTGATCATTAAATAATCCTTACTGTCCATTCATAAGCTATTGGGTGACAAAATGAACTCCACAAGGTTTAACAATGCAGAGGGGAACCAGAACCCCACACTGTCACCCACTGTGCTTGTCTAAGTCTCAACAAAATCATCACATCTCCACTTGAGGAAGCACCCCACCTGTCTTTGAGGTTGAAGCCTGAGATGCTTCTCTACAGAGTAAATGTGTGAATCATGCTGCAGACATTATGCATGCTTTGTAGTTTAATTTTGCTATAAAAGTCTTGTGGTGATTACAGATGACTGGTTGGACACAGCTGAATAAACACCTGAGTCACCCACATTACAAGAGCTGGGAGTTAGAGGGAGATTTTGACATCCCAGAGATGAGGTGGGAAGGTACTTGGTGGGACGTGGGTTGCCCTGAGAATCTTCAGGATATTTCAAGGAAAATTTTCTCATACAAACATGTAGAAAACACTTTTGAGTGCACTTGTCTACCTTTGGTTTTAATCAGCAGACTAGAAGTGGCTGACAATACAAAGACTAAAGATTACTTTAGTAAAAATAACTGTAAAATGACAAAGCTCATGAAGGAAGCAAAGGAAAAGAACAAGAGAATAAAATGAATGTATCTTTTAAAAGAGAAAGATCTGGCTACTTCTAAAAAAACCCGTAAAAACCCAAAGTGTTTAAGGCACATGTTCAAACTATTCCAAGGTTAAGAAAGGACAGGAGGATTAATTAAAATAATGAGCTCCTTCATTACCTAACCTCTAGAAGAAAGTATAGAAAAATAGATCTGTAGAAAATAATTTGAAACATCCTGGCATAGAACCAGAAAAGCAAAGGAGTAAACACAATAAGATAAACATTATGTGATATGGAGTGCAAGGCTTCACACAGGTGAGCCTGTGGACCTCTGATATTAGGTATTTTCCACAGTGACATGCATGCAAAATGTAAGAGTGTTTACTCACTGCATTTTTAGCTCATTCCAGACTGCAAAGACTACCCTAAGTTGAGATAGAGTTCAGGACAATCTTGTGAAATTGGAACAGCCTCCAACATAAATAGGAGGCAATTCAGTAAACACAAAACCAAAATTCTACCCTCCGACCCGTGATACACAACCAAGGAAATATGTAAAATATATAATAAAAGCAAGAAATCGCCTCCATTTTCACAAGGATGAACATCTAGGGCAAGAAATGGTGGGATCACATGACCCTGAGGGACACTCAGGTTAGATATTAGGAAACACTTTTTAGATGTTATAAGAGCCATTAAGGAGCCAATAAGGCTGAGTGGGTGAGTTGTAGAGTCTCATCGTGAGTCTGCAGGAACAGGTTAGACAGCATCTGTTAGGACTGGTTTACCCCTCCTTGCTCTCACACTGTTAGTGCTGGGAAGAGCTCTACCATACTGCCTACCATCTTCCAGTGCCAGGGACTGAGCTAAGATGAGCAGTATGAGCCATAAACAGATGGAAAAGGAATATTCCAAGGATCTATCAAGAGTCCAATACTTCATTTATTACCGATACTTTATTTGTTGTTCATTTTGGCCTCTTACCAACACCCATGTTCATCTTTGCCTTAGTACAATAGCCATTCTGGTGAGTTCTTTTGCCCTCAAATAGCTGCCAGCTATAGCTGGGAAACACAACATGAGATGTAAAATAAAAGTGGTCTACCTGATGTTGACAGTTTGCCATTTTAAAAACACTGATAGTTACAACTGTTTTTATTACTAACTAAGGCAGGAATTGCACAGAATTTCCCCAAATGGAGGGGAGGGGAGGGGTGACTAGTGCTTGCAAGAGAGTTTTTCTGAGCTGCTTGTGCTTTTATGAAATCACCATGAATTTTTAACCTGCCCATAAATGTGTCTCCTTTGCAGTCATATCAAATGCATGCAAGGTGAACAACTGGGAACTGTGAGCAGTTCTGCAAAGCTGAAGATGAAGGAGTTGTGTGTTCCTGTGCTGCTGGCTATGCCCTGGGCAATGACAACAAAACCTGCATTCCTATAGGTAGGAAGTCACACTTGAAGTCCATTCTCTGGGAGTGAACTCATCACATCTTCACCACAGTTGGGAATTGCTGGTGTGTTGCAGTGCCATTGAAGCATAAGGAATAATGTTAACTGCTCACAACTGCTCACGCCTTTCACGTGGTTTCCTTGAAGTGTTACCAACAGAGATAATCAGATCTTAGCTAAAGGTCATAATTTAAGTAACATCAAATTGTGCAACTGTGAGCAATGTTTATAGGCAAAAATAGCTCAAAGAAATGTCCCATGCAAGTCAGTATGTTCTCAGAGTGGACTACAAAACCTAAGTCCCAGCAGAGATGAAGCCTTACAAGAAACCAGTGGTTGCAATGGGGCTCAGCTTCCCCTTCTCTCACAGGCTGAAACAGGCCTCTCATACTTCAGGCGATTTTGTTAGAAAGGAATGGGTTAGTTTTATCATTGGTGAAACTTGGTGTCTATTTTCAAAGCCTCCAGGGTGTGATGAACGCCTACAGATGCAAACAAGTAGGAACTCAAGAAACTTCTCCCTTTTTCAAGATAGAGTTCACAAGGACTCATTATAATTTCAGTGGTAATGACATAATGTGATTGCAGTTATATCTCAGTTGCTTATCCTCAAATGTCACTTGTTCCATTTAAAAATAATACCTTCCTTTCTACTTTCTTCTAAAAGTTAGGTTTCTTGCAATTAACTCATAGTAATCTAATACATGGATAACTGCTGACATTGAATGTAAACCCATCAGTTTTGTCTTCAGAGAAAGTGAACATTATCAATTATTACTCTTAATACATTCTTCTGTCTCATAATATTTGTTATAATGTCCTTTGTATTTTAATACCAAATTGCTGTCATGCACTTATAATTCCTAATATCACAGAATCACAGAATCACCAAGGCTTGAAAAGACATTTAAGATCATCAAGTCCAGCCTATGACCAACACCACCACACCATCTAGACCATGGCACTAAGTGCCACATCCAGCCTTTCCTTGAACACATCCAGGGATGGTGCCTCCACCACTTCCCTGGGAAGTCTATTCCAATGTCTAATCACCCTCTCCGTGAGGAAATACTTCCTAATATCAAACCTAAACCTCCCTTGGAGCAGCTTCAGGCTATGCCCTCTTGTCCTGTCACCAGTTGCCTGGGAGAAGAGCCCAGCCCCAACCTGACTACAACCTCCCTTCAGGTAGTTGAAGAGAGTGATAAGGTCCCCCCTGAGTCTCCTCTTCTCCAGGCTAAACAACCCCAACACCCTCAACCTCTCCCTATAAGACTTTCCCTCTAGTCCTTTCACCAGCCTTGTTGCTCTCCTCTGGACCTGCTCCAGCACCTCAACGTCCTTCTTGAAGTGAGGGGCCCAGAACTGGACACAGTACTCAAGGTGAGGCCTCACCAGTGCTGAGTACAGGGGGAGAATTACATCCCTACTCCTGCTGGCCACACTATTCCTGATACAAGCCAGGATGCCATTGGCCTTCTGGGCCACCTGAGCACACTGCTGGCTCATGTTCAACCAGCTGTCCACCAGTACTCCCAGGACCCTCTCTGCCAGGCTGCTCTCCAGCCACTCTTCCCCCAGCCTGTAGCGCTGCCTGGGGTTATTGTGGCCAAAGTGCAGGACCCTGCACTTGGTCTTGTTGAATTTCATGCCGTTGGCCTCGGCCCATCAATCCAGCCTGTCCAGGTCCTCCTGCAGCCTCTTTCTACCCTCTGGCAGATCAACACTCCCGCCCAGCTTGGTGTCATCTGTGAATTTACTGAGGGTGGACTCAATCCCCACATCCAGGTCGTCAATAAAGATATTGAATAGGACTGGCCCCAGTACTGATCCCTGGGGGACACCGCTGGTCACCGGACGCCAGCTGGATGCAGCTCCATTCACCATCACTCTCTGGGCCCGGTCATCCAACCAGTTTTTGACCCAGCGAAGGGTGCACCTGTTGATGCCATGGATCACTAACTTCTCCAGGAGGATGCTGTGGGAGACTGTGTCAAAGGCCTTGCTGAAGTCAAGGTAGACCACATCCACAGCCTTCCCCTCATCCACTAGTCAGGTCACCCAGTCATAGAAGGAGATGAGATTAGTCAGGCAGGACCTTCCTTTCCTAAACCCATGTTGGCTGGACCTGATCCCCTGGTTGTCTTCCACATGCCACTTGATGGCACTTAGGATGATCTGTTCCATAACCTTGCCAGGCACCGAGGTCAGGCTGACAGGCCTATAGTTCCCCAGATCCTCCTTTCAGCCCTTCTCGTGGATGGGCGTCACATTGGCCAACCTCCAGTCATCTGGGACCTCCCCAGTGAGCCAGGACTGGTGATAAATGATTGAGAGCGGCTTAGCCAGTTCTTCCACCAGCTCCCTCAGCACCCTAGGATGAATCCCATCCTGACCCATGGACTTGTTGGGATCTAAGTGGCACAGCAGGTCCCTAACTACTTCCTCCTGGATTACAGGAGGGGCATTCTGCTCCCCATCCCTGTCTACCAACTCAGGAGCCCAGTTGTCCTGAGGGTAGCTAGTCTTTTTTTTAAAGACTGAGGCAAAGAAGGTGTTAAGCACCTCAGCCTTTTCCTTGTCCTCCGTTACTAAGTTCCCCTCCTCATCCAATAAGGAATGAAGATTTTCCCTGACCCTCCTTTTGTTATTAATGTATTTATAAAAGCATTTTTTATTATCCTTTACAGAGATGGCTAGTTTAAGTTCTAGCTGGGCTTTTGCATCTCTGATTCTCTTCCTACATGACCTTACAATATCCCTAAATACTTCCTGATTCACCTGCCCTTTTTTCCAAAGTTGATACATTCTTTTTTTATTCCTGAGTTCTTGTAACAGAACACTTAGCTCAGTTTCCCAATTAGAAAAGTTTTAAAAACAGCAAGCACACGAAAATAATTATGCCAACAATGGAAGCTGTTTAACTTTTAAATACTTTGAAAATGCCGGACCAATTTGCCCACTTGCCTAAAATGGGCAAATTTTAGAACTGGAAAGTTGTATTAATTTTTCAGCCATTCTGGTCCCCCTCCTTTTTGCATTTGCAAAGTTGTTCTTAATATCTTGAAAAATCTTGCAGAGCCAACCCTGATAAGGACACCTGCATGTCTAATTTGATTGCAAAAGGCTGCTGCCAAGGAGTTTTTCTTGAACCGTTGCATGAGTTTCTCTCATTTTCATGAAGAGCTGATTTCCGGAAGAGTTGTTTTCCTCTCCTATGGAGAAAGGCTGAGAGAGCTGGTGTTGTTCAGCCTAGAGAAGAGAAGGCTCCAGGGAAACCTCATTGTGGCCTTTCAATTCTTAAAGAGGATCTATAAGAAAGATGGGGACAAACTTTTTAGCAGGGCCTGTAGCAATAAGGGGTAATGGCTTTAAACTAAAAGAGGGTGGTTTTAGACTAGATACAAAGAAAAAAAATTTTACTATGAGGATGGTGAAGTAGAGGTTGCCCAGAGAGGCGACAGATGTCCCATCCCTGGAAACATTCAAGGTCAGGTTGGATGGGGCTCTGAAAAACCTGGTCTAGTTGAAGATGTCCCTGCTTATTGCAGAGGGGTTGGACAAGATGACCTTTAAAGGTCCCTTCCTGAACTATTCTATGGTTTTATAATTCAGGACAGCACAGGCACTGTGCCCACCAGAGATGGAAGACCATGGTTCTTCACATCCTATAAACTTGCTTAAATCAGCAAGAAAGGTAGCTCTGAGCTGAAATGAGGACTGATAACATCAGCTGAGTCTTCACAGCTGTTCGCTGTGAATGCCTTGCTCTCAGTATCCAACACGTGCCTCCAAGTCCCAGTACCATCCAGACATCAAGTATTAGCATTTTGGTTTTGCCTTCTCAGTAAAGTTCCCATGTGGTAAGCTTCAGAGAAATCAGGAAGCTGGTTGAGAGAAAGCCACAGGAACCACAGGAAGTGCAGATGCTCATCCTGAAAGTGTGGAAACCACTGAGGCCCCGAGCAGCCATCCAGAGGTCACCGTGGAGGCTGGTGGTTTACCCAGCACACCCCCATGGCAGGTAAGGTGCCCTTGTCCTGAGGTGTTTAATACCTGACCCTGCTCACCAGGACCGGCAGCAATTTACTCTTCATTGTACTCATCCCTGTTTGCTAAAGGGACCTAGCTTGATTTGAGAAAGACTTCCCTGCTGCCAACATTTTTTGTGGTCCTTCCACTCTCCTGAATACTGTGTAGAAGCACAGGTCTCCTACTGTCACAGTTTGGCTCTGGGTTGATAGTCAAACCAATAACAATAATGCTCTCAGTCCCACCCCCCCCACACCAAGGTAGGGAAAGAGGGAGAAAAAATGAGAAAGAGAGGCTTTCTGGGTTGAGAAGTGAAACTGATTTTAATCATTAGTGATAAGGGAATATATATATGTAAAGGGATGTGCAACACCCCATCCCCTCCCTCCTCCCCCAGTGACTCTCACAGCAACTCTTCTCCCTGGTGACTCCCAGCTGAAGGGGGGAGTGTCCGGGCGCACGGACGGGGCCCTCGGGTGTCGGCTGGAAAGAAAAATGAAAAAAAAGAGAGAGGGAGACAAAGAGAGGGCGATAGAAGCGACAGTAAGCAGGAAAGTGAGTGGAAAAGGAAAAAGAGAGGCTTGACTTCCGTGATGTCTTAACCTATACTGAAAGCCAAATAGAGAAAATATTATGAGAAGGGAATATTCTGATTTGCTGATCCTGCCTTCTGTCTAACCTGCTTCCCCATAGGGGGTGAGGCTGCAGACAGTCAGAAGTGACCTTGGTTGTTATCAGTCCACTGGTGCTGCTAAAAAAAGTTCACTGAAAGAAAAAAAAATCAGCAAAGAGAAAGTTCGCTTCACTCTGGGTCAAACCAGGACACCTACCATGAATGACCCTATGCCTCTGTTTCAGCATCAAGCAAATGCTGAGAGGGGGAGGCCAGGAGAGATTATGGTTGCAGATATGGAATGCAGGGCAGTGTGAGGCACAGGACCCCTTCCCTGCCAGCCACCCTGTTACTTGCATTGCAGCATGGAGGTATCAGAATAGTCTGAGTTCCTGTTGTGACCAAGATTAAAGTGAAACAAAAAAAACCCCAAAACCCACTAGGAACAGTGGAGGAACTGTTCTACGGGAAAGCTATGACATAGTGGCAATTACAGAAACTTGGTGGGATGAATCCTATGACTGGGGTGTGGCTATTGAAGGCTACAAGCTGTTCAGAAGGGACAGGAGAGGAAGAAGGGGTGGAGATGTTGCCCTCTGTGTAAAGAATTGGATAGAGTGTGAAGAGTTGTCCCTAAAGAATAGCCATGAGCAGGTTGAAAGCTTATGGGTAGGAATTAGGGATTGGGACAACAATGGGAGTCTTTGTCATTGGAGTCTACTACAGGCTGGCTGATCAAGTGGAGCCTACTGATGAAGCCTTCTTACTCCAGCTCGAGGAGACATCGCGATCGCAGGCTCTCATCCTGCTGGGGGATTTCAACCATCCCGACATCTGTTGGAAAAGTAGCACAGCAAGCTGTAGGCAATCCAGGAGATTCCTGGAGTGCCTCGATGACGACTTCTTAATACAAGAAATGGACAGCCCTACCCGAGGGGATGTGTTATTGGACCTGATGGTCACAAATACAAGTGAACTCCTCAGGGATGTCAAAGCTGAAGGCAGCCTGGGCTGCAGTGATCATGCTCTAGTGTAGTTCACTGTCCTAAGGAGTATGAGGCACATGAAAAGCATAGTCAGGACTCTACATTTTAGGAAAGCAAACTTCCAGCTCTTCAAGGAATTAGTAAGTAGGACCCCATGGGAAATGGCCCTCAGGGACAAGGGAGCAGAACAGAGCTGGCAGATCTTTAAGGATGCTTTCCATAGGGTGCAAGAGATCTCAATCCTCAGGTGTAGGAAATCGGTCAAGGAAGGCAAGAGACCAGCATGGCTAAGTCAAGACCTGCTGGTCAAACTAAAAGGCAAGATGGACCTACACAGGCAGTGGAAGTGGGGACAGGTATCATGGGAAGAGTATAGGGATGTTGCCCAGTTGTGCAAGGATGAAGTCAGGAAGGCCAAGGTGCAGCTGGAGCTGAACTTGGCAAGGAATGTAAATTAAAACAAGAAGGGCTTCTACAGGTATGTAAACCAGAAAAGAAAGGTTAAAGAAAGTGTACCCCCCGATGAGCAACAGTGGTGAACTAGTAACAACAGATGAGAAGGCTGAGATTCTCAACAACTTTTTTGCTTCAGTCTTCACTGGCAACCCCCTCCTCACGGCTCTCAAGATGATGGCCCACAGGACAAAGACCAGGGAGACAAAGTCTCTCCCACTGTAAGCAAAGATAAGGTCTTTGGTCTTCAGGACAGCCAGCATGGCTTTACTAGGGGCAAATCCTGCCTGACCAATCTAGTGGCTTTCTACAATGGAATGACTGCATTAGCGGACAAGGGAAGACCTATGGGCGTCATCTATCTGGACTTCTGCAGGGCCTTTGACACAGTCCCCCATAACATCCTTCTCTCTAAGTTGATGAGATATGGGTATGATGGGTGGACTGTTCAGTGTATAAGGAATTGGCTGGATGGTTGCATCCAGAGGACAGTGGTCAGTGGCTCAATGTCCAGATAGAAGATAGTGACAAGTGGTGTCCCTCAGGGGACATTGCCACCAATGTGCAATTGCAGCCCAGAAGGTCAACTGCATGGCCAGCAGATCAAGAGAGGTGATTCTGCCCCTTTACTCTGCCCTGTTGAGACCTCACCTGGAGCACTGTGTCCAGCTCTGGAGCCCCCAGCACAAAAAGGATGTGGACCCATTGGAGCATGTCATGGGCGTGGAGCATGTTGGAGCATGGAGGAGGGCAAGGAAAATGATCAGAGGACTGGAGCACCTCTCTTACGAAGACAGGCTGAAGGAGTTGGGGTTGTTCAGCCTGAAGACGACTTGGGAGGGACCTTACAGTGACCTTCCAATACCTGAAAGGGGCCTATAAGAAGGCTGGGGAAGACCTGTTCACTAGGACATGTAATGACAGGACAAGGGGTAATGGTTTCAAGCTAGAGAAGGGTAGATTTTTGCTTGGACATTAGGAAAAAATTCTTTAATATGAGAGTGATGGATCACTGGAACAGGTTGCCTAGAGAGATGGTGGAGGCCCCATCCCTGGAGATGTTCAAGGTCAGGCTTGATGGGGCTCTGAACAATCTGCTCTAGTGTAAGATGTCCCTGCTTATTGTAGGGGGGGTTGGACTAGATGACCTTTAGAGCTCCCTTCCAACCCAAGACATTCTATGATTAGCTTAAAAAATAACAACCAAAAACTGTTGTTAAAATAACTCAATGTACATGCTCAGCTTTGAGCAAGGAAAAAGGTCTGTCCTAACAAGTTTCCCCTTGTGGTGGCTACACCTCAGTGGAACTCTCACCACCTCTGAATGAAGGATGCCTTTGGCAGAAAATACAAGTGAAACGGTCTACTTTAAGGAAGATGTATGTTTTTGTGCTTTGTCTTTCTGCTCTCTCTTTACAGGCAGTTCTACTATCAGATTATTATAATGCATGGTTTTGTGGGGGGACAATTCTGAATGAATAGTTTAATACTTACTGGAGCTAGTTGTGTTCTTGTTGGTAAGTGCTTCTCATGTTGCTCTTTACTACAAAAATAAGAAACTGTCCTGTGTTCTAGTCTTGATTTGCAAGACACTGAACTCCTCTAGAGTATTTCTAACCCTCTAGTTATCTCTCACTGCCTCATGTTGTCCCTTGACTAACATTGAAATATATGTTCAACTTTGTTGAATGGACAGTTTCATTAAGCTTGGCTTAGCCTAATGTACCTTGCATATGATAGAAGCCAAGTATAAAATGGAAAGGTATGTGGGCAAGTAAGGCTGAGCTGATGCAGTTAAACTAGTCTAACATTACACCTTCATGCAATTTCCTGTGTTGGCCAAACCTTGAAGAATTCCAAATGCCTCATTCACATGTTACCAATAACTGTTTTGACAGCAGGTAGATAATAATCTGAGACAGTTCCATAGTTGAAACCACAAATCTATTATTTATTACTGTCATTTATGAAAAAGTACACAGCCTACAATAGTAAGGTAAAAATGGTGTTTGCTTAAACTCCAATTGGCTGTCCATTTAATTTTGAAAGAGATTTCATACAAATTGATAAAGAATAAATATATCTAAATTCCTAAGTTTTTGTATGCAGAATGTTAAAGTTTTAAAAGACAATTAATATCTATTTCCTGTTTAAGTCTGTTTGACTATGTTGCTCTACTAATGAGAAGGGCAAGATCCTTCTCTTCTGTGTTGAGGCTTTTGGTTGTAGATCATGAGTGCCACTGGTCATCTTGTAATGAAGTCTGAAACATTATATCAAAGTTTTCACTGAGAGCATTGTTCTGACAGTGAAGTTCTGATTTTCTACTTGCCTGGCATTTTGGCAGCCCTTTAAACCTCTCCGAAATGAATATTAAATGCTACAGCATCAGGATATAGGACTGGTCTATTTTATTTGTACAGTACAATGCCTAGACAAAGTGCAAGGAACTTTGGTCCCTTCTCGTATTGAGATGCAGTTTAGACTTGTTGGTATTGTCTTATTAACAACAACTTTACTAATTTGTCATAGGGATGGTGGACGAAGATAAGGAAGAGCCAAGCAGAGCAAAGCACAGAGTGGAAAAAATAATTGCACATGCTGACTTTGATAGAGAAACTTTTGACAGCAACATAGACCTTCTCAAATTAGATGAACCAATCACATTTTCTGAGAATGTTATCCCAGCATGCCTTCCAGAAGAACACTTTGCTAACAATGTTCTGATGAACCAAACATTTGGAATTGTCAGTGGCTTTGGGAACACATTTGAAAACACACAGCCAGTCAAAAGAATGAAAGTGCTCCTTATGTGGACAGGGGCACTTGCAAGCTTGCCCTTTATAAGCAAGTCACAAAAAACATGTTCTGTCCTGGTTATGATAAAGATGGAAAAGATGTCTGCCAAGGAGATGGAGGAGGCCCAATACAAGGGTGCTTACTTTGTTACTGGTATCATCAGCTGGGGAGAAGTGTGTGGAAGGCAAGGGAAATATGGCATGTACACCAAATTGTCAAAAGTTCCTACCCTGGATAAGAAGTGTTTTGGCAGCAAACTCTTCACAGTATGACATTTAATCAACCTAATTGTCCCAGCCATCAGATCTGACCCTTAGGTAATGTTTTACTCTTTGTAACATGCTTGTGCTTCATGCTTGTGATAGTTTGTGCTTCACTTAAGACACCATCTATTTTTCATGAGCTAATGCCTGGTTTTCAGAAGATGAGCTTGAACTTCAAACAGAGCTTGCTGGCTTTGGATAACAATGAATTTTCTTCAAATGTGATAGTTAGGAACTCATTCTGCTCTGGCTGTGATAAACTAAATTTGTCTATTCAAGGCTTTGTCTGTGCTGATAAGCCCTGCCCCACTGCAATGAAAGATAGAACTAAGTCAACATTTCTGTGGCAGTACCTGCTTTATAGAAACAGACCAGACTAGGATAATATCCAAGTAAGACAGCACTTTAAAAGCCTCTGGAAAAGCTACCTAATTTTCTAGATGTATATGATGCACACAGAAAAAGCTAGAAAATACAAATACCACCCAAGTATCCACACAAATCTAAATAGCTGGGCATGTCACTGAATCAAATTAGTTGTTGGATGAAGCTCATTGAATTGGAAAGGCTTGCTTATCATTGCCAGAATCACTGCTGTTCTGATATTTTCTTGCTTTCCTTCTGAGATACTTTCTTCACCATGATTATTCATGTTGTAATTTTGGCTAAAATAAAATTAATGTATTGCATACCCTACAAATTATGATATTGTTGTATGTAATAATTTATATAAAGGGTTATTTAAATTATTTACAACCAAAAAGTTTTAAATCTACAAGGAAAAATAATCTTTCAAGATTAAGAACAGCCTAACTGTCTAAACAGCTGAACCTGGCATCCTTTGTCTGCCTTATTTCAATCCAGAAGGAAAAAAAGACTTGTTTTTCAGCCAGGTCCATGCTACATAAAAATTGTGAACTAAATATTAAGATGTCTGAGTCTCTACAGAAAAGTGAAGTACTCTGTGATGTACTTCTAAAAAGTGTGTCAATACATATTTTGGAAGAGAGGGAAAAGAGAGATGTTACAAATGATATTGTGGCATAAAGTGTGCAATATTTTTGTCATTCCTTGGCTTCACATTACCCAGTTTTCAAGTGTGAAAGGCACTGTTTTGGGGTAATTTTTAATGTGGATTGCATTGATCAGTTTGAAAAGAATAGGGCAGTTACATTTGTCCTGCAATGACCAGTATCCTGTTCTCCTACGAAAAACTCACAAAAATCACACTGGAGTCTGTTGCATTTATATAACCCTCCCCCCATGCCCCCTCCAGCTGGTATTCTCTGACACATCTCCTGAACTTCTGAACTGCTAAATGAACTCAATCCTGGAGTGACAGCATATCACAGGTCATGGTGTTCAAGCCACAGGAAGAAGTTCAGCCCCTGATGGCCCCGACATCACTGCTCCAAAGGATTTACCCCTCCTTGACTTCCCATAGGAACTCTGTTGAAACTTCTGGTTATATTTCAGCCCTAAATTATATACTGAGAGAGCTGAACCAGATATAGGTAAATCAGGTATGTCCCAGGGACTATGAGGAGGCCATTGCACAGGGCTTACACTTGCTGACCCATTCCCTTGTTGCCATCCATCTCTCCTACCAGCCCTTCATTACCACTTGCCTCAGCTCCGCAGCACTCCTAGTTTATTCCTAACTGATTACAAATTGCATGGAAGCCTTCAGTGGGCTTCAAGCACTGTCTTTAGCTCAATGTGCATTCAGAGGAACCAGTCATCTGAGCTTCTCCTTCCTCACCTCCCAGTTTGCATTTCCAGGCACGGATCACACAATCATCAACTAACTCATATGTTCAGTAGCAGATAAAAACAAATTCTGTCTGCAGGGACACTTAACTCAACTACTTAATTGCACAGAGAATTGCAATTCTCACTTGAGATACATACCAAGGCACTCATTGTGTCATCTGTACTCTGTCTAACTGCTAATTGAGTCCTCACAGAGAGGTCAGAGTTTTCACTCAAGTCATCCTGGAAGATTTACTTTGAAACTTGCATAAGATTTTTGCCAGCATTTTTCATTATGGATGGATTTTTTTTTTCCTTGTCATAAAATGCAGAAATCAACTTGCAAAAGCAATCAAGCAGTGTAGCAGTTCCACGAGCCTATAGAGTCTGTGTCTCCCACAGCTTGGAAATCAGGTCAATGGCAGGAGCCACTTCCACCACCCTGTCTCGTCTGTCTGGGCTGTAGGTGTAAGCTCTTGGGCACTGGCTGGGGTCAGGCCAGGGCTTCTCTCCTGCTGAATCTGTTGCAGAGGAAGTGACTGGCTGGTCATGCGAACACCTTAAATCACAACATCTGGACACATTCTCTCCCACAGCCTCCAGGGAGAGAATGAGGCAGAAAGAGCAAGGAACAGGAAACAGCATTAAAAATCTGAATTCCAGGTAAACTCCAAACACTTTCTTATCTCCTCATTGTTCACCTGAGACTTTGTCAATGTTCCAGAAGTTTGCCTTAAAAATCCTGTGTTTAGGTTTCTCTGTGAGCCATTCTTACTCATTTTTATCCTGAAGTCCAGGTTAGGATGACAGGGAGTTGTTACCAGAGAAAATCTGAGAAGAAAAAAACAAACCTCATCCAAATGTCACAGACTCCAAAGTGATTTTTCTGAGTTTTTCACAGGGTATCAGGATATTGTTCATCTCAGAGCAAAATTAAGCACCTCACTGAACCCCCCTTATCCATCACTGAAACCCTATGTAGGAGCTAAAGTGATACAGCATTGTCTGTGCATGTGCTCTGCCATCCTCTGGCTGTTCCATACCCAGTTGTATTGGTTGCAAGTCTGGTAGGGAAAAGGATGTTTGAGATAAAAGGTAAAGAAACAAAAAGGTGAAAACAAAGAAATAATTTATTTTAATAATGGACATAGAATCATAGAATCATAGAACTATTCAGGTTGGAAAAGACCCTTGGGATCACTGAGTCCAACCATCATCCCTACTCTACAAAGTTCTCCCCTAAACCACATCTGCCAACACCACATCCAAACGACCCTTAAACACATCCAGGGATGGTGACTCAACCACCTCCCTGGACAGCCTATTCCAGTGTCTAACCACTCTTTCTGTGAAAAATTTTTTCCTAATGTCTAATCTAAGCCTACCCTGTTGGAGACGGAAGCCATTCCCTCTTGTTCTGTCACTAATGACCTGTGAAGAGACCAGCACCAACCTCTCTACAATGACCTTTCAGGTGTAGAGACTGATGAGGTCTCCCCTCAGCCTCCTCTTTCTCAAACTAAACATTCCCAGCTCCTTCAACCGTTCTTCATAAGATTTATTCTCTAGGCCCTTCACCAGCTCAGTTGCCCTCTTCTGTACTCGCTCCAGCACCTCGATATCTCTGTTGAATTGAGCTGCCCAAAACTGGACACAATACTCCAGGTGTGGCCTCACAACTGCTAAGTACAGGGGGACAATCACCTCTCTACTTCTGCTGGTCACACTATTTCTAATACAAGCCAGGATGCCATTGGCTTTCTTGGCCACCTGGACACACTGCTGGCTCATATTCAGCCGCTTGTCAATGAGAACCCCTAGGTCCTTTGCTGTCAGGCAGCTTCCCAGCCACATTTCCCCAAGCCTGTAGCATTGCATGGGGTTGTTATGGCCCAAGTGCAGGACCCGGCACTTGGCCTTGTTGAAACCCATACCATTAACATTAGCCCAACGATCTAATCTATCCAAGTCTCTCTCTGACATATTAACAACAATTACTATTTTTAGCAATGTGTGCACAGAAATAGAAAATGTCAGAGCTTGCATCTACAGAGATCACAAAATCATATAATGGTTTGGTTGGAAGGGACCTTAAAGATCACCTAGTGCAACCCCCCTGCCATGTGCAGGGACACCTTCCAGTAGACCAGGTTGCTCAAAGCCCCATCCAACGTGGCCTTGAACACTTCCAGGGATGGGGCAGATGTCAGAGTAGTTCCAAGATGGTTTTTGGTCTCCAGCAGTCTCCTGCTGCCAGGCTGTCAGGACACTTGCACAACCTTGTGGCTAGTTTCAAATCCTGTTATGGGTGCAGCATCCAGGGGGAGAATCAGAGCTCCCCAGGGTTAGAAATCTCCTCCCTGACCACTTCCCCAGGATTTCTTGTAATTTGTTACCAAACCAGAAGGGCAGTGCTGATGCTCCTCCCAAATGGCTGCAAGTTCCTCCAGCTTTTGGAAATGGTGATGCCCTTTGGATTTGGCAAGATTTATTATTTTTTTCCCTGACAGTAAACAGAATTGGCTGGTGCAAGTCCAGGTGTTTAACTGAATTATAACCCATTTTAACCACATGAAGAATTCACCCTTTTCAGAGTATGTGCTTCCTTTCTGCTGGCCCAGAAAAATTCAGCTGACATTTTTGTAGCTTCTGGACACACAAAGGCCTGTGCTTCTCACAAGCACAGATGCTGATAATTGTGCTTTAGTATGAACAGAGTGCACATCAGCAGGTAAATGGGGTTAACTTATGTCACTTTTTGCTAGCTCTTGACCAAGGCTATGCTTGACCACACTCACCTGGTTTTGACTGATTTGTGTCTAGTCGGTGCTGAGGGATGCACTCCCACTTTGTTGTTTCTTAAACAGCTGTCTACAAGTGAGCGTCTCTTCTTTAATTTGAAAAAGCTCCCCTTGTTCCTGAATCTGCTGCTTCCATTTCCATATTCTCTATGTAAAGAACAGCCTAAATCTCCATGATTTATCAGCCCTCTGACAGAGTGTCATGGTCTTGGGCCTAACCCGACAACTAAGAACCAGCCACGTGGTGATTCACGTGGGATGGGGAGGACAAGGGCCAACTAGAAACTCAGGTGTCAAAACAAAGGACGAGGAGGGTTCACTTACCTATTACGGTCACCAGCAAAACAAACTCAACTTGGGGAAAAAGAATAATTTCATTTATCACTAATCAAACACACACAGGACACAGACAACACAAAGAGCAGTGCTTACATACATTACCCCCATCCCCCCCTTCTTCCCAGGCCCAAATTACTTTGTTCCTGATTTTTCTACCTACTTCACCCCAGCAGCACCGGGGGACAGGGGATGGGGCTTATTGTTAGTTCACAGTCTGGTGGTTCCTGCTGCTCCTTCCTCCTCAGGAAGGATTCCTTACAGTCCTTCCTTGTTTCCCCACGGGGTCCCCCCCACTGGAGAGAGCTCTTCACGAACCTCTCCAACATGAGACTTTCTCATGAGGTGCAGTCTCTAAGGAGCAAGCTGCTCCGGTGTGGGCTTCCCACAGAGTCACAGGCTGCTTCAGGAAGTCACCTCCCCTGACGCAGGGTTCTCCAAGGCTGTAGATCTAAGTCCACGGGCTGCAGATCCATATTTGCACCTCCTGGAACCTTCAGGGAAATGCTCCGTCGTGCTTCCCCTCCATGGGGTACAAGGGGACAGCTTGCCATCTCGCCAAGGGCTGCAGGGGAGCTTCTGCTCAGGCACCTCCTTCTCCTTCTTCCTCACTAACCTCGGGATCTTCACTCCGGCACTGCTCTGCTCCTCTCTTCTTCAGCTCAGCTCTTCTACTTGCTCTCTCTGCTCTCAGGTCTTATATCAGTTCTTTCATATGTTAATCATAGAGGCGTCTCTTGTCCCTCTCTAGTGACTCGGCCTTGGCCCCCTGAGCCGGGGGAACTTTTAGTAGCTTCTTACAGGACCCACCCCTGGAGCCCCTCCCCCACTATCAAAACCGTGTCAGAACCAAACCAGCACACAGAGGAATTACTGAGTTAAACCACAGTAAAACTTGGGTTCTTCCCTCTCCATCTCTTTGGAGTTGTCAGTGATTGCTGTGATTTACCTGCAGCTTCTCCAGGGCTCTTCCCTATGGGGAAGGACAGACCAGATGGGGAAGGAGTGGCTGGGGACCCATCAATACTCAGGGTGTGGGGCAGTTTTTGCCTTCAGTTTGTTGGGCAGGAAGTGGGAGATGAGTGACCTGTATGGAAGATGATGACATGGAGGACAAGGAAGTGGCATGCCATAGTCGTGGGGAGTTAGCAAAAGCAGTGACATGGCCATAGGGTTCAGCAGCTCTTCGTCTGCTGCCCTGTGCCACCCGGAAATGGACAGGGTGGGCTTCAGCTGGGCTGCAAGTCCATCAGTTGTTCACTTCTGCTCCTACCTCTTTGCCCTGCCAGCAGGGGCTCTGGGTAACCTGGAACAAGGAGAGGGCTCAGAGGAAGCCAGTGGGATTTTGAGGACTGCACCCAAGGAAAATGGAGCAGGAGAGGAGGCAGGGGCAAGAAGCTTGCCAGGAAACTCTGCAGCACATATGGCTCAGAGCAGAGGGGCTTGGGGGGGAGGGGGGGGAAGCTGCTTTTACCTCACTTTCAGTGAATTGAGCATTGCTGGTTCATTAACCACCAACTCATACAGCTCTAAGCATGTCAGAAGAAACACACCCTCCTGTTTTCTTCTGCCCCCACTCTCCCAGAGCTGTAGTCTGGCCATAGGCACACAGGACCAGAGTGGGAGGGTGCACATCTAAGGATGACACTGTCTGCTCCTTTTGGGCCCAGCCCCTGTCCCATCTCCCTGCCCTGCATCAGCAAGCAACAGTGGGCTTTCCCTCATCTCCATCAAAAGCTGGCACAAAGACAAAGAGCCTACAGAGAAGTGAGGCAGAGGAGAGGGGAGGCTGGAGCTGCTTCTGTGAGCCTGCACTTCCTGCCATGGAGCAGGCGCAGCACAGTCCCCTTCAATTTGAACTTTCAGCATCCACAACACACAACTGCAGTGCCCACGTGCCACTCATCAGGAGGACACTGCCAGGGAGGAACGTGGCTGCAAGCCCAGCCATCAGCTTCTGTTCTTTGCTTAGTGCATGGGTGACATTTTCTGGAAAATAATTGCTAACCCCTTTTGCTAGCTGAGGCATGCGTTTCCCTAAAGCACGTGACAGTGACAGAGATACTCAGGACAGCTGCCCCCTCTGCAGCAGGGCTGATGGCTAGTCAGCGGCCACAGCATGAGGGAGGTGGCATCGGTGTGTCCCCATGGCTGCCCCATCACTGCCTGAGTAGATGGTCTGCACGCTCACATCCCCTGGCTTGCTGCACTGCTGTGGGGGGAATTCCATGGGAACCAGCTGCTAAAGCAGGACCTACTAACTTAGCTACTCCATCCTGAGGAACTGCAGATTTTTGTATCTGGCACCATGTGCAGGCTTCACACTGGAAAGAGTCACCCTTCAAGAAGGCGGCAATCCTTAACTGGGGCTACAGGGAATAATAGGGTATGAACTCCTTAATGAAACACGTCTCCACTGCAATAATTGAAGGAATGGAAAAAGAAATACCAGTAACTCTTTATGAAGAAAGATGTGAGGAAAGGACTGCCCTTCTAAAGCCCTCTTCTTAAGCAATTTTGCATAGTAAGATGAAAATTAAAATGTAAAACCTGTCATATTGATATCAATACAGAAAAAACAAAGTCAGTGCCATAACGTACTGAGTACACTGCAGTCCGTTCCCAAGGACACAGCTACTCAGTCAAGGAATATTTTGTAAAAGAAACCAACAACCACTAAGAAAAAATGAATGTGTAAACAAAGTTCTGATGAGAATACATCTGTGTTGTTATTATTAAGCTAATTTAATTATTACCTTATACCTACAAGAGTTCTTTAATTGACATTAACATGAGCCGATAGTGTGCACTTGCAGCCCAGAAAGCCAACCAAGTCCTGGGCGGCACCAAAAGAAACATGGTGATTCTCCCCCTCTACTCTGCTCTTGTGAGACCCCACCTGAAGTACTGTGTTCAGTTCTGGAGCCCCCAGCATAAGAAGGACATGGAGCTGTTGGAGGGAGTCCAGAGAAGGGCCAGGAGGATGATCTGAGGGCTGGCGCACCTCTCCTGTGAAGACAAGCTGAGAGAGTTGTGGTTGTTCAACATGGAGAAGAGACATGTTCAACATGGAGTCTCTGGGGAGACCTTTTAGTGGCCTTCCAGTACCTGAAGAGGCCTACAGGAAAGCTGGGGAGGGACTTTTTTCAAGGGCTTGTAGCAACAGGACAAGGGGTAATGGCTTTAAACTGGAAGAGGGTAGATTTAGGTTAGACATTAGGAAGAAATTTTTTCCTGTGAGAGTGGTCAGACACTGGCCCAGGTTGTCCAGGGAAGTTGTGGCTGCCCCATCCCTGGAAGTGTTCAAGACCAGGTTGGATGGGGCTTTGAGCAACCTTGTCTAGTGGGAGGTGTCCCTGCCCACAGTGGGGGGGTGTTAGGACTAAATAATATTTAAGGTGCCTTCCAACCCAAACCATTCTGTGATATGATTCTATGACAGGTTTGCAAAATGTTAACAGTTGTTTTAAAAAAGTAAATCTACAGATCTGCATGTTTGTGCTGTGTTCTGCAAAGTCCTTTGCTGACATCAAGTGGTGATATATTTTTCATACCAAAGGGAGCCAGACTTGGTGTACTGTGTGTTGTGCTGGTTTGGTTTGGCTAGATTTTTTGGTAGCGGGGGAAGGGCCCCAGGGGTGGCTCGGTAAGAAGCTGAAAAGCTCCCCCTGCTCCAAAACCAGCCAAAGAGCCATTAGAGAGACAATAGATGCGCCTCTGTGATTAACATACGAAAGAACTGAGCAGAGCAAGCACCAAAAGAAGAGGAGCTGTGCTGGAGGTCTGAGCGGTGTTGTGGTGGGTGAGGAAGAAGTGGAAGAAGGTGCCCAAGCAGAAGTTTCCCTGCAACCCATGGAGAGATGGCAGGCTGTCCCCCTGCATCCGTAGGGGAACGTGGTGGAGCATTCACTGGGGGAGCCAGGAAGGATGAGAGCCATGGCCAGTGGACTTGGATTTTGTGGCCATTGGACTCGGATTTGCTGCCAGTGGACTTGGATTGTGCAGCTGTGAAGACCCCGGCGCCAGGGGAGGTGACTGTTGCCGAAGCAGCCCATGACTCTGTGGGAAAGCCCATGCTGGAGCATCTTGCTTCCAGGAGCCTCCCTGTGCTGGGAGCCAAACAACTCCCTGAAGCACCACTGCTGTGGCAGAGCCCAGCCCATGCATTCCAATGCTTGGATCCTTCCTGTCCTCTTGGGCCAGACAGGAAGAGTGCCCGGGCTGCTATGTGTGTGGCACAGCAGCCCAGGGAGGTGCTCCTGCCCCCTTCGTACTTGGTCTCCTTACACAGACTGTGTATTCATGTGTCTGTGTGTGACCAGGATCCCGAAGTCAGGAAGTGTTTCCTGTGCTCACCTTCATAGCTGGGCAGTACAAACCTAACATTTCGGTCAGATACATCCCTGAAGGGGAAATCACGCACTTGGTTGCTTGGTTGCTCCAAAAGCCAATGAGATTTGCTCAGCGCAGCTAAGCTTTGGCAAATGTTTGTTTGGGATGGTGTATGAAAGAGCCATGCCACAAAACTGATCCCTGTAGTCATCATCCAGCTTGTGCTTTGATATGGTGCAAAGAAATGTTCATACTGTTCATCTCTCCCTGTTTGTGTTATGGTAAGCGAAGGCTGGGAAGCGTATCCAAATCTTGGAGCAGCTCTCAGCAGAGCTGGCAAACCTGCTCCACCTTCAGCCAGAGCACTAAGAGAAGGGGCACTGTTGCACCAACAAGCAGGTTGTTTTTTTTTGAGGCTTTTCATGTGTTGACATTGAGGCCAGGCTTTGGACTTAGAGGTTGTGTTTTCTCATGAGCAGCTGGACTTTAAACTTCAACATCTCTCATGTAGCCATTTCCCCAAGAGCTGCAGGAATGAGGGCCGGCAGCCATTAGGCTCCCAGGGTAACCATGGCAAGCTGCTCTTGGACAATATTGTTTCTTCTCTCTGCCCTTTTCCTTCAAACAGAGCAGACAGGTATGGCCTTTGCTTTGGTTGCGGCTTTAATTTTGATCTGTGCTATCGCTCCTCTAAACACTCCAGTATTTTTGTACCTTGTATCATGTTTCCTTTGTAGTACAGGATGACACCACTGAAAACTCTTCCTTGTTTTCCTTACTTTTCTCCTGGTTTGTTGTTTGGTTTGGTGTTTTTTTTAAAATATATGTATTTAAGTAAAAAGTGCAGTAGGTTACTAAGGCAATATAATTTTTAATTACCATCATTTACACCAGGGTGGTGCTTTGTCTTTTCTTACCATTCATAAAGAGTGCCCCAGATATTGAATATAATGTTGTTTTACACTTCTAGTTGCTGCCCAAATAAAAATAAGTCTTACGAAAGAGACTGAGGTGCATGCTTGTTATAGCTTGAAGAAATGTATGTTTCTGCATTAAACCTCCATGGTTTGTCAGTATTAAGGAGAAGCTGGGCAAGGAAGCAAAAGCTGGTGGCCAATTAAGAAGGTCAAAACACCCCTGGCAGCAGCAGCAGAAGAGCACTGCCAGTTATGCTGGATACATCAGAAAAACCATACAGCAGAAATGTGCACTGGGGTGTCAGATAACTTTTTAAATTGCGAAATACAAATATGAAACACTTTCTTTTTCTTTTTTAATATCACATGGAAGCCTGTTGCTTATTGGATATCCTTCAAAAGCATAAGTAGTCATTTGTATGCAGTTTCAGAATAATTTTGCTATTGCTGCCACTTTTCCCAGTTCTAATATTAATGATTATTTCAACCTTTGTCCCTAGCAGTACTGTATAAAATAACAAGAATAAAGAACAGTCCCTGCTCCAAGGGCTTTACTTTCCAAGCACAGGAGAACTGGCAAACATGTTCTGACACACACACAGCCACATACTGCTTCATGTCAAAGGCAACAGGCTCCAGCACAGCACCAGCCATCCAGCTGGCTGGCAGATTTTGCTGTGGGCATCACTGCAAAGAGGAGTTTTATGGTCTGAAAACTCTCATGACTTTGATCTCTCCTCCTCTTTACCCAAACCAAAATGATTATGGTGTCTTCCACAAACAGAATGTTATATGGTACAGCACTCCTAATTGTGAGCATTGCTGAGGGGTAGCTTTTATTTATTCACCTTAAGAGAGATTTGATTGAGATCTCATCTGTGTCAAGGTTTTGCTTCTCAGCAAAAAAAATCTCACTGAACTAAGATTGAAGGGCATCAGTTTGGATCTGTCATCATCCATTCACTTGAAATACGAGTCTTACGAGGAATGACTGAGGGAACTGGGGTTGTTCAGTCTGAAGAAAAAGAGGCTCAGGGGAGACCTTACCGCTCCCTACAACTCCCTGAAAGGAAGTTGTAGCAAGGTGGGAGTTGGTCTCTTCTCCAAAGTAACTGGTGACAGGACAGGAGGAAATGGCCTCAAGTTGTACCAGGGGAGGTTTAGGTTAGATATTAGGAATAATGTATTTACTGAAAGAGTGGTCAGGCATTGGAATAGGCTGCCCAGGGAAGCGGTGGAGTCACTATCCCTGGAGGTGTTAAAAAAAAAGTGTGGATGTAGCACTTCAGAACATTGTTTAGTTGGCAGGGTGGTGTTGGGTTGACAGTTGGACTTGATGAACTTAGAGATGTTTTCTAGCCTTAATGATTCTATGATTCTATAAAATAATACAAAAAATTTTCACTTCTCCTGGTGATTCTGAAAGCCTCATGCACTCTTACAAAATAGCCTCTGCCTTTATGATAACACTTTCCCCACTTCCCTGACTGTGACACAGCAATGCTGCTCTGTGTGTCTGGTGCAGGAAAAGTGTGTGTCGGAAGAGCTTCAGATTCTCCCTGCTTGGAAGCAAGTCAGGCACTCCTCAAAAGTAAAAGGTCACAACTCCTCAGCGGAGTTTGAGCTAAGAAAGTAGGGCTCTTTCAGTATGTAAGTTTAATGTGGCTGAAACCCTGAATCAGTCAAAAAGATTTATCTTCAAAAAAAGGAGGTAAAAGTATATGAAGAAGTGAACCTACGTACTTACGTTAGCGTTTTGTCACACAACGTTCCAGTGTTTATATCAGCTGATGATGCAAACAGTGTTATCAAGAGACAGAGGCGTGCCAGTACCCTACTTTTTGAAGAGGTCCTCCAAGGGAGCTTGGAAAGGGAATGCCTAGAAGAGAGATGTACACATGAAGAAGCAAGAGAAGTATTTGAAAATGACGAAATGCTCGTAAGTATTTTGTTTTCCTGCATGCATAATAAAAATTACTGCCTTGGTCCTTTACTCTCAAATACAGCTCCACAGCCTGCAGTATTTTTTTGGGTTTCACTCCATGGGAAATCTTTGCACTTTCCACCTCAGGAGGTAGAAAGCAAGTGTCTTCAGTAGTCAAAATGGAAATGCAGAGGTCAACCCAAACCCTTTTAAAGTCGCCTCCTGAAAACAATGTGTCCTGCACCTTTACGTTGTGAAAATGTATGGCTGTTGTCCCATCCTGACCACACACAGAAATACAGCTTCAGCATCCTGTAGGGACCCTGAAGGGCAAGGGGATATTGGGTTGGAAGGAAGCAATGCATCAGTAATGGATGGGAGCTATAGAAAGAGGCTCACTTGGGGTCAGTGGCTGCCAATCCCCTTGTACAAGAGGCCCTCTGATATATACAGCTGGATGCTGTGCTCTTTAACACAAATAGGGCTGGAGATTGTGTTTGCAGGGAAAGCAGAGGAAACAGCCATTGGGCTGCTGTGGGTTGTCCAGGTGCTCTGGGGAAAGTTCATGGAAGGGAGGTACAGGGAGCAGGGAGGGGAAAGCAGCAGCAGAGCTGGCTGCGCGTACCCAGGGCAAAGCATGTCACAGGAAGGTGTGCCAGTGACCTGCAGTTCCACTCTCTGCTGTCCTCTCTGCCTCCAGCAGCACCTGCTGAGGGCCAAGCAGGGTGGGATGGGACAGGGTCACTTCCCAGGCTACTGCACACCAGAGAGACAATGGCTGGCCAGTTTTTCCAGGAAACGGTATTGCTAAAGGATCCAGCTGTTCCTCTCTTGCCTGCAAAGTGTTTCTTTTCCTTTCTGGCTTCTCAAGAAACAATAAAGTAAGCAGGATGCAAACTCCCTCCTGTCTCCTGCAAATTTTGCTGGCAGGACAGAATTTGTAGTTGTGCAGCTATGTAAATGTTAAACCATAGTACATATTCTCTCATGTAATATTTTTTTTACAAAAATATTTATGGAAGGCTATATTATTTGAGAATTAAAATCTAATTTTGCCTTTTTTTTTCCCCAGCAAATGTTTTGGGAAGCCTATTATGGTAAGCTGGCCTCTTGATTTTTCTCCTTCATAGCAGTGTCACACTGTGAACATTGTAATTTCACTTAAATGCTGTTTTTCTGAGAGTTGTTAGCAGTTTCTTCTACAAGCAACATCCAGTTCACTACTTGTCATGTTTCTAGTAAAGCAGGAGGAAAAGTGTTGATGTGAAAGTTTTTTAAAAAGCAATAAATGAGGAAAAAACTTTAAAGACTGCATAGTAAATGAAAAGTTGAAGGTGAGTAGATGTTACCAAAGTAAACAGGCTGTTTCTTTTCCTGAACTTAAGGCTGTTCTGAAACTACCTAGGATCTGCTTTGCTGATAGACTGGAGCAGCAGAGCTTTACCAGCAAAACCTCCCAAATACAAACCTAGCACTTAAACCTTAGTGAGATAAATAGGTGTTAAATGCTACTGAGTTGTCTGCAAACTCTGGATGCTGGCACTGCACCTTGGTAGCCTTCAATGGAAGAAACAAAGCTGAGGGGCTGTTGTAACTATATGCCTTCTGAACAAGGAGTCTAGGGCACCCAGCTTAGGGTGACTGTGCCCTATTCCCTCCCTCTTTTGCATCATTTTAATTTCAGTCATTGGATGTTTGTACTAAGCACATCATGCAGGCTTCCCCTCTACTCTATTAAGAGAGAGGAACATCCAGTTGAGAATGGTACATCCAAACAAGCTCAGCCACAATCAGGACTTACATTACTGGCTTCAACCTCAGGGGTGGCTTCCTTGCAGTAATTAGAAGCCATTATGTTCTGCCTTCTTCCTGCAGAACAGCAACATGCATTTCCTTCTTTGCGATATATTCTCTAACATTTTGAAGAGTGTTGCCTTGCAGCTCCACAGCTTTTTTTCCTCCACACTAATCAAACCCATTTTTTCAGCCTGTTTTCCAAAGTCTTATTTTCTAGACCTCTGATGTGCATGTTGCTTTCCCTCCATAGGCCAGTGGGTAAATCTGCATTGTGACTAAAAGAGGGCTGGGGAACACTCACCTAACTGCTGGCTCAACCTTTGGCTCTGTTTTGTACTGCTCTACCTTGATGTCTTCAAGTCAAAGCTGATTTAGTGGCATCTTGCTCTAACACTGGCAGGGCACTTGGCCTGAGGTCACACGTGTCCCTGACCCTCTTTTATTAATGGAATAAATTTAGCTATTGATAACCTCTCATGATACATCATTTTCCAAAGACTTTTGTGCATGCCTTATAGTATTCTTTGTTTTCCTTACTCACTTAGTGACAATGTCATCTGAGACATTTCTATTCTATGATGTTCACTGATTCCCCACTATGTCCCTTATCCTGTAATACAATTAGATTTAATTGGATTGGATTATTTAATCTTGAAAAAGGTTTGTTCATTGTTACTTATCACCTTCTTATTTTGCTTGGTGCTTACGAAGAGTGTAATTCTTCCAGTAGCTTTCCAGTAACAGAAATCTTGCTGGTTTCTCTGTAATTGCTGGAACCTTCTCTTTCCCCCTTTAATAAAGCTAGGTGCTTGGTTTACTTTTTTTCCACTCTACAAGAACACCAATTGACCCCAGACATTTTTTGATACTTACTTTTATCTGAGTTGACTTCAGAGCTTAAAACCATAGAATGTGCTTAAGGCTGTAGATGTAGCTCTTCCCTAGCTCTAGCTACCCATCACTGCTGCTGTAGGTCCTCACTTCTCAACTCTGCCAGCTCAGCTGTGCTGACGAGATCCCCTCATGCCAACCCAAAAACCCTCCCAGGAGACCTAAATTGTGCTGGGATATGCTGGTGGCACCTCACTGAAGATCGACAGAAGGTGATGGATGGCTTTAACCCAATATTTTGGGACAGCTAACTCCCAAAAATACACATGCCCATAATCTGAGCAGATGGTGGTTAGTGGGATTTTCCCAGTATTGGGCAGAATTTTTACCTTTCCATCTCTTCTATCAATTGTGGCAGGCTGCTGACTGAAGTTAACCTCTCTGATGGTTTAAATTTTGGAAAGGTTGGAGAGAATGTCCCAGATTAGGCTTTTCTGTCTTGCTCCTTGATCACTCATACCTACAATAAGCAGTTTTTGTTTGGAGAATATTTCCAAACTCTTTTGGAGTCTTTCCATGGGGTAGCTTAGGGGGAAACCGGCCATGAACTGTGAGTTCTTTTCCCTGAAGCAGAGTGTCCGTCCTCCAGAATCAGGCTCTGTCTTTGGGCACTTCCCAGCCTCCCTGCCAGGCACTGTGGGAGCATCTCCGGAAGCAGGTACTTGAGCTAAAATTACTCCTGAGGAGCAGTTCAGTCAGACGTAGCCCATTTCTTTCCAAACTGCTCTTCACAAGGTTTCTCTGAGTGGCTCCAGTGCTGGGAAGGGGGCTGCGTAATTTGGGTGGGTCAGCAATGGTGGTGACTTGTCCCTCCCTCTCTTGTGGCATTTCTGCAGGTGGCAGAAGGTGCTCATCAAGCCCCTGCCAGCACAACGGCATGTGCGAGGACAGCATTCGTGGCTACACCTGCACCTGTGCCGAGGGCTACGAGGGAGAGAACTGTGCATTTGGTAAGGCATTGCCCCCTCTTCTGAGAAGTCCTGTCTCCTCATGGCGTAGGGGGTGAACAATGTGCAGCTCTCCCATTACAGATAGTTACCAGTTTTTAGGGAACACACAGTTCTTAGGGAACACACAGTTCTTCGCAAAGCAGGGGAGATGTGTGCTGCCTGTCTACTGAAACCTTATGGCCTCCTGAGGTTACTCAGGCTGCCTCTTCCCCCTGAGGCTCCATTCTTTGGGGAAGCAGCAAAAAGTCTGGAGCAATTCTCCCTCACAGGTGGGCTCCAAAGGCAGCCCTGCCCGCTGCCACACATGCTCTCTGGCTGCTTGTCCTGCCATTATTCCAGGTGCTGGGTGGCCTGAAATACTGGAGCTGTAGTACTGTGAGGGCTTCCCAATCACCCTGATGCTTCCGAGGCCACAGGCACACACAAGACAGTCCCTCAGGAGTGAGTGACTTTAGAAAAAAATCCTTTTTGCAAGGGCATGTAGTGATAGAACAAGGGAGGAACAGTTTTAAACTGAAGGAAGTTAGATTCAGATTAAATATTAGGAAGAAACTCTTCACCGTGAGGGTGATGAGACACTGAAAAAGGTTGCCCAGAGAAGTTGTGGCTGCCCTCTCCCTGACGGTGTTCAAGGCCAGGTTGGATGGGGCTTTGAGCAACCTGGTCTAGTGGGAGGTGTTCCTGCCCATGCAGGGGCGGTGGAACTAGATGATCTTTTAGGTCCCTTTGAGCCTAAACCATTCTATGAGTCTAAAACAAATTGTTTTCAGTGGAAGCGTAAAAGGCATAAACCGAAACGGACACTTTCTGGCATGTGAAACACCCTGGGACAGATCCTACATTTTTACATCTGCCAGGTTCTACTTTCCAGCCCTTACATCAGTATTTCTGCTGGCTCAGAGGTCCCCTGGGATGGGAGACGCCCCAGCTGCTGCAAGGCAGGGTCATTTTCTGTATAAGGGATGTGACTGCACAGAAACAGACCAGCTTCTTGGGGAGCACCAAAGGTGACACAGCCTGGGGCAGTGCTAGGACTCAGATCAGTTCAGCATGAGCTTTAGAGAAACACTTTATTTGGGGGCTTTTTGCTACTTCTCCATCTCTGAGCTAGATCCACCATCAAATGGCTGTTCCTCCTATTGCTTTGTGCTGAAGCTTAAAGGTTTGCTCAGCCACAGAAAGTTGCCTGAGTTTCAAAGGTGATTATTACTCCCTTTCTTTTTTTTTTTTTTTCTTATCTTTGGCAGCTGTTAATTTTAATTTTCTTAGCACAGGCATGAGAAATAAGAGCTATGCATGTATTTTTTTTCTCAAAAGCAGGAAGTGTTAGCCTTTTTCTTCCTCAAGCAGTACCTGCCTTCTTAGCATGTACAACAGTTCTCCCTGCTGCAGATACTTAGTGCTTTGTTTAAGAGGGCAGAAAGAAAACTGATGGCATCCTTTCCTGGGTTCACATGGAAGGCCTAGTTTGACTCTTGGCTACTAATGCTCCCCAAAATTCAAGAGGTGCAGAGAGGCTGGCGCAGGGACGACCTGGGTGAGTACAGTTTGCAATGAAACTGTGGAAGCTGCAGGGACTTAGCTGCTTAACAAGGGGACAACCAATGTTGTGGGAAACACAACCAAGCCAGAGCCCCTTACTCACCTCCATACCAAGCAAGTAAACATAAAATGCTTAGTAAAGAGGACACGAGCTATGCAATGAAACTCCAGCTGAATAGACTAGACTAAACTAGACTAGACTAGGATAGAATAGAATAATAGAATAGACTATTTCAGTTGGAAAGGATCTACAGTGATCATCTAGTACAACTGTCTGACCAATTCAGGGCTGACCGAGTTAAAGCATGTTATTAAGGGCATTGTTGAAATGCCTCTTAAACACTGACACACCTGGGGCATTGATCACCTCTCTAGGAAGCCTGTTCCACTGTTTGACAACCCTCTTGGTAAAAAAATGCTTCCTAATGTCCAGTCTGAACCTCCCCTGGCTCAGGTTTGAACCATTACCATCTGTCCTATCACTGGGTCCCAGGGAGAAGAGCTCAGCACATCCCTTTCCACTTCACCGCCTCAGGAAGCTGTAGGGAGCAATGAGGTCACTCCTCAGCCTCCTTTTCCCCAAACTAGACAAATGCAAATCCTTAGCTGCTTCTAATAGGACAGTCTTTCCACCCCTGTTACGAGCTGTGTTGCTGTCCTCTAGGTGCACTCAAGGACCTTCGCATCCTTCTTAAATTGTGGGGTCCAGAACTGCACACAGTTCTTGAGATGAGGCCACACCAATGCTGAGCACGGCAGGATAATAATCTCTTTTTGCTGTCTGGTCATGCTATGTTTGATGCCCCCCAGGATGGGGTTTGCCCTCATAACTGCCAGGGCACACTGCTGACTCCTATTTAGCCTGCTGCCAACCAGCATCCCTGCAGCCCTCTCTACAGGGCTGCTCCCAATGCTTTTCCTCTGCTTGTTCTGTTTAGCCAAAAATGAATGTCGCCACCAAGCAAAAGAAGGATGTCACCACTTCTGCTACCCAGGAAGCAATTCCTACCGTTGTTCCTGTGCTGATGGCTACGAGCTTGGAAAGGACAAAAAACAGTGCATTGCGTTAGGTAGGTGTGAGCATGGAAGTGCAGGGGGGCACGTGCCCAGTGCTGGGGTGGGCAGGCCACCATCTGATACCCAGACGTGATCAGCCTGCTTGGAGACTCAAGTGATGGAAATATTACTGACCTTCTAAACTGGGCAGAAACAGGAGGAACCTGGGGACGACCAGCCAAGATGCCAGACCACAGGTAAAACAGTATTTGATCTGAACATGGTCTTAAACATGGGTCTGCAGAGAGGACTTGCATCATCCTACATATCATTCCCTGTGCCAGGTTTTCCACTCCTATGCTCAGTAAAGAGTAACTCCACTGAAGATCTGTTTGTGAGTGAGGTTCTATTGATGCAGATTGGCAGCTGATGGTCTGATAAATGAAGGGCAACATTTGCCACCATGTTAATTAGTTTAAAACAATAGCTTTTGAAGCAGTAGCCCTCTTCTGTTTTTCAATCTCATACTATGTATCCCCTTATAAACTAGGTCTACTAAAAACACAAGTATACTTAGGCCCTGGTCTGTATTAGCATGTAAGACAGCTGAATAGGAGTTGAGCTGTGGAGCCACACTTTTGGTGATGAAGGCTTGATGTTGACATTCAATGCACATTTCAGGTTGCTTTGCTTCAGACTAGCTCTACTTTGGTCCCGTGGAAAAAGCACCCATTAGCTGTGAGAGCATGTTATGTGTGCTCCTGAAGGGTGTCTTCTGGTTTAGCTTTACCTGAACAGAATCCAGTTCATGTGACACCAAGAACATACCACGAGGTGAACAGAAAGTGAGGTAAATGCAGATAACTGCTTTAAGGAAAACCCAGGACTTACCTAGTCCAGATTGGGCCACAGCTATCAGCCATTTGGTGCAATTCAGATACAGGATACAAAGATGAGGATACAAGCTGTGCTGATGGTTGGCTAGAGAGGAATTTCATTAATTACAGACACAGTGAAATCTGGTCACCACAAACCTAACACAATGACCCTAAATGTTCAGCACTGTTGCTAAGCTTTTAGACTACAGATGCCAAGTGAGTTACTCCAATTTTAAGCAGCTGAGAAATTGTCCTTCTCCTTTTCCTTGGTGCAAAATAGAAACTTCAAGGGTAGTTGCAGGTAGCAGTTCTCTTGAAATGATGCAGCATAATGTTTTGATTTTTTTCATTCATTTGCTAGATCAATGTGGATGTGGCAGACTTCAAGACAGTGATAATCTGATAAGTGAAACCAGGAAAGAACGTGAGGAGCAATTTCCTTGGCAGGTATTTCTAGCACGTCATGAGACCCATCACTCAACCTCACAGTTTGAGAGATTCAAAGAATCACAGAATGTTAAGGGTTGCAAGGGACCTCTGGAGATCATCTAGTCCAACCCACCTGCCAGAGAAAGTTCACTAGAGTAGGTTGCACAGGATGGCATCCAGGCAGGCTTTGAATGTCTCCAGAGATGGAGCCTCAACATCTCTAGGCAGCCTGTTCCAGTGCTCTGCTACCCTTACATAAATATTTTTTTCCTTATGTTTGGGTTGAACCTCTTGTGTTCCAGTTTGTGACCATTAATCCTTGTCCTGTTACTAGACAGCACTGGAAAGAGACTGGTCCCATCCTCCTGACACCTGCTTTTTAGGTATTTATAAGCATTGATGAGATGCCCCCTCAGTCTCCTCTTCTCCAGGCTGAACAGCCCCAGCTCTCTCAGCCATTCCTTGTACGGTAGATGCTCCAGTCCCCTAATCATCTTAGTCACCCTGTGCTGGACCCTCTCTGTAGTTCCTTGTCCTATCATCTACTGGGGAGCCCAGAATTGGATGGGGTATTCCAGATGGGGCCTCACCACGGCAGAGTAGAGGGGCAGGATAACCTTCTTGATCTGCTTGCCACACTCTTCTTGATGCACCCCAGGATGCCGTTGGACCTCACATGGACAGTGCATCTTTCTGCATTTTCTTAGGTTCTGATGCTAAACTCAGAAGGAAAAGGCTTCTGCGGAGGAGTGCTGCTAAAAAGTAACTTTGTATTGACCACAGCAGAATGTGCCCTTTTGCACAGCCATTTTGCAATCAGGGTGGGTGCCGGTAGGTCATCAAACATTTTCACTTGTTGTGGCACATTCCAGTATTGACAGGCTAATTTTTAAAAAGCTTACTAAAATGTTTGCTGCATAAAAATATCGTTACGGGAAACAAATCTGCTGTAATCTCATTTAAGCATCTCAGTTAAGTATCTTGAGCTAGAACTATAGCTGTGCCACACCCCCCTACAAGCCAAGCAGAAAGACAACTACCTCTCCAATGCAATTTAGAACTCAGCACCTGGGGACAAGCTAGACCAGGTGGATTTATAGGCGGCTTTTGTTACATGCCAAAACTCAACTTCTCTTAGGTATTTGTCCTTCCTTTTGAAATTAAGCATGCTTCCACACAGGATTAAAAAGCTTTACTTTTCCTGCAGCTGTGTCAAGAAAGAGCACCTGTAGTTTGCCTACTGCATTTATTTCTGAGCATGACTAGGCAGGTGTCAGTCTGCATGCAGTTTTCAGGTCTCTGATAAATTATTCCTAAGAGCAGTGAAATGTCATTTCTCCACAGGGCCTAATGGAACAAGTGGTACTGAGAAGATAATGCAAGTTACCGAGAAACATATACACATCCGGTATGATGAGGACACTGGAGAGAACAACATTGCATTACTACAACTCCAAGAGCACGTTGAGTGCAACAACCACCAGCTTCCTGTGTGCATCCCTGAAAGAGATTTTGCAGAACACATTTTAATTCCAAAATGGGCTGGTACAGTCAGTGGCTGGAGAATAGAAGGTGATGGACTTCAAGGTGACGAGTTGCAGGTTTCATACCTACCTGCTGAGGACTGCAAACAAATACTCAACATTAGCCTCACAAACAGGCAGTTTTGTGGACACCTCCAGGAGGCTGTAGACAAACGTCTGGCTGGGGGAAGCTTTTTAGCTACTGAGTATAAGGGCACGTGGTTTCTGACTGGTATCCTGGGATCTTGGCCACTAGAAGACACTGCCTGGGAAACACTTCTATTCACTAACACTGCAAGGTATATAATATGGTTTAAACAAAAAATGAAGTAAGTCACAAAAAGACATAAGCTAGCCCTCCAGCACCAAACCCCTACCAGTCGCAGCAAGGAAACCTCTGGATACAGCCAGTGCATCCATTTGACTCTACCATGATTTGCAGCAATGGAAATTGCAATAACATGTATATAACTCCAATTCATACATAAAAGTCTGTTTGTCCTTCCTTCTTCTGTTGACACAGTACTGTGAAAGTCATGGTGTGGTAAACGGAGTTATTCCACTAAAAACTGACAGAACTTGTAAGTTTCCTAGAAATATTAATCCAGCTGTTCTGGAATTTTAAATGTTGCTTGAAAAAAATGAATCTTTTTAATTCTTGTTACCCTGAGGTTTGAGTCAGCAAATTAATATTCTTATTTCAAAATCTATACAAGTAAAACTCATGAAGACCAGGGGAACTCCAAGCCTTTGGATGCCTGTGTTGATGTAGAACTTGACATTTTCATCACAGAGAAAAATGCTTCCTCTCATACATGGTACCTGTGTTTTCTCTATGAATCACATCCATGCCTGTTAGTGGGTAAAAAAACCCAAAGTCTCAAAGAGGAGAAAAAAAAATGTTTTATTTCCTTTAAAAATAATTAAAAAACCCCAAAACTACCATCCCATGACTATGGACAAAGGTTCATTGTACCACCCCCAAACAAACAAAAGTCTCAGGATAGTAACACTTAAAATAATGGATCCAGTTTTCCCCAGAAGCAGAATAAAACTGAGTATGGATAAGCTTTTGTACATCATAACAAAAATGAAACAAAACATTACCGTAATAATAAAAAAACCAAAAAACCCAGCTCATCTATGGGCACCTAAAGACAAAAAATCCCACATTTACTTGAACCCATAAGTATCACTGACACAGTAAAGCTTTTAGTGTCAAGTACTTCTCTAGTTTTTAGAGAAAGCTTGAAGAGAGTATTGAAAATCAGCAAGATTACTGAAGTGACTTGGAAGTGGAAACCATGAAAAAATCATCATTTCCACTCTGAGGAATGGATGAACACCAGTAAATTCTCCTCTCTGAAAGATAAATGCAGAAATAATAACACAAAGTACTTTAATAAAAGCTTTTTTAGTACTTTGGAAGGAATTTGGAATGTTTTGCTGTATTTCCTCATGAAATACTTTTAATGATCTAGAAAGCCTGTGGAAACTATCACTGAAAAGTTGGCATTTCATTCCAATGCACTTTGTAACACTGGCAGCCTTGGTCATTCCGGGAAAAGAGCCACAAACAGTTTCTGGTATTCCAGTCCTGGACATGAACGAGGTTATTTACAATGTTCTCAGGGCGATTAGAAGCAGGTCCACCAGGCAAGCTGGGTATCTGAAAAGTACTTGCACGGCTAAGAATCACTACTCAACACACTGTTGACAGTGGAGGAAATGGGTTCTGCTTACTGACCACAAGCTTTTGATGCTGATGAGATATATAGCCTTTAATGTGACCCTGGCAGAAGGAGAAAAAGACAGTGTTAGTACTGGAAGCTGGTAACACAATGCTGATAACCTCAGCTGTCTTCAGACTACACTGAGCAAAGCTGTGTGTGCACACTCCATCACTGCTGTACTTAGTATCTGTAAGAATCCCATTTCTGTAGGTGTGTCAGCTCACAGAGTAAGTGGGAAGTTGGAACCCCAACAATGTTTGGCACTAATGCTGCTGCCAGAGAGCCCGCTGCCAGGACCCCTTCCTGGTCTGCTCACCTTGCCTTGAAGAGACAGAGCTCTAAGGAAGTGTTTCTAAGTTTACTCTTGCTCACTTTAAAATTAGGACTTCAATTAATCACTATTCCATACCTAATCAACTGAATGACAAAGTACTTCCTGTTCAGACATAGTGTTGTAACTGAAAGATTGCTTTAAGTAACCTAATCCCACCCTCTGTTACTCCTAGACCACATCAAAATAAACTGTTTCAGAAACAGAGAAGTGGTTCATTTTCTTGCAGACCCTGCAAAGCTGCTTCAAAAACTCCAATTTATTAGAATTCTACTGATTTCAAGTCTGTATCTGCTCGTGAATAGCTGAGATCCACTTAGAGTAAAAGACAAAATGTGAAACAAATCAAAGAAATCTGTTTTTAATTTTTTCTAGGTTAGAATATCAAGAGTCTTCTACTGCAAATGCAGAACAGATCCCTTTTGGTCCCAGTTACAATTTTTGTATTTTTAAATTTTAATTTATGCGTCCATAGAAATGGAATGTAAAATCCAAATTCAATTTTAACTGATTCCTGCAAAAGAGGCAGGAACTAGAGGAAACCCTCAGGACAAATGAAAACATTTCACTTTGGGCACAAGTGAATCAACTTTTTTACACAAGAGAACCTGAGATTACTGATATGATTATTATAATAAACTTTTATTCTCTCCCTAATATTTTTTTACTGTCTGAAGTCTGGAATAACCAGACAACAAGTGGTCAGCACATACCATGTATATAAGGTTAGCTAAAATGCACTGGACTTCATCAATATCAACATCATCTACTTGCATGAATTTCAGGGCATATAGAAAGGCATCCAGAGATAGCTGATGGGTTTTAAGTAGTAAATATCTGAAAGAAACAACAGGAAAAAATCTGTTAACGAGAAACAATTACTTAAAAATTCTGGTCCTTAGAAAAATGGCCCATCTACAATAAATTGACTTTAACAGGAATTCAGCTGTCTCCAGGAGAACTAAAGAGCATATCTGTTTCTCAGTCCTAGGTGAAAACATATTAAATCTGCTTTTGCAAAAATGGAGATTTCGTTATGCTTACACTTTCTTGAAGAGATTTCTGTATGTGATGATTTTCAGCTTCTCAAGGATAAGAAAGATTCCACACCGAATAAAAAAGGTTTCATGCTTTGTCAGAGCATCATTCAGTAGGAGAAGATTGCCTTCACTACAAGAAAGAAGAAACAAAAACAAGAGGTGTCACCCAAACAAGAAAAAAATTGTCAGACGTGGTAGAAATATCCCTCCCCTGCCTTCCTCAGTCATCCCAAATAGAATCATAGAATCATTAAGGTTGGAAGGGACCTTAAAGATCATCAAGTTCCAACCCCCCTGCCATGAGCAGGGAACCCTACCACTAGACCAGGTTGCACAAAATGTCATCCAACCTGGCCTTAAAAACCTCCAGGGATGAGGCATCAACAACCTCCCTGGGCAACCTATTCCAGTACCTCACCACTCTTACAGTGAAGAATTTCTTCCTAATATCTAACCTAAATCTGCCCTCTTTCAGTTTAAAACCATTACTTGTCCTATTGCTATCTTCTCTGATGAAAAGCCCCTCCCCAGCTTTCCTGTAGGCCCCTTTCAAGTACTGGAAGGCCACTGTAAGATCTCCTCGGAGCCTCCTCTTCTCTAGGCTGAACAGCCCCAATTCTCTCAGCCTATCTTCATAGTAGAGGTGATCCAGGCCTTTGATCATCTTTGTGGCCCTTCTCTGGACCCTCTCCAACAGGTCCATATCTTTCTTGTGCTGAGGGCTCCAGAGCTGTACACAGTACTCCAGGTGCAGTCTCACCAGAGCAGAGTAGAGGGGCAGAATCCCCTTCCTGGCCCTGCTGGCCACACTTCTTTTGATGCAGCCCAGGATGCAGTTGGCCCTCTGGGCTGTGAGCACACACTGGTGGCTCATGTTGAGCTTCTCATCTACTACCATCCCCAAGTCCTTTTCCTTGGGACTGCTCTCTAGCCATTCTCCTCCCAGCCTGTATTTGTGCCTGGGGTTGTGCTGACCCAGGTGCAGGACCTTGCACTTGGCCTTGTTGAACTTCATGAGGTTGGCATTGGCCCACCTCTCCAGCCTGTCAAGGTCCCTCTGGATGGCATCCCTTCCCTCTAGGGTGTCAGCCACACCACACAGCTTGGTATTGTCAGCAATCTTGCTGAGGATACACTCAATCCCAGTGTCCATGTGTCCATAAATACATTTTACTTAATACTTTTTAAATAGTGCAATAAAACCATCATCATACCTCACAGCCTTGGTTACTTCAGCAAACTGCATAAGGTCATACTTTTTTAAGAGCTGAATTGTTGGCATATGGCCCTGAAAAATAAATGGTTTCCAAGTAAAGTCAAATGCATTTTACACGTAATCTAGTAAGCGATAAAAACATTTGTTAAGAAAAAGACAACTATTTAAACACTTTTTTTTGGTTTTTGCTACAGAACAAGAGGTATTTGTCCCTTGCCTCCACTAAGCACCTTGTAGCTCAACTCAAGGTAACCACCTACTTATCATGGTTTAGGGAGTCTTAATATTTCTTAATGTTGGAGAAAAGTTATCAAACTTGTAAAATCAAGATCCTGTGACATGAGGCCCCTAGGCAGATCAAAATTTTATGTCATGGCTGTATGACAACCTGTAAATGGAAGAACTGCAGGAATCCCAAGCATTACTAACAATACAAGCAGTGCTTCAGCACTGTCAAGTGCTAGCTTGGTCTGTACTAGATTTTTTTCTTCACTATGCATCTGTGCAGAAATAAAAATGTCCCCTCAAAAAACAAAACAAAACAAAACAAGAGAGAAAGTTTACATTTAAAGAAGCAAAATTACTTTTCATTGCCAGATCAGGTAAGACTGAACCACCTACATGATCAAAAAGAAACTTTGTTTTTTCCCCCTGCACAGCAGGGATCAGATTGCACACTGACTAGGGTCAGACTTTAAATTTAGTTACTATCATGGTATGCTGTTGGTAACTCCTTTTCTGGTCGGAGGATTAGCTGAGAGCAGAACTCAGCTTCATGTTTACTGAGAGCTGCTAGGAATCAAAAAAAACCAAAAACATCCAAGCTATTTTAGAACGGTTTAAGGTTTGTGTTAATGTTTGGGCTCTGATTAAAAAAAGCAACTGTAAAAACAATGACCTTTATCTAGTTTATTTAATACTTCTTGTACACTATAACTGCTACAGGAAAGCCACAGTAATTGTAGGCACCAATGGACCCAACAGTTCAAGTGACCCAGTCAAGATTGAGACAAAGTTTTTAGGAAGACTGTTAGTTTTTCCTTTATCAATGCTACTATTGATTGATCTAAAAACAACCAGTAAGAAAGTCAATAAATAAAAAATTAAATACAGAAGCCAATTTTCATACCCACTGTGCTTCCCCTTTACCCCCTTACACCACAAGGCATGGGAAAAGGAGCACTGAAAAGGGGAGGATGGTCGTAAACAGGTTGGGGTAAAGGCAGAAGATGGCAACTCACAAAAGCAGGTGATAGCAACATTCTCCATGGGTAACTTTGTTAAAAGGGCCAGGAATGGGAAACTCTAATATCTAGTCCTTGTCCCCTCAGTTACACTGAATTAATTGTTAGTATATCCCCATTAACTCAGGGATACGCAAATGCTAGCACAGTACATGGGAACGCACAGGAACAGGAAGTGGAGATGTATTTAATTCTTTCTTAACATAGAGATGAAAGGATCAAATAGTAACCATTCTTCATTGTTTTTTTCAAAACCAACACGTTCTACTTTATGACCCTTCTGACATGCCTCTGACAGGCAAGTGCACATGGTGCAAACAGAAAATCCAAAGACAGGAATCCTTTCTCTCCTGCAGCAAAACCCCCTCAACAGTCTTCAGCCATCTGTTTGCACATCCTCCTTCTCTTCACCAGGTGAAAGAAGCAGACAGATTTGTACTAGGGAATCCACACTTTCCCTGGCCCATCTGTACAGCTGATCACCAGGCATGCACTCTGCTGTTTAAGTTACACTGCTGAGCACTTCTCCAAAGAGCTCAAAGTTATCTTTATCACCCAAGTAACCTCATGTTGCACCTTTAGGAGGGGTGGGAGGAAGGCAGGGGGAAAGGAGGGTCAGGTTTTCGTTTGGGTTTTGGGGTTGCTTTTTTTTTTTCCCTTCTCCTTTCCTCTATTGCTATAAATGACGATTCAACACTCTCTGTCCTCAAAGTGTGCATATACTGGCTCTTATGGGGGTCAGGCATATATGGCCTCAGAATTCCAATAGGGGAAAAACAAGAACTATCCTGAGCATCAGTGTAGTTATATGACCCCAAAAATTATTTAGAAGAGCAACATCTACTCACCAACAACATTTTTACTGGCAGCAGGTAGATCAAAATCATTCTTTTGTTCTTCTGGCTTGAGCGGTGACAATGCTCAAAGGCAAATGAAAGATACTCTTCAGCTGCAAACACAAATAAAAGTGCTAGTAACAGGAGCCAACAACAATGGGATTAAAATTGGAAAAATCGGATTAAAACTGTAACCCAAATTCTGTGCTTAATGTCCACCTCTAGCTTGAACACATGATATTTAAATTATCTAAAAACGAATCATACCAATCAAAATACTTTAAGAAAAATGCTGTAATAATTATTGGAGATTCGCACAAAATACAAAGTAGTACCAGAAAAATAAGTCCTTCTGCAGAATGCCAAAGAAAACTTGTCAATGTCTAGATGTCGGCGGTAACAGTTACAAGCAATTTTAGAATTTTCAGCTGATTTCAGTAATATTACTGTGCTACTATTGCAGGAATCTCAAGAAGCACTGATGAAACAGAACTCTATTTTCTAAATTCACATATTAGGTTCTTCAGAGAACGTAAACTGCATGTGATGCACACACCTTCTGAACTGCAGAAACGTGTCAGTGAGATCACACAGCATGACAATGTGAAAATCTCATCAGTTTTCACCAAGAGAGAAAAATAACAAGCCTGACAGGCAGAAGACACCGTTTAGAGTAACAAAACTGGCTCCAAAACCGATCTCGGTCAGAGGCTTTTGTTAGTGATGAAAGTTGCACACCTTAGCTCTAGAATTATCTCTATTAGTGGGTAAGAAACCTCAGAAATGCAGTTTCTGCATCTTCTAAAATCAATGCAGTGAGAAACTAATTCTACAGTACAGTTTGCTGAAGATTTTCTACTTGGTATACAGCAACTTGAAGGGGACAAGACAGCTGCAACGACACCTTTGTGAAACTTTTTACAAACCTATTTTTTGGATGCTAATGCTTTTTATTATGCATGCACACAGTGCATAAGACTACAGAGAACTTCATTGACATGTGTTATAAAACTGGGCATATATAATTAGAAGTGTCATGTAATCTCATCTCTGATCTGACTCAGCCTGTGGGCCTTGGATGTTTCATTGTGACTTTTCCTTTGATCCATGCAAACACACATGCACCTTTACACACATTTGGAGTCAGACATGCACAACAGCAACCAGATTTCACACCAAGCAGCAAGACTTTAGATTTGTCTTATGGGCACACAGTACCTTGCTTAAAGTCACTGTCAAACATGGCTTTGCGTCCAACATAGTATCTGTATGTAACTCTCTGTGCCATGCTATATTCATCCTTCAGATTTGAGCTGTCAATTGCTCTAATTAAGGGCTTACATAGATGGAGCTTGTTGATCTGTAAAGAAAAAGAACTGCATTATACTCAAGAGAGTGTAGATACACAGTATCATATTAAAAAGGGTGGGTTTGACTTAAGACTATGAAATACAAAACACAACTTACCGAACTTGAACCTTACCTTAAAATAAATTTTAAACAGTTGATTCACAAGAAACAACATGCCCCACTTTTTGGAATCTTCAATGCCAGCTCGACTGTCATAAGAAAAAGAAAAAACTATTAGCACTGCACACTGTAAGAAAATAATGACTTCATTTTATGGATTTCTAGGGTAAAAACAGGTGTCTGAAAATAAAAGTCAAGGCCAAACTCCTTCTCTTAAACCATAAAAGCACTGGCAAAACAGAACGTGTGTTCCCATCTTAAATTTTATACAGCTCTGCTACATTTCTTCTCAACATAATGACAAGATGCCATGGAAAATATTACTCATATATCAGGGTCCTCACTCCAGTCTGCAGGTAACACATACACCAGCATACCAGATGCTTATAATATTCAAGGCGAAAGAAAGATGGGGGAAAAAAAACCAAACCAAACCAAAAAAAAAAACAACCCAAACATATCCACTTTGGAAGTGTTAGAATTGCTGAGACTGGAAACCAAAGTCACTCCTTTTCTGTCTAACTGTAATGAAGCAAACTTCACAGATGAACAGGGCTCAAAAGCGTTAATTATACTTCCTGAGAAACAGGGACATAATCAGTCCCTCCCAACATCTGCTAGGAACGTTAAACCTGAAGGGGGGCCTCTACAGCTGTAGTCAACAGAGAACAGACTATAAATGACAGGAAATGAGCCTTAGAAGTGTCCATTCTTACCCAGATATGGTCTTAGTAAGTGGAAAAATGCTACGTTCTTAAAAAAAACTTCTTAACAATCTAATAGTGCAAGTTCTATAGAGAATCTTTCACTTACGTGTCACTGGCACAGACTCGAAAACAGCTCATCAGCAGTTCCGCTGCTTTTTCCAACATGTCCCCAACTTTGCTTTTCCCTTTCTTCACCAGCTGTTGATCTGCCTACCATTACACAGCAAGAAACTATGTGTGACTCTACATTCTGGATTTCTGGGTTGTAAACAGTTTAGTTCTCTAATACAGCATTTTATACAGTCTTATGGCAATACATTTGTCATGCCTGCTCCCCCCCTTATCTAGAAGGTAGTCAAGCTCACAAAATAAAACCCTCAGAGATGCTGCTGAACATATACCAAATCTAATGCACAGGAGGACAGTCCTTTGAAAACAGCACTGACCGCTATGACCTTTAGCAACACCAATACAGCTCTTAAAAATCTAAATTCAGGATAATTTGATAGCTGAACAGAAGCATGAATACTTCAACCCAAGTTTTCAAAGATCAAGAGTCTAGCAAAACATGTCTTTTGAATAAAAGCAAACTCAAATGACTCCCCAGTTATGGAGTCTGAGTTTTAGAACTTATAATTAAGCTTCTCTCTACAGCCACGAGGGATAGATTTTATTTCTAAACCATACTCAACATTTTCTAGTAGTAACACACACTGCTAGGGCCTGGGATTTTCAGGAGAAATGGAAAACATATGTTACAGCAGCAAGAGGAAAAAAATTAGTTACCAACACATGGGAAAGATCCATGCTCTGATGAATGCAGGTCTTAAAAAAGAAGAGTGGGGGACAAACAGGGAGTAGATATTTACTATATGCTTTCTAATGTTTTATTATAATGCTTGCATTCTCACTAGCTGAATCATAAGAAAAAGAAATGGAAATGCATCCTTTGCTGCAGAAGTCTTCTCTGTATCACATCCTTTGAATATGCTAAAGGTTAGAAGATGGAGTTCAAACACTTCTAACATGACTTTCCCCTTTCCACTTTCCCATGCATCTCAAATAAATGAATTTGCCTTATTCAGACTGAGAATTGAGATTTGTTACTGAGCAGGCACACACACACACAAAATATTCTCTGTGCAAGCATGCCAAATGTGTTGTTTTGTGGGTGGGTAGGCAGGCACAAGAAAGTGCTCAGGGGACAAAGACTGAAAATAGTGGATACTGTCAAACTCTAACCTAACTTGAACTCTAGCTTCACCTCTTCAGGTAAAGTGACTAGGAGCAAGATCACAACCCTGACAATTACTTTGGCCTAGGAGTTCTCATTAGATCCCTACACAAACCATGGCAATTCACTAGCCTAAGAAAAAGAATGTAAATTTGTTGGGTTTTTTTTTTGGTTGGTTGAGGTTTTTTTGTTGTTGGTTTTTTTTGCTTGTCAGCAGTTGTATGGACTCAGCAAGGGCTCCAATGAGCATCAAAAGCAGCACACACAGCTGGAAGAAAGGAAACAAGGCAGAAACTTCTCTCTTCAGATGTGGCAAGTGGATAGATTAGCTCAATTGTCTGTGGTATCTCCACCCTTACTAAGACTTCACCAAATCCCAAGGATAACATATGGAAATAGTGAGTTGTGCCACCACGCTACTTTATGCTACTCTATAAAGACTATTCAATCACTTCATATGCTCTAAGCAACTGCTGTGAGTTGCGTGCAGGTCCTCAGAACTTTCCAAGTTCAAGCTGCAAATGGGAGAGAGGCTGACTGAGCAACTTAAATTTTCAATAGGACTGGATGAACTCAGTGTGTCAACAAAATCTTAAACAAGGAGTTTAAAACAGTACCGAGCAAAATTAGGCTATGTAATAGGGTCTAAAATACTTCTACCATGGAAGTGCCTAACAGATAAAAGCAATGAGGCTGTAATCAGATCTACTTACATTATTAGCAAAAATTCGAAGATCAAGGGCTACAGCATACATGATAGGTAAAGCCCTGGAAAAGTAAAAGATTATATACTAAGTAGCTGCAAATCATGCAATAAGAAATGAGAAACAAGCATTTTATTATTTTTTTTTTGCCAGTTAGTCATCAGACTAGAAAAGTATAAGTTAATCTTTAAATAAAGGACACACTTTTTAAAAGGAAAGGTCTTCAAGACCTCAGCACTTCAGAAATCCCACACTGGAAGAAGAATTAATTCAGTAACATTTTTTAAAGTGGCTTTAATAAAATACCATCTCGACTTGAAAAAATCCTTCACATGTTTACATATGGACCAGCCCACACAATTAAGCTCTAGATGTTTAGTTTTCACTTACTGGATCTAAAAACTCAAGCAGCAAAATCAATCAGGCTGCATTTAAGTATTGCTGAGGATAAATAAAAACTACAGGCCTAATTTTAATTGGACTACTATGGTACTATGACAATGAAAGATGAGTGTCTAGTTTCTAGCAGCTCTCTATGATGTACTCACCAGTTTTCCTCTTTGTGGGCCTGAAATGCTCGCAGGAAAGATGTATTACATTTAGGAGAATTTAAAATGCTATTAAATGAAGCACAGATACCAAACCCAGCAGTTGTATAGTGCCACATATCACTACATAAAAGGGCAGAAACCAACAAAACAGCAAGCAGATCAGGAGTCAGGATGCAAAGATGCAGCAGGGAAGAACACAAGCACAGCCACAAACTCCTGGATGTGGCAGCAGCCACGAGGAACAGTGGTCTCTATCAGTATCTTCCCCTGCAGCCAAGTACAAACTAGGACATATATTAATGATTTGAGGGTCTCTTACACTCTGTGAGAAATTAATTTTCTATTCTAGAACAAGTGACCTTAGTCCTACAGAAAGTTGAAAGAAGACTATCTGTATTTCCTTGCTTAAGAACTTAAAATAGCCTAAGTGTATTTGGAAGCAGACCACATTCTATAAAATTTTAAAAGAGGTAAAGATAACTTATTCTACAAGGAAACATACAGTTCATCTGAAAACAACATACAAGATTTATGGAAAAGGATATTGGACAATAACTGTTTGGCATTTGTATGCTTCTATAAAGTCATGGTTTCCGACAGCATAAGTACACCTGTCAAAGAAAAAACTGCATTAATGCATCAGAAAATATCATATACGTAAGACAGCTACTTGCTTTTGCCTTTTAATAGGCAGACAGCTTTACAGCTTATCTAAGAGATACAGAAATATATTACAAGAGCTCCTAACAAAACACCACAAGTATTTTAACACAGCACTAAGCCTGATAATTGCAGAAAACTGATTCAAGAGAAGAATGGGGATTTGTTTGCATAATATGCATAGTATCAGCTGTAATATGCTAATGCTTATTGAAACTGTCCCCAAGGTTAGCATAGATAAAAAAAATACTGTAAGACTGTTGAAAGCCAACAAAAGACTTTGTTAACGCAGAATTTTTTCTAAATAAAAGCCTCACAGAATTACTTAGGTCCTAAAGCTACCTTAAGAGTACTTTTATTACTAGAATTGCCTTTTAAAAATATTTCCCTTACTTAATTCACTCTGTATTCTTGTTGTAGCTAGTAAATGCAGAGCTGAGGAGACAGCAGACACTGAAACCAAAGCTGTGCCAATGGCTACACGCAGGTGACTGCCAGGTACATAAAGCACATTTTATGTGGAGAGGAAAAAGAAGGTCTTTATTTCCTGCAGTTCTAGCATTATTTATACGATTAATAAATGCCAAGTTTTCAGATGTAAGCTTTTTTAAATAACTGTGTAAACTTAAGGATAACCCTCCCCATCCCTGCTGGATGCCTCACAACTCCCTTTACATTTCTGGTCCATCATTACCTTAAGTGGGCTGCAAACATTTCATCATATGGCGGTTCCAAAACTTGTTGACACTTCTCCTCTGGAGACGGAAGCTAAGTATAGAATAAATCAAGGACACAAGGAATGAACATCCAGAACCAGATCATATGGATACTTGACTGTGGCAGTTTTATGCATACGTGCCTTCTTTATCTATCAGAACCTTAAGTTATTTTAATAACCACATCCTGTGTAATGGAGCTGCTCATTTGCATTCTGTCTCCATAACCTGATCAGAACTGGCCTTAAACAAAAGCATCCAAAATGCATGTAGCACAAACACTGGACCCTCGCTACCCACTGTTTTTCTCTTTATAGTCACTTCCACTGTGCCATATTACTAACTAAGGTAGACCTGGCCTAGAGGGACTTTCCACAAAACAATTTGAAGTGGAACACAAAAAGCCATCCAGGGCAAAAATGGAAATATATAATAACCTTGTAAGAAGAAAAGGGAAATGAACCTACAACGGGATCCTGCTTTGGCCTCGGAAACAGGTTTCTGAGGTTTATCTCCAATGGAAAGCAACCCATATAAAAAGCTAGGAAAACTGAAAGCAAAATAAAAGGCAGTTAAAAACCAGATTCTCACCTGTAGCCTTGGGTTTGCAACATGTGGATGTTTAAATGATACCAATTCTGCACAAAATTGTCCATCTCTGCTGTCAATGGCTTCTTGTACCTATCAAAAAAAACAGCCCCATGATACAATAAAATCTGCCCACAGCCACACAATATATTTACACATGACTAAAGAAGCCATCTTCTTGTTACTGCAGTCCATCCACATCACTACCAACCCGAATGCAAGTTTTTAAAGGTTTAACACTAAATGAATCCATACTGGACTTTGGATCCACCTGTTTTTCAAAAAGATGTCGGGCAGAAGGTAGTGCAAACACTACTGTGTGCCTTATTTGTGGAATACAAGCAAACCAGAGAATCTCCAGACAACTTAGACAGGTTTGGCATTGTAAAATAGCAATTGTGAACCAGATTTGGTTAAGCTTTCGAAAATTCCAGTTGGACTTATAAGCATCAAACATATATGAAGGCAGAAACAATCTTTTTTTATTATTGTTTGTAATGCTGCAGATGGAATTTGTGCATCATTAATCAGGGCTTGCAAATACATCTCATATGAATGTAATATTTAATAATAAAAATTACTTCCAAAACACAAAATCAGCTCTTCTTTACTTGGAAAAAAAAACAAACAAAAAAACACTACACCATTCTCTGAAAGTTTAAGCAGTTTAATATCAGACATTGCCTTTGGGATGATAGCTACCTGTTTAATCTACCTGCTTTCAATTTTCAATTTTAAGCACTATGCATCCTGTTACCTGTCACTTCCTTACCCACTGCTTTGGATTTCCATCCTCACCTAGTGAGCATCCATTCCAACAGTAAAGTGTCTGAGTTTGACACAGAGCAAAATGTTTTTTTCAGAAGAGATAAGGCATTGGTGAAGGGTGTGCATGAACTTCAGAAAATGCAAATAGTTTAAACATGCAGACACAGTGTATATGATAGCAATGGTGAAGAGGATCACAAGGACTGTCAACTGGAGAAGATAGTGACTTTGCAGAGCAGATCACGGTTCTGAGAGGTCTCAGCCACTTAATTTTTGAGACTTAACCCCAATTACTCTCTTTTTGTGCCCTTCACTCAGTTGACTTGACTGATCTTGAGTGAAGTGAGTAAGCTGATAACAGTGATGAAAATATGATGGTTCAGAAAGAAACATTAAAAGTGATCACAGTAAAAGCTTGACACTGAAAGTTCAATCCAGCTGTATCCTTGTGACCATGTTCCTGTCTCTCCATCCTCCATGCTCTACACAGCGTATCTCTACACTTCTGTACTTATTAATTCCCTGTATTTCTTAAATCCCTGAGCTGCATTTGTCACTGCATGCACACACAATCCTAATGTGTTAGTTCTTATGGAAAAATTACTTCACTATCCATTACATCAGTAACCATCACACTTCTCAGAAATTCCAGGCATCTGTGGCAGACAGTGGCATATTTACTACAGACTTAAAGAATGTATTTGTTTTCCAAATTTGTTTCTTATTCCTATTTCTTAAACTAGGTAACACATTTCCAGCCAAGAAAAACACATCCACACAGTGCCCACAAACAAAAAACTTCGCTTACTTGCTGCAAATACTGATTTATGGTAATGTGCGCCATTGAAATAGAAGCAGAAGAGGCAGGAATCCCAAAGAAAAGGCAGTTGTCTCACATGCTGCAAAAGGAACGAGAGTTTAAAAGAACAGTAAAGCGACCGTATCTCACACGCATCGAGGACTTCATCAGACCTCTCGCCCGGTGGGCAGGTGCTGCCCGCGGCGGGGAGCGCAGAGCGGAGCACAAAGACACGCTGCTCGCAGAGGGAAAGCCCGTGTGGAGAAGACACCCCGGCATCAGGGCCCCGAGAAGGGCAGAGCGCTCCGGCAGCCCGCGGGTGCCGCAAGCGGCGGACAGGCGTGAGAAGAGGCGGCCCGGCTGGCACACGGTCGCGCACGGCGACGCCCGCACCCCCAGCGTGCTCCCCCCCCACCCCAGCCCCGACCCTGCCCCATCGCACGCCCACCCTCAGGCCACGGCACCACACTTCCGGCAGCCGGTGCGGCGCTTCCGGCAAGTTTCGCCAGACTTCCGGTACCCGGCAAGACACGGGCGCGAGCCAGCTGTCAACCGGCGCAGTGGGAACGACCCGGTAAGTCACATGACTCCCACTGCTTCCTCCCAATTGCTGCTGCCGCGCCTCTGCCCCGCCCACAGCGGCGCCCGGTAGGCGTGGCTTTGCGTCGGTAGCCAATGGAGAAGCGCGATGGGCCGGGCCGAGGACGTGCGTCAGCGATAAGCCTCGTGCGCAGGGCAGTGCTGCACGTTCGCCGGTGGGCTGGGGGTGGCTGGTATCCATCGGTATTGGCGGGAGCGGCCGCTTCTACTCGTCCCTTCACCTCGCAAAGGGAGCGAGCAGTCACCTCCGTGAGCCCTGGGCTCTGCGTTATTCTGTGGCGGGGACGCGCTGACAGGAGCTCCGTGTTGCTTTCCTGAGAGAGTGCCCAGGCTCAACCGCCCAGGCTCAACCACCCACCCTCCCCGCCCCTGCGGCCGCGGTCACGGTCACGGACGCTTCGGTCCCCTGCACCGGCGACTCCCTGTGAACTGTTGTGCAAAAAGTTAAATCGATCGCTCTTAAAGGCACTGCCGTGAGGCAGGTAAAGCAGGCGCGCTCAGTGCCCTAGCAGGCCCCGGCTGGAATTGCCAGTAACCGGCTGCGCGCGGCCTGTCGGGGCTGGTGCCTTTTTCCTGCGAGAGCTCGAGGTCAGGGTGGGAAAGCAGACTGCTCCTCGGCTTCCTCTCCGGCCGCCCCTTGGCGCGGTGCCGCTTCGCGCCAAGTGCTAACACGCAAAGCCAGGCGAAGCAGGGGGACCCGACGGGGTCCGAGGCTCCGCGGGGGCTGCCCCGGCCCCCGTAGCCATCTTGTAAGCGGGACTGGCGCTGCCCGCACGCCCGGGCGCCGGGGGCGGCCCGCAGCCGTGCACAGATCCAGACTCGCGCCCGGACTGGGCGGCGCGGGCAGCGAGTCGGCCGGTGGGGCGCCGTGGGAAGGGTGGAGGTGGGCGGCTGTCGGTGACTGCTGGCCCGGCGACACTTGGCAACCACCCGGGGGCAGGGCCGGGAAGCTGGCACGGTGGGGGAGGGCGGCTGGGTGGTGGCGGAGGAGGAGGAGGGGAGCGGAGGCGGGGACCAGCCAGCCCCAGCCCAGCGCCTTGCCCCGGCCGGACACGGCGCCCGGGGCGGAGATGGCGGACGAGCCCCAGAAGAAGCCGCACTTGTCGGCCTTGGTGGGGCACACCAACGGGCTCACCAAGCCCGCCTCGCTGGCCGCCGCCACCCGCGCCGGGGGAGGAGGAGGCGGGGGAGGCGCGACCGCCTGCTCCAAGAAACTCGTGATCAAGAACTTCAGAGGTGGGTGCGGGGCGGGCTGGGCCCTCTCCCCCCGCAGGTGCTCTCTGCCCCGCCGCCCGGCCCTCTCCCCACCTTTGTTTACTGCGGGCCTGGGCGCTCCCCTGCCCCTTCCCCGCGGTAGGCAGCGGCCGGGCCGGCGGCAGGGGGGCCCGGCGCCGTCAGCTGCCCCGCCGCCTTATCTAGGCGAGAGGAGGCTGCCGCCGGGCCGATAACCCTCCCCGCTGCCGTCACCATCCCGGTTTAAGGGCTTATGGGGACACGCGTGGGGCTGGGTGCGTGGGGGCAGCGGGAGGAAGCGGGCAGAAAGCCACCTTAGTGTCAAAACTAATTACAGCGAGGCGAGGGTTACATTGCTAAAAGTAACAACGGGGGTAAAGTAAAACACAGCAAACAGCCCCGCAGCTGGGGTGGGCCCCGAGGCCGGCGGCGGCGCCGGCTCTGCCCTCGCCGGGCCGGTCTGGTCCCCGGCGCGGAGGTTTTCTGGCTTGGGGTAAGAGGGAGAGACCCTCTGCTTGTGCCAGGATTAAACCATCAAGCACAACATGGCTTGGCCGAACTTAGTGAGGCAGGGTGAGAAGGGTCGCTAAAGGCTCCCCTCGTGCGGCTGGTTTTCAACTACCTGTGTTTTCCTTCACAGAAAGACCCAAATTACCAGATAATTATACTCAGGAGACATGGCAGAAACTTCATGAGGCGGTGGGAGCCATACAGAGTAGCATTTCTATTAAATACAACCTTGAAGAGCTCTACCAGGTAAGGTTTGTAGGGATTTTTTTTTTTTCAGTTTAACAGCAGGAAAATTAACTGCTTTGGGTCTTCCACAGAGCTACATACTTAGCATAATGCATTTGTTAAAAACTGATTATATTTTCTGAACTGTTCACTCCATACTCTGCTTCTAGTCAGTTTGCAGTTTTATATAGCAGTTCCTTGGTGAGTTACCAGGATCTGGGCCCATGAAATAGCAGTTTATGTTGGGAGACACTGAAATCGGTGCCTGGACAGGGCTGAGATTTAAGCCTGCATCTCTCCAGTACAGTGCCTACCCAAGATGCCAGAACTAGGATGGTGCTCTTGCTGAGTTATGCAGATACGTATTTTATTATGATTTCTCATTTGTACATACTTTGGACTCTTGTGAATAGTGATGTTGAAAAATTTGGTATTATTAAATAATAGGAATTAGACTTCAGTATCAATACCCTTTGGAAAATTAAAAAAGAATCTTGGTTGAGCAGGCAACAAACTGTCACTTTGCCTGTGATTCAGATTACTGTTATTTTCAAAACAATCAGGATCTTGTTTTTTTTATTAAAATGGTGAAAAAGTATTTCTGGAACATCTGGACTACTGGAGCAGGAGCTAGAATGGTAAAAGAAATACTCATTAACCATTTCTTCTTTCTACTTTCTTCATTTATATATAGCTTAGTTCTGTATTTTTTAAACATATGTGCTTTGAGCTGCTTAACTGAAGTAGTAATTTTTTATGGTGATCATGTTATAAAAAATTACTGATGCGCCAAATTGTGCTACATACATTAAGTTAGTTATGAGTTTTCTGTGGGTCCAGGTGTTTGATCTGCAGATGTGGATCTCATTGCCAGAACAGGACCTAAGACATTATTATGCTTACCTGATTTTTTCTTAATGTTCAGTAGAGGTAGGTTTGATGTTGTCTGGAAAGTGCAGACTGTGAGAGAAGAGAGAGCCAGCAGTCCATATTGGGTCCATGCTCAAGAAAATCAGGATGCATTTGAGAGCTGGCTATACTTGTCACTGTGATTAATTAGAGTATGTAATATATGGATCTAAAATGGCTGATTATGTACATGCTTGTTAATATAGTTTACTCCCTTTAAATAGATGATTGACATATTAATCTATTAATACTTGCAGGTTTGCAGAGTTTGAATTATGTAATACATTTTATGGTTTTAAACTCAGCATTTGAAAAATCCTGCTTTTTCATGCCTAGATAAAAAACAAAACAAAACAAAAACAAACCCACAGATGCTTTGAGCGTTACCTAACTTGTTTTCAGAGGCTCAGAAATGAGATTATAGTAATATGGCTAGGAAATCACCAGGGAACAGACTTGAGTTTTGGTGGAAGAGGAGGACAAAGATTTTAGATAAACTGCAAAGGGAGAACTGTACTTCTTGCTTTTTCTGTGTGCCTGTTTCTTTGTCAAAGCTGCACAGAGCCAGTCCAATAGTCTGCAAGGCAGTGGTGCAGATCAGCAAGATTTCTGCACAGTGGGTGGTGGCAGTCGGTCTGCCTGTGCATCGATAGGTACTTACTCTCCTGCCAAAGGAATAAAAGATGAAGTTCAGCATCTGTTGGAAACCTGATCTGTACTTACAGATCATTTTATCTGCCTGTTGGTGAGCACCCGAGTCACCCACAGGGGAAAATTTCTCTGTGTGCATCAGTTCTTAATACCACTGTTCGGGGTTTTTTGGGGGTTTTTTTTGCCTCTTTATCTGACATGATGGGGGGATATGAGAGGCCTGCTAGAGTTCAGTGCGGTGAGCAGGCTGGTGTACCAGCCTGCCTTTGAAGTTTCTGATTTACTTACTTAATTTGGCACCGTGGCTGAGGAAAAGCTGAAGAACAATGACAAGGCTTTGTGGAAAGCCCGAAGGATACTCCTTTCCAGGCATTAGCGGCAGCATGGGATCAGGCATGAAGGTGCTTGGCAGGGACGTAGTCAGTGAGCAATGGGAGGGTGGCAGCCAATTTTTTGTGACTAAAATAGAAATGATGCCGGGGATTGGTGGTAGATTGCACAGATTTTGATAGAAGTAGCTTATACTTTGGGATAGAGAAAGTGGGGCACTGCAAAGAATTGCCAAGTGAGGAGTAAGTAATAAAAATAATGGAAAAAGAAAATTCCCTTTGCAGCAAGATCCTAAATAACCTGAAATGGGGCAGCACTGCTCTTCTGGAGGACATAGAGTAGGACGGTGTAGTAGTGAAGGAAACAAAACTATGAGGGTCCTGACCAGGCTTTTATTTGGATGGATGGATGTGAAGGGCTATGTCATAGGAAAACATAACAAAGTATCTGCAAAATGATTTTATGTGAATACTGCTTGTTGCAGATGTCATTTTACTTACCTGTTTTAAGACCAGATGAAAAACATAAGCACTGCCTGATGATTTTGTTTGGTTGGTTGCTTTAGTATGGTATCAAAATTGATGAAGCCATAGGTGATGTGCATTTAATAAAATTACGTTGGGTAGGTTAGAATTACCCCCTGGGGAGATCTCTGGAAAGCAAATTAACTTGTTTTGGAAGGCAAGCTATTTGGAATGTTAGAACTGACAGAGGACATAATACAAGAAGTAGCAATAATTTGCATGCTAAGCTCTAAAACAGCAGACTCTGCTCAAAACAAGCCATTAGAAGCATGATTTGAAACAGAACTTTCACTAGATTTGTGTAGGTGAAGAGTCTGAAAATGTTGTCTTTCTCATATCCTTATAGAGGTGATAATTACTGTAGCTTTTTTCCAGACTATTTGTGTGCAAGATGAATACAAGTCAAATCAGATTTCTTCAGAAAGAGAGGCAGCAAAAACTGAATGAAACAAAATGTGAAGAAGGAAATTACTGCACCTCATGCCCCCATAAAAAAAAAGCAGAAGTAACTAGTAGGGGTGGTGCTGAGGTGATATGGCTGCAGTTTGAAACACACTTCAAGCCAGCACTGCTGCCTAGAGAAGCAGCCCTGGTTTCCCTCTCACCTCTCTCCCAGCCCACACACTTGCTAGCCCATGTGTTTGGGTGGTCTTAAATTGAAACAGAATGAACGACAGTTACTAATGCTGTGACAAAAAGTTACATGCTGGCATTAGGCACTATAATGTTTCATATTACTAAGAAATAAGACATACCAAAAAAAAGCTAAGGTTTGGGGAAAACTTGAGTAAAGGCTAAGAAAATACTGAAGCTTTGTCCAAGTTCATTGATGCTGTCAGAAAATCTGTCAACAAAATATGACACTATAAATCCTCTGGAGCAAAGGAAAACATTCTCAGGTCAGTTTTAGTTGCAGAGGTGAAACAGTGCTTTAAGTCTTAGGTGATGTTCTCTGCAGTATCAGCTCAAAGCATAAGGCAGTTGAGGTGGAGTTAAAGAAAGAGACAGCTGGATTTTTAGTTATGAAAATAAGGTCCAGCTCCTTTGGATAACTTTATATGAAGCACTGAATGGCCAAAAATACTTAATGTAAACTTCACAGTTCTCACAGAACATTTGGCTGTCTTCATTGTGATTCATTTCAGATGATGTGGTCTATTAATAAAATAATTTATTGAAATACAGCAGACAAGTTAAAATAAAGTGTGCCTGGAACAAAGTCTAAATATAGGCAGTGGTATCAAGCAAGGCTACATTCTCTCTTTGGCATTCTCATTGAGTTTCTTGTGAGGAAAAAATGTTAGTGTAAGACAATGTAATTACTGTATAGCTGAACAGCAGTATTCTAGAGATGACCAGAGCTGTCTCAGCGTAGTCTGGGTCAGCTGCATAACAACTTGATTTACGTTAATTTCGTGGCCACAAGAACGTTTGGTTTGGGCAGAACCAGTCTCTTAGCCAGCTGTGGATAAATATTCAACTAAATCCCAGGAGTTGCCAACAAATCAATTCTTTATTTAACAATGTGGGGTTCTTTGTTTTTCTTTATTTTTTCCGCTGAGTTTACATACCTAAGCATGAGTGTGTGAATCAGTGGAAGTATTTGGAAAGAAGTAAGTTAATAAAATACAGGAAAACAGCTGTATTCATTTACTGTTTACAGAGAGTGGTTGAAATGTCTACCTTAAAGTTACTAAGAAATGAAAATAGTTTGTATGATTGTGTTCCCTCCTGAAAATGCATGTGTGTGTGCACTGGAGGATGCACAAAATGGACCTACAGAAGAGTTCTGCTGCTGAGCCAGTATTCATAGTAGGAAAATTCTTGTGAAGTTTAACAGCATATCTGAAATGTGATCCATACAGTGATGGTGGACCTTTTTGTACACAAAATTTGTCAGTATAAGAAGGGACGAAAATCAGAAAGGAATCATGAAGTCTTAATTTTCCTACATATTTTGGATAATTTTATTTTTATATTTTGTTTTTGTGCATAACTTGGACAGATAAATGCTGATTACTTTTTTCTTTTTTATTGTTGGCCTTGATTAAACAAGCAAAAAAAATTTGAGTTAATTATTTAACCTAGTTAATAATTTTTTTTGTTTTTTAGGCTGTTGAAAATCTCTGTTCTTACAAAGTCTCTGCTACACTGTACAAACAGCTGCGACAAGTCTGTGAAGATCATGTGAAAGCACAAATCCTTCAATTTAGAGAATATCCTTTTCTCATGCACTGAAGTGGTTAGAATGGTTAGTTTAAATAATTATTTTTTTAAAACAACACTTTGTGAAATTTGCACCAGTAATTGTCAATGTGTTAGAGGTTCTTGGTTGACCACTTGCCCATTTTCAAATTGGGAACTTCAGTCATCTGGATTAATAATTTTTGTGTGCAGATAAGTAGCATGCTAATAACAATTTACTTATTTTAGTAGGAATGCAAATTTTACATTGAATCTAGAGAATTTCAGTAACACTCTGAGAATTAAGAGCAGGTCTGGATTTTTATGGCAGGTGAATAGTGGAGATGCTTACAGCAGGAATGGTTTAAAAAAAGAAAAAAAAATCACCACAGTAGTTTTCATCAATAGTGTCTTTGTAAAAGAATTCTCAAACATAAAGTACACCTGATTGAGCAATAAAAACTACTGGTCAGCAGCAGTTATTCAGCTGTTGAGTCAACAGATTCAACAAGCCCAATAGGTGTCTCATGTACCTTGGGAGGTTCTTGGGAGAGAGCTCTGAGTTCAGGAGCTCACTTGGCTGTTTTGGGATGCACAGTAACCTCAAATTTTATGGTAAATTTCCCTAGTTTTCTCAAGTTTTTTTCTGGCTGAACTGGTCTCAGAAGTGCCTGTAGATCTTCTCTGGACACTTGGGTATACCCAGGCTGTTTTCTGAATCAGGTTGTGCTTTTCATGCTGAGACTGTTCTTTACGTGATAGTTGGTTTTGTGCAATAGCCATAGGGTTGCAGTTGCTCAGGCAGTAGATAAATACAGTCTACGCCCACCTGGCTGTTCTTGTGTTCCTGGAGAGTGCCTTTGCAAACAGATGCTGCAGAGTGGCATACTAAACAGATACTACAATACTTTGGGTGCTAGCAGTGTTTCCTAGGTCTCTGCATGTATTTTAATAGCAGAAAACCTGGTCTAGTGGGAGGTGTCCCTGTCCATGCAGGGGGGTTGGAACTAGTTGATCTTTAAGATCCCTTCCAACCCAAACCATTTCATGATTCTATGAAAATGATATGTTAAAACAGAAAGAAGCAAGAAACTGGGGCCCCGAAAGATCCTTCTTTCCAGGTGAATGCCTTAAATGTACTTTGGATTGTGACTCAGTTTCTCAGTTCACTGCATTTCGCAGGTAAGTGGCTACACTCCATAAAGAAGTGTGTTTTTGGTTTGTTTTTTTTTCCCTGTTAACTAGCCAAGTCTCAACATGGTTTTGTTTTTGGTTTTTTTGAGTCATAGTTAAGGAGTCTGGCTTCTACATAGTGTGTCAGAAACATTGGTATGTAAATCAGCATTGTGAATTCACCTGCTGATTTTTTCACTACATTTACTTTGATGCGTTTAAAATCACATCTATCTAAAAAGTACATTAGTCAGCACAGTAGTCTCTTAAACATAACTCATCTCCAAAAACCAAATCTTTTAGACTGCTTTAAAGCAGTAGTCAACTACTTTTTGCATTCCTGGCTTTCTAGACTCAAGATGATGTTCTAAAGAGATGTTTTAAAACTTTCCTCCCTCCCCACCTCTAACAGGAACAGTCTTTTGAAGAGTTGAGAATTTTATATTTTACAGGTATACTGCTTTATATCCCAAGGGCATAAGATCAGATTAATCAGATTTGGCCAGAGGGAGCTGGAGATGATTCTGTGCAGGAAAGGAAGGTAAAGTCACATTTGGATTTACTCATAATACATTAGAATTCTGTTATTCATAAATAACAGTCGTATCTGTTGTGTAACAAAGAAAACTCATAGTTTGCTTAGGGAGACCTGGAGATGTATATGAAAAGAGCAGTATTTGGATTTGTTGAGGATTATTTAGAACTGTAACTGCTTTTAAGAGATTAGGGTCACTCTGTTGTGCACAGTGTGAACTCATTAAACGAACAAAATAAACCTATCCCTCTCACCTCAGTTGGTGACAAGGTTGTTTTTGTCACTGGTGGGATTTCTTGTTTATACCAAAGTTATAGCATACAGCCACTAGATGGTATTACTGAAGAGCGTGAGTGTTATTCCTTGAAAACACGGAGAGGCCTTTTGGAGAGTTGCCAGCCCCTCTGCTGGGCAGGAGCTCTGCCATTAACTGTTTACCAGTCCCAGTAAGGTTGGAATATTCATAGAGCAGCTTTGCTTAATGGCTGGCAAAGATCATCTTCAGAACCTGGCCTCAAAAGATACCGGCAAGCTAGTTTTCCTTAATAGGTGCTGTACAGATTCTCTGGATAGTCTTTTATTTTTAAAGAAGATAAATAAATGCTGGCAAGATCATTGCAGACAAATGGTAAGTTGAATGTTTGTTCAAAATATATATCCTTGAGATGTGAAGACTGGCAGAAAGGAGTTTGTCATGGTATTAACTTGGGACTGCTTTGCACCTCCTCCTTCAAGTTTCACCACACCTTTTCACTTTGCGCTTTCATAGCTGAGGGTGGTTTTGTTGTTTGATGTTCTGCTGTGTTGTTATTGACTTTCTTAGGTTTCATGTAAAGTTGGAGTATCACTCAGAAGTATATTGACATCTGTTTGCTATGGGTGGAAAGAATAACTAAGATATGCTGAAATTGTTTGCTGATTGTAATTTTAAGTAATTGGAGAATCCACAACCTTTGCTTTTAGACAGCTCCAAAAGCTGGGTTAATTTATGAGCTTTTTTTTTTCTTTCTTTTTTTTTTTTTTTTTTTGCGAGGCAGAGATGGTTATCCTGACTACAGGGCTAAGAAACAGGAAGATTAAAGAACTGAAATTCTCTCTCTTTATTTTCTGCCCTTTGTATTCACTACCTCCACGATAAATTATGTTACAGAAAAAAAATCCTCTCTCAAAGACATTCTATGTGAATTGTCCCTTTAAGTTGAATGCTTTGTTCTAATTCTAAGCCAGTATTTAACAATGAGTTTTCATTGCATTATCACGTAGCTTTGGCTACAGATGCCCAAATGGTTGATTTTCTATTTTCATTCCTCGAATCTACCCCTCTCCCCTGTGGGGGATGGTCAGAGGTATGTGTTTATCTGAAATAAAAATGGAAAGCTTTATGGAAACTATTCAAAACAAATTCAACAGACTGATGAAAATAGATTCTAAGTTTATTGCCTTGAAAACGTAATTGAACTGGACCTCTGATTTTATAAAAAGGTTTTATAAAAAGTGAACTCTTTTCACTTCAATTACTTTTGAGTGGTTTTCTTTTCCCCCTCCTCAAAGCAACAACCTGTAGGAAGTTGTTTTCGTGCCTGGTTGCTGAGTTAGCAATTGAGGTATCTAGGAAAAAAAATCAGGCTCCCTGCAGTTTTACTTTAAAACCCTTGGCGGGAAACTGTGTCAGCTTGGGAATTACTTCAGAAGCAATGAAACCTTTTAGGGGAGGAGTAGGTGGACAGCTGGGGAGAGAAATCCCAGTAACTGGCCTGGGAGTGGGTTAGTTACTGACATCCTGAGTTATGCTAAACTGAAGGCAGAGTGGCCTTTTTATGAGCAAAGTTAAAATGGATTTTTAATATGAAAGAGGCATAAGCTAAAAACCCACCTCGTATTTCTTTTTTAATTAAAAATTGGGAGAATATATTGCTCTCCTTTCTTTCCCTTGTTAGAAGTAATGTGTCTCTATTTTTCTCATGAATTTTGGCAGCTAGCTTCTATTATGAAAAGATGGGTTGCACAGTTTATTGCTGTCTTTGCTTAAATCTTTTTTTAAAAAGCAAAAACCATGGCAGCATGCTATTTCAGGGTGTTTACTGAATGTCTCTGAGATACTGCTTGAATGGCTTATGTATCTCAGTAGCACTAAAACTCATAACAGGCTAATAATGTTTATGAATTTGAAAACTATTTTGGAAGTATGTGGTAATACCATTTATTAATAGTATTAACATCAATAAATTACATACCAATGGCTGTAAAAGTCACCACAAAAGTTGAAAATACATGCATCAGCAATTAAGGTGCAAGTCTATGTGATGTAGTTTTTGAGAAGTTGATTTATAATTTGAAATGCCACATGCTGGTGAAGAGAAAAACATTTCCTTTATGTATTTTCAGATAATGATCAGAAGCATTTTCTTATTTTTGGATCGTACATATGTACTTCAAAATTCAATGCTTCCTTCTATATGGTAGGTATCCATGTAAGTATTCCTCGAATCTTTAGAATTTGAATATGCAATTAGATTTGTAAAGGTTGAAAAATTTTCCCATAATCTGTGATCTGTGTAATAGGTCTCTAAAATTTTGTTTTAATTTATGGCAATACCTGTCTCAGCATATGCATATGTTATTTTCTTCTTTCCTGGGAGTATTTGTTGTAAAGTGAGGGTGGAAGAAGAAAAAGGTCTGTGAACATATGCCTAAAAGTCAAGGCATATTTTATCTATATATTTATATAGCTGTGGTTGTCACAGCCTGGGTAAGGCTGGCTGTGTGAGGAACTTCCTCAGGCCTCTGTGCCTTAACCTTGGGCCCAGCATTGCTTTAAGTGCTCAAGGTTTTGACAAAATTGAACGCTCTTGCTCTTTTTTTTTTTTTTTTTGTTTTAAACAAGTCAATTACACTAACAAAGTGCAGATCATCTTTCCAGCACTAGCCTCTTGAGAATCAAGACCCGTGGCTCAGGGTGTTGAGATGAAAGCCAGCTCCTCAGCCCCCCTAGATGCTGCGGTACTTTGAGCACACTGTGGTCACAACTTTGGGCATTGAGTTTTTCACCATCCCTTCTACGGGCATTTTATATCATAGCCTGAGAAAATAAACCTAGGCTTTGGACATTTACTGGTATCAGTACCCTGTCTAAAGCAAAAAAAAGATGTAAAGTACTGAAGTAAGAGCATGCCTTTTCCCTGCCCGGCAGGCCTGTGTGCTCTCGGGAGTTCCTCAGGCTGTCTGAGGAGCCTGGCATCCATGCTCATCCTGTGGACATCTTTCTTCCCAACCTCTGCAGTAATTTTCCTCCAACTCTTTGTGCTGGGCTTCCCTTTACTGAATGTCATTCAATAGGTCTGTTCATATTTTGTGTCTTTTTTTCCTCAAACTGGGAAAATTCTCTTTACTGAAATCCTCACGCATGTGAAGATGTTGGAGATACTTTTTGTCTAATGTTCCTCTGGTTTCCTTGGCCAAAACGTTTAACAGTTGCCTTCCTCATGGCATAGAGGCACCATTCCTTATCATCTTGATATGAAACAAGAATCTGATGCAGGTGATCATAGGGTCCTAACCACATACCAGATTCATGATTTCAGACAAATTTTATAAATTACACATAGATTGACTGTTCCAAGAAATCTTACGTTAGAGTGTATATTCAGATTTTTTATTTTTCTTACAGTAATTTTCTTAATAAACAACATTATTTCTGTTATGTGGAATATGTACAGGGTGGTCACAGTTCTCAGCTGAAGTGTACGCATCTGGTAGCATGTGGCCTGGTATTTTTATGATAATTCTTGTTACAGTTTTCTTAGTAGAAAGCATCAAAAAGAGTATACACTACATTTCCTCTCTGTATAATGTGTATGTACCATATATACTTCATATGTATATACTTTTCTGAAACTGAGGTACAGACTTGAACAGAATCACCAGTGTGATTATTAATTTTCAATATTCACACAGGGATATGGGGCTAGAGTTATTTAGAAATCATGTAATTAGTGACAAGCAAGTTCAAAACAAGACCATTGATGGAATCCTCCTGCTGATTGAACGAGAACGGAATGGTGAAGCTGTGGACAGAAGTTTGCTGCGGAGCTTGTTGAGCATGCTGTCTGATCTGCAGGTGAGTGCAGCAAACTTTACTGATAAAGGCTATGTTTAGAAACAGAATTCAGACTTCTAATTCCTGTGTTGTACAGAAATTTTGATTCTTCTAATAAATGTGCTTCAAAATCTAGCTAGTAGACTGAGACAGTTGCCTTTTCTTTACTTGATGCACAATCTTCCTCTTTGTAAATGAGACCTCTGCCTGTTTTTCTTAGCTGACATAGTGACCTACAGAATCTTAAATGATAGGTTTGCAAGTTTTTTAGTATGTGTGATGGTTAGTCTGTGGTGTACAGTGTAATGAAACTGGCTGAAGGTTTTAAAAGGAGTTCACCAAGGAAGGCTGCATAAAACAGTTTTTTTGGTCAGGCAGCTTACCTGTTTTCTGCTTTTCATGTTAACCCTCTGACTTCTATCTGTAACTTTCTCTAATGTACCAGAAAAATTAATAACTAATTACTCTGTTTGAGAGGAAGGCCAACTTCTGTCAATGATTTTTTCAGATCACATAACCTGGAGGTGTGGATCTGATTTTTGTGCCTTTTCCTTCTTTTTTTCCCCATTGTTATTTGCCAGGTTTCTCTAACTGCATCAGTTTTTTCCTAGGTGTTGACTTTTTAACACTCATTATTTTTTAGCAAAGTACTCTGCTAACTAAAGATAAACATTCCCCTTTATTGGATCCTTCTTTAAGAAAGGGATGTAAGTCTGCATTCTTCTTCATTAGCTCAGAAGTGTAGTTTTCTTTTTTTCACTAGAGAAACTAATCTACTCTGATCTTTTATCTGTCACTTTACTGGGATAGAGATGTGCTCATAATCCTGTAATTTTAGGCCAGGATCTCTACTTCTCCCTCTTTCAACAGAAGTTAGCTTCTGGAGAAAGATACAGTTAAATAAGTAAATCTTATATTTAATCTGAAAACAATTAATCTTCTACTTACTCCTGATTTTTATACAATTATGCAATTGAAGCTCAGCTAACGAAAGTTGATTCCTGCTTGCACAAATCCTGTTGTAGAGCTTTACACATTTTATGCAGAGAATAGTTCCATATTCTGTTATGTTAGTGTTTTTCCTGTTATCCTGAAGGAAAGGAAGGTAAGAAATGAAATCTAGCATTTGATTTTGTTGAACATGGAGCTTCTCTAAAGAGAAGGCTGAAACAATGGATGAAGTCTACTTGTGATGCTGAACTAGTCAACCATTATGCTCTGAATGCCTGTCAAACCAAAGGTTTCATGTTTATGTTTGCATTGAAAAAAAATGAAGCTTTTACAAGGCCTTTAAATAAAAAGTGCTGTTTATTTTGGAAGAAATAAATTCTTTCACCACACTCAAGGAATCTTTCACTAACTGTCCCTCTGTTTACATATTATTCCCTACCTACCTTCTCCTAACTATTTTTTTATAGTTGCCCTTTCTAACTTAACTCCTTTCTATACTGAACTGTTAGTCATTATACAGAAGTTTTTCGATACCTGTGATTGTTGTTGGTGTTCTTTTTTACACATCATATTCCTTCTCTGGAGAAAAAGAGTTCACCTTAACTGTTTTAATTCATTTTTCCTGGGCCACTGAGATGAACCTGGCAGATCTGAAGATGTGTTACTGAGCGTATTATTGTTTTACCGATGGGAATTACCTGGTTTGTGCCAATATTTCACTAGTTGAAAGTATTATATTACTTTTTTTTTGCCACAGAAATATCAGTGGTAATGGTGAGCTCTGGTGGATTGGATGTCACTGCTGTGCTGTGATGTTGGGTGCAGGTGTTGGCCTGTGTGCCTTGAACAGAAGCCTGTCAGTTTAGACAGTTTAAGTACTGGTGACCAACACATGCTATTGCTGCGCTGGGAGGTCAGCTCTGATCTCAGTATTTCTAAAACCAGGGGGCAAACAGAGAACTTTTGTGTTAATGTAGTGATATTCTGACACTTGTAATGGCGTGCATTCTTGAGATTTTAGTATGCCTGACAACCAAAATACACTATCTTTACTTCACAAGCTTAATGTAACTTAACTAAATTAATTTCTTGAGCAGGTTTACAAGGAATCCTTTGAACAGAGGTTTCTGGAAGAGACAAATTGCTTATATGCTGCAGAAGGCCAAAGATTAATGCAAGAAAGAGAGGTAGGTGCATGCTGTAGACAATTCTTTTTATGTTAGTTTTATCTGCTGTGGGATTATACATGAGAACGTCTGGTAGTGCCATGGTGTATTAATATTCAATTAAATTCTCTGCTGCCCAGGTACACGTTACACACTGAGGTGTTTTGTTGTGAACCGTGGTATTGTAGTAAAGGGAAGAGTAGACTCCAGATTGCCTTGGTGCTTGAAATGTGTAATTACGGGTGGAGAAACCCAGTGGCATTTGCAGTAGCTGAAGTCACACTACCAGAAAGCTATTTCCACAGAAAGCTTCAAGGTTTGCCATTAGTGTTACCTTCGCCCAAAAGCTCTAAAATATCTACTGGCATTAATTTTACTATGTGGTTCATACCTAAATAAACAGTTTACTTTTTTACGGTTTTGTTGCATGTATTTTGCCGTTTTGTTTCTTTTCTTATTAGTTCAATAGACTTAGGGCATTTTTGTTTTCTGTCTCTTGTGATAAAATTATGCTCTGCAGTGGGCAGCCTGCAAATGTCGTTATCTCTGAAAATGTATATAGAAAGACATGTTTCTTGGTGGTCTAAAATACAGAAGGCTACCTTTATTAATTCTGTTTTAACACTGAGTCTCTACAAACATTTTGTAAACATCTGTTCATGTTGCACTGAGGTGAATCCTTGTGTCTAATCCTGCTCCACTCAGCCTCATTCCCTGGCATTCTGCTGTGACCCGAGATGAAAGGGTTCAACAGAGGTTTTGAAATGAAGAGTCTTACTGCTTTGATATGCCTAGTAGAAAGCTGTGGAAAAACACAAAAGGAGTAAGACCCTAACGCCCACAGTGTATACATGTACATTTTAATGTGTGTGCACATAGTGCATACATAAATGTGCATATACATGCATGTGCACATGCATGTTAGTCCATACATGTTTGGATATGTGCGTATGCATAACGGTTTTGGTCACTGACGCCTGAGTTTCACACCTGTGTCATAAGATGTGATAAATATGCCAGCTCTCCATAGAGACTCCACTGGAGAAACTGCCATTGAAATAATAGAATTATGTTTCACACCAACTGAAAATCTGCTACATGATATTTTAAGGCCTAGCCTAACTCAGTAGGATAGTGTGAAAAAATTCCTCTGAAAAATTCTCAGCTTTCTCTTTTTCTGTTCCTTTCTGTCAGTTGTGATTTTAATACTTTTAATACAAAGTAACATTGTTTAATAAAAATATAGATTATATAGTATGTAACAACATTCTGGTGGAATAGTCCTTTCCAATTTGTACTGTCTTTAAAATTGTGATTTAAAATCATTGTAATGGAATAAGATAAGCTGCCTTTCATATTTTTGAAGTTGAACTTGGCATTCTCTTTTTTCCCTAGGTCCCAGAATATCTTCACCATGTTAATAAACGTTTGGAAGAAGAAGGGGACAGAGTAATAACATATTTAGACCATAGCACACAGTGAGTACAAATGTTGTCATTCTTAGTGTAAGTCAAGCATCAGGCATGCAACAATGTGATTACCCATTATTGTAGAGAGGCAGAGATTATTTCCATATTATCTTACAGATATTATCTTGTTGACAGCACTTGTGATATACAGCTTGGATTTTTTAAGGCTTTTGATTTTAGCAAAACTGATTTTCTTTAAAATCAAAAGATAATTTGAGTAAGAGGGGAGACGTTTGCCCAGAGAAATGTATCAGTATAAATTAGAGTTAACAAAGCATTATATAATAACTCAAATTTGCATTATCAAAGGAGTAGCTGATTTTAACTGTTCATGTGCTGATAATAAAATTAACTACAAACCATGAAGGGAAAGAAATATTCATTAGGCAAAAAAAAAAAAGGAAAGAACAAGTTAAATTGTGGCAAGGATACAGGCCATGAACGTCATTCATGAGCAGTCTAGGATGTCAATTTATGATACATGAACTTCGGTGCAGCTGTTGCCAATGTATTGTGCAAGGTAGCTTGTCCTTTTTTTCAGTCAGGTGTTGAGCAATAGTCTGTGTTTTGCTAGGGTAAGAATGTGCACTCAGGAAGTACTAGAGAGTCAATGACATGCCATAGATCTGTGTATAATTTGTCCTGCACTAAGTTGTTGCATTTTTTGAAATAAAGGACATAACAGTTAATAAAGAACATTACGTTTTATTTTAGTTTTTCATTTTCTAGATGATGTATTGGCATTTAATTGAGTGTTGAAAGGATAACTCTGAATGAAAATTATCTTTTTAACTTACTATTTTCTTTATATACACACTTGCACATGCCTTACATACCATGGTACAGATTTGAACTTTAATCTTTTTTCTATAAATGCTGTTTGCACGGTGACTAGCTTTTTCAGGCAAAATCTGGCACGTTAAACTATATGGAACTATTTCTATGTATAAAGTCGAAGCATATAAATATATTTATTTACTATTTAAGTAAAAAAAATAGGTTGATATCATTATATTTTAGTGTGTCTAGATGTACGTCAAGTCCTTGCTTTGAATCTAGTCCTTAGTTAAAGGCTTAGAAACCTACTTTTAGAAGGCTTTGCACTAATTTCTGTTCTTTGCCTTAGGAAACAGCAGCTCTTAAAATCAGTGCCCTTGAGTTGTTTTGGGTCATGCTGTCTCTCCAGATGTGCATGAAAAGAGCAGAAAGGATGTTAAATTTAGTTGCTAGGTTTGATCTTGAGATGGAAATGATTCTTCCAGGACAAAACCATAATGGGAAACATTATTCAAAATGCTTCACACCAGATTTATGCAAGACATGGAGGGTGTGGTGTTGCAGCCCATAGAGGGGTTTATTCAGCCCATCAGTACATACCTCTTTTTGGACAGCTGAGCAGAATAAGCATGTCTCCTGGTTGCTCAGCAGATGACTGAGCTAGATGACTTTGAGGCCATGCAGAAGGTACCTTCAGGCTCATTCATCAGCTAGCAGTCAAGATAATTACTCGTTCTGTCTGCTTGTTAGGAAATAGAAGAGGCCAAGAAATGATCAGAGGGCTGGAGCACCTCTCCTATGAAGACAGGCTGAGAGAGTTGGGGTTGTTCAGCCTAGAGAAGAGAAGGCTCCAGGGAGCAGCCTTCCAATACCTGAAGGGGTTACAGGAAAGCCGGGGAGGGACTTTTTACAAGGGCTTGTAGCGATAGGACAAGGGGTAAGGGTTTCAAACTGGAAGAGGGGAGATTTAGATTAGATATTAGCAAGAACTTCTTCAGTGTGAGGGTGGTGAGACACTGGCACAGGTTGCCCATGTCAAAGCCAGGCTGGATGGGGCTTTGGGCAGCCTGGTCTGGTGGGAGGTGTCCCTGCCCAGGCAGGGGGGTTGGAACTTGATGATCTTTAAGGTCCCTTCCAACCCAAACCATTCTATGATGATTCTATGAAATAGTGCTCTGCCTCTCAGTCTCAAGCGCTAGTCGTATTGTCCTTATTTCCCCTGTAGGCAGAGTAGGTCTTCTAGGTCAAAGGATGGTATTTATACAACCTTTACTCCTTCTACTGTTGGAAACAGTCAGCAGCGGTAGACAGCAGTAGCTGGAAATTTCAGGGACTATGGAAGTAACCATAAAAATGGCTGTATGTTTAAGACCAAGGGTGTGTCTAACTGATATTTGATGTTTGCTTGTGACCACTCAAGGTAAAGAAGTGTATGTGATGCCTTGGTACTCTCCTAGTATCTGCCTGTTTTCAGTGCAGGATATTTTCTGAACCTGATGTGATTTGTCTGTAAAGTATTATTCAATGAATCTCTTTCAAATACTTGTACTGTCTCAGTGGGATTCATGTAGGCTTTTCCATCTGTGCCAGCCTTTGGCAATTCCACTAGTGCACAAGCCACCACATGATAAGTTACCTCCTTTTGTTTTAAGTCTGGCTCCCAATACCATCACTGATGACCCCAGCTCTTGCATTGGAAGGGAAAGGGATCAGTAACTCCCCTACCACTTTTTCCCTGCCTGTCAATACACTGTATCCTTGCCATCTCTGTCCTTCAAAGAGCCCTAACATGTGCAATTATTTGTCTCGTAGCTGCTGCTCCACACTTTGATCATCCCTGTTCCTTTCTCTGAACCTTTTCAAATTCTAATTTAATCTTTTGAGATGAAGGGACTAGAACTGTATGTTGTATGGAAGGTCAGGCAAATCATTGGTGGGGTATTGGAGGTAAGGTGGTGCTTTAACAAAGGTGGGGACATAAAGTGGAAGTAAATGCCTTCCATCAGAGTCAAGCACTTCTCTTCTGGAAAACCTAAAGGTCTGAGAACCATTTTTATAAAGTTTAACAGAGAAAGAAATGGCTGGTCTTTTTTTGTCTTATGGTAAACAGTGGAAGAAGTTTAAATGTTGGAATTAGTTATCACTTTGCACTTCAGAGATTTCTTTCTTCTTCTAGACTAAAGGATAAAAAGGAAAATGTGCCATTACTTTTAAATCCTGTCTAAAGCAAAAGTATCCAACAAATATTTCAGGAACAGTAAAAAGTAGGGAAAATTCAAGGACAAATGTATAATGTTTTGCAAATTTGAGTCTTGTGGCTTTAGCTGAATTTATGTGCATAATACAACTGGATGAAAGATCATGAGTTTTGAACATCACCAGCACGTATTGTGTTGTTCTGGAGTTCAAACCTTTGGAGGATTTTATTGTGTTTGTTGACTTGTTTGTTTCCAAGAAAATGTCAATTTTACTTTTCTTTCCAAAACTTTTTTGTACTGATTTTTGGTATCTAAGCTTCTCTCTCCTAGTGTGTAAGAGCTGCTTTTTAAGTGTTCAAACCAAATCTTGTTTTAAATTCCATACATGGTACGCTGTTTTATTTCTTGATTTATATCACGTGACATTTTTGTCTTAATTTGTAGCCTCTGTTTTAAGTAGAACACTGATTTTTTTTATTTTTTTTTTATTATGTGGGTTATTCACAAATACACTGACAGGAGGCAATTCCCTTATACTTTAATATTTCTAATATACTTTTCTCACCTTCTTTAGGAAACCACTGATCGCTTGTGTGGAGAAACAGCTACTAGGAGAACACTTATCAGCTATTTTGCAAAAAGGTATTTTTTGAAAACAATGTAATCTCTGATAAGCAAAAGATGATCATACTCTGCAATAACTATAAACTCCACAGCTTTTATTTAAGGAGGTATATTAGCCATGGAAAAAATTCCACAGGTACAGAAAACCAACTGTATGACACTGTTGTACGCACTGTGACAAGTAACTTGTACACGTGGAAACATATCTAAAATATAATTCCATATTTTTATAGGTTGCTAAACTCCCTAAATCTCTGACTTGCAGCAAAGGGTTTAGGAATTAAACTTTTGGAACTGCTGATTTCCTAGAATGATATAAACTTATAAATGAGAACTGCGGTTGCTGTCTTGCCTTTTATTCTGCGAGAATCACACAGCCCGAGGGCAATAGCTTTGTGTGTTCTTGTGATTGTCTAGTTCAAGAACCATGAGCTCCTGGAACTAACAGCATTCCAAGGCAATGCCCTTCCATATGCTTTTGTCCATATTTTACCTTTTGTCTGGCAATTTTGGATATGAGCTGCAGTCTTCCTAGGAAGTCCTTATTTAGACATCAGTGTCTTCAAGTCACCACTACTTTGTTCCTCTTAACTTTTAATCTTTCTCTTTTTCACTGAGTTTCTGTGTTTGGTCAGTATTCCTTGATCTTTTAATACTCTAAATGATCCTTTCTTTTTCCTGCACTAGGCATCTTTTTAAGTCTCAGATCTTCTAGCAAATGATTTGTACATGTGTATTTCCTTTACTGCTGCAAAATTATTTCCCTAGCTATTTCGTATCTTTGAGCACCATCATGTCCATGTTTGTTAATACTTTTGGGTTATACGTACCACCTTCTCTTCTTTTGTTGTCCCCTTTTAAAAAATAGACATATGCTCACAGTTTTCTCTGAATTAATCTGGGAATAAGTTATTTCACTGTTTTAAATACATTTATAAAAATAAGTGTGGTTGCTCCAGATTAGCTATTCTTAAGCTGATCACAAACGGAAGGGATAATTATTTTTCTGTTGACATTTATCAATTTTGCTTGCTCTTTAATTCAAATATTGTTTTAAAGTAATCTTTCCAGTAACATGTTTGTTTATCAGTTGGCTTGGCCAGGAAATACCTGTTCTTGTTTCAATCTTTTTTTTTTGTTTATAATGTATATGCACAGTGCATGTAAATAGGGAGAGAGCTGCACATTTTTATAGTTACTACATTTTAGGACTGTAGTATTGTTTGATCAGCTTTTGCATTCAATGTCTGCACTTAAAAGAAAAAAAAAGTAAGTCTAGTTACGTCTTGACTGACATAACTTTCTGCATTCATTTGATCCAGGACACATTGTAATCCACTTGTAAAACCTTAGTATTCAGTGCAAGCAGAAGAAGATACTGCCTTCTATAGGTTTTGTTCCTTAGGAGAAGGCATGTGATGTAGTCAATGTGATATGGGGGGGGAAGCTTACAAATTCAGGGTATGTGTAAGAACTTTCTTCTTGTATTATTGCAATTCTGGTGGACAAGTTATCCGTGGGACAGCAATGTGCCCTTGTGGCCAAGAGAGCCAATAGTATCTTGGGATGTATTAAGAACAGTGTGGCCAGCAGGTGCCCTAGTAAGACCACGTCTGGAGTATTGTGTCCAGTTCTGGGCTCCCAGTTCAAAAGGGCAGGGATATGCTGGAAGGAGTCCAACAGAGGGCTACAAGGATGATTAAGGGACTGGAACATCTGTTGTATGAGGAAAGGCTGAGACACCTGGGGCTGTTTAGTCTTGAGAAGACTAAGAGGTGACCTTATTAATGCCTATAAATATTTGAAGGGTGGATGTCAAGGATGGGCCAGTCTTTTTTCAGTGGTGCTCCATGATAGGACGAGGGGAAACGGCACCAAGCTGCAACACAGGAAGTTCCACCTCAACATGAGGAAAAACTTCTTTACTGTGAGGGTGACAGAGCACTGGAACAGGCTGCCCAGAGAGGCTGTGGAGTCTCCTCCTCTGGAGACTTTCAAGACCCGTCTAGATGCGTTCCTGTGTGATCTGCCTTAGGTGTTCCTGCTGCAGTATGGGGTTGGACTAGATGATCTTCAGTGATCCCTTCCAACCCCTATGATTCTATGATTCTATCAACTGCCATTGACTAGATATTGGTGGGTTTTTTCCATTGTGAGTATAATAACATTTTCCAATGTGGCCGTACTTTCTGGAAGTTGTGTGAAGCTTTGTCTCAGAGGACTTTCCTGTATGTCTTTTCGTTTGCCAAGTATGTGACAAAATAATTGTTCAAGTCACACAGCTCACATGAAAGAGAAAGACGGAAGGTTAAACTTCATAGTCCGGGTTGTAACAAAGCAGTTAGTGTATTGGTGTCTTTAGATTAATAGGAAGTGATACTTGGGTGTGATGGAATAGGTATTTCTTCATTCCTTGTTCAGTGCCAAAAGAACATCAATCACACGTATTCAAGACTTTGTAATCTGTAGTCTGATATACTTCTAAAGTATGTCCATTCTTCTGATATCTCAAAAGTTTAGGTGTATCTCAAAGTTTAGGAAATACCAAAATATGATGCAAAAGTTTACCTGACATAATTCGTGAACAGTGGTTGCCTTTCTAAATATGTAAATTGTAATATACAGTGAAAGTCTTTTTAAGATTAAGAATATAGTAGAAATGGGATAATTCAGTAGTGACTGAAAATCCTTCGTTATCTAATACCATTTAAAAATTTGGATTTATGAAGTCTGTTTTGTGAAGTAGGACGGTTCTACATAGTCAGCTACACTGATATGAATTGTCAAACTGTGTAAAATCAAGCTTTCTGGAGTTAAGAAGATGCCATAAAACTTTGATGCTATCCTCCCATATGACAACAGCTTCTGTCAGCAGCACCAGACAGTGTATCTCTGATGACACTGGGACTGTATTAATCATAATCTCAAATGTAAAAATGTGTATGTATCATAGAATGGCTAAGGTTGGAAGGGAACTTAAAGATTATCAGGTTCCAACCTCCCTCCTATGAGCAGGGACACCTCACACTAGACCAGGCTGCACGAAGCCTTATCCAACACCTCCAGGGAGGGGGCTTCCACAACCTCCCTGAGCAACCTATTCCAGTGCCTTACTACCCTCATGGTGAAAAATTTCTTCCTCATATCTAACCTAAATCTGTCCTCTTTCAGTTTAAAACCATTACCCCTTGTCCTATCACTAGACTCCGGTGAAAAGTTTCTCCCCAGCTTTCCTGTGGTGTCCCTTTAGGTACTGGAAGGCTGCTATAAGGTCTCCCTGATGCCTTCTCTTCTTCAGGCTTCATAGCCTAAACTTTCTCAGCCTGTCTTCATAGCAGAGGGATTTCAGCCCTTTGATCATCTTCATGGCCCTCCTCTGGACCCTTTCCAACAGCTCCTGTGCTGAGGGCTCCAGAGCTGTATGCAGCATTCCAGGTACGGTCTCACCAGAGCAGAGTAGAGGGGGATAATGCCCTCCCTGGCCCTGCTGGCTATCCCTCTTCTGATACAGCCCAGAACGGGATTGGCTCTCTGTGCTGCGAGTGCACACTGGCAGCTCATGTCGAGCTTCTCATCTACTACCACCCCTAGGGCCTTCTCCTCAGGACTACTCTTTAGCCATTCTCCCCCCAGCCTGTATTTGTGCCTGCAGTTGCACTGACCCACTTGGCCTTGTTGAACTTCATGAGGTTGGCATTGGCCCACCTCTCCAGCCTGTCAAGGTCCCTCTGGATGGCATCCCTTCCCTCTAGGATGTCAACTACCTCACATAGTACTCCACACAGCTTGGGCCCAGTCCTATTCAATATCTTTATTGACAACCTGGATGTGGGGACTGAGTCTACTCTTAGTAAGTTCGCAGATGACACCAAGCTGGAGGGAAGTGTTGATCTACCAGAGGGTAGGAAGAAGCTGCAGGAGGACCTGGACAGGCTGGATCGATAGGCCGAGGCCAACGGCATGAAATTCAACAAGACCAAGTGCAGGGTCCTGCACTTTGGCCACAATAACCCCAGGCAGCACTACAGGCTGGGGGAAGAGTGGCTGGAGAGCGGCCCGGCAGAGAGGGACCTGGGAGTGCTGGTGGACAGCCGGTTGAACATGAGCCAGCAGTGTGCCCAGGTGGCCCGGAAGGCCAATGGCATCCTGGCTTGTATCAGGAATAATGCGACCTGCAGGAGTAGGGATGTAATTCTCCCCCTGTACTCAGCACTGGTGAGGCCTCACCTTGAGTACTGTGTCCAGTTCTGGGCCCCTCACTTCAAGAAGGACGTTGAGGTGCTGGAGCGGGTCCAGAGGAGAGCAACAAGGCTGGTGAAAGGACTAGAGGGAAAGTCTTCTAGGGAGAGGTTAAGGATGCTGGGGTTGTTTAGCCTGGAGAAGAGGAGACTCAGGGGAGACCTTATCACTCTCTTCAACTACCTGAAGGGAGGTTGTAGTCAGGTGGGGGCTGGGCTCTTTTTCTAGGCAACAAGACAAGAGGGCACAGCCTGAAGCTGCTCCAGGGGAGGTTTAGGTTGGATATTAGGAAGCACTTCCTCACGGAGAGGGTGGTTAGACATTGGAATGGACTTCCCAGGGAAGTGGTGGAGGCACCGTCCCTGGATGTGTTCAAGGAAAGTCTGGATGTGGCACTTAGTGCCATAGTCTAGATGGTGTGGTGGTGTTGGTCATAGGCTGGACTTGATGATCTTAAAGGTCTTTTCCAGCCTTGGTGATTCTGTGATTCTGTATTGTCAGCAAACTTGCTGAGGATACACTCAATCCCACTGTTCATCCCTCTAACAAAGATGTTGAACAGCACCGGTCGCAATACTGACCCCTGAGGAACGCCACTCATCACTTGCCTCCACTTGGACACTGAACCATTAACCACAACTCTCTGGGTGCAGCCATCCAGCCAGTTACTTCTCCAGTACTTATGTAGTTGTTACGCTTCATGTTTTGCCTTGAGCTTCACTTCTCCGTTTGTTAGTCTAAGGCCTGGTCTCACGTAGGGTGAATTGACAAAGGCAAAAGTTGTTTGGAAGGAGTTTGTAGTCTCGTGTTTCTCCATTGGTATGAGTGCACATTCTTAATCTAAAAGCATGGCTCACCACGCCTCACAGCAAAAAATCTTGCAAAGTATTAATCTTTATTGGGGTAGTTTATGTAGCTTACAGTTTTCTGACATTCTCTAGAGGTTTTATGGTATCTCTTGATAAAACTGTACCCTTCAAATCAAGCATAAATGTTCTGCAACAGGCTTACAGTCAACACTTTGTTAGGAATATACTTCATTGAAATAGTCTAAAAATACTATTCCATAAATCATGTCAGACAGTTTAATCAAGGGGACATGCTAACCCTGAGCATATCACTTGCTTTCAGAAATTTAAAAAGTTCATACTTTTTAAGAACGCTGAAGAGTCTTGTCTTTTGGTCTTTCATAGAGATCTTTCTAATATACTGTATTTGTACTGTATTTATGCAGTTGTATTCAAATTTCATCTTTCTTTTAATTTGATTTTATTAGGACTTGATAACCTGCTTGATGAAAATAGGATATTAGATTTGACTCAGACATACCAGCTGTTCAGCCGGGTAAAAGGTGGGCAGCAGATCCTTTTGCAACACTGGAGTGAATACATCAAGGTATGTCAAAGATCTCTTACTAATGTCAAAATTTATGCAGTTATCATATATTTTTTCCTATCAAAAACAAGAATACTATGTAGGTGGATGCATCAAAATTCTGTTTGAAGCAGATATGGGGAGGAATGTTAATGCTTTCTCTACAGTAACAGTCCTTGATGAGAAACAGCAACATCTAAGATTTTGTTTTAAGTATCTACTTGGAAATTACTTTCCTTATAGGTTTGAGTGTTATACAAGAAGTTAATTTGGATTGGTTTGCTTTTAAATAGAGCCACATGCACGTGTTTAGAGTATGTTGGATTGTAATACATGTTGTGTTTTGCTACAAATACACTCAACTGTTTACGTATCTGCAAAATCAGTGGAACATCAGAATGTAGCTATTCTGCTGCAGGTTAGCAGGGCTAGATGTAACCAACCTACAGCAACGCTGATGAATGTTTAAGCTAATCTCAATGGAATACTCCTCTTGAAAATAATCCATCATCAAAGTAATATTTAGATGCGATTTAGATGTAGATTGACATTTCAGATTTGTTTTGCAAGGCACACTGTGCATGTAGTATGCTGCCCCAGAGAACTTGCACTCTAGTGGTCTTGCAAGATGAACGCAGGAAAGCTTCACAGAAGGTACTTCTCTCCAGAGTTGATAATTCCCAATGTGGTAGTTCTCTCCTGAATTGCCCGTGTGTTGATCAGCCTTCAGGACTAAGTGCACAACAATGCCAGTGGGACATAGTCTCCCTTCTGTCCCCAATGGAGTTTGCTCTGCAGGGTGTGTCCAGTGTCCCCATATGCAGTCCATGGATCCATAGGCAGCTGGGCTAATTGAGCAGTTTGACATGGCCAAGAAGGAGTAATATTTCTTCTTCCTTGCTTCCAGATAATGCTCCTGCCCTAGCTCTTGTGCTGCCTTCTATTCCGTAGACTCTTTTGTGGTTTCTTGTAATACAATGCCTGGGCAAGGTCATTTTTATGCCAGGTTTAGTGAGCTAAAGAGGCTCACAGAAGAGTCCTGGTGCTGGCCAAAGGAAAGAAGGAGGAGTTCAGGACAAGTGGGGAAAATAAGGGAAGGAGGACCAGAACCTCTCCTTTCACAGTAGCAAATTTTTAAGTTGGTTCATCATACCTTATGTCTTGCAGAATTAGGCCTTTTTGTTTTTAAGAAATGTTTTTACAGACTCAAAAAGCTATAAATTGTTTTCTATAGTGTCAGTAAATCTCCCCCTTTCAACCATTCTTTATGGCAGAATGCCTTACAGTGAGGCTTCAAGAACTTTTATCTTGTAGGCCAGTGTAAGAAAAAGCACAGAGAGCATGCCAGATGACTGGGGTGGAGGTCTGTGATAACATTTGATATCGGCCTTGCCAAACCCTCGGTGCCTTTAATAAACCTACTGACTCCTAAGCGTTGTTTGTGAGTGTGACGGGGAGTGGTCCTCAGCCCTCGATCCCCTGAGGAGGGGGGGTGGGTCGCGGCTTTACCTATCTCGGTCCGCAACATGGTCTGTGCTCTACTGTAGTCACTTTTTTATGATTTTTATGTAACTTAGAGAGACTGTGAGGGGTCCAACTGCTGTGTTAGTGAAGGGGAGATTGTGCAAAGTCTAAAATATAGTAGGTTAGATGACCTTCAGAGGTGCCTTCCAACATAAACCATTCTGTGAATCTGTGATCTACATCTTGAATCTAAGGGCCTTGTGCAGCCTTGTTTGTCTTCCTTCCCTCTGAAATGTTACTTGAGAAGGATCTTAATGAAAGATCACGGCAGAAAATTAGATATTGAAGTGGAAATTCTGAGTTTTGGGAGGGATTTCTTCATCTAGTTTTGACTCTTGTTGTGGCTAACATACTTTAGTTGATGAAAATAGACCCATTGAATGCTGTTTCTGCTGTTACTGTGCAGATATTCCTCTTCCTCACCTTGGAAAACTGATTATTCTGTCTAGAGTGCTGATCAGTGTTACTAAGCAATTCTAAATTGTCCAATAGATTAAAATCCTCCCTTACAGGTATTTTTGGTTCACCAGACAAATGGTATCGTGTCTCTGACTTTAAGATAATAAATGTAGGAGCAAGGAAAGAAAGACAAGTCCGTGGCTGCTTCTTGCAAATGGGAAAGTTTTGTTTTATTGCAAGTCAGCCAGGTGTTTTAGCTTCTAAGCCCTTGCTGAAAGAGAAATCTTGGATCAATAAGCAGTGGTTGAATGTTTGCCACCTGTTCCATCAATAGAGCTCTCTAGTGGATTTAAGGAAAAGAGAGCAGTTTCCCATTACACTTAACATTTATTTCTGAGACAGTTTCCATGTAATTTCTCTTACACTCATCATGTAGTTCTGTATCTAACTAAACTTGCAGATCATACTGTCATGTCTACTGTGTATTTTTTTTAACTTTTGTCTTAAATGTATATAATCTTAAAGTCAAACACTGATGTTTGAAATCCATTAATGTGTGTCTGGGTTTTTCTTTTAAATTTCAATGCATCTCATTTTTTGAAAACTTGAAGTCACCTAAGTAGCTCTGTAAAATCTAAGTTCTTTCTAATGATAAATTTTACAAGGCTGTATGTGTCTGTTGGGGGAGATAGGTAGCACTCTAAAGTATTTTATTATCAAAAGTGTTTGTTTTACAGAACTTTGGGACAACAATAGTGGTTAATCCTGAAAAGGACAAGGATATGGTGCAAGAGCTACTAGATTTTAAGGATAAAGTGGACCATATCATAGAAGTGTGCTTTCAGAAAAATGAAAAATTTATAAACTTGATGAAGGAGTCCTTTGAAACATTTATCAACAAGAGACCAAATAAGCCTGCAGAATTGATAGGTACACAAATATTTTTCTGTAAAATATTTCAAAAATCTATAGAAAGCATGATAAGATAATGCTGCTGAGTGTGCTAGTGCAATAGTGAAGCAGTATGTGTTCTGCTTTAGGAGACTTGGTTTTGGGATATGAGGCAAAAGTTTTAACCTGGGAGTGTTACGGGTTTGAAAAGCTTGGGTGTGCTGTTAATCGTGTGTACAGTGTCCTGATGGAGCATGCCAAATTCTGCTGTCCCTCTGCTTCCTGCACGGTGCCTGATGCTAACAACTACTCAGAGAGCATAATAATGATGCTATGAGTGGAATAAATGGTTAAGGGAAGAGTAGCTTTCGCAAAAGGAAGGAAACTGTTTTTAATTGTGGTAGTAGAGTAGTTCTCTGGATCTTACAGGTGTCTCGGAAAGTTGTACAGCCCGTGTGCCTTGAAGGCTGAAGTTTGGAGAACAATGTTAAAGCCTTCAGCTACAATGAGTTTTAGTAGAGGAAAAAAAATGTCATTACCTTGAAGGGGGAACTAGTGCTCATTAAGAGAAGAAATAATAAAAGCATCTTAAAAATACTATGCCTGGGATTACCCCTCATCTGGCAAAAGCTCTGTTTTGCCTGCAGCCACTGGAGCTGTGGCATTTTACACCAGGAGAGGATCCCACTCCCAGATTGTGTTTTTTTCCCCCTCTGTTCTTTTGCCTTCATTCAAATTATTTTGTGGCCTCCTTCCAAAACCAACTTTATGTAGGACAAATTCCACAACTTACTGACAGAGGTTAAAGCCATGATAGGGGCTGCTGTCATTTGTGGACTCTGGTGTTTCAGCTACTGCAAAGGTTTCCTTCTTACGCAGAAGGTCATATAAGGATACTAATGTGGCTTAATAAATACTTATCTAAACTCATGGCTTAACCTTATTTCTGACATTCTGAAGCTACTAACTTGAAAGCATTGCTCCTGTTTAAATTTTGGTATGCTCCTGACAAGGGAGCATGAGGGACATGGTAATGTTCTACAAAAATACAGTCCTCTTTGTTTTGTTTTGTTTCTGTTTCTCATAAAATACATTCATGTGCATTGTACACTTCCAACACATTGTCTTTCAACAAGTAATGTGCTTGCTATGACTACAATACAAAATGTGTGAATTCTTAATGCATTAATTGAAATTATTACATGGTAATTTTTTTTTCTTGGACAATTCTGTTTTGTGGTATTTTTCCATTATGACTGTAGTACAGTAGAGTTCTTATTCCACTGAACATAGGGATGGGAAAAGGGAAAATAGAAAATTTAGTACTTTATTTTAACCTACAGTAATATTTGAAGTGGGAGGTGATTAAGTTGTTCATTTTAGATATATTTTTTTAAGCTGTTTAACTGTTTTATTTATTTGTAGCAAAGTATGTGGATTCCAAATTAAGAGCTGGTAATAAAGAAGCAACAGATGAAGAGCTGGAAAGGATCCTTGACAAAATCATGATAATATTTAGATTCATTCATGGTAAGAAATACCAGTTCACAGTTGATGTAATTAAAACTGTTTTCCTTGCTACTAGCAGAACTGCATTCCTCTGAATGCAAGAGATCTTTTCTAGCATGAGTTTCTTTTTGACTTGTTCTTAAATTTAGGTTGCCTTACATGTGAAGGAGCACAATAAATACAACAGGGAGGGCAAATTTGTTATATGGAATCTGGCAAGTTACAGACCTTTTAGTGGAGACCTAAGAGTTAGAGCTGTTGGTGGAAGTTGGTTTTTTTCACATAGATTACCCATATCTGTAACCCCAATATCTCCTTTAATGACAGGGAACAGAAGGGTTAGTACAGATTTTCTCTTCCCTGCCTACTTCAGTATGTCATAGGTGCAAAGTACATGAAAACCCAGCAAGTAATCACTTGTCTCTTCTCATTGTGCTGGAGAAGGGCTTGGAATTATAGGAGAAAATGTTATTTCTGTGTTTTACTGCCTGTGAAATACACTTCCCTAATGTATGTGTCTATCTGAGCAAAACCCTTGAATGTGCTAGGAGAATTTTTTTTTTTTTGCTAGGTTGGATATAAAAAAAAAAATATGTGGTTGTGTCCAGCAGGGGTATATGGTCACTGTTTTGAGGGAAGTGGGACATGTATGCTGGGCTGGGGTGGAAGTAAGCAAGAACTACCCAGTTCTGTATTAGTTTGTTTCGAGATCTGTGTGGTTCTTTCCTCATAATATCCAAAACAAGTACAATATAATGGGAAAGCAGACAAGAAACCAGTCATGAAGTAGTATCATTTGCATCATTATTTTTGTCAAATGCACAGGGTATTGGATGGAGATAGTGAATGAAGACAGCCTAAAAGATTAATTTCTGTTAATCTGAAGCTTTGACCAACTCTTTCTCGTAATATTTTTTATAGTACTGAGCTAAAAGTGCAAATTCATTTTGAAATATCTAGTGTGTAGGAGTCCTTTTAAGAGCAGATGATAACTAGTAGTTAGTTTCTGAGCACTGGACTTTTCAGTAGTATCTTGGTGGTGTGTCATGACGCAGCACTTTACCAGAGGAAAGGATGGAGCTTATCAGGAGGTACTGCTACAGATGCATTGGAAGGTGTTAGGAATTAGGAGATGCTGCTCTAGGCAGCAGAAAGAATGCCTTGAGTAACAGTGAATGTATTCATCTTAAAGTGAAACAACTTGCACTATCAACAACCTTTGCACTATCAGTAGAAAAGATCTGTGGAAACTCTGGTTAAGGTGTGAAAGTTTGTGGGTGTCTGTATGAGTTTTTTATTTCAAAAGGCTATTGGCAAATGCAGTAAGAAGAGTTTGGTCACTTTTTTTTTCACCTCAGGCTTTAATACATAGGAACCATTTTCCTTTCTTTAATAAATTAGGCCACTGTAGGGAGGATGTTCTTCCCTAGAATCATTACATGTGGCTCACAGCTGATCCAATGGAAAACACAAGGCAGCTTATGTTCCTGGGGGAAAAAAAAATAAAGGAGTAAACGTTTTGCAAAATATGTTAAGAAAATAATTCATATATAAAAAGAAATAGTTGTCTATATGTTCTTTGCTGTTGCGTAGTGAATATTGTTCTGCTGATCAACACATCATGAGAAAGGCTCATGTCACAAAGCTGAAGTGCAGTAATTCAAACAGAATGTATAGTTTAATTTGTATTTTATTTTTGGTTCAATTTCCATACAGGTAAAGATGTGTTTGAAGCATTTTATAAGAAAGACTTGGCCAAAAGACTGCTGGTTGGAAAAAGTGCATCAGTAGATGCTGAGAAGTCCATGTTGTCAAAGCTGAAACATGGTAGGCGTCTTCAGATGTCTTAAATTTTTCGTACTTTTTTTGCATGTAAATTGGAATCCTTAGTTTCTCATGCTTTAAAAAGGGAAAAGCCAGATTTAGTAACAGCTGAGCATATCACAGCTTTCATTGTGCTCAGTAAGAACTACTGGGTTGACCTCTTAGACATATGTGACTGGTTCATTTAATGTACCTACAGAGGAGCAAAATCCTTGAAACATGTACCTAGATGTGGGTGCTCTGGACCCTGGCAAATCTGGCTCAACTGTCTCAGGTTTAACCTTGATTGCTTGTTCTGTGCTTCTTTGTAATTGTGGGATCTTTGCTCTAATTCGTGTGACAGAATGTGGTGCTGCTTTTACCAGCAAACTGGAGGGCATGTTCAAGGACATGGAACTGTCAAAAGATGTCATGGTTCAGTTTAAGCAGGTACATTTAGCTTCTGTTTGTGTACTAAATTTTCAGTAGTGATGGGGAAGTACTTAATGGTGTTATACTTTGGATTAAGCTAAAATTCAACAAAAAAGCTTTTGAGCAGGTCCTGGTTATAGTAACACAGTCTCTTTATAGCTCTGTGTATATAACAGAATTTATTTATTGTGTATCAATTCAGATATAATCTTATTTTACAGTTTTATTCCTTTAAAGTAAATTTTTGTCTAAGTACCACATAGTAATTCAGTTGTCCTGCATCCTTTAAAGTCCATACCTCTTCATTCTGTAAACCGTTGCTTCTCTGATGAATTCTTTGTGAATGACTCACACCAGAGAAACTCCCTGGAAGTTGCTGAGTGCACAGAAACCATGTATGTGTCAGCCCCAAAACTTCCAACCTGTCGGTGACCAAGGGATTGCCTGGAGGAAATGCAGTGTATGCTTGCCCTGTTGTTGCACTTCCCCCTGGGTGTATCGGTTTTGGGGCCTTGTTGAAGACAGGATACTGGAGGGAGAGATCTGACCCAGGACACCTGCTCCTCTAATAAAATACTCCAGTGATTTTCTGTCCCAGACTTTGCAGCCAGGCTTGGCTGATGTGATGCTAAAATTATAAGAAAATGTGTTGTCTAACAGATGTGTGGAAGTCCCAGGGGATCCTTTTGATCTTGCAGTTCTTACCCTGACTTCTGATCAAAAGCTTCTCTTTTGCTTTATTTGCGTGCAATTGAAGTTCCTTTGACCTTAATGTCCTGTATTAATACAGTGGTCTAGGATACTTCAAGGCATGTTGTACTTTTCTTTTTTACTTCCAGCCTCTTGCAGTGTTTTGAAACTGGGGACGGGAGCAATTAATAGTAATGAAATTAAAAATCTTGGTAGAGCGTGTCTAACCAAGGATATGGCCTTCAGAAAATTTTCATTATTCTATCAAGTTTAAATTTCTAATTTAAGTATATACATTCTCTAATTTAACATGCAAATAGTATACTTGAACAATCTTTTGTTTCTTGTATTTTAGTATATGCAGAACCAAAGTGACCCAGGAAATATAGACCTGACAGTAAATATATTAACTATGGGGTATTGGCCAACTTACACTCCGATGGAAGTCCACTTAAATTCAGAGGTTAGCATTTGAATTTTCCTTCTAAATGTACTTTATGGAGTAGAATCATAGTCATTTTCATAGGGTGAAGTAATTTAATTTCATTTAATGTTTTTTCTGCTAGATATTTAAGAAGTTTAACTCATGTTATAGATTCCAGATTTGCAAAAAAATAAAATGTAGTGGATAAAACCCCACTTCTTTGCAGTGATTTTTTAACTTAATATGTTTTTTCACCTTAATAATCACAATCATCTAATAATAATAATAATCTCAAAGTAGTATTAAAATTAAATCAGAGTTGTATTTAACATTGCAGCCAAGCACTTAAAAGTTTAAAACTTGACAGTGCACCTTAATTTAGTCAATCTTTAACTACACTGGTTAAGCGTTTTGATCTAGCCAACAGTTACATGACTGCATGTTCTTTTTTTTTCTGTAAGATCCTTCCTCTGTTCCCTGCAATGTGTCTTACAAAACTACTCCCTGCATTTACATGGCATTTGCCTGGAAAAAGATTGCATCCAAGTTGAGAGGATTTTGCAAAGCTCCTACGAATAGTGATTTAAGTTGAAACATAGAGTTCTATTTCATGCAATACCTTGCTTGATCTGAAATACGGGCAGCACTTCAGAGGCCAAAGGTGGTAGCAAGGTTCCCAGTCAGTTCAGGAGCTGTGGAAGCTTTTGTGCTCTTGCTCCAGTGGCATCTTTTCCTCAGTCACAGACTACTTTGGAAGGATCCAACCTGAGCAGCACGTCATTAAAATAGAGGGGTAAAACCCCCTTATTTGGAAATAAGAGAGTATGAAGTACTGGAATCACACTTGAATCTTTACAGGACAAACTGAAGAACTTGGGAGCAGATGGTAGTAGTCAGTATATAGGTGTTAGATTTATGCTTTTTGTCCTGTGGTTTCTTGGTCAGATTCAAAGTCCAGGACAAAATCAGTATTTATTTTTTAATTTTAAAAACTTCTACAGGGAGTTTTTTTATTTAAAACAAACAAACATTCCAAAAAAAAGGAGATGTGGGGAGGGGAATTAAAAGCTATACTTGAATTGAGGCTTGTATTATACTGTGCATAGTAGTACAAGTGTACTTGAGAGAATTTTGCTCTTTGGATTTAGGTTTTCACACAAAAACACTTACTAAGAAATGTTGTTGAGGAGAACCAAAGAAATTACATGTGTTAAACCATCTGGCGTCACCTCACTGGTGTAATGCTAATAAACTTCTTTCTCTCTTTGCTTGACAGATGATAAAGCTTCAAGAAGTATTTAAAACCTTTTACCTGGGAAAACACAGTGGCCGAAAGCTTCAGTGGCAGACCACTTTGGGGCACGCTGTCCTAAAGGCAGAATTTAAGGAAGTGAGTTTGTGTGTTTCATGCTTAGCCCGTTGGGATTAAATTGAAGTCAATTATTTGGAATGTGGTAATGTATTATATATTTTTTTATAAAGGTGGTAACATTTTTGGTGAGAAACAATCACAATTCTATACTGTTTTTTTGTACAGAAGTTAGGCTTTTTATAATTAAACTGAAATACTACCTAGGTAAAACAGTGACATGCCTTTTGGTAACATCTGTATTTGTGTGATAGGAATTGTTGCTCATTCAAATAAAGAAAGTTGTAATAAAGCAGGAAATTAATGAAAGGGAAAAAATGCAGCATCTTCTTATTTCTAATACGGAATTGTTTTGGAAGTGCTGGTGACACTTTTTTAGAGTGCTTCACTGATGCAAAAAGAGGCTGAAGGGTGTTAAGTCATGTAATGACTGGTTAAAATGTAAATGCTTGTTGAATTACTTAAGTCTTAACCACATTGTTTCTTAATGGGGTTTTGTTTTGTCTCATGGAATATCTTGCTAATAATGCAGCTTAATTGAGCCAGAGCAAAGACACCCCCCCAAAAAAAAAAAAAAAAAAAAAGAAGATTCTCTCATAGTCACAATGAATTAGTAAAACTTAGAGGTTTAGGCACCATGTAACAGTGAGATGGATGGGTTTGTCATCCACTGACAGAAGTGTTTGCAGCTGTCTGAAGAGTCTGAGTTATTTCCTTTTCATTGCCTGTTTGTACAAGCATTCTGCTACAGACATTACTGTCACTCTGTATCATAGTAAACAAAAATTCTCTTTTGTTTCTTTCATATTTGATCCAATGCCAATAATTCTTTTGTATTAGTTTGCTCATCTCTGTAAAGTGAAACTTGGGTGAAGTATGAAGAGATTCGCTATTGATGGCAGCAAAGCCAGAATTTCATATATTGTAATTGAAATGAAGTAAATGATGTGAAGTAAATATAAGCCCATTCTAATGAGCTTCTGCTGTGTGCTGCATTGCTGCTGTTAGCGGAGCTAAAAAAGAGGTTTTAAAAATATCCTTTTTCCTCAAAACTGCAGTCAGGCAGATTCTTCTGTGTGCTCAGCATTCTAAAATGCACATATCTTCTTCTAGAAATAGAAAAGAAATGTATAATTTCTGTAACTTGTCAGATTTGGGGAATACAATAGAAAATATTCTGAATATTATAATTATTTGATATTTCTTTTTTAGGGAAAGAAAGAATTTCAAGTATCGCTCTTTCAGACTTTAGTGTTGCTTATGTTTAATGAAGGAGATGAATTCAGTTTTGAAGAAATTAAAATGGCCACTGGTGTAGGTAGGAAGAATACTTTTTGATTCTTAAATGTATTTATTCATTGAGTGATTGCCAATTATAATTTGGTATGTAAAAGCTTAATTTTAAGAAATTTGCCACGATCATTAGGAAAAACGGTCTGAGCCAATAGTATATAGACACCAAGAGATGAGGAAAATGTGCTGCAGGTATTTCTTAGTGTAGATAAAATAGATACTTCATAAAATTGATAGTAATAACTATGTAGTGTATGATATGACTATTAGATTTATGAAATATGTTGTTGCAATTCTTAAAATTCAAGTGGTGATTAAGACTGTTTTGCGTACAGATTTTTGTTCTATTGCAGTTCCAAATATTGTATTTTGAAAATGATCTTTTGTAGAATGGTCTCATTTGGGGGTGATTCAAGACAGTATTCTCCTTTGAGTTGTACTGAGAGCTTGCCCACCTGTTTTCCATGACTGCTGCAGGAGTGTCCCATGTCCAGTAGATCTGATTTGTTAGGAAGAGCAGTATCCTGTGGGGTGTATACTTTCTACCTGTCTCCCCCTGCACTTGAAACCTAAAGGCAGAAAAGACAAAACTTTAACCATCTGCAGGATCTACTGTCTGTGTTCTTAAGCTCTTATGTGATTTCTTTTGAATTTTTACACTTCCTTGAAATAGAGCCACTGGCATTAAAGACGACAATGTTATAATCTCTTTACTCTCTGGAATTTCTGCATCAACCAGCAGGTCATACCCAGTAGCCCTTCACATGTTGAATCTTAAGATCAACAAAATACTGCAACTGCTGAAAAAGCATTTGTTTATACAAGTATGAAAATACTGTAAATATATTTACTGAAGTATTGGAAAATAGGAATATCAAGAATCCATGTGGCAGAATGATTCATTGCAGAAGGCAGTACAGCCTGGGTTCTCCAACTTCTCAGCCTCGAAGCTTTGGATTGCTTAGTCACCCACTCCATTAATGTGAAGGGAGCTGAAGAAAACTCACTCCCATGTGAATGATAAGCACCAGGATTGTCCAGAGGGGGGGATCATTAGGTTGGAGTACAATGGTTACGGGCCAAACAAAAGTTCACGCAAGCCTGCTACAGATCCTGCTTTCTCATCTTTTATTGCTGTACCTCAGAGCTTGCATTCTGGCTGCCTGACAGCAACAGATAAGATCTGCTGAATGGAAATCCATTCCATTATAGCACAATAGAAAGGATTTCAGTAGACTGCTTTTAAGGCAGCTGGATAGAACTGATTGATAGTTGGGAGCTATTTATATTACGTTATCTCATTTCACCAAGTGCCACATCTGTGTTTCTCTCCCCTAAATGGAAATAGTGTAGGAATGCAGGTAATGAGGACAGTTCGTGGTCCATGGGGTCCCCATGGGGCCAGGATGGATGACATAAAATCTATGTCTTCCCAGGCTCTACCTGGGAGCATTTGAAGCTGCTTTAGAGAGGTCCCGTTCCCATCTAGCAGTATCCCTATTTCTGAAGGAGAGGAAACTCTTATGGTCAGAAATTGTCTTGGAAATAGGTCGCACACTGCACCCTTTCTGCCTCCTGCTACATAGAATCATAGAATGTCTTAGGTTGGAAGGGACCTCTAAAGATCATCTACCCCAACCCCCCTACAATAAGCAGGGACATCTCACACTAGACCAGATTGTTCAGAGCCCCATCAAGCCTGACCTTGAATGTCTCCAGGGATGGAGCTTCCACCACCTCTCTAGGCAACCTGTTCCAGTGATCCACCACCCTCATATTAAAGAACTTTTTCCTAATGTCCAACTTAAATCTACCCTTCTCTAGCTTGAAACCATTACCCCTTGCCCTATCATTGCATGGCCTTGTGAACAGGCCTTCCCCAGCCTTCTTACATGGATGATCCTTTTGCTCAGCAGTACCCTCCGAAAGCTGGTGTCCTGGCTAGTTATTAGAAAAAGTAGCTGAATTTGTGATGCAGCTGTTTGGTGAATTGACCTCTAAGGGCAGAGGTCCCAACAGCCAGACTCTGAGACCTACCTGGATGAACCAGAGGTCCTGGCTTACGGATACAAATAACATTGAATGTGGCAGAATCACAGAATCACACATAATTACAGAACTACCAAGGCTGGAAAAGACCTTTAAGATCATCAAGTCCAGCCTACGACCAACACCACCACACCATCTAGACCATGGCACTAAGTGCCACATCCAGCCTTGCCTTGAACACATCCAGGGACGGTGCCTCCACCACTTCCCTGGGAAGTCCATTCCAACGTCTAATCACCCTCTCCGTGAGGAAGTGCTTCCTAATATCCAACCTAAACCTCCCCTGGAGCAGCTTCAGGCTGTGCCCTCTTGTCTTGTTGCTAGTTGCCTGGAAAAAGAGCCCAGCCCCCACCTGACTACAGCCTCCCTTCAGGTAGTTGAAGAGAGTGATAAGGTCTCCCCTGAGTCTCCTCTTCTCCAGGCTAAACAACCCCAGCACCCTCAACCTCTCCCTATAAGACTTTCCCTCTAGTCCTTTCACCAGCCTTGTTGCTCTCCTCTGGACCCGCTCCAGCACCTCAACGTCCTTCTTGAAGTGAGGGGCCCAGAACTGGACACAGTACTTGAGGTGAGGCCTCACCAGTGCTGTGTACAGGGGGAGAATTACATCCCTACTCCTGCTGGCCACGCTATTCCTGATACAAGCCAGGATGCCATTGGCCTTCTGGGCCACCTGGGCACACTGCTGGCTCATGTTCAACTGGCTGTCCACCAGCACTCCCAGGTCCCTCTCTGCCAGGCTGCTCTCCAGCCACTCTTCCCCCAGCCTGTAGCGCTGCCTGGGGTTATTGTGGCCAAAGTGCAGGACCCTGCACTTGGTCTTGTTGAATTTACTGAGGGTGGACTCAATTCCCACATCCAGGTCGTCAATAAAGATATTGAATAGGACTGGGCCCAGTACTGATCCCTGGGGGACACTGCTGGTCGCTGAGCTGGATGCAGCTCCATTCACCATCACTCTCTGGGCCCGGTCATCCAACAAGTTTTTGACCCAGCGAAGGGTGCACCTGTCGAAGCCATGGATTACTAGCTTTTCCAGGAGGATGCTGTGGGAGACTGTGTCAAAGGCCTTGCTGAAGTCAAGGTAGACCCCATCCACAGCCTTCCCCTCATCCACTAGGCGGGTCACCCAGTCATAGAAGGAGATAAGATTAGTCAGGCAGGACCTTCCTTTCCTAAACCCATGTTGGCTGAACCTGATCCCCTGGTTGTCTTCCACATGCTGCTTGATGGCACTTAGGATGATCTGTGATCCTGAAAGGCAAAACTTGGCCATTAGGATTGCCACAGAAACTGTTTGTAACTGTTCTAAACACCATGTGTGGGGCTAGACAGGCAGAATTCCAATGTACACTTGAAAAAATTATGTATGGAAGAGAGCAGATTTATTAGAAGTAGGAAAGCCTTTGAAATAGAAGGAACCTGTACAAGACAGATGGGCTCCATCTGAATTCAAAGGGAGTGAAGCTGCTGGAACACTAAAATGTTTTAGAAAGTCTGTAGGGTTTATCTGACTTGTCCCTCCAACATCTATAAATAACATAGTAGATCCAAGAAGAGGTCAGAGAATGGGAATAAAAATAGAGGACATGGGACAGCTTCTTTAGGAGGAACATCTAAGTCTGCTAGGATTAAACTAAATAGACCAAAAGGTAAATAGAAAATTAAACAGCATGTTGTAAAGGCTGGAACTTTACAGAATCCTAGGAGATGGGTTCAGGGAAAGCAAAATACTGAAGGTTTCTCAATGCCTAGAAACGACCTCTGGCTAAGGGAAGTCCCTGAGCCCTAAATTACTGGAAATTTAAAGAGCAGTAGGATGATCAGAGGAGGAAGAGCAAGGAAATATAGAGCTATATTAGCTTTGTTCTCATATACTGCCCTATGCTCACCTGCTCTTGGGTGCTGCCAGAGATGGGATGCTGGGCTAGATAGACCTTCTGACTCAGGCTGCCTGTTCTTCAGCTCTAAACAGAGCACTGAAAAGGATACTGAACCTCCCAGCTCTGAAAGATTGCTTTACTTTCACGTTCATGTGTGCCAGCTTGTTTTGGGGGGTGGTGGAAGCCTTGTGCAGTTTTTATTTAACTAACATGTATGTTGAGACCCTATTATGAGGTGTTACCCAGTCCTTGCACATTGGTGTTTACTGCAGAAGAGTGTAGAGCCAGCCACCCCCATGCCATAGGGCAGAATAAAATACTGCAAGTTGAAGGGTCAATAAAGGGTTTAGAACAGGTCAGTAAATTAGACCACCACCAACTGGTAGTATTCATCCAGAAACTTTACAGGAACTTTCCAGTATAAATACTGAATTAGTTTGTCTAGTTTATAATTTAAGTGAGCCTTGATGTGATAAGAATGGCAAGTGACAAGAGCAATGCTATTTTTTCTTTTAAGTTCATGGAGTAATTCTGCAGATTACTGCAGGGTAGCAGGTCTGTATTGGGAAGAACAGAGTTGGTAGGCTCATGGATAAGTGTATATTAGGGAAGAGCCAGCACAATTTATATGATGCATAATTTCCCTTTCAAGTTCTTAGAGGGAGTTGGGAAGCATATGCACAATTGTAATTATGCACTTGGGTTTTAAAAAGTTCTGGATAACAGCTCCTCACAAGCTCTAAAATAAACTAAGTTTTCATGGCTTGAGTTCCTCTTGGGGTGAATAATTAAAAGACTGAAAATAACAGGTAGAAATGAATGGGTAGCTTTCATAGTGAAAGGAAGCTCCTATTTGGATCCCCAGGTATAGTCATAGTCATTAAGAATCTGAAGAAGATGAATACTGATGTGGCAGAATTTGAAACTGATTACTTAGGAAGGTCAAATCTGAACCTTATAAAAACTTTAAAAAGGATCTCACACTGTTGAACAATTAGGAGATATATTGCATCCAATGTTGATGGGTATAAGGATGTCTTTAGTGGGGAAATAACCTTAGCCACACATTAGCCATTGGCTTTGTTAGATACAACCACCACTGGAGAACGAAGTTGTGCAGTCATTGTGTCCCCTGAAAACACCAACTGAAGGTTTTGTCAGTTACCAGGAGGGCAAACGGCATGCTGGTAACTTATAGGGAAGTTACTGAGAACAAGCAGAAAGCTTCATTGTGCTTTGTGTGTGCTTATGTTTGGATACTTCATGAATTTCAGGTTATCCCATCTCTAAAGGTGTATAGTAGAATTAAATAAGGACAAAGAAAGATTAAGAAAACATATGGATGTTATTCAACGGTTCCCATGCAGAGAATGGAGAGTTCATCTCTTAAACTTGGGGCATGATCGTTTGGAGGGAGGTGAAAAGAAGGAAATACAATTGTCTATAGAATTATGAATGGCTTAGAGATGGTGAACAGTGAATTCAGCAACCCTCACAGTAGAAGAATTCAGGCATCTTTTAGCTTCTCCATCCGTTACTAGCCAAGTCAAAGGCAGGTATTTTGATCTGATCCATATAACATACAATGTAGTTGTTCCCCACTGAAGCCAAGCTAGCTGCCTAAGATTAATGGTAGGTCTTAAAGCACTAATTCTCAAACATCAACTCAGACTGAGTCAGCCCCCAATTTCTTGCATGTACATGGATTGTTTTTTCATTGAGAACACTATGAAGGTGATAATAAGTTATATTCTGCTTATTTTATGTGTTCCTGGGGACGGCTTAATATATAAGCATCATGAATAATGTACTGGAATGAGGTATGAAGCATTTGGGATTTTCCAGTGTTATATTGGCAAGTTTGGTACTCTCCTGTTGACACAGCTTTAGTAGTGCTTTGGTAGGGGTTCCTCAGGTCTATTGGTCATGTATTCCTAGCTCCCGGGTGACTACAGTGGAATCTAGTGCCAGTCATTTGTTTCACTCAAGAGTTATACTGCAGTTAATATAAAGAAGTCACCAGTCAGTATGGCAGAAACCAGTAAGATACTGTGATATAAAACTTCCAGTCACTTAAGGAAGCAATTTCACAAAATAAAACCTTGCAATTTATGCTCAGTGCTGAACCTGGCAGGATAGGACAGTATATAGTTTACAGAGGTGAATATGATATATTCTGTGGTTCTGCTGTCAGACACTCATTTATGCAGCTGTAGTATTAGCTACATTGCTGTGTTTACAGTATTACAAGTTATTTTTGTAAATGTCTTGCAATTAAAGTAAGCAGATATCTGGATATCAAAACCCCTGGGTATTGAAACGGTTTGGGCAACTGGTCTCTATGTGCATGTTAGACTTTGTTGTGTCTTTATATTCCATTGCCACCCAACACAAAATACATACACTTTTGGGAGTCAAAAAGTCACACTCACATGAATTTTCTTAATGCTAAGTAGAAGAGTACTTAATGGGTGATTGCTACATTACTAAAAACAAAACAAAACCAAAACAAACCCCCAACAAACAAAAACCAAACCAAAAACTCAAAACATCTCATGGATTTCTGCCTGTTTAGGGTATCACTGTCTTCATCTGCATTAACTGGGGTAGTTGGCACTTGTGTTCTACAGTCAGTGTTACAATAAATTATCGTCACTGATTAAACAGATGAGGTTGACCCTGGGACATGACTGCGGTTAGCAAATGCATGAACTGTCACTCAGAGAAAGAATGGTTACCTTCCCTTTGGTAACCGTCCTTCTTTGAGATGTGTTGTCCAAATATACTCCCATGTTTTTACTTGCCTTTCTCATTATCAAGAAAGCCTCTAGGAGCTGTAGTTTTTAATTGGATGTTCCTTCCCTTTGCCATTCTGTAACCTGCAACTTAGCACGCAGGGCAGAAGCAAAGCTCCAAAGTATCCCGAGTGTTTTTAACAGCATTCTTTGGACAAAACTTTAACTCAACAGTTATCAGCATTTACTGAAGGTTAAACACCCAAAAAGTGTGAAACATCATAGATGCCTGTTTAATCAAGGTAGCTTAAAGGGTTTTTTTTGTAATCATAGAACAGATGGAAGCTTAAGAAAAGGAAAACGTGCATCTGTCTGAAAGTTGAAGTGTTTTAGAAAAAATAATAGTGTTAATCTTTTACTCAGCTACACTGCATTTCAGTACTAGATTGCAAAATCTTTCAATTTTTAAACTAAAACTCTGCTCAGGAGATCTGACAAATTTGGTGATAATTTTATATTATGAATAAAAATGTTCTGGAGACTGCAGAAGCAGTTTTAGTGCAAAATCTTCATAAAAGATTTTGAACCTAAGTATTATAATGTTCTAGACTTCATTTTATCTCTTTGTCCAATTTGTCCAAACCTCTCATCTTTGAATCTTACTAGATAAATTTTTCCTCATCCACTTGTTTCTATGACTTACAGCTTGAAGGCTGTAAGTTGTTACCTAATCTAACTGGAACTCAGCTGCAAGAAGGTATTAACATAAAACCAGTAACTTTTTTATTGTATTTCTAAATTAATCACATAAAACTCTTAACGTCAATCTTCTGTTCTGCTTTCTCCCATACTTTGAACTTCACAGAGGACAGCGAATTAAGAAGAACTTTGCAGTCTTTAGCTTGTGGAAAAGCACGAGTATTGATTAAAAGTCCAAAGGGCAAGGATGTAGAAGATGGAGATAAATTCATCTTTAATGGTGATTTCAAGCATAAATTGTTCAGAATAAAGATCAACCAAATACAAATGAAGGAAACAGTATGTATTTATTTTTATATGCATTCTGTTCATATTAACTGTTTATTTGTGTGTCCCACATAGAGAGACAGAATCTCTGTATTTCCTCTCGTAGTTTTTGCATATGGAGAAAGGAAACAGATGTTTAACTTTTTTGCTAGTCAGGATGACTCAAAGAGGTAATAAAGATTTTAAAATTCACTGAAATCGAAATAACTTAGGTTCCTTCCTGTGCTGGCAAGTTTAAATGCCTGTATTTTAAACTGATAGGATCTTGTAGATGTTTCGGTCCATCTTAGAAGGTTTCGTGGGATGGCTGAACTGTTGGTACTGTATTGAACTCATGAATCAAGTGTCAGCCTATCGCTTCTTTATTTAGCAGGTGAGGGAGTTACTAAAGTCGGAGTTGTCCCTGTTTTTGCAGTGTATGTCTTTGTTGTACTTGAATTCCTATTCTTGAGACATGGTGACATGTTTTAATTAACATTGACTTGTTTTCCTTTTTGCCTTTGCATATTAAAATCCCTAAAAGTAAAATTTGAGTTGAGCAGTTTGATACACAAGACTGCTGTATTTGGGCTGTTATTTGTTCTCTCAAAAATCTGAAGGGAGTTTTTCAGATTGTTTAGTTTATCAGATTTAAAATAAGACACAGGTTATTTTTTTCTTTACAGTATCCTTTATTTTATCTTTGGCTTGCTTTAGCAGTATGCTTCAGAATTACTTAGTTCTTAGCATGCAGTAATGCATGCATCTGTCTCAAAGATGAAGAAGATTTGAGTTTCATTTCATTGGAAAAGTTAACTATAGAAATATAATCGATAAAAAGTAGCAATAAAAGGTGATATGATTTGTGGTGTTTTATCATTCCTTAGGTCGAGGAACAGGTCAGCACAACTGAAAGGGTCTTTCAAGACAGGCAGTATCAGATTGACGCTGCTATTGTACGAATCATGAAGATGAGGAAGACTCTTGGTCATAATCTCCTCGTTTCTGAATTGTATAATCAACTGAAATTTCCCGTAAAGGTAATTGGTTTTGTTTTTCAAGCCATCCTAGGATTATCTAAAAATCTGTAATGTATTTTTCCATTCAGTTGGGTCCATAAGAGTTAAGAAATGTGAAATATGTCCTGAGTCAAATCCAAATGTGAAGGTATTAAGATGAGTGTGTGAACAGAGTATCAGTAGGAAATTGTGTTTAGATACTTACTATGGCACATTTTCATATGTAGCTGTTACCAGTCCTAGTTTTTAAAAATGTAATATAGATGCAAATAAATTTTCAACTGATTTACTACTCTCATCTTTTCTTGTAGCCTGGAGACTTGAAAAAGAGGATTGAATCTCTCATTGACAGAGACTATATGGAGAGAGACAAAGACAACCCCAACCAGTACCACTATGTTGCATAACAGAGAGGAAATACTTCTACTTTAAAAACAAACAAACAAACAAAAAACAACCCCAAAAAATAAAAACCAAAATCATCTACATGTATCTTCAGGACACTGAATACTTAGGCTGTTCCAGACTTTCCTTTTAGCAGATTTCAGGTTGATGTATATTATTCAACCAGCTGCATGCACTGCTGTGGAAAAGCAAAATGACATGTTAATGGATCATCTTTGTCAAGACTCCTTACAAATGTTAAACGTCATGTTTTTATTTCTTCTAGTTACTCTTTTGTTCCTTTGGGTTCTTAAAAATTTAGTTTTACAGTTTTGTTTAACACTGTCATTGACGTTGGATGGAAAGGTAAAATTACCTGTGTTAGAAATACTTCTGTGATGGATGCAAGTCTGGTTTCTTTATTTCTGTGTTCCCAACTGCATCCATAAAGACCCTATATGCTGCATTCTCTAGCTACAGTGACAACTTGGGTAACTTTTTTAAAATGCTTAATCGATGAACACTTATGTACAAGCAGTGTTGTTGAAATACACTGAATTTTTGAAATTTTGCACCATGAATACCCTTAAACTTATGTTCGGTTAATTTGCTTTCAAATTATTATAAACTTCAGTCTGGTTTGGATAAATCAGGTTTTGAAGTGAGATCCTTGAAGTGCCAAGAGGACAACTGCGTTCATGTGTGTAGTGAGTTGTTGGATTATTTAGCTAAGATATGGATTATTACTTTATTACTACTTCTCCTGGCTTGGGTGGCGAAGGTTAGATCTGAGTCAAAGAGGCCCTACCTCATTTTAGGGCAACTGGTGTTTATCACTGTTTATGTAATTGCCGTAACATTTAGTTTTGCCTTTAAAGTAACACACAAGGAACCTACTGTACAGTGTGCTCCACTTTAAAAAACAAAACCTTTTTTTAAAAAAAAGACTTGATATTGTAAAAGCATAGGGTTTTTTTGTCTTGAAAGACTAAGGATTTTGTGAGTACCTTGTTACATATTGTATATATGTAAGTTGATTTGAATTCAAGAATGAAAGACACTGTAGATCTGTTTGATAATTGTAACTATAAGGAAGACAACTTTTGTGGTAATACAAGACTGTTTATTTTCTGGATTTGCATACTGGTGTGTTTCATTCTGAAAAAGAGCTACCAAAGGAGTTTTGATGACGACATAAATGAGAATTTAACTGAGCAATATTTTCTTGAGAGATACCTTAATAAGTTTGTCATATGGGTTTTGTGCATCAATTAAAAGGCCACCACCTCTTCTTAAAGTAAACGTTGCTAAGAGTTGACATCTTGTGGATTTACATATTGAAGTCCTTGTTCTGTCATCTGGTGTCATGAATTGTGTTGCATTCTTCCGAATTATTTTTGTTCTCTTTGTGTTTAGAAACTAAACACATTTAGTTTATTGTATTTAAAATATATTTAATATTGTAATTTAATGTAGACTTATTTTAATATTTGAATCTTCAGTTAATGCAAATAAAATCTTTGATGCATATTAATTTCTTAGCCTGTGTGAGAATGTGGCATTTCCGTGTATTTGTGCAGCGTGTTCTTTTGTGTTAATTATTCCATTCACCTTGTAATTCACTTTCCATGCATCGGGAAGCCAATCAGATTCATCTTACTAGACTTTTAAAACAAAAAGGAGGATGTGCCTCACAGACATGTAACAGGCAGAGGCTTTATCTGCACAGAAAGTTGGCAGTAGTATGCAGTAACTGATACGGAGCAGTGAATGTGTACTGTCTTCCCTTTTGGAACCCGAACTTCCTGGTTCAGTGGTTTTAAACAATGGATTAAAAACAATTGTATTACCCCGAAGATGACTGAAAAGGTTCTGCCTTTATGAAACAACGTTAATTGATTAAAAACGCTGAGATGTGCAGTTTTTCTTAATTGACATGGACTAGAACTGGCCAAATTATTCTGGTATAGCAATTAAAAATGAGCTGTTCCACAAGCAGTGGAAATAATGAAGCCTGTGATGTCTGCCTTTTTCCCCTTCTCTTTCATCCTCCCCAAATAACCTCAAGCAGCATGTACTGCAGAGGGCTTTTCTGCTTAGTTCTGCCTTTCTCCTCTATCCCAGCTGTGGACCTCCACCCATCCCCTCACCCTATAAACCTACAGAGAATGTAAAAATAAGTCTCTGAAGATTTCTGCTCTTCCAAATGGGTCTGAAAGTGGCTTTAGAGGATCAAAAACTATGGAAGAGATCGACAGGCCAGGTGATAATGACTCTCTCTGTCTCAGGTCCTCATGTTTAATTTCATTTCCTCAGATACATCTTCCCGGAATTTTGTATATGCTGAACCAAACAGGTAAGCAGTTAGTTTATTAGTCAGCATGGTAATCACTTCTTAATAGCAAAATAGCTCCATGTTATTGTTTTTTGATAAACAGTAATGGAATTCAGCTCAGCAACCAGACTCGGCCAGTTGTTGGGTTGATGCCACCTAGTTGGCTCACACTGGCCCCCATGATAGTATTTGTGCCCACAAGGCAGAGCATGCTGAACATTTCTTCCTGGAAGATCACGCAGTGTTGAAGACGTCAGGTTGTAGCAAGTAACAGGTTTCCTCTGTAGTGCATCCGTGTTCAGAAGATGGCTTGAATACCTGGATCTTGGCAATTCAACATCCTTGGAACAAATTGTGTAGCAGCTTCTAACGAATGACAAAAGTAACAGTAGGCATCTGGGATACAGGTGGGGGCTCTCCAATCTTACCAAACCTTCCCATTTAACTCAGTCTGACTTAAACATTCAGATACTTCATCCAGACATATGTTACATGTCTTTAAAAAGCAACTGTCCTACATGTGGCACTCTGTCATCTAGCCCAACATTTTCTGAGGGAAAGCAAGTGTGAGAATGCAGGCTGATGGCTGACTCGCAGGCAGTTCCCACGTCTGGCAATTACAGCTCTCCTTACCAGCCACCAACAGCCTCCTTCCTGCCCACTCCTTGTGTCCTGTTTTCCTAGATCTGTGTTTTAGCTTCTCCTGTATTCCTTTGCTAGAACTTGGGTTTATTATTTAATTCCCTTGGTCTGCTGCAGCTTCTTTCTTCCTTTCCTTGTGCTATACATCTTTGAAAAAAAAATCACACACCTTCCAGGCAACTTCAGTGCATTGATCTGTAACGCAGACAGACCTAGTTGTAGGTTTACGATCTTCGACAGGTGTGTTAGGGGAGCGGACTCTGTACCATAAGCTTGGTTATCTATTCCTAGCATGTCTCTTCAGAAAGAAAATAACCCAGTGAGATCAGATAATTTGTAGCAAAATGCTACAGGAAAAATTGAGTCATGTTTCATGAAGGTCTTCCCTGGTAAAAATTCCCAGCCTGTACTCTGTCTTCCATCCTACTATTCCACCCTGACTTTGCAGAGCAGTTTGAATTGTAGTAATGGCTCCTTGATTTTGTGGGTACCTCCCACGTTCTTCCCCATAAGCAGCCATTCTGCATCCATGGCTCTGCAGGCCCAGGAGTTGTACCATGGTTAATCTGGAACTCCGTGCGGGTTGGTTGGATAGCGGCTCTGTCAAACAAAACACATATGGGCTGGGTATGGGCTACACTTCAGCAGCGATGGCACTGACTTGGATCTCCAGGCTGTCTATATACCAGCTTTTACAGAAGCTGTAACTTTGTTTGTTTATGTCTTACCCCTCTATCAAGTTTGTTTGATGTTGGCCAGCAAGTTATTGAGCAGTGAGGCTGATGGCCAACATGGTTGTGTAAGGATTGTTCCATTAGGAAAGGCTCACAAACACCCTGGCAATAATTCTGCTGGCAACAACATGGAAATTGGCTATTGTGGTCTCTACACCACTGTGAAAGGATTAGTAAGTTAATGATCCACAGCATTGAAGATCAGCATAATTGCTGATAGCCTTATGTTCTTTACTTACCAATCTGCCACAATATTGTTGCTTGATGCAATTTATATACTGATATTAATTGGTAGTTATCCAAATTCAATTCATGGATGTCTACCAGTTTTGCCGAAGGGCAGATTACTGCACAGCGAGTTTAAACCTTATATTGGGCCTCCTCCCTCTCTTTATTTTGTTTTCTGACAGACTTCAAGTATTCCACAGACCTTCCTCCACTCCCAGTGCAGGTTTCAAAAAATGAGAACAACCAACGTCCCACCTCTATTAACCTCAACTCCTCTGCAGATGACTCATTCAAACACTTGACCAGAGCTGTTTCTTATGTCCTTTTTCAAGCTAACTTCTGCTTTTGGCAACACATGGCAAGAATAAAGACTGCTAGAAGTGCTGCAATAAAAATGCAGACAAACTAAAATAAAATGTTGCCATCTCTAAAAGTGCAAAGATAAATATGCAGCATTAAGAAAGCAATATCTATAGCAGTACCATAGGAAAAGGCAGATCCCCAAGCCATCCTGGAGAGCAACTAACTTTAGGATGTTTTTGGGAAATAGGAAGCATAAGTGAGCTGAGACAAACACCAGGGAAAGGTCATCAGGTTTAGAGTAGCTGGACTTGACTTTAGCAGCCGTTAGTAGCTAAATTGCATTTCAAATAAATTCTAAGTAAAAATGTATGAAGGCAGCTTGGGAGCATAAATGATTCTGTCCCAGAGCTGAGTAATCTGGAGTTGAGGGATGACATAGCAGTCATCCTGAGAAAGCAGAAGCACCCTGCAATTGGCACACTTTCCAACAATACTAGAAACAGGATTTCAGTAGCAAAATATGTACTTCTGAGGTTTCAGATGAAGAAAGAATATCTTTAACAGCTTAGATAAGAGCATTGAATTACAAAGTGATCAAATGGTCTGGGTTCCCCACCTACGTTCCAGAATGTTGATAGACTAGCTTAACCTCTTCTATTTTTCTCAAAAAAAAAAAAAAAAAAGGGTTTCTTAAAATTCTTGTTTATAAAAACATCAGGCAACATTAGAAGCTATATGAAAGTGCAATTAATTTTACCCATGCGACCACAAGTCATTAGCAGTCCCTGTTTTGGCTTGGAACACATACAAAAATTTTATGTATACATAGATGCATCACTTCGGAGGTAACAGACCACTAACTTCCACCGGTTTTATGCAGCTGGGACTCAATTAGTTCTATGCAAGGTGATTGTACTCATTTTAAGGCAGCCTTAAAACTCAGAGGCAATAAACATATTCTGGCAGCAACACAGAACTTAGGCGGGTTAATTTTTCAGCATTTCTCACCCTCTTCTGTCACCAGCCCTTTAACACAGGGGTGCTGGTACTGCATTCCCCACTGGGAACCAGCAGTAAATGCCTAGTGTGAGTTAAGGCTAACTTGGGGCCAGATGTTCCTTGCAGCTCTCATGCGGCACGAGTTACAGGAGTAGGATGTATAGCAGTTCACAGCAAGACCCCAAACCTCCAAATACCCTTTGCCAACCACCCGTGCTGCAGGTGATGGCTAGGCAGGTGGCCTGTGCAGGGCGGCAATGCCCCAAGGCCAAGCCAGGTCTGTCTTCAGCCCACGGTGGATCAGGGCTCTGAAAGCCCTGGGCGCACGAGTCAGGGCTGGTGACAAGAGGGGCCTGGGGCTGAGCGGCAGCAGCCTGCGACGATGCTGAAGCGTACACGCATACACCTGCCACCTCGCAGATGTGCACGGGCCGTGCGAGGTACACAAGGCGCGACACACACACCTGCGCCCGCACCGAGGCACAGCGCGGCTCCCCGAGCGTTTCCACACGTGAAAATCCCCGCCGGCGCCTTCACATCCACCACGCGCGTCCGTGCGCACCCAGGACTGCCTGCGCATTTACCCCCCCACCACAGCGCCCTCCCGCCCTCCTCAGGGGCGGCCGTTGGAGCGAGGGAGCCCCGCCCACTCTGGCGCTGTAATCCCTCCCACCACCCTCGCCGGGGCGGCCGCTGCGAGGTGCCGGCGGATCACGTGACGCCGATGGGGCGGGCCTGTGTGGCGTAAGCGCCATATGACCGCCCGGGGCCGTCGCCAGTCTCCCCAGCGCCGTGCCCCGCCGCCGACACCGCCCCCCCGCCCACCGCGCCCCTTGCTCGCGCTCCCGCCGGTGCCGCCTCACCCCCTTCCCTGCCCCCGCCATGGCTCGGCCCCAGGGCGCGCGGGGGCTGCTCGCGGTGGCCGCTCTGCTCGGTAAGGAGAGGGGCGGAATGGGGCGGCCTGTGGGAGAGCGGAGCGGAGCGGGGCGGGGTGGCGCAATGCAAAGGGGGTCGTTGCTGTCTCGGGCGATCCTGAGCTGGCGGCGCTGGACTCGGCACCTGTGCGCCGGCTGTGACTGGAAACCCGCCGGCGGGCTCCCACCTGCTGTTGCTATTCCGGGGCGGTGACTCTGGTCCGGGGGGTCCCGGGCCTCCTGGGGGCAGCGGTGCGGCAGCCAGCTGGGCCGCGGCCTGACCGGAGCCTGGCAGCAGGGCTGTCCGCGGGGGACCCCTGTCGCAGCGCCCGGCTGCTGGGAGGCGGCGGGTCCTCTGGGGAGGTTATGCCTTCCCGCACCGGGCCCCTGCGGCGTCCGGGTGCTTTTGACAGCTAGGGGAGGTGCGAGGGGAACGGTGGAGGGAAGGTGGCGGCTGTTGCTAAGCTTGGGGGGAGATCCGTGTAGCGCCCGGGAACACTCGTCTGAGCATCCGCACTGAATCGCGGAGACAGCGCTCCGGAAAGAACCCGAAAATACGCCTTTACCTCTCAGAAGGGATGGAAACGCAGGAACTACTGATGTCATTGTCTGGAAGTAGCCCTTCTTTTTAGGGCCTGTAATGCACCCTTACTTAATGGCTTTCGTCCTGACATATCTTGAGTGAAATCTGAAATGCAGCAGGACTGTTTTATGAGGAAGTGCGTCTTGCTTGTTTGCCGATAACTACCTTGCTTTAGGTTTCTTGCTTTGAATGCCATATCACACGACGCTATTGAGTTTCTGAAATGTGGCTTTGGCAGCAAAGAAAACTTCCTCAGCAGCTAGCAAAGATATTTCCTGAATAAAGCAGCAGTTGAAAATGGTTGTCTGCTGTCACTTTGGAGATTATGACAGCCTTTGAAAGTCTTCTGACATTTCTTTAGTGGTATATGCCTTCATCGCTTTTGACAACCTGAAAGGTGTCACTCACAAGGGGCATCTAGCTCTTTGTGAGCCTGTCTAGTGAGCTCAGTGACTTAGACTGTTATCAGACTTGCTTTTTAGGATTGGCATCCATAACTTAAATGGCTTTGAACTGGTATTATAGACGAAAATCTTTGTTTAGTTTAATGTGGTTATGGCTTAAATTAAGAATTCCTTTTGTTTGCCTTCTAATTAGCCTGTGTAGTTTTTAAGTGTACAACAGATAGTATTTTCTGGGACTATGGTCATCTTCCCCTGCTTAATTAGCAGTTACAAACATAATTCAGTGCATTTAGCTTTGTCACTTTCTGGCATGTAAAATGTGTTAGGTTTATGCAGCTGAGGCAACAGACTAGTTGCTTTTACTACAGAGTAACTATTTACTGACAAACAGGGCTTTGTACCAATGTCTAGTAGCTGGATGTTTCTACATAACTTTAGCCTACAATCTTGGAGGAGGACTTTGTGATGCAAATAGAGACCCTTCCTTGAAGTACAGATAACCTCCACCATCTTCTTCCAGAGTCTGGGGCTTGGGCGGTAGTTAGGGGAGAAGAATATGCGACAATGACAAGACACGAGCTGAATTCTTTTGATGTTTGCAGCCTTTTAATCATTTGAGTGCACACTGATGAGGTTAAGGTAATGGTCACAGGAGGCTGAAGGATTAGCATGGGTGGGTCAGATGTGGAAGCTTGTTTGGCAATACCTTGACTTTGGGACAATAGAATCATCTCTTTTCCTCCAGAACATCTCAACACACCTCACTTACTGTTTCAGTTTTTGGTTCACATTGAGCTGCAAGCACCAAGCTGAATATTTCATATGTTAGCATTAAGTATTTTGTGATCAATCTCCTCACGATTTAGGTAATACCGTGATAAATACAGGGAAAGGGGTTTGTGGGAAATGAAGTACCTGCCCTCAAACTTGGCTGCTGCATTTTGAAATGTGAGGTGAAGATGGTGTTTGTTTGCTGTTGAGCACGGTGGGTCAGTTGGGTAGCGTGCCAAGCCCAACAGAGCCGCTTGTGCTGAGTCCTGGAGCACCTGTAGTTGTTTCCTTGCTGAAACACAAACACATCAGAGAAAACATTTCTGAAAATCTAAGTTTAGAGTGAAACATTGATTCAATATTAGTGCATAAATAACGAAGTGTCTGATAATTGGGGAACGAAAAATGAGTTTGAAGAGGTAGCATGATGCCATTTCAGGGTTATTGACGCACAAGCCACATGTTTCTATTGCACAACTCGGTCCGAAGGGGAATTTCAAACCTTGCTACCAACGGAGGGATAGTTGAGAGAAACTTGGATAACAAATTCCAGCCAGTGAGTAATTTGGTGCTGTATTGTTTTCCTTAGTTTTGGCATTAATAGCTGTATGGAACTGAGGATGAGTATAAAGTAGTTTTCACAAAATATAACCACTTCTATGTTGTGCGACTTTCAAAACATTGTTTTACCCTTAACATAGTGTTTGCTTGGTAGCTTCTTTAAGTGTGTTGACACAGTCTCTAAGGATCTCAATTTGTGCATTAGCTGCAAACCTGTTGACATGTAATAGGTTACTCAGCTTTGACTTCAGCAGGTTTTCTGACTTGTAAAGTAACTTCTTACTTGCCAAGTAAGAACTTTGCAGGCTTCCTGACATGCTGCTTTTGAGATATGTTCCTGAGGTTCCTGTTCAGGCTGACTTAGAACTTTCATTTTTGGTGTAACCTGCTTCTAGATTGTTCTGTAGTGAATAGGGTGATTTCTAATCAGTAACACATGGTAAACTGAATTACCTCTAGGTCCAGAGGAATCCTACTCAACTTCTCAATAAAACATCCTTGTTTTCTTTAACTGCGGTTATCTGTATGTCTTAAAGATAACTTATTTTTAGCACTAAGAAGGCAAGCCTTGTTTTTGCTTCTTTCAGCTAACTGCCACAGTTTGTCTTTTCTCTCAAGTCAGACACTATTTAGATACTCCTTGAGAGAGCTTGGTGCCATAATGGATTTCTTTGGTAAATCAGACTTCCATGGTTTTCGTGCATCCGACTTCAAGGTGGACTGGTACTCCTTTCAGTCTAAGGGTAACAGTTTCTTTACCTTCTCTGTCACTTCACAGCATCACTGGCTGTCAGTGCAACTTTTTCTACAGTAATTCATAGTGTGAGAGTGTTAGTAGCACCCTGTTAGTAGAATACTGAATTTCAAACGTGGTTCAGCCCTGTGCAGTGGGCACTTGTCTGGCTGTTCCCTCTGCGGTGTTCAGGCTTGAGCATGGTAGTGCACACTTAATATATTTAGTTTTCTTGTATTAAAATTCAGTGGCTTCTGATTTCTTAACAAGATGAAATTCAGTCTGTGTAATATGGGAACACAAATATGTCTTTACTTACCTTGACAGGGGTGAGATCTGTTCTCAATAGGACAAGGAGAGTGGTTTACTTGGGCAGTTCTTTATTACCTTTTTTCCAATATCCTCTCCTCTGTAGAGGCTTTCTTGTTAAACTGTCAACACAATGCTCCTTCCTCCAAAATGTTGTTTGGGGCTGCCAGCTACCTTGAAGGATGTGTGTTAGTTATGTGGGGTGATACAGCAGCACTGACCAGAGCACGTGCAAAATGAACTTGCATGAATGCCGAAAAGGATCTAGCCATGGAAGTCCAGACCTCCCAGTGGATCCATGTAATCAGCTGCTGTAGAGCTATCCCAAACTTCCTTCCTCTAGGTAGGCAAACGGAAAGAAGCTTCATGTGACTAAACTTGATGCAGTTGTGCAATTCTCTGGCTAAATGGCAAGTGTACAGCTGCTTAATAGCCTTTCCTTTATAATGCTTTTGTACCTTTATAAATTTATAAAGACAGAGGTTATTCATCTGCAAACTTGCATTGAGAAACAATATTTACTGCCTTAGTAGAAATCAACAATATCAAGAACATATTCTGAGACTGCATGAATTTGGCTGTATTAGTTGGCAAGGATGTATCTTCTAGTGCTGGATCAGGAACTTGAAATAATCGGGTGCTGTGGCTGCACAAGACTACCTAAAGTACTCTCATCCATCCTTGAATTAAGCTCTGTTCCCCCTTGTCACCACTGTGTTTGTGTTCAAGCGTGTCCAGCAGCAACTGAAGTGAGTCCAGCCTTTTCTTTTCCTGGTATGCTTTCCAGGAAGCCAGTGTTCAGTTTTCTGACACCATTGGTGACAGATAAGTATAACTCATAATTTTATGAAGACCACCTTCTGTCATGCAAAACGGTTCATACATCAAGTCTATCAAGCGATTTTTGTGCTTTCAGTTGTTCCCCAGAAATGTTAAGGTTGGTAAATGGTGTGATCTCTTAAAAATGTTATTTTTTAAGTTCTTGTTTTTTCTGTACTACTCTAAGGTAGTATAGATCCTGGGTCCTAAGCAAGTGATTTTGACTTGGTCTTCTGAGAAAGGACTTGTACCAGGTGTCCCTCTGGGATTGGTGCTTACCTTGTAAGACAAGTGATTAGAGGAGAGTGTAACTCCTCAGGGATTTTTCCATTCTCTTCTCTGACAGAGGCTTAAGAGTCTAAAGTGGTGATGAAGATGACAACTTCTTTTCACAAAGTGTCACTGAGATGACAGAATCCTTAAACTATCAGAGTGAGTAAATTACTGGGCACTTCTCTTTGCATGTACAATGAGAAACCTTCTCTAGATAAGAACCAGCATTTCTTATCTCCTTGGGTTAATGCCCCATAGATAGCAGCATTTGCTATGTGTACCCTAAGAACCCAAAGACCACCTGGGCAAAGGTGCAGGGCAGCAGAGCAGTGCTGTAGCTTAGAGTGATTGTGTCGTGCTGGCATCTGTTAGCAAGCAGCCCTTACCTTCAGAGTCACGCCGTGCAGTAATGACAGGGTACGCTGTAGCTGAGCAGAGTCTTTGCTGTCTGTGACCCGGCAGTGGGTGTGACACTTTGAACCACCGCCGCCTGTGGGGAGCGGTTAGCTGGGCGACGCTGCAGCTGCGGTTTTCCTCCCTAATGCCATGGTCGCTCAGCGTAACTGCCAGCACTCCCCTCCACTGGGCATCTGTATCATTTAAACTACTGATGATGTGGAGTATGTGCCCAGGTGGGTTTGAATGGCTTGCTGCCCTTTCTTTGAAGAGGGAGGAAGAAAAAATACCAAAGAGTTTTTTTACTTATGCAGAAAGTATGAATATGGTAACAAAACCCAAATTACCTAAAAGTAGCTTTTGTGTTTGAGATCCTTATTGTCAGTGTTCCATGTTTCTGATAAAAATTGGAGACAAAGTAAATAATTAACTATAGTAACTGAAGTCCTCTTTTCAAGCAGACAGTATAAACAATTGCCATTAATACATGCCTGCTTTTTTTAGAGCACAACAACCATTAATCTTTCTCCCTTAGTAGCTTTCCATTATATGGGAGAGTAACCTAATGTTAGCTGTGCTTGGCTAACAGGATTTCAATAATAAAAAGGTTGAAATCTGAAACCGTCTTTGTGTGTTCAAGAGATGAGGAATCCTGCCATTGCAAGAGCATATTTGAGAGGGCTCAAATTTAGATTATTCAAAAGGCCTGGATTGCTTTGTTAGCTTTGTAGCTTTTAAATTAAAACAATCTTAACTTTTTGAGGTAGATCTAAGATAAATTGTTGTATAATGGAGGAAGTCTTAGTTTTGCTTGACTTGTTTATTGTGTCTCAGAATGTTAATACAGCACTCATTTTCTTGATGTAGGTATATTAGATAAGGAAGGATGCTGGCTTTAATTCAAGTGATATATCTAGCTGTTGCTTCATCAGTTTTACCATCCATCTTTTCTTGTATGAGCCTGTAATACCAGAAATTAGATATAAAGGGAGAGATTATCTTACAATTTTCAATTGAAAATATGCAGCTAGAATAAATATAAGCAGCCCTTTTCCAGAATTTACTAGAATACAAAGGAATCATCTGAACTAAGTTAAATTTTTTTTATGCTAGTACATTTTTGATGATTCCTCTACTAGATCTCCAGAACAAAGTATTTCCAGCCAAGTGAATAATAAATTTCACAAAACTTAGTTCTTGCTATTGGGAAGTCTGGGAGCTGTTCAGCTGTGTCAATCTGAAGTACTGCACTTGCTCTAGCACAGGTAGTTGTCGAGTAGGGTGCTGCGTTTAAAGTCTGAAGTTAAGAAATTGGAGGTTGTGTCAGGTTTTGTTTTAAATAGCCAAGTTAGAGAAGTTCAAGCAGTACTATCAACTCGTAGATATGCCATGATAAAGTTGAGCAACACTTTATATAACTTAATTAGGAATATTCCCAGGACAGATTGATTCAGCATCAGTTTGCTTTTCTATATTCCTGACATTTTGACTGTAGGCTCTTACTATTTGTGGGTTGGTGATGATTCATGCATTAATCACTAGTTGACACTGAAACTGCCTTCACAAACTCAACAGCTGCTTTCCTGCCAAACCCAGCGAGCTGTTCCTCTGCCTTAATTTGGCTGGAGCAAAGAGTAGGCAGGACCTTCTTTCCTTCGGTCTCCTGATTTGTTCTTCAGTGGGTTTTTTGCTAATTTTTCTTTGCCTTTGTGTCCTTTACGTTTCACTCTGTTTCATCTACATTCCTCCAAGACCATGGGAGCAGATGATTCTGTAGCACTATGCTCTCTCTGATCACCATCCTTGTGAACGTTGACTTACTTGCAGTGAAACAGCCCTCTTGCCACCTCATCGAGGACAGCTCAGTGTCTCGTGGTTCATACTTCTGTCTTACCACTGACACTGCAAATCCAGCAGCTGCTGAACATTTCTTAAGGAATGGGTTTTTATAGGGTTTGTTCCACACTAAAGAGATCAGGATTCATATCGTGGTGTGAACTTAACCTTGCAAAAATCTAGTAGTTATGCAGGTGGTATTTTTTACTGTTTTATTCACACCCTTTATTTTCTGTTACTTAAACTTACTGAGGGTGATTTGTCAGCTCTTCATTCCCAGAATCTGTCTTCCATTTGGTGCTTTCTGGTAGCTCTATGTTGTCTGTTTTTCTCTGAATCATCTATAATGGACAGGTACATCACATTTTCCTTTAGGTCAGCAATGTTTTTCCTAATAATTTTTTAGTCTTTTCCTTCCTCTGCATTTCCTTTAAAAACTTTTTTCTTCTTTAATTCTTTTACTGCCTATTGTTCATTTTTAGTGGTAACATTGCCAAGATTTTTAATAGCTGTCAGTCTCAGTCAAGGAAGTCAGCATCACACTGAAGGTTTTCTAGCACCGTTTCCATTGGTAGTGTTAGTTCAAGTAGCTGTGGACTCTTATTTTCTGCCTCTGCACTGTTTTCTATGCTGTGCTAGAAAGGTTCAGGAAAGTGTAAGCAGCTCTGCTCTTGAAGATAAGTGCTTGGGTACGATGTAAACAAGTTCCAGATGTAAATTCAAATTGAAGGAAACTGCAAATTGAAACTTCCACACAGAGGAGCATCGACTATTTCTAGTATTGCTCTGAACTGCAATAAATAACATTTTCTTTGTGAATGTATGTTCCTTAATGAGCATTATGAGCTGGACATAAAGTCAAAGGTAGGACAATTTTGCTTTGAAATAGGTATTCTACGCTATCCTTTCTTAAGCAATTTTTTCCATCTCTGATTTCAAGACTAGAATCTTTAAAGTGGGTGAAATATATGAATTCTAGCTTAAGCTTTGGCCTGCTTTGGTGCCTGGGGAGGATATATTGTTGCTAAGGGGAAGGCAGTAAGGGAAAATGCTTGCTGAGTGCCAGAGAAATTCTTTCCAGTGTGTCCCTACAACTGAAGAGCCTTCTACCAGATTCCAGCTGACAAAGTCCGGTTTTTCCTAATACTTGTCTTAATACAATTGTATGCACCGTAGTTTTGTAGCAAAGAAGTTTTAAAATTTGGATTTGCTTTTAAAAACTCTTTTGAGGGGTACAAGCTAGCTAATGGATAATCTTTTAGCTGGATCTTTTTGCTATATCAGCAGTTGAATGGATTAGCATGTTTGAGTCGTTAAAGCTTATTTGCTACTTGCTTAAGATAAATGGAGTGGTTTGTCTTGCAGCTGCTTGGTTTTTTTCAGGTTTTCTGTGAGACTGAAGTTGTTGCAAATGCAAGCTGGTAAATTGCTAGCATGAAAGTGGTGCAGGCTTTGTGCAGTGAGGTTTGCCTTGCACGTGTGCGAGGTGACAAATTGAGAATCAGAAAAATGAAATACAGTAAAGAACTCGGATCACCTTGGTAGGATTTTAGATACAGGAGCACTGTTCCAGTCAGCCATTACCACAAAAGAAGGCTGAGAACCAGCTTTCAGGCTGTATCCAGCCTGCTGCAACTTGTCCCTTAGGTGAAGCTTCATTGTCGATGGATGCTGTCAGAAGGGACAATCCTGTGCTCCCCTCGCTGCATGTTCTTACCCTGTTAAGTCAGTACTAGTGTGATCAGTAGTATTGGTGCTCTGAGTGCTGGGGCTGGAGAGGAGTTGGGGGGGGAAAGATGTGCTTTGGTCAGCAGCTCAGCCTGAGGTTAGTTTAAACCAGTCAGGAAAACATAACCTCAGTCTGTGTCAAGGTCTTGGCCCCCATCCCCCGCTCAAGTGCAGGGAGCACGATGACATTAAAGAGAAGTTCTCTTGGCAAGGGTGGCATGCTCCATCATGCTATCTTTGGCAGTCCCTCCAAAACATCTGCAGTCAATCCAAGCTTTCTAAATGCTGCATTCAGTGCGTGTACAGCTGAGTGTCCTGGTACAGTGGGAATGAAGGCTGCATGCTGTGCAGCAGGGGCAGGCTGAGCACTATAGGCAGGATCCCTAAGCGATGTCAGTGCTGGCTGGAGCTTGCAAAAGAGTTGCTGTGTAGGATGAACACTGAGTAGCTGCCTTGAACAGTAAGACTGCCGTTTGTGGCAAGTTTTTCTTACCCTCTGAGGACCCAGCATGTCAACAGTTTTGGTTTGGGTGGCTTTTTATAAATGGGGTGTGACATTTTTCCTCTGTGCATTAGTGATGTTGAAGCTCGTATAGAGACCATTAATGCCAAAGCTTTCAAACTCAGTTGCTGTTCAGGATGTACTCCCCAAACGTACAGTTGTACATATTTGTCTCTGGCATCAAAAAGAAACAGGCAACAAGAAGTTAACCACTTGTCATTTTTAACAGGCTTTTTACAGGCTTCCTCTTCATTTGAGGTGAAAGACTCAAGTGGTAAGGTCTGCATAATTGCTGATCTAACAGTAGCCTTCTCAGTGGAATACAAAAGCAGTGGGCAAAAAGAGGTAAGGGGCGTATCTCATTGATTGTCTCTAACTTGTGTTTATAAAATGTGTGGTATTTCTGCATGTGTGCAGTATTTAAACAGATATTTAAGTAGGAAAAACTGCTTCCACAAAGATTTCTCCCCTCCCAGTCATGTTGCATCAACTTTTCTTCATTACTGATGGTTCTGCTAATTAAACAACAAGGTTAAGGCTGTGTGAAACCACCACAAGCAATATCTGTGTGAAATTACTTTTGTGACTGAAATTCTGCACTGGTCCTATTGGTAGCTAAAGCAGCTTTCATTGGAACTGTAAAGGCAAAACTGCTACCAGCCATCTTTTGGTGAGCTTGGTCATACTTACATGGGCTAAATCTGAACTGAAATGGCTCTTGGTACATAGCTTTTAAAATTCCCTTAAACCTGTCATCTTCTCACTAAGTAAATCACTAGCTTTCAGTGAATCTACAGACCCGTTCAGTGCCTACAAGTTTTTCCACATTAACAGCAAAAATCTGTTACTGGAAAGTTAAGTTTTTTTAATTTATTTACAAATACTCTGCTTTTCAGTTTACTTTTTTGGTATCTTTAGTACTGAACAAAAATTATGGATTTTTTTTTATAATGTCATTGCAGTTGCGTGTTTTGAGGCATTCATGTTGAAGGAGATTTTAGCCATTAGTGTAATGTGAGATTAAAAAAATTCTACTACTTTGCCAGTGGTGCACTTGCTACGTGTGATCTGAACTGAGTTTTATTGCTTAGTCCACTTTTCTGTGGTGCTGATGGGGTGGAATCCTACTGATGCTGATACTGATATACAAGTTTGCATTCAGAGGTGACTGCTTTCACAACATGCTTTTGGCTGTTTCTTCTTGTAAACAGTAAGCTCAAAACTTTCCAGTAAACGTTGTATTTGTCTTCAAGTACCAGTTTCCTTTTCAGTATGTAATAAACTCAAAGTATTATAGCCAAACTATGTAGTAGACTGTACCATTTGCTTTTGTTCTTACTCAATTGTACTATAAGAAGCACAGCTTAAATTTTCCCAGCTTTCACATGTCCAGAGTCTGCCAGATTTGATCCACCGAATACAGAAGTATCTGCAAATTCGTAGTGCTAGTTTAGGGCAAAAAAAGTCTAAGAGGTGCTGTATGTACTGTTTTCTCCTCAAATTTCCGAAAGCAGTATTAGAAATCCAAGTGCCAGTAACTTGTTACATACAGATATGTAAGTAGACATCTTATAGCACATAGGAATATCAACTGTATGTTTTATAACAGTTTGATAGGATATTTAAAAAGCAGTAAGGAAAAGCTGTCACATCATCCCATAGTACGTGTTTTGTTTTCTGCTCCACAGTTTGCACAATTTTTTCTGCCACAAAATGCTACAGTAGAGTCACAGAGCTCATGTGGTAAAGGTAATGCATCTCATCCACTTCTGGTGTTGGGCTTTGGAGCAGGACATTCGTTAAGCCTGAATTTCTCAGAACATTTGGACAAGTACCAAGTTGAAGAACTAGTTTTCCAGTACAATCTGTCAGATGCAACTTTATTCCATAATTCAACTGCAGGTAAAAGGAAAACTTCCTCTTCTCATTGTGTAACCTTTCCAGATGTTACAGCATTTGTTTCTGTACATACTGTTACATACTAATACAATGTAATCTTTTTACAGGAGGAGTGAAGAAAGTATCACATAAAACTACTATTCAGGCAGATATGGGCACAAAATACAGATGCATCCACTCCAAGTACATCAATATGAAGAATGTGAACATTACTTTAAGCAATGTTACTTTGGAAGCCTATCTCACAAATGGCACTCTCAGTATGAACAGTAGGTATCTTGTAGCAGGAAATGCACTTGGAGAGCTAGTATTTCCAATAATAGATTATTTCTTTTTAAGTCCTGACTAATTATATTTAGGCAGGTACAAACTGGATCTAAAGCTCTGATAGCAGCATCTTTTGAAACTAATAGACCTGCTTCAGGTTTTCTTTGTAGGAATGTCAGCATCCGTGACTAGAAGGTTGTGCACTGTGTTCCCATGGGTTTTGTATGGGTTTCAGGGAACATTGCTTGTGTTCATGAGTAGTAAACATGAGTAGTTCATGAGTAGTAAACATAGGCTACAGTTAGTTGACTGGACATGGGGCCAAAATCCTAGTTTAAAAAGTATCTGATAGCTTCAAGTATTATGCCTCTACCAAAGTAGTTTGAACTAGATACTGTGTGTGCTCTGGGGAACACTAGTGATCTAGTGGCAGACAATAGAGAACTGGTCTGTAGGGAGCAGATCTGTACATCTTCCTACAAGAGGCCTTGTATAAGCTGTAGCAGTGACATTCTTTCTCTGTCAGCCTCAATCACAAAATGTCTTTTTGTCCTGATTGCTTGTATTGAAAAGCATTTTGAAGTTTTGCTGCTGTAGTGATTGGAAGACTACTTCATGGTATGTTCATGTACTTTTGTGGCAACATTCTTTAGTTTACATGGCTACTGATGTTTGATAAATCTCTGCCTTACTGTTGGGCCAAGTAAGAGCTTTTTTTTCTTCAGGTGGTTAAAGAATTCTTTTTTTTTTTTAATCTTGACCCTGAAATCACCTTGTTCTTCCCAGGTTAGTTCCTTCTTTCCACTCTTTTATGCTTGAGACTTTCACTGCCCTTTTTGGCAGCTAGTTATTGATAGACTTTAGATCTGAAATTCTCCCTTAACTTTTTTCCATGCAACTCTTTCATTAGAGGACATTTCTGCTGGTGATCTGGGCAAAGCTCACTGAAGGGAAGAGTAGTCAGTATTTAGTGCATCTGTACATTACTGGTAATGGTGACTTCTGTCAGTGTACCTAGAAGCAGTGACTGAGGTTATGGTAGTGATTATCTGCAGCTCTGAAGGAAAGGAGGCTTTCATTTTATCTGTTGGTAGTTTTGTCAGCTGCTTTCCTGTAACTGTCAGAAAAAGACAGAAGAATTGGTCTCATCTCCAAATCTGCTTTGAGAAGTTACTAGGAGCTATGCTGTTCATCTGTTCAGTAAAAATACTGTATCAAGACTCCACCTAGCTAGGACAAGCTTCCACTTGAAGTGATTTGGTTGTTTCCATCTCTGCTGACTTGAGTAAGAGGCTGTATGTGTTGGGGTCTTGCAGGTGGAGGGAAATTCTCCATTGAATTACCAAGTAAAGCTGCTGTTTGTTTTTTTGTTAGGAAAGAAATAAATTTTGGAACCTGACCAGTATCTATCAAAATCTACAAAAGATAGGACACTCCTCCACTCATCCATCTTCCCTCTGCTCTTTCTTTCCAGAAATGGAGTAGATCTAGGAAGGTGTGCTATGTTGGAGTCTCTGAGTTCAGAAGGTGTGATTAGAGTTCCTCTTTCTGAGCCACCATCGAAAATTAAGTTGCTGTTTAAGTTCAGAGGCTATTTATTAGATATCTAGTATCTGCAAGATACATATGGATTACATTTCAGAAGTAGGCCCTTTGAGTCAGAATTGACTGGTGCTGCAGTTGCTGTCATCCTTACAAAGTTGCAAGTTGTTATCCCTGACATGTGGACATGACCTTGGCTGGGAACATGGAAGCCTCTACTATGGTAATGTCTTTGCTGTGACCTTTGATTTTGGCTTAGATGTTCAATGCAGGAATCTTCTTGGCTCCCAGATCAAGTTAAGATCTTGCTGCCAGGTATTTCTGGGTACCCTCGGAAATAAATCTGAGTCACTGTTCTTTCTCTCTCTTTTTGCCTTGGAAGTTGCTGCTGAATTGGATGAAAGAGAAGTCAGCCTTACACATCTTCACTCAGCCTTGTACCAAGGTGGTGGGTGGCTACTAATGCAGGACTAAAGGGAGAGGAGACCCAAAGGGAGAGGACATAGCAAAACATTTACTATCAGGAGCAGTGTTTTAGAATCCCTTTGCTAAGAACAGAAGAGCCACAGCACTGCTATGAGGACTTGAGAGTTCCAGTAACATTTTAATGTCACTGTGGGTAATCAAAATCATATAGAGTCCTCACAGCCTGGTAATGTAACTGAAGGAGATAGGGGAGGGAGACAACACATCTCCTGGGAGACCACTTTTAATAGCAGGCAGGAGAACTGTTCCTCTGCTTCTGTCACAGGAGTGCCTGGAGTGTCTGAGGGGTAGTTATAGCAGCCCTGCTGTGGACATATGGCCAGAACACTGGCTCTGTCAACACAGCAGTATCTTATTTATCCTGGAAATGACAGTGAAATTACAGACATGAATAAAACAGATGTGATCACTGTGAACTTGTGTAAATAAGAGCTGAGGTGTCATTTTCATGTCAGGCTTTAAAAGCATCTCAATCTTTGTAACAAGGGTATACATAATGCTTTTCCATTGTGTTTCTCAGCTTTTATTATCTTCCATTAGGAAAAGCTACTTGAAGTTGTCCTCCTTTCCCTGGAAGATGAAAGAGGTAGAGTATCCCACAGCTTCATTTTGGTTGCTAATGACTGTTTTCTCTCCAGAGACAGAATGTGCTGAAGACATGGCCTCTACCACTGCTGTAGTACCTACAACTCCTAAACAGACTACTAGCCAGGTTCCAACAACTAGCCCAGTGCCAACAGCATTGCCCCCAAATCCTGCAGTCGGTAAATACAACGTGACTGGTCCAAATGGAACCTGTGTACTCGCATACATGGGCTTACAGCTTAATATCACCTATCAAAAAAAAGATGAAAAGGTACATTTTTTCTTTCTTCAAAGCCTTCAGTTTCCTTCTTTGGGGAAAACTTGGTAAAATATTACAGGTTAAGTCTTCTTGTCTTTAAGAATCCCATTTCTTTGTAGTGTTAATCCCTGATTGTCCTCTCTTTTAATTACTTAGCTTGGACTAGATTAGTGATGATTCAAACAGTTCTCTTTTACCAAAATTGGTCATTAAAGATTTTTCCATTCAGGAAGAGTACTAAATTTGTCTGTCAAATCTGGTAAGTATGTACAGCTGTTCCACAGAAGCAGTAAAAAATACCAAGTAGGGGGAATCCTATATTAAAGATGCCAGTTAAACAAGATTTTTATGCTGCTAAATAAAATACAGGAATTTGGCCTGAGACACTTGAATGAAAACAGTGAATGACTATTAGAAGGGAAAATTATTACTATAGTATTTCCTACTGTAAAACTGGACAAATTTGTGACTTATTTCTAACTCCCAGCCAGCACCAAAGAGGCTTGCGTTTGACTTCAGAGCTTAAGAGCTAATAAATGGCTGATTTTACCAGCAAAAATGCTACATGGTTCATGTAAGATCCAGCCCCACCACAGGTTCTTTCCTTCCATTGTTGATGCAAAGCCCAGCCTGCCAGCCCCATGGGCAAACCTGTTACCCACTGATCAGTAAAGGCAAAGGGATGAGCATAATGCCAAAGACAGTGACCAAGGGTCAGCAAACCTTTGTGTTCAGTAAAGCTTTGTTATAGGGACTGCTGATGACAAGTGGCTTTTTCCTATCCTGTGGCTTAATCTGAGGTAATGAGGACAAGTGCAGGCAAACAAATTATGGCTGCTTTTTTGTAGTTCAAGCTGGGTCTCAGTGATAAAGGGCCTGGTGTGAGGAGGGTGATACCTGGATAGGATTTAACAGCTTAATGCTGGATGTGGTGGTGCAAAGGAACCTATTGCATATATTTATGATGATAGAGAGGTAAAATCATGAGCACTGACAGCTGGTGTGGGCTGTACAGTAGCTGGTTATGATGGACTGTATTTTAGTCACCTCAGTTGTGTGAAGTTCCCTCAGTGGTGTCCTGTAGCATAGCATTCTAGCCCTGCTGGAACAGCTGATTCCAAGTGTAATGATGACCAGTGAGGAAGTGGCAGATAAGTTTTTCAAAGTCATGTGAGGGTCAGCTAAGCGCTGCTGAAGGTTTCTGTTGGGTTGTTCAGCCAGTGCATTTAGCCCATAGCCTTCGGCAAATATAGGACAGTGTAAAATCATGCACCATGGGCAAAGCTAAAGCATTTTGATCTGAAGTGACACGCAAGGTGGCTGTGCTTACCAGCAGTTCCCTTGATTATGTCAAAGCAGTGTTTTATAGCTTGTTGCTCCTGTGTAGCAGTGGTTACTAATAATTTTCCTCATGCTGCTGGGACCAAAGAAGTTCAGTGTGGAGAAAGCAGCAGGTTACTGGACCCAGCCAGTCAGGGCTGCTGGAAGGTTTATTAGGCATGCAAAGATGCCCTTTGTCCTCTGTACCAGCCTAGTAACTCAGGTACAGCTTACACCAGCCTGTAACTTGCACGTGTATCTGCCCAGCTGTGTGTAAAACGTGTGTGCAAACACAGCGTTGTGTGCATGTGAGTTTGATTGAACATTTGAACATATGGTGATGTATTAGTCTCTTCAAATGTCACAACTGATCCTCTTTTCTCCTAGATGGGACTGGATTTGCTGAATTTCATACCAAATACTACAGTTTCTTCTGGGACATGTGACAATATGTCTGCTTCCTTGATTCTGACTTTTGAGAAAACAAAGATTGCCTTCCACTTTGCATTGGTAAGAATCTCTAGACAAAGTGTGTAGGGTCTGTGAGACTTCATGTGGGAAAGCTAACTGGGGTGAGTGCAAGAGAAAAAAGATGCAACTACAGGAAGGGGAGTAAGTCAGTCCTTTAATACTGGGATTTAGAGGGTTCAACACTTGCTAACTGTTGTGAGGAAAGAATATATACATGTATGTACACATACGTATGCGTAGACAGACATCTATTTTGTTTGGAGTGGGAATTTATTTTTAAATTGTATTGCCTACTCTCTAAAGCTTCTTGCCCAAGCTGGAAACACCTCTGCTGTAGCAGAGGAATAGCCTGTGACAAATGGTCAACTCATCCCATCAATCAAGTGTAGAACTGGATTTAAGTCATTAATATTCTGTGTACAGCCCAAGAGCCATGTCTGCTTTGTTTATGGACTCCTACAATGGCTGGAAATCCTGTCTCCCACAGCCCTGTCCCAGTGCTGTGTACCCTTGAGGACTTAATCCACTGTGTTTGTCAGCTTCACACTCATGGGGCTGATCAAATGTGATCACCTAGACCTGTTGCTTTTAAACGACTCTCCACATCTCTGTGGGGTACTGAGCTGCTTTAAAGCTTTATCTGTAGCACAGGCGGGATCACTGCACTAGCCTGGTTACGGCACTGGGGGCACTAGACCTTTAGCGGGGAGGTCAGGGCAGTAGCCTGAGGGGTGACAGTCACTCTTTCCCTGCCTCCCTTCCCTCCCCCAAGGTAATGTTCACTAAGGTGGATACCTTCTGTAGCTTATTCTCTCTAAAAGTGCAAATAAGCTCTTCCTTTGGATGCTAATTGAGTTACAGACTACCCTTTGAAAAACCTTTCTCAAAATGGATGCAGAATTGAACCAGAATGTTAACAGTTTATGTTGTACATCATTAGCTTAAATGACAACTACTGATGTGTGTTGGTTTTTTTTTTAAGAATGCAAGTGCTGAAAAATTCTTCCTGCAAGGTGTGGATGTAAGCACAACTCTACCTTCTGAAGCAAAAGGTAGGGGATTTTAAGAAGTCTACTTTCAGAGACTCTTACTACTAATGTTAAGGGTTGCCTGCATTAAATAAGGTGTTAAAAATGGTGGGGATGAAACCACTGGATTTAAGCTATGTGAGCTTACAGTTCCTGGTCTTCAGGCTTCTGTAATAAGACTTTCTCTTCCACAGTTCCCAAGTTTGAAGCCTCAAACAACAGCATGAGTGAGCTGAGAGCCACAGTAGGGAACTCCTACAAGTGCAGTGCAGAGGAGAATCTCCAGGTCACGGACAAAGCCCTTGTCAATGTATTTGATGTTCAGATTCAGGTTTTCAAGATTGATGGAGACAAATTTGGGGCAGGTAAGAGGTTTACATTTGCAGGGGGAGGACACCTAACATTTGTGAAGTGCACTTTGATACAAACATACAATATTCTGTAGTCAAATGTCAGCTTGTGGGTGCCATACTTAGTTTCTGCATGCCTTGTTACAGATGTTGTTGGGGGCTAGTGCAACAAGTATCTAAAAAGCTTTGGAACACTCAGGACTTCTTCCTTGTGGTCCTGTGAAGAGTTAAGGAATAGCATTAACTTTCCCTCCTGTCTGTGTGCAGACAATTGTATAAAAGGGGCAAAGCTCTGGGAAGTTCCTGACTCTTCCAGCTAATGGTGTCCTTTGTGAGTGGTTAATGCAAAATGGCTAGGGGAGGAGTCATGTGGGTGTATGTATGGTGGCTATGCTTGAGAGCAACAGTAACAGCTCTTGAGAACGAAACAGTTATTATAAATCTCTATTGGTCATACAACTAATACTAGAAAGAATTCATCCTGAATGATCAGTTAGTGGACATGGCTTCCTTTGGGTTGTTTGGCAAGCTAAGCTAGATGCTGACTTGAGCAAGTTTTTATCTATGTGCTGAGAGTAGAAGCTTGAGTTCTGGATCTAGCCATCTGTTGGTGCACTAGTGCCTAACGTGGATCTTTTTCTCTTTCTTCAGTGGAAGAATGTCAACTGGATGAAAATAACATGCTGATCCCTATAATAGTTGGTGCAGCCCTTGCTGGTCTTGTTCTAATTGTCTTAATTGCTTACTTGATTGGCAGAAAGAGGAGCCATGCTGGATATCAAACAATTTAATGACTTGCACTAAAAGCCAGTGTAGATGAAAAGCAATTGCAAGAAGCTGGGATAAAAAAACAACCCCACACATTTCCCCTGAGCTAAGATTGATATCATAAGGGAACACCTTTTCTTGCAAATTGCTTTTTCTTTAAAGTCTGCTTTATTAAATGTGAAATCATCTTGCAGCATTTAACTATGCACAAAAATAACTTCTGAAAATTCTGGTGTTTAATTTTGCTAACTAGTTTAAACATTTACCCACTTAGAAACAAGCTAAAAGTTTTTAAGGGTGCTTTTTTGGAATTGGCATATGGTCATGTGAGCTAAAGATTCCAGAGAGGGATGTTGCTAATTCACACTGACTCCATTTCAGAACTCTTAACAAAGGGAAAAGGTTCATTCTTTGTACTGCTGCCATCCAGCGATGATGTTAATTATACTGGTGATGCATTTAAAGAAATTTAGTAACGACTGACAAAATTGAAATTTAAAAATCTAAACTCCACCTTGTCTCTTAGGTGTGTATTTTTTACTAAGCTTTAAACTCGATGCCTGGCATATGCAGGGTGTGAAAGACGCAATACTCAAACCTTACAGGAACTCTTTATGATTGGACAACTCCCCTGTTTGATATTTTTGATGCTCTGCCAGCTTGTTAGGAGCTGGTACTTTTTTAAAATGGGTGTTATTTTTATTTACCTTTTTTTGTAAAGTGTTTTCAGTCTTCTGTTGGAAGGTCCAGAGAGATCCTGTTACTGCACATGTGTACAATATAGATCTCAAACTGCTGATTTTCTTGCTTTAAACTTGGCTGGGGGGTTGTACACTTTAAGGATCAGTTCTTATGTATGCATTGCCTGTAACAATGCTAATAAAGACACTTTTTTTCTGTACATCTTGGTGTTGCTGATCATTCTTAAAAACACTTGTCCTTTTGGTTAAGTGCCAAAGTCTTGGTTTAGCTCTACTTTGCAAGCTTTAAACAATCCTTACTCTGGAGTAATGTTAAACAAGCATTTAACTTTTTTTCTCTGGGGCACAGAGGTGAGGCTTAACTGTGTATGTGTCTTGGGAGCAGTCCCTTGTGTTGGACTTTGTGATTGGAAACAGGTAAAGCTTCTATGTATCAGTAACCTGAGACCTGGAGAAGTTCTTTCTTCCATCATATTGCTGCTTGCTGAGAAATATCAGTACACTGGTCTTCCCTGCTAGGCATTGCTTTCTGAACATGCAGCTCAGATGCTTGGTTATGAGGACTGTGTAAATGACATTTTATTTTGAAGTTGGATTCTTACCACACCACTGGCACTGCATGTCTGCTGAGGTCTCTGTGTGTTGTCATGTGCTTAGGAATGAACCTTTGCATTTAAAGCTTCCCTGACTTCCTCCTGCAGTCATGTTTTGGTGTTAACAGTACACAGGGAAGGAACCAAGGCAACATTGCACAGAACGTTGTTCTTCTGACAGGGACAACTGAACACACCGCAGCAAGGCTGGTATACTTTGGACCATTTGCCCTGCTACCTTGAAGATGGTACCTGGAAACCATGGATTTTGCCAGTGGTGAATAAAGTAGTATTTCCTAATACCTGCTGGAGTTGTTCTCTACAACTACCTGAAAGGAGATTGTAGGGAGGTGGGTGTTGTCCTCCTCTCCCAAGTAAATAATGATAAGATGAGAGGAAATGGCCTGAAGTTGTACCAGGAGAGGTTTAGAATAGATATTAGGAAGAATTTCTGTACCAAAATAGTACAGGCACTGGAATGGGCTTCCCAGCGAGGTGGTGGAGTCATCCCTGGAGCTATTAAAAAATGTGTAGATGTGGCACTTCAGGATGGGCTCTGCTGAACATGGTGGGTTTTTTCTGGGTTAACAGTTGGACTCGGTGATCTTAGAGGACTTTTCCAGTTCTGTGATTCTGTGAAGTCTGGTGCTGCTACTGTCCTTACAATTCAGTACTCAAGGAGAAAGGTGTCTGCCTGCTACCATAAAGGATGTGATAACTTGGAATCATACTGTTGAGTAGCTGTCTTTACTTGTCTAGAAGAGCACTCATCTTGTACTTCTGAAAGGTTGGGTTTTTTTTTCCCCTGCTGAGGAATGAAAGGAACTCGATCTGCAGGGAGAGTTGGGGTGGGGGGGGGAAGCCTTCATGACAAGGAATGAAGATAGCGCAGAGCAGAGTCTGAAGAGGAGTGTGGTGTTAAAAGGTAAGGCGTTCCACAGTAGCTGCTCAACAGGGAGAATAAAAAGCACTGATTGCTGGCCTTCAGTCTTCCCTCCCTCCCCTAACAGGAAGGAGACGGAGGGGATTTGGCCACGAGAGGGCTCCGTAAGGACAGTAAAGGAAGTCGCAGGTACTGGGCTCCGGCCGGGCTGGAAGTGACCTTAGTGCCGAGACAGGGCTCCTGCTTTGTTTCTTTCTCCCCAGGGGTAGGAATAGCCGGACTCACATTAAGCTGCTGGTTTGGAACTGCCCGATGTCTCGCACTGTCAAGGAAGAAATCTATAGCGATCTTTACAAGTGGCTCTCCCAAAATCTTTAGCGACAGAGGTAATTGAGGATATAGCACCTCTAAGTGCAACCTCAGTACACCAGCACAAGCATCTTACAGCAACTTCCAGATTGGAGGAAAATTACCTCTTACCTGCTGTGATAGAGCTAGAAAACCCTGAAAAAGCATATAAAATCATAGAGTAGTTAGAGGGATTTTTGCTGCTGCATGCTGTAGCCTGGACTTGGCAACTGGTCCCTGCTGCCTTAACCTGAGGAGCTGTTAGACACTGCTTAAAGAAGTGCTGGTAACAATCAAGATCACCTTTCTTGCTGCTGTCTTGCCCTGCACTTTGCCATATCGAGTTTTTGAAGTGACAGCAGCAAGGAAAAAGGAACATGCTTGTATTCTAGCCAACTCGTGGCAGTTGGGAAAGGGATCAGGTATTTTGCTTTCCTTGCACCAAGAGACAGGTTCTGACAAATTAATTTATTTTGTACAAATTATAGTGGTGTCACAGTTAATACAGTAGGAAGGATATGTAACTTTATACACCTGTTTTAACATTACAAAATGCCCTGAAAAGACAAGGATGGTGACTTTTTTTAGGAGTGTTCTGACACTGAGCACATTCTACTCTGGAAACACTTTAATACTTAAAAAAACAACAGCAAACAACAAGAACAGAACTACTCGTTCCAGTTATCAAGTCTGACATACAGTACAAAGTGTTAACAACACTTACTTGAAAGGCAGGAAAAATTGGTCAAGTGTCAGTTAACTCATGGAAAACTTAAAGTGTGCTTTAGTCAGTGCAAATAGAGGAATGTGTCAATTGCTGTAGTATCTGACCACCTGCTTAAATCTGGTGAGTTATCCCTGAGAAAGCAACTTTTCTCTGCAAGTCTCTCGGAGTTTGTTGATTGTGGCCATGGACAAGCTTCCAGGGTCTGTGAATATTTTCTGGGGGCAAAAGGAGAAAATTATTTGTTAAATTCCTGGATCTGGACAGTATGCTGGAATTCTCCCAGAATTCTCCTAAGAGTGAAATCCTTGCTTTGATACCCATGTTGTGAAAATGCTTACTGCTGTTGGGCTGTTTGGCCTCCTAGCTGGGCAGCATCTTCATCTGCTGTAAAGACATGGTAAACCTGCAACTCACAAGTGCTGGAAGTTACATAACAGCAACACTACCCAAGCTAGGTTGAATGTAAGTGTCCAGTTAAAATTCTTTTAGAAGGCAGCCCTACTTAGAACATATTAAGCCATCCTGGGCAATGCTACAAAGCACCAGTGCTTTTCTCAAGTGGGACTAGCACTGTTTTATCAGGCTCTGAAACACATACATACAACAATATGTTCCTACTGCAAAAAAATCAGTCCTAATCCCTCACTGCTACCTTTGCTCTTCTCTGCTGGGCTTTCAAGGGAAGTAATGCATATGGATGTAAGAACTGGAACATTTAAAAATGCTGTCACACATTGCTGTAATACATTTTTTTACTTCATGTTCAAGAACAATACATTTGTTTCCACTACTTCATCTAAAATTTTTGAACAAAACTATACAGGAACCTGCAAGTTTATTCACTCTAATCTACAGTTAAGTTGTGTGGGCTCCTCGGTTCTCTGTAGTTGTAACTGACAACTGTGGTGATGATAAATGAGCCAGTTCTGAACAGCATTCTGGTAAAGAAGCCTGCTGTGCATTAAACTAAAAAATTAAGCTGTTTTTTTTATTTTCAGGGGGAGAGAGGCATAAAATACTCAACTGTCATCACCTCTACTGGTTGTAGTATCTGTACTGCTTGAAGAAAAACAGCACGTCCAAACCCAAAAGTATGTGTTTCAAAGTTACATAAGAACCTAACCTAAATTGTTTATTTAATTGCCTTGACATCCCCCTCACTACAGTAACCAACAGTTTATTTTAACTGATTTATTTGGGGTAACTTCAAGAAAAAGGTATAGGTTTTCTAAAAGGAGCTGCTGTAAAATGTAGTGTAATGAAGGGGAGTGGGGGGAAGTCCTTCAAGGACAAGTGATTGTATCAGTCTCTGAACTGGTATGCTCATGGCAGTTAACATTTAATAAAACTCTTATTCTAAACCCTTCATGGACTGGGAAACCCTCAAACATCTCCCTTCTAAAATAAGCTGTAGCTGTGATTGATTTTTCTTTTGCTCTTTTTTAGTTACAAGGCTCACAAACACTAATAAGCTTATTTTTTCTTCTATATGAGCAAAAATGAAATGTAAGGTGAATGCCATCCTACTATGACAGACTTATGCAGAGCTCTGATACAAGTATGAAACTCTCTTAGGGGTCAAAGTCACCTACTGGGACGTAGTTTTCTGCACACTGAGCAAACACTGTTAGCAGAATTGGCCAAGTGATTTATGACAGTTGTGTTGCTCCTGTTATTTTTTTGCAACTAACATCTACATTTCCATCTTCTGAGCTAAGCTCCAAATCTAATGTTCTATACAGATCTGGCATCCAATCTATTAATAATTTACAAGAATAGTTCTTAGTTTGTAGATTGTCATAAGACTTGAGCACTCAACTTGTGTTTTTGTCTGGAAAGAAGAACTTGGTGCTACCTTTTCATTCTTAGAAGAACGCTTTATATTCTGGCACTATGAAGATTTATTCCATGCAAGTTTAAAATTCACTTTATATCTATTCTGCAATACTCTCTTACAATTAATCTGAAAAAAAAGCACAGGAACGCAATCCATAGTTCACTGAAAAAATGCACTGAAGTTATTTTCTGGTCAGACTTCCTGCCTTAACTGGTGAAAAGGGCAAAAAGTATTTTTCCCTGTACAACAGATAATGTGAGTGGCTTGCTACAGATGGGTTTAGATAATAATTCTTTAAAAAAATCTTTAAAAGGTTTGCATTTATCATATAAAAGCATTCATCATCCTTTTGGCAATTCATATAGAGACATTTCTTCTAACTCTATCCATCTTTTGACCAAACAAAACATTCCTAAGTCAGTCTTGTTTTTAATTTGCAACAACTAAAAGCTGCAGAAAATTTACCTGCATGAAGCTGTGACACTCCGTTACAAATGTTCCTTTGGTGATCTGCTTAAATTTATCACAAATGTCAGGGAAATTTGTGGCTTCCAAAATAAAAGCTTGGTGTTGCTTAATTAACGTTAAGGCCACACGGAAGATGATCTTTGAGCCTTCATAAAATAAACAATCCCATATTCGGAGCACAGTCTGCAGGAAAGGGGAAAATGCAGATGACAGCTTCTTGCTTTCCAGTAGGTGATTATTACTAAAGCATTACAACTGAAATAATGATTATGAGTGTATATTAAGAGAACTTGGTTACCAATTACCTCTACTGGAAGAATGTCAATGAATAAGCATATAAACCAGCGTGACACCACTAGGGTCCACATGACGCCGTGTCGTTCCATCAGCTCTGCCACAGCTGGGACTTTCATTTTCACAAGCTCTCCAAGGACTTCCTGATCAGTTTTCAGGCCCAACATTGCAGGACTGTAATAATCTTGGAGAGAAGACATCAAAAGTCAGGAATTGTGGAAATGATTTTCAAAAAAAAAAAAAAAAAAAAAAAATTGAAGAAAATGTCCTATGCAGCTGAGTATATAAAGGCTGTATCTATAGATAAGGTTAAGCCTGTGAATCCCATGATCCCATGTTGGAGTAAGTTAAACCATGCAGTGAAGATGTCTCCATTGTGGTCTTTCAGCACTTCTCTTTCAGACAAGGCTAATGCCTCTGCACAAGCACTTCATTCATGCCTACCAAAGCATCTTCTTTCTCTCTGATGCTTTTTTGGCAATTCAGTCTTCCTTCCCAGGATAGTAGTTTTTAACAACTAGCTTAAACTACAGAAGTCTGACGGTTCCGTTTTAATAGTTCAATATAACCACCACCTCCTTCCCTTGTGTTGGAGCTGCACAACTCCCAGTCCACTCAATACTTGGATAAGTAACCCAAACAGATCCTAGAGTGCATTTAGGCACAAACTGGCAATGTGAATCTCTCAATGTGAGCTGTGCAGGGGTGCTGGGAGGCCAGATACCACTTCTTCTAGGGTGGGACCTAGCCATGAAGAGTTTTTCTCTCTTTTTTCTGAGCCAACGAAGTCCCACTTTAGCTAGAATAATTCCAAAAGGAAGTTAACAACAGGTCCCCCAAGGAATGTATTTTCCTACTTAATTTAGCTGCAAGACAGGGGCTGAAATTAGACCTACGTTTCCTGAACTGCTCATCACTGCACCAAACTGTTACAGTCAAAACTGAGAAAAATGGAGCACACTACAACCATAAGTCTGTTTACCAGGGTAAACTTTTTCATTACCACGGTGCAGGCTGAATAACAAGCATCTCAGTTCTAGAAACAAGTAGTTCTGGGTACACTTAAGGGAAGAGAAAGATTATTTTAGTTTGTAAGAGTTCCAATGGCCCAGCAAGAGATAATAGTTACACAGATGTTTAAGGAATTAATATTTGGGGCTTAGATGTTGATAGAAACATTTAACCTGGGCTTGATGGCTCCTGCACGGGAAAACAATCCTTGATGGTTCACTAGTGCTTTTCTGACAAGACCTATGTTACTAACATTATTTACTGGAAGAAATAACTGGTAACACAAGCACCTTTGTGTGTGTTTCTTTCCCTCACTGACTCTGGAAAGCTGCAATTCAGGTTTCTCTAACTTAGCTGGTTTCTGCCAGTGTTTCCAGACACATAGACCTTCACATGAAGGGAGCAGAAAAAGTCTGTTTATCTGAAATAATTTTAATAAAAACCTCCCTGTGCCAAAAAAAGTTTAAAAAATGTCCAAATTATGCAGTACATTTATACCCACTTTAATTTCTCTAATGAAATCACAACAGTTTAATATTCCACTCTTCCCTGTGTCAAAGGTTTTCTTGAACAGACTTCTCACCCCAGGAGCTCTTTACTCTACATTTTTCCTGTCCAAACAGCAGAACATCTAGAGGAGTTTTTGTGGTACTAAGGAGCATCACATTCAACCTTTAGGAACACAGCTTTTTGTCTGTGACTCTTATTTTCTTTGTTCCCATTGAAGAATGATAGGTAAAACTCTCTCTACAGACACTGCCACTATATACACTCCTTTAACCATTTCCCCTTCAATCACTTGCAGGGAGAGAGAGCTCTCAGAGGTAAAGCACAAGTAACCTCTCTGATTATTTTGTGTTAGTGTTGTGCTCATTTGTGAATTGGAATGTGGACAGAGTAACATTTAACTGAGTAAACTTGTTTTAAAATGCTGCTTTAATGTAAGTGAAAGAACAATTTCAAAGCACAAGCCTTCATCCCCTTCCTACCTTTCCTCCTTCTCTCATACATCCACAAACCATTTTTTTTCTTTTTTTGTGCTCCTGAGACACACCAGTACTTAAATTTCTTCAAGTTACCACCACCGAGTGTCCTCAGGAGGAAGGACAGCAGCAGCCCACATGCTCTCTGCTCTGCTGCAATCATCTGATACGCTGAAATCAACAGCAGCTATTTTTGGTTTGTACAGCACAGTAAATGTCAGGACCTCAGTGGGAATGCAACCAGACACCCAGCCAGCTTTTTGAGAGCTGGCGAGTAAAAAGTTAACAGCCAGGCAACTTGGTTACACTTGGTTACTGAAGCAGCAAGCAGCTGGGGAGCCTCTGTGTAAATTAAACTTTCATTCAAGTTTGTTAGATTGCAGTGCTGGACAGAAAGGAAAAAGGAGCTATTCATCTATCTGGGGCAGCCTCCTGCTATTTCTCATGGGGCAGGAGCAGCTCCCATGTGCCCTAGTAGGCAGCACTGCAACATTCAGCCCAGTGCTGCAGCAAAATAAGCAGGAGGGGTGGTTAATGATTGATTTTATGCAAATGACAAATAGCTAAGTAGCAGGTTTTTTCCAGGATATTGGCTGCCAGTTCACAACAGAAAGAAGTTACATTAAATGAATCTGCATCCAAGCCATTTTATGTGTAATAATTATACATTAATTATGGTTACCTGTGGGTATTAACTATTACACGCAATTAAAATGTAATTATTCTTTAATATGTATTTTTACTATATATAGAGCGAGCTATACACACACTTTCATACATAAATCAGCTCCTCAAATTAGAGAAGCCGCATTTCCAATCCTCCAGAAACATTCCTGCAGGACCCCATGTTTGTGCAAAACTTACCCACAGATAAGGAACAAGGAACATAACAGCATTGCAGTAGCCCAGGGGATAGTACAGATCTAACCTTATGGCTCTACATGCATCCTCTGAGGGCAGTGTTACCCCCTGAGGGGTGCCAGGCCCCCGGGCACAGCCACCCTGGAGCACAGCCAGCAGCACCCACCCTGCTCCAGGGACCCACACCACATCATCAGGGCTATGCAGGGAGAGCCAGAACTACAAGGGCAAGTCAGAAGAGGATCCAGCACCATGCTTGAGCCACCTTTCATGGTCCATGTCTGCTCTCAATAATGAAAATGACTTTGTAACTTGGTTCAGTGCCTAAGACCTTGGGAACATTTAACCTACACTGCCCTTCCGTTTTGTTCTTGTTTGTTAGGGATGCCCAGTCCCCAAGCCTTCTGGAAATGTCCCCTCAGCAGAAATCCTGCAGCTCTCCCTTGCTGCAAATGTTTCACTGTGTGCCCTATTTTCATCATCTTTTGTAATTGGCTGCTTTACCCAGAATCTCTCCCTAAAGTCAAGATACCCTTGTTTATAAACAAGCCTAACCCTCCTCCTGTACCACAAAGCTGTTTTTCACAAGATAACGTGCAGCAAATTATTTTTACTCACCTACCAACAAAATACATGAGCTTTATGTTCCTTCCATAGCTTATCTTACAAATTATTTGAAATTTCTAGAGTTGCATGATCCACTTTTAATTAGCATATTAATTATTTTTCCCCCTCAATAATCTCACAAAATACTGAGCAGTTGGTGACCCAGAATGGACCTGAGTCAGGAACTGCTCCAAATCTGCCACTTACTAATTAAAAAAAATAAAAATGTAGGGTAATTATATTGTGTATCTGTTGATCTAGGTTGGTTTATAGAATAGTCCTCTGACAATATATCATGCCCCTGAAAAACACACAGCCAGATTCCTTCCTTTTATTCCTCAAATTGTCAAAGAGAAGTGATCACGTTAAGATTTAGGTCATCACAGACTACGTTACTTTTCATCACATCTTCTTCTGGAAAGTAACAAATGAAATATCATATTAGAAATTATTATTATATTATAAAATTACTATTATTAGATTCCAGAAAAATGTCTATAAGCAAATTTAGTTTCCCAATATGAAACTCCCCACTTCCAAGCTCTTTTGTGAACTGGTCCTAGGCTTCCCTTACTTTCCTCTCAGCTTTCCTGTGTCTGTTCCTTACCCACATGCACCTGCTTTGCCTAGAGGCTGTCATTCCTGGTACCTGCCTATGGATTTTGGATGCCTTGCTAAGCTTAAGAGTGCCTGAGAGCATAGCAGAGGCCAATACAGGCAGCATCCCACATGGAATTCGTCCCACCCAGTGCCCTTTCCTCAACTAAGCCCTGACCCTGAACAGCAGCCCCACAGCTCTGCCAGGATAGTCAGCTCCTCTTCCTCTAGGAGTGAAGCAACAAAAAGGAAAAGCCAGCGTAACCAACTGCCAGGTATTTTATTGCTACTGTACAACACAGATCATTAGATGAAGGGTCTTCCTTGTTTAAAAGGCTTTTTTTTACCAACACGGCACTGACTGGCACGCTCTCACTGAGCTTGAAACATGTTCTAGCTCAGCATCTGGCAAAGAGATGTTCCTTAAACTACATTTCACTGTTTCCCTATCACAATAATTAGCAGCTCTCTGAATCCTGCTAGGATGTCCAAGACTAAGACATAACTGCCTGCTCGTGGTCCAGAGCAGTAATGAGATTTGCAGGAAGTAAGGATAAAGCTTGTAGGGACTGTATGACCTTGTTCTCTGTTACAAATAGATTAAGAGGTTCCAAAAATAAAAGTTAAAGAAGCAGCACTTTTATAGCCTTAAATTACCTCTACAAGTCAGAGCTGCAGCAGTTAAAAAAGAATCCTTCCAGTCTGTTGTGCATATGTCAGGTTAAATATAAATACTCCTACTGGAACTAATGTTACATGAATTCTTAGTGTTACAGAAATACCCAAGGCAAGACCTCAGCTCTGTTGCTTATCTTCCAGAATTTCTAGCTATTCTTTCAAGAGCCTATGTGACCCAGCCCGGGAAAAACTGAGTCATTTGTCTTGGTGGTCCAATTAAAAATTAGCTGGTTTAACTTTTCTCACAGTCCTAAGTATTTTATGCACAAGAACATGTTTATAATGTCTATGAGAACTGGAGGCAGGAGTGGGGAAGTTCTCTCTCCTCCCCCAAACAAGCAGGAATCGTTCATTTTTACATCAATGTGCAACATTCAAAAATGTCTCCTTGCTGTAGGCACACATTACCATTCACTACCAGAGGACTTCACTAGGATCCAGAAAAGCAAAGCAGAGGCCAATGTAATGAAAAGCACTCCGTTCTACATCTCAGGTCAAAACAGGAACAGATTCCACCACGTGCCTTTGTGAGAAAAAAGTCCTTTCCAGTAATCCTTGACTATACTGTTTGTATGTTACTGAACAAAAGGTTATTTTAAATAACCTTTGCAGAATCAAGCTTTCCTTTCCAAAAAGATATGCTATCATAGCTGAGTTTATGAACTTCATGGAACACATGGTTACACAGAGGTCAAACCAGATTGTGATAGCAAACCCTTCTCACCCTTCAGAGCATCCATTTGCACTATTCCTACACCATTTACTGATTCACTCATTCTCCCTGTTGGCGACTCTCAGCCTGCTTTGTCCAAGAAGGCAGGGCAAAGTTCTGCTATTCTATTCCTACCATGGGATAATCCAAGAAGGTGTGATAGGTCTTCTAAGAACCTACATCATAAGCCTGGTATATAAAGTGCGACAACCCACATTTGGAGGAAATCAGTGTCACAACAGGAAATGGAGGAAAACCAAGAGTACAGCCAATTCTTTTTGCACTATCAGGCCAAAGTGACCCCCTGCAGACGTCCTGACCAAAGCGATATCCTGCAGATATGTGGTTAAACCATAAGCTGAACTTGTAAGTTATTTTTAAAACACAAGTTCCTAATTCCCCAGGGAACTGAAAAAAAAATAAAAAAAATCCAAACAACCAAACCCAAAACAGGTTGAAGCCAATTTCCAACCCCCCCTCATCGAACCAAACTGAACCAGAACTTCTGTCCTGAGGTACTAAGCTCACACCAGAACCATCAGTAGCTGTATTATTCACGACTGAACATTAGCTTTAAAAAAACATAAACAAGCCCAATTCACTTTGGATGCCAGAATGACCTTAAAAAAAAAAGAAGAGGGAACCCTACCATTTTATGGATGCTTTTTGGTTGTGATATTGAGAGTATACTAAATTTAGAACAGTATTATTTAGAGAAATCATGTTAATATTAACATCTTTCCAGCAAGCACAAAAAGGCAGTGTTTGATTGTGTCTACATAATCCCATCTGCTTGTATGCATCTCTTGCTTCTGATCCTAAACTTGGAAAATGGATCCTGTAGAACAGAAAGAACCCTTTGGTTTCCTGTTTGCATTTCATACAGCACAGTGGGCTTCTGAGCAAACGTAGATGCTACCATTTTGAAACTGAAGAAGGATGCTTGTTAATTATGAAGACAATGTAAAGAAAGGCAAAGATCATATTCTTCCAGACATTACAGAGGTGGAGATGAAATACAAAGAATCAAAGACTCTGTGTGTAACTTCTCAGAGAAAACAAAAAAAGGAGTTGGCTGCATGTTAGGAAGCACAAATACAACTTCCAGACGTTCTAGTTAAGGAGAATGAAGCTGGCTGATTTTATTATTTTAAATACTAACTCTGTTATGTGCTGCTCAGTAGAGACATTTGCATCATTAAAACCTAGTCTAGATTAAAGGTATAACTACCAAAACACTCTTGCAGAGATTACATTCTCCTTTCTTCCCTCTTCCCCCTCTTCATATCCATATCCACTACCATTGGAATCTCTCCCTTTGTAGATAGTGGGGTTTTTTTCAAGTACCAGTGAGCTGACAGAAACCAAGGGACATGGGTTATTCACCACTTGGCTGTTTCCAAGTAGCCTGGCCTGGCTCCAGTCATCACACTCAATGAATTGTACCAATCTAAAGAGTTGCATGATTTGGAGAAGGCTGCAGCTTACTGGGTTGATGATGGTCCCAGGAGCCAAGGCTTTTAATTCACAAAACACTTTAACAGACTTTTAACACCAATTTCCTCAAATGGAAGGGAAATTTATGAGAAAGCATTGAAGATGACCACAATTGCTTATCATGCCTGGAGAGGAAGCAAACCTTTTTTTTTTTAAATGAGTTTGCAATTGGACAGTGAGTCTTTATGACTAATGACTGATGATTTCAGCTGAATAAGGGTTCCTGGATCTGTAGCCTTTTTAATTCCTCTGTGGAATTAGGAAGAATAGCTATTTTAACAAGGTTATTCTTAACACCTCAGCACAAAACATAGCATTTATATACTCTGACACTTAAGAAGCCCAGTTGTTAGATCTTCTACAAGAACGGTACAGTCACAACCATGGGAAATACTGAGCACATTACTTAAAAGACTGGGACAGAAGCAGGAGGCTTACAATGGGGAGCTGGACAGACATATAGGGTTCTAGCTTGGTATTTGGAGAGGGAAGCCAATCCAACCCTTCAGTCCGAAGAGAAGGGGAATGAAAGCCACAATCCTCTTAATTCAAGCTTGAAGAAGCTAAGAAGAATTAATTTTAATCTTGCAGCAACAGGTTTAAAAACTGTAAGAGGAACAAATGAGACCTCTCCACCAGCCATAAACCGAAGGCTTCGTAAAGCATTCAAGTCTTCTGAACATAAAATACATGAATTAACCAAGGTCGTATTTCCCATGCATCTCTCTGAAACTGAAGAGAAGCACTTCTTGTACATTTAGGTAGACAAAACTTATCACTGTGCACTGCACATTATTTTCTTTATATAACTTATTTTACTTCCAAAGCATATTTCCTTCCACTAACACATTGGTTTTCCCAGAGCTAAGACATGCTTACTCTGGATTTATCATATCTGCAACTTAAGATTGTTTAATTGTTTATTTTTAATTGCTCAACTGTACTGTCAAGGTTGTTTATTTCTTTCTTTAATATGACATAGTATGAAGAAGCATTGACAGCAGGGTTCAATATTGTTTCAAATTCCAGTGTAAATGCATATGCAGCACAGGTGGATACATAAAGTAATTCTGGGATATATTCACTACTGAAGGAGAGAGTATGTCATCACTGTATATGACATTACCAAAGCTGAGGTTAGAAAACTGCATCCAGCTCTGATAGTCACATTTAAGGCAGAAGTTGAAGAACTGGCAAGGACATGAAATAAAGGGTTTATAAACTCTACTTACAAGAACTGAGCTCTACACGGAACTTTACACCTTGTAAAAAGGGAATCTCCATCTTCTTGGTAGCCACCCTTTAAGTACTGGAACATGGCAATAAGGTCTCCCCTAAGCCTTCTGTTCTTCCAGGCTGAACAAACCCAGTACTCGCAGCCTGTCCTCTTATGGCAGGCTTCCCAGTCCTTTGATCATCTTCACGGCCCTTCTCTGGACCCTCTCCAGCCTGTCTGCATCCTTTTTGTGTAGCAGGGACCAAAACTGAACGCAATACTCCAGGTGGGGTCTGACAAGCGCCGAGTAGAGTGTGATGATGACTTCTTTACCTCTGCTGGTGATGCCCTTGTTAATGCAGCCCAGCACCCTGCTGTCTCTCTTTGCTGCTGCAGCAGCACACTGTTCACTCACATGGAGCTGCTTGTCCACCAGGACTCCCAGGTCCCTTTCCACAAAGCTACTCTCCAGCCAGGTGGATCCCAGCCTGTGCTGCACTCCTGGGTTATGTCTTCCCAGGTGAAAGACCTTACACTTGTCCCCATTGAACCCTTCCAGCCTGTCCAGGTCTTCCTGGAGGGTGGCTCTCCTTTCTGGAGTGTCAGCCTCTCCAGTCATCTTGGTGTTGTCAGCAAACTTCATCAGGGTGCTCTTGGTCCCAACATCCAGATCACTTATGAAGATACTAAACAGCATTGGGCCCCATATGGATCTCTGGGGGACCCCTCTTGTGACCAGTTGCCAGTTTGAAAAAGAACAATTTACCACCACCCTCTGAGTGTGGCCTGTCAGCCGGCTCCCCACCCACCGCACAGGACACTTGTCCAGACCATAATGCATCAGATCCCCCAAGCCCACACTTCTGTTTTCACCATTCTACCTACCCTCCCTCCACTGTAGTTTTGATCAGTCCTAACAGAACTAAGATCTCCTTTGAAAAGTTTATTTTGCTGGTGGCTTTGAAAGGGATGAAACCTTGATTTACAGGGGAGATAAACAGGCAAATGCCACTGTCTGCACAGACAGTCAAAGGGTGCAGTCCCACCCAGAGTAGTACCACACAAGACCTACTGAAGATACCTCAGGTTCAACGTAATGAAATTATATTAGTACAAGGCTTGCCTGCCAGAAGGAAAGAGGCATATTTGACTTTTTTTGGGTCACCCATATCAAGGAACACAAAAACCTTCAGCATTTTTAAACACTATAGGTCCTTTTGCTGCAGAGCTGAAACTTAGCATCTTTCCCATTTCCTCACAAAAGTAAGGCTGAGAACATGTATATTCTTGTCATATACTAAGATTTCTATCCAGCTACCTAAAGCACATCTTCTAAATATTGAGATTGTTCTTTTATTGATGAGGCTTGTGATTTGGGGGATAGGGGGAGCATGTACAATACATATAGGAAATTAATTAGTCCAAAAGTCTAAATATATGTATCATTTCAAAGAAGAAATACATCAGTTACTTTCTGCTTGCTCAAGTCTCCCAAATCCCTTAGCAGTTTAGATTTGTAAGTACTAAGTATTTCAGGCTTATCACGGTTTCTAAATACAGACACATGATGACTCCTGCATTCCACCTTCAGCTTAACAGGACACTGCATGCTTAATTCCCAGGTAAATGCACTGACCTCTAATGTTTGAAAATGAATGCTTTAATCATGGTTGCTGTTTAACAGTAAAACATGTTGGAGTCCCATATTTCATAACTCATAATTATTCAGCCTACCAGCCAAGTGTTCCTCTCTCCTAGTGGCAGATGTGATGTCCTTCAGAGGTGCACACTGCTAGACCTTCACATGCGACCACAGAGGAACCCTCTAAGGATGGGCAAGAACTCTGCCACCTCGAGGCCCTGTAGCTGGGCACTCCCAGAGGAGGATGATAAGCAAACAGCCCAGAACTGATCAATCTGCTGACGTTTTCTGGGTTGATGGTGCTGTAAAACAAGCGTGGTTATCAAAAGCTACTTTGCAAACATGAGGTCATGCACATTATGCATAGCCTTGCAAGGAGTTTTCCACACCAAAGTCACATGCCTGTAGTGTGCAAGTCTCTGTGAAAGGACAGACTTTTCAGCACAACTGTCTCCTTCGCAGGCTGCAAATTCCACTAAACATTACTGCTGTTCAGGTATACCAGTGTCTTTTACCTGCACAGCTGAATAAAATGCTTCAACAGAAAGTCCCACTGCCCTTTGGAGAAGCAGGTCTTGAAAGATGCAGCTGCCTAGCCAGTTCTGCATTCAGAGGTTCCCTGGCAATACCCAATCAGGGCATTTCAATCAATTCAGCCACAAGAATGGAAGAAATACATGCCTAACTGCAATTAAAAGCAAGCAGCCTAAACTGAAATATCGTAAAGGTAGTAGAGCATTCTGCATTTCTCAAATGGCCCTTCCCTTCACACCTGGAAGTCTGTATGATGGGGCTTTAGGTAATGTTATAACATTAATCACTTGAAAGAGAAGGAGAGACAAGAATTTGATACATAGCTATGTTATTATGCAGTTCAAACATTAATGTCTGTTACTGTGCCAAATCTCTTATGCAACAGTACCTGCAAGGCTATGGCTGATACAAATGAGAACCATAGTGATGGCTCAAACCAGAAATGTGTTAGATAGCTATTATCTCAACATGCAGATATTTGCCTTAACCAGCAGTCACCCAAATGGTATCTTGCATTGCACCTTGTGTCCTTGCAGATAATGCCAGTTATTTCAGTGCAGTCAATGAATTATTGTAACTATTTCATCATTCAAAACTCTGTTCTTATTTTTAATTATCAATAAACAACCAGGCAGCACGTGTGGGTAAAAAAAAAAACAAAAAAACCCAAAAAAACAAAAACCCACAAAAGCATAAAATGTACCAGGCCAAAGAAAGGCTGTTAGACTGATCCTTGAAGAAATGCTTGTAGGCTACACCAAATATAAGATATCTATTAACAGTGCTGAAGAAAAATAAAAAGCTGGTATTTGTTAACAATCCTAAACGAGCGTTAGTGTCCCATGTCAATACAAAAGGCACAACAGAGTAACTAAAAAGACTGAAGTAAGAGAGACACAATGATATTTAAAATATCAAGGACAAGAACACGCAAATAAAGTTCAGCAAAAAGGTTTTATGAATTCCTATAAGCTGTGGAAAAAACTTCTGTTGGCAATGAGAGAGGAGCACCGTTACTGAGATCACAAAGCAAAACTGGAGTGGCACAAGGGAAAAAAGGCAGGGGAGATTCTACTGGTTTTCTGTCTTAAAGGGAACACTTTCTGCTGTGAAAAGAGAGAAATAATGCCACTGCACAAGTCATTAGCAAATTTCCCACTGCAAAAAAAAAAAAAAAAGGGTGCCATTGTGATAAAGTTTAAAAAAAAAATCAGATCAAATTGGGACAAGCAAGAGAAGAGTTTGACACAGCTGAAGTAATACTAAAGAACTGTAAAATTCATTTACTGTATTCTACAAATACATTAAAAGTAAGCACAAGAGAGGGGGACTGTTTTTACTCCCAAAAGTCAGTGTTGGCACAAGAATAAAAGGATAAAAAATTTGCCACGAACAGGCTAGTGCAGATTTCGTAAGACCTCTCTTAACCATTGGAGGAATACTCTACCACTGATTTTCAGTAAGAGTAGAAAACTCCAGTGTAATAGTCCAGTAGACCAATTAGAGTATAGCTTGATAAACACTGCTGCTATCAGACTGAGAAGCACTGAAGTGAGGGGGGTAAAAAACCAACCATTGTTCTGCTATATATAAGCATGTCACCGTAAAGTGAGTCCAAACTGTTTTTTTCTTCTCTTAAACTCACCATTTCATCACAAATACATAAAACATGACAAATATGCTCCTTGAGTTATGTACCAAAGTACAACAATTAAAAGTTCCCACCTACCTCGTGCTTTCTAAAGCTACTGCCTCAGTATTTCCTCAACAGGACAAAAAAATTTCTCAACAAGAACCAGAGCTATGAACAGAACAAACACACTAGAGATGTGCTGAATAGAAACTGCAGACACAACAACTCTGAGCTCAAATTTAATCCATATTGCTTCTTATGGACAATACTGTCTGTTCCAGCCATCTGTTTTGAATGAACCTGGGAATAAAAGATCTTGATAACACCCAAAACTTCATTTAAACAAATAATTCTCTTCCCCTTTGCTATGTTTAAATGAGATATGCTCCTAATCCCGCCAATTCTCTGGTTGAGCAGCTGACAGACACAACAGGCAGTAGACTATGGACTTGCCTTCACCAGAGGCAGGATCTTTCTGGCCTCATCCAGCTGTACCCAGCAGTGCAATGTTCAGCCAGAAGAATGGCACACACACAACCCCACATACCAACAAACCAAACTGTAATTTTTGCTGGCTCGCTCTTCCAGCTGTGCTAACTCCATTTGGGTGTAACAGAACAATTCAGCCTGAAACGTCTACTGATGGGGTTCCATTCCAAAGCTGTCCCCTTCCTGTCAGTGGGTGAACCAGTCACACCATCATATCCTATGGTACGTACCTTCACCCAGTCCTAAAACCAGTACAAGTCACACCTTAGGGAGCCCTTCTCTGTCACTAAGCCAGAAAGCTGCCACTAATGCTCTCATCTGTCACATTCTACATTTTTTCAATCAATGCCATTGATCTGTGGCTGGCTTGGTTCATCTGCTGACCAAAAAACTGCTGTCAGCATTAAGGTACTGGAGCAGCTGTTTTATGTAATTAAACACCTCTGGCCCAGGGGAAGGAAGCATTCATAGGGACACTGCAGAGGGCGGAGAAGGGATTTCGGAACTGTCCTAACTCATCACCAATTTAACTGGCAGTGACAGGAAAATGAGGACATAACCTGGAGGCATATCTGTTGCAGTGAAAGGGGAAAACACGTAGATAATAATGCAAACAGATGACAAAAGCAGCATCAGCAATGCAACTAAAGGAAAAACGTTGGCTAATCGAACTGTTAGCATCCAAAAAAAAATTACCACTACTTTTCCCTCTGAAGCTCTGGGGAATATACCCTGTTTCTCTGTGTCACAGTTTGATTCAGGATCAGCAATTAAACTGGCAACAATAATGTTCTTGATCCCCTCCCCCTCCCACCCAGGTGGGGAAAGAAGAGAGATAATTAGGAGAGAGACTTTCCAGATTGAAAACTAAACTAGACAGCTTTAATTAAATACTAATGATAAAAGAAAATATGTACAAATATCATAGAATCATAGAATGGTTAGAGTTGGAAGGGACCTTAAAGATGGGTTCCAACTGCCCTGCATGAGCAGGGACACCCCCCACTAGACCAGATTACTCAGAGCCCCATCCAACCTGGCCTTGAACACCCCCAGGCATGGAACCTCCACAGCTTCTCTGGGCAACCTGTTCCAGTGTCTCACTACTCTCATATATACACAAGTGTGTTCAGGAATCTGCAAAACCCTATTGCCTCCCCCCCACCCCCAGCAACTCCCACAGCATCTCCTGAGCTGTGAGCAGTTCTGAAATGTCTTGGAGCGCTGCCGGAGAGCAGCAGAGCAGACAGGAGCTGAGGGGAGAGTTATGGGGGTCAGGAATGCACAGGCCTAGGGATCAACAGTGATGAATAGATGGAGTCCTCCCTGGGCACCAGCCATGGATGCAAGAGAAGGGAAGAAGAAGTAGGAAGGAAGGGGCTTGACTTCCGTGACCCCTGAATTATATCTGATGTGGAACCCTCTGGCCAACTTTGCTGTCTGTCTAGTCCACTCCTCCCTATGGCAGGGTTGTAGATACGACTCTTCTGCTCCTTTAGTATCTGAGGCCACTTTCAAAAAGCAGAGCAAAGTGACCTTGGTCTCTCAGCAGTAACATAAACATGCAGGCACTATCAGTCCACTAGCTGGAAAACTTGCTGTGCTACTTAAAAGATAATTCACTGATGGGGGGGGGGGAATCAGTAAAAAGAAAATTGGCTTCATCCTGGCTCAAACCAGGACACTCTACTTCCCCAACAAATAATTATAGGGCTTTAAACTGAAATGCATTGTACCTTAAGCTGTTAACAGAAAGGTAGTACTTACTTACCCGATTAAGTTTCTTTATGGATACAGTCTGCCTGTCTGATTCTCTCTCACATATACAGACATGATATTTCACTGAAACTATGCCAATTCTTTTATCTGTCATGATTTGAATTTTATAAATGTACTATTCAAGCATTATATAGGACCATAGTGAGAAGAAAAGGGGAAAAAATAAATTAAAAATTGGAGAAAAAAGAAAGAGCATCAGCAACAAGTTTTCTGACAATGAAGCCTCATAGTACTCAGTACAAATATTTTTCCCACATGGAAGATTCTTCCTGCCTAATTTAAGCTCCTGTTGAGGCACCCAAGCTGGAAGGGACACCTGAAGCTCTCTTAAAGCTGACTGTGGAGGGGAAAGAGGCACACTCGGATCAGCAATTCTGATCAGATATCCCCTTGCCACTGACTATCAAAGAAGTGTTAGAATACATGATTCTAACTTCAGCACCTCTGACAGATGCCTGTATTGGATGTGCTGAACCAGACCAAATGCTGTAACAAGACTCGTTACAGAGTAGTAAAAATCTATCTATCTATAAACAGGGTAGTAAAATGTATCTATAAATATAACTTAAGGAAATGTACATCTTTATATGCAGAAATTTCCTTTCACATTATGAGTTTCTTCTCGCAACCAATGGAATGGGTTTAAGATAAATTCAACTACTAAGACAGAAAAATCATAGAATCATAGAATATGCTGAGTTGGAAGGGACCCATCAGGATCATCGAGTCCAACTCCTGTCCCTGTGTAGGGCACCCCAAGAATCACAACACCATGTGCCTGAGAGCATCATCCAAACGCTTCTTGAACTCAAGCAGGCTTGATGCTGTAACCACTTACTTGGTCAAATGAAAGTAACATTTGTCAGTTATGTATCAGCAAAGTGTAGAAGAAGGATATACAAGAAGAGCTAAAGGGTTTATGACAAACTAACATAAGCTCTCTACCAAAAACAATAAGAAATTCTGAATCTACTCCCTTGTCCCCCCCCAAAAAACATATAAGACTAGCAAAAATATTAACAGCGAAAGTTGCCACACATCACTTTGCAGTGAAACTTACCTTCTACTGAGGGACTTATCCCTCACACAGTGATGTCATATGAAAGACATCCACCGATGTCAGCCAGTGGCAGGTCACGTGGCAGACAGCAGGCCTCAAGTCTCCTACCTGTTTGCACAGCTTATAGCTCTCAAGGCTGAACAAAAGCAACAGACACAGTTGATTTCTTCAGACTATTTTTATAGCTTGAAAGTAAACTTTCAGGCTGCAAACCCTCAAATATTTGCTGATTGATCCAATAAGTCATAGTGCTCCCTGCCTGCTTCTACTCTTTCAATCTGCAAACAAAGTCCAACTACTCTGCTTATATGAAAGGAAAACCTGAGTTCCTATAGGGTATAGTCAGTATAAATGACCATTTCTTACAGTCATTCAAAAGCAATGAAAGACTCCCTCAGCTCTTTCCTCTTCTTTCTCAAAGCCTTTCCCTTTTGTTCAGTAAGGAACCAAAGATTATATACTTTTTTGTTTGTTTAATCTTAAACAAGAACAGGAAGAAGCGGAACTGAAAGTATCAACCTTGACGTCCTTGACCAGCACTTAGTTGCCACTGTAATACTGAATTCAGTCTCCAACCCTTTGGGATAAAGATCTGTTCAAAAGCGAAACTGAGCCAAAAGGGGATTTCAAAGCTTCCTTATAGAAAAATTAGTCTTCCAGTTTGAGTATGGCTTTACATTAAGGGTGTAGCTGTAGTCAGCCGTATGCAATGCTAATGAGAACTCATGACGAAAACATTCTTCCTCTATAATTAAATCCCAATAAAGAACATTCCCAAATGTATTTCATAGGACTATAAAATGTAGCTGTGCCTGATGTCTGGTTCTAGTTTCAAACTACTTCACACATGTGGTGCGATTCAGCTTATACATGGGGCAAAATTCAGTGTGTAAACACCTTCTGCAAACCCAGAGATCCAGGCGAGGGAACCTAGAGAGCTACCAAACTGACCAGATTTAAATACTGTCTATAGCTTAGGGTGTGCTGAATTTCCCTCTGGACTCTGTTGACCAGCGTGACTAGATCACCACTGATTGTAACAGAGCTTTGACAAGAACTTCACGTAGAGACACAGACAGGGATTTTGACATTTGTTTGCTTTGTTGCAGAATTACAATGTGCAAAGTGCTTGAGATATCCCCACTCAGAAGCAGGGGACAGCAGAAACCACTGTACCTTGCAGAAACTACCACCACCTTGTCAAATACCTCTGAAGAAAGCTCATGCTGCCTCTTGCCAAGGCACTGGGAATTCCTACTTTAAGCTCAGTGCTCAAACTGCGTACATCTCCCATCTTCACTCTGCTCTGTGATCACTGCTTCGTCTGTGTCTCATATTCCTGCAACCAGAACTGCCAAATCCAAGACACCTTCACCAAGTCCTGTTCCCCAGCATCATACTGACATAGGAAGACATTTACCTAACAGGTGTACGTAGAGAGTGAGAAGTAAGACCACAAATCAACAGACACATAAAGCACTGCATCAAGACTAAAATCGGACCAAACCAGAAAAGTCTGGCCTGTGTGCTGTGTCTTTGTCCTGAGTTTCCAGGACCCTAGAAAATCTTCAGCCTATGCAAGTCCATTTTAACATCTAAAACCTCTAAAAATGGAGAAGAATGCAAGATAAAAGCCCAAATATACAAATACAACTATATATGATTTTAGCATACCAGGCAATATTCTTCCAATAAGAGCATCTAGCAACCAAAAGGACTCCTCTTCATTCTTTGTAATAAGAATCAGGTATCCAGCTATGAAGTTCATGCCCTGAAACAGAAAGAATGGTTTTTAAATGCACTTATCTTAAGAGTTTGTAGTTTTTTTACTTTTGATTAAGTGCTAAATTACTACAGTTCCACAAAGTGGACATATTGAGTAGAATCTAGTATTAAAGGCCACTAGCTGAGTAAGCTGTTAAACCTGCATGGTGACAGCTAACAAGAATTATTAACAAAGATCAAGGAGAGAAAAATTAGAAGAAAAAGCTTAGTAATCTATAATTCACATTAAATTTTCCCTTTTTTTTTTTTTAATTCTAAAACCATTTTTCAATATAACTGAAGACTGCTTTGATCAGAACCAAAACACAGCTGTCTTAGGTGAGCACTACAAACACAACACTCCTGCAGGCAAGACAGTGTGGCTGCAGAAGGAGAATGCCTGACCCACACACTCTTTATTTAGTAAAAAGTTGCAGCTCCAGCAGCTTTTACAAGCTTTTGCTGCTTAACTTGTCAAAAGACTGCATATAAGTAAGTTTCTTCCATAATACCTCCAGTACTCCACATGCTTGTCAACGATTGGCCACTCCTGCCTTTTCAACTTGCAAACAGAATGTAAATGCTGGCAGGTGGGGGGACTGGAAGAGCTACTAGAAAATCTGTGAAAAGTGTGGAAAGTCCTCAAATCATGACTGGTCAAATTCCAACTGTGCGATTTTTGAACAAGTTACTGACACTCTGACTGGAGAAGTTGCAAACAGAACACACAGGTCACTAACTGGTACTCCCCATAAACACACTGCCTCTGTGTCAGGCACCATTTTTCTTTTATCTGCCATAACACTGCTAAGTTACAGCAATATTACTCATTTACATGCTTAAGCAAGGGAGGTACTATACTTTTAAAAGTATGTCTTTTCCTTTGTAAACAAGCTAACAACTGTAATAACACAGACAGCATATCAAAACAATATACAAAAGCTGCCAGTGATGTGCAAGCCCCCCCCCCCCCCCAAAGTCTTCCTAAGCTAACACAAAATTAATTTTAAATATTTACAGGCTATGAACACTGGTGTTGGTTACACTGCCTTCTTTGGTTTCAGCCCTTTCTTTGGCCTTCTCCCTGTTCTCTCTCCCTCCGAGCTGGACTTCTCCAGCACATCTGTCACCACAGGCAGCACCAGGTATCCTGCAGTGCTGCCAATTGTGACAGACAACAGCTAACCAAAAAGAATGCCCCTCACAGCCTCTGGAAGCTACAATTTCCTTTCTGAATTGAGATCTCATTTATTGCATTCAACGGATTTGACCCACCTGTCCCACCTCAGAAGGCCTTGTGGCACTCCCAGAACATGGAAATATTAGGACACTGCATGTTTCATTTTCAAACTTTAAGTCATTACAGCAGTTGTTACACAAATGGCTTGGACAGACCTTGCATGGCCTTACATAGTGCTTGGCCTTACAGCTGGGAAGGCAACTATTTGTTTCCATGCTGACAGTTGGCTTAGTAATTGCTTCTACAGTGACAAGAGACTATTGGGCATTTAACGTGGCACGCACAAAAAGCTACTCTGGAGCATATGTTCACAGATGCTGAATTTTGCTGGTTATACTAGGGTAGGCAACACTACCACTGGCATAGCATGACAATGCAGAGCCTAGTATGCTCCCAGAGGGGAGACTTAAATGCCAGCAAGAACCACAAATGCACTACCATTATGAAAATATCCTCTCAAGAGGCTTCAGTCAGGAAAAGCTCTGCAAAACATACAAATTTTTTTTCCGTTTTTCACTCTGAATTTTCTAGTGTTTATAGGGTCTCTCCTGGCATGTGGTGTGTTATCACTATATCAATCTTGATCAAGTCAGCTGCTTCTTTAGCAGAAAAGGTGATTTCCTGAAATTCTTCTTGATTTACAACATGCCTTGGAAAGCAGATGTTGACCTTTGGTTTACGTTCTAATTACTTAGCCAGGAAAGGTAACAGTCATCCTGTGAGGAGAGCAGAGGTGAAAAGAAATCACATAAGGCTTTTTAAGTCTTCTTTCATCTCCAGTGTTCATAATGCCTAGTTAAAAGGCAAAGATTAGCCCCCTGATTAAACAGTTAATGTACCAAAACCTTTTAGTAACAATTGGACATTTATTTTGGGTGGTAGTCAGCATGGTCTAGAAGTTGTGTATGTTTGTGGGTATAAATATCTTTATATAGGAGTCTGACACTTGCAAAAGAGAGTATTCATAATTCTACTCCTTCTTTTATTCTCAAAATATTAAAAATAAATTTTGGTAAACACAAAGCTGAAAAAATAAAAATAATTCCTCTTTTACTCCCATTCTTCAGATAATTTCTGTACTAAAACTGGTCGAGATACACAAAAATAATTTTTTTAGTGACTTCAGTCTAGGTTTAAGTCTCTCTAAGTCTTCTCTTCTCCAGATTTCAATGAATATAATTAATATTATTTTAACTTTGGAACAGTTGTATTTACTGTACTAATTTTCTCAACTAATGTAAGGTATAGGTTAGCACACATGTCCTTGGGGAGGAGAGAGGAGAGGACTTAATATGAGAACTGAAAGCACATTTTGCTTATGACAGTTTCTGCTTCTTTATGATCATTGAAATGGCCACTTTTTTCTTGACTGTCATGAATCAACTTAGATCTTCTTCGTGTGCCACAGGAAACTTTATTGTACTTGGCAGTGACAACAGGAGCTTTTCTGAGCCACCACATAAGCAGTATCAGGTTGACTTTCAAACAAATTTTCTTCCTATTTGCCTGTGTATACTGGGAGATGTCACCAAAGAAAATATACCACTCCACCAACTATGTGATGCCACACGAACCCTAGTCTTCCTGTATTTTGACAAATGGAATAGCAAAAACAAAGGAAATCGGGAACTCATGATGCCTGGTACATACAAAGGACTGTTTTGGAAAAGATGGCAGGAGGGAGGAAGAGGGAAAGGCAAACTAGCTTTTTCTTCCTTTCCAAAGCAACTGATCTTGATACAACCATGTGTGAGAAAACATGTATTTTGTAGCTAACAAATGGAACCAAAAATAATCCCTGGAGAGATGTCAAAGCCGTCTAGATGTGGTACTGAGGGACATGGGTTATAGTGGACTCAGCAGTGCTGGGTTAACAGTTGGACTTGATGACCTGAAAGGTTTTTTCAAATCAAAACAGTTCTATGACTCTGTGATCAAGTAATCTACAAAGAAGGCCAGGGATAAACTCACAAGGATATTTGAACTTGCCAGAAGCAATTAATTTCCCGCCCCTGCCTTCCTCCCCCTGCCCTACCCCTAAGGGGTATTTTAAAAACAGAAATAGATCGTGAATCTGCTTCTAAAAATGCACATTCAAATGGATAAGAACAATTACCACTCTTTAAGAAACAGTTATTACATACCTGACAATATCCTACTGCTTTATTATGATGCCCATAGGCTACCAATACATTGTAGAGTGTTTGCTGCAAACAGGGATCAGCAGTTTTGCGGAATTTTACATTATCTGGAAATGTTCTGTTCATGTCTAGAAAAAAGGGAAAAAGACAAAAATAAGAGCTGTTCTCTCCTTCACTTTCCAAATAAACTTACAGAGCTTTTCTGAATGTAAGTGAAACTTCACTATGGTTCAGTAAACTCTCTTTCTGGTGGATTAATTTTAGGAAACAGCTTTACCTCTATTTTGGCTAAAAGGCCATCTGCATTCAAGGATAATCTATTCCTAGAAAGATTAATCGTATTAGCGTACAGAAATCAAGTTCAAGTAGGACTAAAGAAATTATCCTGCAGATTGGACACTCCCAACATCTGACTGCAAAGCCTTAAATGAAAGCAAACCAGACATTTAGACCAACAGAAACAACACATACCAAATTTATTTAGCCAAGTGGCACGAAATGAGCTGTGCCTCTAGGAAAGATTATTCTCATAACAAATCTGATGAGCATCCAATTGACTTACTGGTGAACTTCTACCAAACAGTCCCAACCAGCTAAAACACAGTCCTGTTCCTGCAGCTGGTAACTTCCATGTAAAATCATGGTATTTTTACAGTTTCTCCATTATGTGACCATGAGAAAAGCTGTTTCCTCACTGGTGCAAGATCACCAAGAATGAGAGTGTTTTTTCAACATGCAAGCAGCAGAGCACATCCCATTTATTCCAAGCTCAATCCTAAACCAAGTAAGGACTACACAGTTACTGACATTTCAAAACATTCGTTTCTTCTAAGCCAAACATTAATAGTAGGACTCATCTCTCCTTACAAAGGTCTAAAAATTAGACATGCAAGTTTGAGCTAGTTATCCAAAACTCCCTTTAGTTATTGGAAAGAAACAAGCAAAGTTAATTTTTGGCCTGCTTCACTCCACAGAGAGCAAACCCAAGGTCACTAGTCCACACTTGTGCATCTGATTTTCAGAAATGTAAGTTGGGGAGAAAAGTCCTATTTGAAGATTTTCTAAACCCAAGACTTTTATTTAAAAAATATGAACAGTTGTTGTTGTTAAACATAACCAAAACAAAAAAAATTGGGTTAAACTGTAAAAGAAAATAATTCAGTAACAGCACTACTGTAGAGATAATTATGTCCTAAGAGTTATCAATGTTTATCAGCTTTTGCTGCATAAAGGAAGAAGTCTGTTTGAGCTTTTACACAAAGCTGAGCTGTAAGCAACCAAAGGAAGAAAGCCCCCAAAATCATCATTAGTTTCATGGAAGTTGCAAGCACTAAAAAGTTATTGCACTAATCACTGTTTCTTCCTTTAGCAAGTGAACATATTTACAGAAAACAGAGGACAGGAAAATATTTCACCTCTCATTTGAGCGAGAATAAAAATATAAGGAAAAAAGCAATTTTTAAAAGGACTTGAGCAACAGCCAGACAGCTATAGGGTAAATAAATGTTTTGTTTCTTTGTAGGAAGAGCAGCATTGTATTTGCATAATCAGAAATTGTTTTTTATTGAAGTATATGTTGCATGTTAAATAAATATTAATGCCAGCATTTCAGTTATGGCTCTTCCCCTCAGCTATGATGAGCAAGGGTGAGAGGAGAGTACGAAAAGTCCATCACATATAGAGCAGAGACTAATCAAACTGAGCTCATCTTTAATTACACAATCTGACGAAGGCCTGCAGTTAAGAGAGCCAGCTCCAATGTGCTCCTTGCCACAAGGATTGGGAGAAGTCTTCCCTAATTTTATGAAGGATTTTTAACTTCACTTTACCTTTAGTAACATTGTGTCAGTTTGGGGTGGGGAGGGGGGTGCGGAACAAAAACAAGACACAAGAGCTAGTAAGTCTTTACCCTTAATAAAAGATATGGGGCATGGTCTCACAGGACTCCTGATGCCAGATTGTTTTCTTGAGCAAACTGAGAACAGGGCATCCTGCTTGCTCTCCATCCTCCCTATTTGCCTGCTCTCCCTCCAGCTCTGAGGCTCCTCTGACTGCTGGGCGAGGGAAGTTAACCCACTCCTCAAGCATGCACAAACTGGTTTGTTTTACCGTACTATGAGATGTCTGCCAGGGATGACTTCAGGCAAAGAGCAGGAGCAGATGAGAGCTGTTCATCTGACTTGAGCACTTACCCTCCCACTTTACTACACCTATCCCAGGTGTCCGAATACCTCCTTCTCCCCCTCCACACAGCCCATTCTATGACCTGCTATCCATTACCTTACTTCATTCTCAATAGACATTAGCATCCAAAAGAAAACAGCCTCAACCTAATCCAATTTGAGGAAAAACATCAGAATTGCTTTCAAGCAGGGAAATTAACATTAGTACTTTCTACTGCTAGATAAACCCCAAAACAATAACCGTCCTGTGGTTGTGTGAAGGTCTGCTGGCTATAGCCAAACTAGGTATAGGAGCGTGGGACCAGGAAGACCACAAAGAAAAGACTAGCTACTCCTACTCCTCTGTAGTAAATTCAGATTAAATCCCAATAGCATTTTTAGATGATCTTTCAGTGCTGCGAGGTGGTGGTGTTATGCTGCTGTGAAACAAAACCAACAGCTTTCCTTTTCCTGTTGATTTATCTCTCAGTAACCTCAGAAAGACCATTGGTTGTTTCTGTAGTATTTCTACCTCTCATACAGTAATACAAACACAGGTAGAGAGCCACATTAGCCTCAGCTTATAAAATGGACATCTATTTTGGCACTTGGAATCACAATTGTTGATGCTATTTCTGGAGCAAAGAGATTTAAATGTGCAGTCCAGAAAACAAATGCTTTTGTACTAGTCTTGTGCTTTTCATATTCAGGGTACTTCAAAGTCAGGCACCTACAAGTCAACATTCTTCATCTTGCTGTCCCACCCTTTCTCTTCTTACCTTCATATTCAGGCACTTCCCACCCCCAGAAACAGTGCCCAGTAAATTACACCAGTATTTTTATAACTACCATCCTCTACTCCAGTTATGGTCACTTCTTTGCTACTGATATATCTGTAACTTGCATCTGCTCTGACCAGCTTCCAGGCAGGTCACTTTTTTCTTTTCTTAGTGAAAAGCAGAACGAACAAAAATTCACCTCAACTGCCAACCACAAACATTCAAAAAAATCCACTGCAAACCTCCAGAATAATGAGGTTAGGTCATCAATTACAACTTGTAAAAATAATATACTTGGAATAGTGTTTTTAAATTGTTTACCTGGTATTTAGGACCGCTCTTCAAGCTTTTCCCAGCAACACCGGGAACTAGAAATTGTTTCAGAAGTTTGGGGTTTTGTGGTTTGTTCTTTTAAGCTAAGGTCAACTAAAATTAGAGAAACTGAGGCTGGCACCCCCACACACACCAGTAACAGTTCAATAGCTTACAGAAATCAAGAAAGTAAACAGGGTTAGGATTTCCTACAGAAGAGGAATAATGCCACTGCATAAATCTGAAAAGCACCTGCATAAATTCCAGTCCCCTCCATATCCAAAAGGTGGTAACAGAATTGGAGAAACTGCAGAAGAGAATGGCAACAAGGAAGGTCACAGGTATGAAGTGGCTACCATGCATAGTATAAAACAAGGTGGATTAGGGCTCCTTAGTTTGGAGAGAGATGCTTATAAGCAAGACAGCACACATCTGCAAGATCATGAGCAAGATAAGTGATGTGAAAAAGGAGCAACCAGAGGTTTTTGTTAATTTTTTCCCCATCCACTGTTATTAACTACAAACATGCAGCATATGACTCAGGAACTCCCCAAACCACAGAAAACTGGAGACTAGGAAAAACATTCTAAGGAAGTATCACTACACACTTTACACCTCCAGTTCTTCCTTTAGCTGTTCTAGTAGACAGAAGACTCAATGAAGTAGCCATTTGGATATGACCTTATATGGCTTCTCTTACAGAGAGCCAGGATAGCTGACAATGCTGTTCCCCTTGCTCTTGGCTTAAACTTACGTGAAAATTCCCAACCTTCGCTAATTGTTTAACCCCATTCAGACAAGTTTTGTAGTGCTTTGATAGCAAAATATTCACTGTCTCCAGCGAAGTAGCAATGGCTACTGTTTGAATTGCTTTTCTGAACCCACCATAAACTAAACTAAGATCCTGCAACTACTATCCAATCAGTGCAGCCAGATTCTTATGCCAGCAGTCACACAGTGCAAGGCAGGCTCAGGGGACTGATTGATAAACATCAGAGCCTGGGTTTCACAACACCTACCACTCTTCCTTATGAAAAGCAATAGTGGAAACGTGGATGTTAGCTGCATGAGCATGCAAGAGGACTCGCTGACACAGACATACTTACAGTGGAATTCAGTGGCCTGGCCTAAGGGGGCTTACTACAAGGAAGCTACATCAAGGAAGCTACGGCAACTTATGCTCATAGCCTTTGCAGTAGTAGGACAGCCACGTTTTATCCTGCCAATATCATTCGTACTACTAAACTTTACTATAATAGGGCATGAACAACAAAGCTCAGTAGGAATGCATGCCCTTCTCAATGCTCATGTAAACCAAGCCGTGACATTTTCCATCAAAATTTAGAGACCAGCATTCTTTAAGCTCTTATTTTTATATTTAGAATAAGAAGCCTACTCTCCCCTACATATCTCATTAAAAAAAGGATGTTCAAACAGCAAATATCATATAAAACAAAATCAGCAGTAAAGCCCATCAGTTAAAGGGCAAAAGTGAAGGGACAGTTTAGATTTACTTAGCCGAAAGACTTTTATTGCTATTACTAATAAAATTTTTCTTTAAAGATTAGACCATTTCCCCATACAGTCTAGTGCACTTTTTAATCTGATTATATCCCATTAAAGACATTTCCATACTGAAAATAAGTTCCAAATGTACACAAAAATTGTTTGGAGCTCTGGGCATGTAAACAGGACACACTGGATCTCACACATGTTTTAAACTGAATTTGAAATTAAGTCTTTCGTTGGCCTTGTCCTCCTGACCCTCCCCCCCAAAAAAGAAAGAAGGCATGGTTGCTATTCTCTTGGTTTTGAACTGTAGCATTGTCCTGGGCTGTAACTTTACAGCTAGACCACAGGACTAAATACAGCACAGTTGTCTGAAAATTTTGGAAACTGCAGACATGAAAAGTGAACAGAAGCAATATTCCACATCTTACTTTAGTTTACTGTTTAAAAACTACTATGGTGATGGGAAAACAGTACCTACAAAAACAATTTGAATGTCAGACAACAATTCACACTGAAACACTCTTCAGCTAAAGCCAACTATAAAATTTGCACAGTTAAGAGGAGCACTAAGTTTATTAAACATCATGTTTCCATTCACCTTGAGTACTTCTCTCCTTCCATCCCTCCTACATTCACATTGTTCTTTTCTTTCTAAAGGGAAATCTGTCACTCTGGAATCCCAAGTCTTCTTTTATTTTTTTTCCTCCAATAAAACTCTCCAACCCATTTTTATTTAACCCTTCCCTCACTTGCTCCTTGTTAGTTCTCTCTTCTGCAGTTTTCCAAACAATGCAGTATCTCCTTTAAAACTTTGCTTCCTCCATAATTCACAAGTTGATTTTTATCTTCTTCTATTATTTTTCTTCCCCCAGAGGAATATTTTTATTTCATGGTACAACCTGCGTGAAAAGCCACTTACTGTCATGATATGACCCTTCATGTCATTGCCTAGTACTGGAAAAGCAATTGCTTGTAACTCCCTCTTGCACTAATTGTATCCCAAGGGAATACAGTTTGCTCCTTTTCCAAGGCTCTAAGCAAGGCTGACTTTAGAAAGACATCTTAGTAGCTCCCTCTGTATTCATAGCTAGAACTCTGCTGTTTCTAGTTCTGAGTAGGATATGAGCATGAAGATTTCTGGCTAGTCTTCATATTTGTAGGAACACAAAAGTTTATGCTTCAAAATGCCTTACTAAGGCGTGTAGTCCCAAAAGCCCACAACGCTGCTGCTGTTGTGGGGAGAGGCGGAGGAGAAACTCAGCATAACCAAAATGCATTCAGATGGTTCTCCAACTTGAATACAAATCCATAACCCCCAACTTTAACTACCTGGCTTTTTCACGATGAAAAATATGACAACTGCACCTGCCATTCTAACGGAACAACCTTAGCATTGTGTTTGTCCAGAGCACAGCCCAACCTCCTGACTCATAAACTGGACAACTCAGACAGTATCAGCTTCTCTACAAAAACTCTGCCACAGCTGGGTGAAAAATTTCAGGACGAATACCAGTTACATCAAGATTCTACTTGCTTGTCTTCCCCAACTGTCTCTTTTTAACACTCAGTGGGCCAGTCTAAGGTCTGGCTGCCCCTGTCACCTATAATGGCCACTGATCAATGCTCACAGACAGTGCATATGAAACTGGATTAGTAGAGGAGGGCTACTTCTCCTCCTACACTTCCCTTCTTTCAGGGATTTAGATCTACCGTTTAGGATTTCATGCCTCAGGTGGATTTCTCCAGCCCTGTTTGTCATGTTCGTTTTTAAACCAGTTCATACCTGTGGCCTCAGCAGCGCCCTCCAGTAACAAGTGGCACAATTCAGTGATCCTAAACCTGCAGCATGGCAAATTTCATTCTGTGTCCTTGGTTCTTACATTACAAGAAGCAAATAACAATTGCTCCCCATTCAACCTCTCTACACCATTTATTATTCATATAGCTCTATCAGCAGCTTCTTCTCAGCTGTCTTTTTTCCTCAAGCTGAAATCCTAGCATACTTCAGCTGCCTCATACAGACACTGTACCACATCTTCAACCACTCCTGCTGTTCTTCCAGTGTCCTACTGAGACAGAAGTAAGGAGAAACAGACCCAAAGGCAGATCTCATGGTACAAAGTTACAACTCTTCAGTGACTTTGGAGACAACATAATGTTTTCAGGTTTGTACTGTTCCTTCCCAAATAATTTCTGATCTTCCTTAAAGCTTTTGACCACACGATGAACCTGGAAGGATGTGTGCTGTTAAAGACCTTATGGCTAATCTAATTTACATGTTAATTCAGCACTTAAACCATGACTACAGAAATGTCAGCTTTCCATTACATAACTTGATCTCTAACATTTAAGGACACAGAATGGATAAACACAGATATACTATCAAGACAATAACCTGTTTTGATTGCTTCAACCAGCTTGTCATTCTTCTCTCCTTCAAGTAGTCTGTGGTAATATCCAGGGTTTTGCTCCATGTTGGTTTGTGCCCCACTCACAATCATCCAGATCAACGCACGGTGTTCATTGGGGATGCCTTTCCTGATATATCTCTTCACTGCAAAACAAGAAGTTTGGTGTGTTGTTTCTTTTAAAAAAAACACAATAAAAAAAACAAACAAAAATAAAATTAAAAAAATCCAGCTGAATTTTTCTTTCAGAAATGAGCAACAGAAAGTTGAGAAGTCACAGAAAAATTCCTGACTATATATTATTATGCTTTCTCTCCTATGCTACCGTTCAGGATAAACATCTCCTTCTCAGCTACATAGTATATTTTAGATTCACTCCTAAGGTCTTGCCATTCAGACTCCCCACATGGATCTCCAGAACCAGGCTTTCCTCCCTCCTCTATTCTCCCATTAGGATTTTGAATCCTTTCCTCTTCTTCCTGCCCTTCTGGATAAAGATACAAACAAGACAAATTTCTCCTGATCTTTGTCCTTTTTCGTTCAGACAAGCCCTGACTTTTTCTTTCCCTACATTACTAATGGCCTCTGACATGTCAGCCCTTTTCATTTGCTTGGTTATGGCTCTAGCATAAATGGCTGTACTAACATAACTCTAGGATTTCAGCTGAGCAGCTAACTACTGAAATTATAGCAGAAACGACGATATATGAATTAGGTGGCTACTGTCTAAATGAGCCTCTGGAAGAACTGGATATGTGAGTGAGGAGCAGATGATTTTTCCTAGAATAACTGAGGAAGTCTCTTCAAATCTAAAGGAGCTCTTATCTCCTGCATCATATTCATCATCAGGGTGTGCTTTGGGTTGTTCGGTTTCTTTTAAGCAGATGATTCAGTGTAAATAACTAGGACGCAAGATTGCAGGAAGAAGCATCAGGCTAATGACAGCCAAAGCAGCTTCCTCCTGGGAATGGTATGAAAAATATTAATAAGGTGCCACTGCTGCTCATTGGTACCTAATCCTAAATCAGCATTACCCCTTCTGACCCAAAACCACATCTGAATGTTTGAGATCCTCCTGCTTTTTTCAGGGAGAAGAAACTAAGAAAGGAACAAGGTATCTCTTACTAAATGAATGAGATTGTATCAATTAGAGCACCAACTTTGCATCCCTAAATTCTATGGGACTCAGATGAGAGTGGGGATTTTTATTCTACCCACAAACATAGAGACACACACACAAAATACCACTACCTAACCTGGTTTTATCCAGTCACAAATATCTGTAAGTCAAGATAAACGCTGCCTGAATAAAAGGCCTTAAAAAATGGCTGAGTGCAACATGGTTTTACAACAACTCAGCCAGCCACCTTCTAAATACGTTACACCTGCCTATCCTTTAGGAGCCAAAGCTGCTCTCCCAGTGTTAACAGAGAAATCTGTGCATCTCTAATGGGCATTTCACCCACCTAGCATCTGCTACTTTCCCTCACAGAAACACTCCTACCCTTAACATTTGCAATAAAGACCTGGTCTTCAGGGTACCGTTTTTGTTTAGCTTTTTGATGAGGATATAAGCTATGGGTTACAGTCTCTACTGCTCTAGTTGTAAAGTAAGTTTAACTACAACCTTCTTTCAGATGGACTGGAAATAATTTACTTGTTTCCATGGTTGTTTATTAATACTCACTTCATCTTCTTACAACAACTCTAAAGCTGAAAAAAAATCCTATAGATAGACGTAGCAAATGCAGGAATCAGTATGAGGAACCAGCCTCATTTAGGTCAACAAGAAGAGACGTTTGCATGAGTTTGCAAATGTCTCTAGAAGCAACATTACCGGCTACGTTACTGGATTATCGTATTCTAACATATCATTCCAATATCGTGGTTTTTTTCTGGAACAATGGTCAATTCTGAAAGCATAGCCAACACCCACATCCCCATCCAAAAATGCACATTTAATTCAAGAGAAGCGGGACAAGCCTTTGACATTGGCACAAGGGGAAAGCAGCCCTGCAGCACAGCATACACTCATTATTTCTGATCGTCATCGTTCTCATGGTAATAGACAGCCAGAGGCTTGTGTCACCCCTAGCTACTACCCACCCCAGCTCCCCCACTCCCTGAGGAATGGAAAAAACCCTGCACATGAGGCTTTTCTTCCTCAACCCATTATCATACTCACCAGGATCTGCAAGCTGGCATACAGAACCAGCAAAGTAGTTTTGAAAATAAGGACAGTTGCAATTTAATATGTTTTATATCCACATATATTATTTTTATATGTCATATTCTAGACATAAAATTGCATTGTTTTAGAGAAATATGTATTTATTGTTTTCCATAGGCCTTTCAACCTCTTCCATGTTATCCTCAGGAACTAAAAAGCCCAAAACACTCCACACCACAGAATATCCTCCCAACGTAACATTTAAGAAGCTCTCACAGATGAAGCTGAATTGTGCATGTGTCTCCAATTACACACCCAACTCCAACGGTAAACCAAAGGCTTGATCTCAAAAGTAGCACTGCTGAATACCACCATGCCCTGAGTATCATCTGCACATAGAACCACTCCCAGGACAAACACAGCGTACACAACACGTCTAAGCTTCCAAACATGTATAGTAGAGAAATATCTGTCTGAAATTTTTGACAGATAACCAGAATATGAAACATCAATTTTTAAGCAAACAAAACCAGTCTTAATTCCATTACCTCTGACACTCAGTGCCAGTTTCTGCAGGTTTAGAGTCAGACTTATATTAATATATTTTTTCTTGTTAAAAAAAACCAAACAGCTACATTATAGAGAAGTAGTCTAGAAGTGGTGATAAATACCCAAAGAAACTTCAAGAGAAAAATATGCAGAAAATAACATTTTCCAATACTGTGCACTACTTATAGTAGCAAGATTTAAAAATAAGTAAACCACTTTAAACCTGCCAGTCCTTGTTTACTGGTAGAATAAGAGAATTTGGGATGGTTTTGCTTCTATATAAAGTTGTAGATAAAGATTAACGATGTTTGACTCTACTCCATAGACCAAGTTTATGCAGGAAAATCCCATTTATAAAGAAAATTTATCTCATCTAAAATATTAGATTAGTGTGGTTTTGAGAAGCATCTGCACTTTGCAGTTACTTTTTTCAGTTACCAAAAGGTACTGTTGAATGCTGAGGAAACTAACTTGGACCCTAGAGAAACAATTCTACAAAAGAGCTGAAAATAGCACACAATAAGGAATAGAAAGTTTTATTTTATGAATACATCACAGAAGAAACAAAGCAGATCTGTGCTGTAAGTGTTCAAGTTGCAGTCAAACACAAAAACTGACTTTCTAAGATGCTCCTTCCTTCCTCCAGCCCTTGGTCTGGAACAGAAATGCTCCATTGTTTAGTACTATTACCTTTACCTCTCATAGTTTTTTTATCAGCCCCAAAGACCAGAAAGCATCTTCTGCTACTGGTCGATTTTGACTAATCCACTTACAGCCAAATTCTTTTATGCAGCACACTTTTCATCAGAATTAAGCTACTTTGGATAACTACGCCAGACAGCTTGTTGCCGGCCTGTAAATAAGCCAGAGCAGAAAGCTGTCTTTTGGTTCCATAAAGATAGAAGCTGAACAAAGAAAAGCAAAAATTAAGAGAATCTCAGTAGCAACAGAAAGAGGAGAAGCAAGTGACTGAACACTAACTGAAAATTCACACGTGCAATGGAGATAGGGAAGGTAACAAGGGTAGAGGAGGAAACAAAATACCAGAAAATATCAAAAAGGAAGAAACTGGAGAACAAGCAAAAGGAACTGTCAGACAAAATTCCCATGACCTGCCTTGCTGGAAGGCTGTACTCCGGAACAACAGGATACACTGCTTAATTACCATTGTTAAAGTATAGTCTAATTATTTTATTTACATTAGAAAAGAATTATATACATACATACTACCCTGGATGTGAGGCAAACACAGTATAATGTGAACATACCACATTTCCAAACTGGAAAATTAGCACAGGTCATCACTTCTTCCTGTTCACCCGGACAGGAATTATGAGCTTCTTTATGTGTAAAGACAAATGGGTGTGGAGCTATTGAGATACCACATGTAGAACACCTCTCTCACATCTACTCACAGCAGGACACATTTTGAAAAAGCCCCAGAAGAACTCAAAATAAGGATATGGGCTCGCATACACAGCTATTGCATTGCGGGGGGAAGAGGCAAATCAAGCAATCTTTCAATTCTAGCTTATGGCTGATGGGAAGGTTAATCAGAACCAGCAGCTCCTGAGCAAAGCTTCAGAGCAATAAAGTCAGGTGCTGGAAGAGGGAAATGCGGTGAATCACCAGGCAGACCTTCTGCTCTGCCTGCCTGCGGGGAAATCACTGCAGGATCATCTTGCAGGATAAAGCACACACCAAAACAAGTGCTTACATAATTCTAGGCACTTATGTCACAGACTTCAATCTTAATGCTGGTTTAAGAAAGGAAGTATTTTTTAAAAATCAATAATTTTACAGGTTAACCTGTTGCTCTCCTATTCTAAGGTATCTGTCAACAATAATGAGGGAGGCTTACTGTAACAACTTGGAATGTACACTCAGGCTACATTTCCTCAACATTATTTATTCCAGTCACTCTCCTTAGACTTATGTATTACATATGTACATGAGCACGCCTAGTCTACAAATTCAAGTACCCTTAGCTAAAGTTAGTAACACCAGAGATGTTAGTAACACCAGCCCACAAAGGCTTGCTACAGTCAAGAGCGATTGCCTGTGTCTGGTCAGTGGATTTATGGTATCCCATTTTTCACAAACTGTTTAGAGACAATTACCACCATGTTAATGGTTATTGCCCTTTTGTTGTTCGTGAGGCAGGACAACCATCAGTAGGGAAGCCTGGTGGGCAAGCTGAGAGATTTGGTTGAAGTTTTGGTTCTGAAATAAGACCAAAGGCATTCACATTGCTCCTATCACAGTAGAGTTCTATGTCTGTAATGCTACATAAAGGAAGAGAAATGCAACAAACTTACAGAAATTGCTAAAAGCTGCCACTGTCACAGTTCACACATTTTAAGAGATGAAGGAGAGGAATTAAAACCTGAGATTACTTTTCCACAACAACTAAAAGACTAAGTTCTGCAGAATCTCAAAATCCTCTCTAATTCAAAATACCACACAGTTGTAGCTATATTCAAACTTGACAGTCTAAACAAAAGCTTCTTTACATGTGGTAGAAAAGGAAGAGTAGAAGCAGCTACTTTCTAGTTAGCAGCATATGATCTAGGAGTTAAAGCTCCAACTTACATTTCTGGGACTCCTCAACCTTAAAATGGACATCCATACACCAAATATGCTTAAAATGTCGCACTAGTTATCATTCCATTCTTGGTGCCAATTAAAAAAAAAAAACACCAAACCAAACAAAAAACCACAAAAAAAACCCCAAGCACCACATCCCAGAACAATAAAACCACCAGAATTAGTAGTCAAAGTCTGCACCTGAAGCACAGCTCTAAATTTTAGTTATGTTACAGCCAGTGCCTGATGAACTTCTGCTTCCTTTTACTCATTTTTTCTTTAGCCTACTTGGAGAACTGTGCCCAACTCCAGAAGGCTCCCATGAGAAAGCACGCTGAATAGCATCACTAAGAGCAAAGAGGAAAATTTAGAGGCTTACATGGAAAAATAACCCAGAGAAAGAGTGAGAGGAAAAACCCCCACCCTTTGGTGTCACAGGACTCCCTGCCACCTTCTGACTCCATTTATTTCTCCTTGTCTCTCTTGCAAGATAAAACATTACTAGAGGTTTTCTTGCTTTTTGAAGTGGCCTTTAACAGTTCCATCAGCATTTCATCCAATGTTGCAGTAGCTCCTGCATTAATTTTGCTTTCTTCACTTCATAAGGCATTCAGTATCAGTTCTTATTACACATATTTTTAGCTGTGAGGTGAACATCATTTTACAAAAGGAGGATAAAAGGAGGGCTAGAGAATCTCAGCAACCTAAAAAAACTGTCAGAGTCAGCAACTGAGTGCCCTAACAACCTGATCCCTGGGGTTCAAGACAGTGTCTTCTACATAATCTCCTGGCTTTCTGGAGGGGAGTGCAATAAAACAAACAGCTACAAAATGGCATCTTTAAGTGCCAGTGGCCATAATCTCTGGGTTACAGATGTAATAAAATATTATAGCATATGCTAAAGAAGGATTACTCCTTTCTAAGCTTTAAATCAATTATCCCCTTAACAACAATATACTTGCTTACGTGGTATGAGTGTCCATACTACTGTTTTTCATTTCAAGACAAAAGGATTATTTAACATTCAAAAATACAGACCAATTTAATATGATTTATATAGGTTCCAACATAATGCACTTTTACCTATAAATAGACACACAGCTCACCTTTTAAACTCTTCTGTATAGTGTTATTCCCCTTTAGGAGCTTGGACCATTTTATTGCTCTTCTAGTGAGTACCACTAGGTATCTGGAAAAGAACGCTTCATAGGACTCATAATCAAAGTCATCTGGCCTTTCAAATCCATATGGATCAACCCTACAAAAAAGAAAAGAATTCTTGTACAAATGTTTCTACATACCTGCAGCTGAAAAAGAAAATATGCAAGTATGCTTTAAATAACTTCCAGTTGCCATTTCTAAAAGCAGCTGAAAACTCCCTCCTCCCAACAAAAACCTACTTTGCACAAACTGTTACACCCCATTTAGCATATCAAAGCTGTTTAAGGAAGTTAATTTAAACATGCACTGCTCAGTCAGTTTTACAGATTTTACTACCTTCAGAAGTGAGGACTTTTTAGAGCAAAAGATCCTTTGTCTGAAAAATTGAACCAACTTATGACCACAGAGAAGTCTAGTAGGTATTTTTTTTCCGTAATACAAACAGTTGAAACTATGAAGGTATAGCACAACAGCTCAAATGCGGCCTGAATTCACTTTCCACACAGGTCATCACAGAAAGATGACAACAAAAAATAAGCTACAAAGATTATTTTTAGAAGGGCTTATTTCTGAAATTCTCTTCATGGAAGTATACAGTTTGGGGAAAAAAAACACAAATCCTTGTGTCAGCCTTCTTTATATGTAGTATCAACATTTCTTATTTTATTATCTTTAACAATTTTTCAATATTACATCACATCATCTTGAGCAGTGTGGCACCGATGGAGTTCCAAAACTGCAGGTGTGATTCTGTTCTAGCTTGGTGTATCAAGTCACCTTGCTAAACTGGATTTGTGGCAGCTTCCCTGGACGCTTTATACCTGCTGATTATCACATGAGCACGGAACATTGAAAAGCTTTGTAGAAGTTAAACAGGCAGAAGGGTCTGTCCACGCAGACGAGTTTGCAAGACAGACATCGAGGCTTAACTTCCAAAACCTCTGCCCTTTTCATTCACGGAGAATAAGTTTGCTCATGGAGCAGCACCGGCACAGCCTTGGGTAAACTGCAGCTCACGGGATCATCTCAGGTAGTAAAGCATGAATCAGAAGAGGAACATTTTAATATTCAGACCTCAAATGGGTATTACCTAATCGGCACTTAGAAGAGTCGCCTTTGTATTCACATACTCCTCAAATGTGACACAAAAACCACAAGTGTAAAAACCACCGAAACCCCAATACAGGTTTCTTCGAGGTCACAGAATGTGAGAACGGCCAAAAAATCCCAACACCTCCACGAACACACGTGTTACGTTTATGACTGCGACTATCCAGGCAGCAAGTACAGATTAATTTCATGCTCAACTCCATTCCCGAGGTAGAAAGAAAAAAATAAAGAGCCAGGAATTCCGGTTTTAAGGAAGTTACCTTCTCTAACCTGCCTCCAGGCAGTGAAGGTGACCATTACTTCGGGGTGCTCCTATGTTAACAGCCGCAACGTTTGCCGGGCTGTGCCGGGGCTCTACCTCGGGGACGAGGCTTCTCCGCCCCGGACCCCCCTCAACTATTTCCCTTGCTCCCCTCACAAACCCAAGCGCTCTGTGAGGAACATTTCCCTCCCCTCGGAGTCAACCGGCTCCAAATTCATCCCCCTTCAACGGCCCCTCTCTGCCTCACACCTTCACGTTTCTCGGCAAGATACCAGCAGGCGAAAGGGCTATTTTAGGGGACTACTAAAAACCCCAAACTCCCTGCAAGCCGCTGCCAGTCATCGCTCCTGCTCCCGGCTCGCTCTCCCTCAGAGCGCTGCCGATTCACAGGAAAGTTGCAAAAGCGGTGTTAAAACCTGACCCGCTGCTCCGACAGAGCCCAGGTGGGAGAGGTCAGGTGGCTGCGGCAGGTCCCGGCAGGGGAAGAGGGGGCAGGCCAGACCCTCTGGTGGCCGCTGCCAAGCACCCGCCTCACAGCCGGCGCCGGCCACACGGTCCCGGGGCGGAGGAAGGGGTCCACCGCCGCCAGCAGCCCTACCTGTACGCCCAGTCCCGCCCGTCCTCTCGTCTCTCCATCGGCCGCCCGCGCTCGGCCTCCCCCCGGCGGGGAGCGCGGCGCCCGGGCCGCGGGGCGGGCTCTCCTCAGGCCGAGCTGTGCGGCTGCCGCGGCCCCATACAGAGCAGCTCACAAGCTCAACTCTCCTGCCGCCCTCCGAGGGGCGGGGGCGGCCGCCGGGGCCCGCCCCGCATGCCAGGGGCCGAGCAGGGCAGCTCCGCGCCCGCGGGGCCGGGCGGCGGCCTAGGCGGTCGCCTAGGGCGGTCTCCCGCCCCTCTGCGCGCAGCCTCCTGCTCACTGCGATGCTCCCGCAGCCCTGCGCTGCTCCGCGGCGCCGGGCGGGGGGCTGCGGGGGTGGGGGGCACGTCGGGGGCACACAGACGCTGATCTGTTCTGATGCTGGTTTAGGTTTGCGTATTTCGCATTGCTGTCACATCTGGGTGAAAATGCGAGTATTTTAGTCCAAGGAAGATGTCTCACTAACATAGGGTCAGAGTAGCTTCAGGTTTGGACCTTCAAACCAAAGGGAAATTCCCGCATAACCAACGAGAAGTGGCTGTATTAGTATTTAAATTCACTTGGTTTGGGCTCTCCAAATCCCTGCACTATTCCGTTTAATTTCCCCAAATAATTCATTAAAGTCAACGTTTTGTTACACTGAAATATTACCAAACTCAGCTTCTGCTGTTCAGTTTCCACCATAAACTAATGATCATTAAATATGAATTAAATAGTAAATGGCAAGTTGCCAAAAACATGTAGTAATAATACCCAAAATACTACCCCAAAAGGCTTTCCCGTTTCCAGAGCCCACCTCTAACATTAGCACGTGGTTCTTCGTCCTCAGAGGTGCCAAACAAATGCCGAAACCCGAAAGGACTGTACCTACCTGACTGCCAGCAGCCTAATTTGTAACACACTGCGTAACAGAAGGGACAGAGGGAAATTATATCCTTGCTTCTCCTTTTTGAATCAAGTTCTGACTTTGCACCCAGTAAAGTGCTTGGAAAATTACAGCTACTGCTGGAGAAACATTATCTTGTTCTGCCAGCAAGCAAGAGTTGCTGAAGAGAACAGATGGGATTTCACAAGGGAGATCAACAGTTGTTCCCTCCCAGCACACTCCTCGAGAGAGCTACCTCCTCTCTGCTGGATCAAAGGCAATCACCCACATAGAAATGTGGAAGTAGTTCAACTCCAACGGCAGGGAAAAAATACATGGATTTGTACTTGGTTTAATTGCCATCACGGGGTTGTAAAAGTTTGTGATTATTCAGCAAAACATAATGATTTTTTTTTTTTTTATTATTTTTTTTTGTGGGAAAATTATGTCCTTCGGCTTGAGTAGGGCTTTTTTTACAGGAGGGTGGTCCCGTTCAAATTACTGTGCAGCGTCACGAACACGCTCGGGTACTGGCAGGAGTGGAACCTGCTTACAAACCAGCTTCGGGAGAGCTGGCCAGTGCCTGTGCCAAGCCTGTGCCTTGACATCTCGCCAGCGTTGCCTTGGCGGAGCGTAGGCAGGGGCACGCTCTGCAAACAGCTCTGCCCCAGTGACTTGGGCAAAGTCGCATAGAAAATCCTTGGCTGAGCTGTGAATAGGAGGCGGCGACACTGAGCCATGAAAGAGAAGAAGGAAGCCTCAGTTAGGCAGAATACCCCCTTCTCCCCCAAATCCTGAAGCCACAGGCTGGTTTGGTAGCAGGGTTTTACTTCACCTAACAAGGTCAGGCTCTTCGGTGCATGTTCCTTTTAAAATGGATCCATCAAAAGCTCCCTGAAAACAGCAGATTGTTTCTGTGATTAATTAAGAGTACATCTGCAGTGCATCAAGGGTAGCCTTGTGTATACCACAGTGCATTTTTACTGTCAGCAAGCCTTAAATGTTACATACAGTTTCTGTAGCTCTAATACAAGCTTGATAGATTGTGGTTCACTCAGATTTATGCCCATTTCAAACAAAGTCTCCTATTAAGAATCTTCACATAGCTCCTGTTAAGGAAGCTACTTAGAATGTTAATAATTTAATAGAAATAATTCCTAAATTTAAGTGCAATAATTTTATCCCTATATTGTGGCTGATAATACGAACCAGCTTACTGTCTGGCAATAGGCAGTACCTTGGTTATCCTTCACGGGGTATCAATGCTGCTCTCTTCTGGGCAGATTATATCATTCTGCTTTTAAAGGCATCCATAATGCATAAACCCTCGAATCTGAAAACTGTGTGTGCTTGCTGTTGTGATCAGCAGAAAAGGATACTATTTACTTTTGAAGCTTTACTTCTGAAGTAGTTGGTGGCAGTGACAGAGTGAAGGAGGGCAGACTTCGCTGATGTTCAGACCAGTGAAGCTCACAGCCTTCCTACCCACCACCTGGCATAAAGAAAATGTACATGGTGTAACTTTTTCTCTCCTTTCACATCTGAACCTTATTCCTGAAGTTTTTACATTATGGTGAACATGTTTGGTAGAAATTCCCATCTCGCTGCTGCCAAAGTCCTTAAAATAGTGACTTCCCTTTAAGGGTAGGCATTTAGATGTGTTCCCTGCAAAGGCAGATGAAGACAGCAGACAAGTGATTCACGGGTTGAGGCATTTGAAGCTTCACTTTGTCTTATACCCTGTAGTTTAGTGAGGAAGGCTTCCTACTTGTGTTTGCAGGGCAGTTGTTAAATAACAATACCAGCAAAATTTTCAGCATATCAGGAATTAGTCTGGGATGGCTTTACACTTCTCAGAGCTGTGAAATGTGCACTACACCATGTGTGCTTGGTGTATCAACGGAATGGTAACATGGTCCAGCTCCTCCCATACCACTCCCAAGCCTGTTGTTGTTTTTAGGCCAGAACTGGGGAAGGAGCATCAGGAGAAAGGCTTTGATAATATTTGTGCCTAAAAGTATTTCCTCAGCTGCCCATGGGGGCCATAAGTATTCTTTATACATCCGAGAACAGAAGAAATATCTTTATTATTTTGTGTATCATAAATATGTCAGTTTTCTTGACCAAGGTTCTTTTCACTGTCTGCAAAGTCAAATGAAAATAAATTGTTAGGGGGAAGGAAAGCACCGCAGGACGGAGAGAGGGATAAGGTGTGTGTGGCTACAGAAGGTGTGTGTGGATATAGTGTGCCTACTATTTTGAAGACAGTATGGGTGAGTTTGTTTATTGAGAAATAACTGTGAGAAACACTGTTCTCAGCAAAGCAGCAGCTCTTCTTTTCCAGATCCAGGCAGTAACTTTTAAAAAGCCCCTACTTTCTCAAAAAATGGCTAGTAACCCCTGTTGAAAAAGTGTGCATGCAGCAGTATTGGAGAAGAGATTAAAAAAAAAATTCTTGCAAGTGAGTGGGTGTTGTAGTATCCCAAGTAAGCAACGAAATTCCCACAGCATATGTGGCTTCCCTAGCTTGTGTGGTTTGTCCTACAGCCACTCATGGTGCACCCTGCTTTGTGGGAGCTCTACTCTGCATCCATTTGGCTTGAGCTACTTTCCCATGACCTGAAAAAAATCTGCTGCTCCATACTTGTAGAAAACAGTTTAGATTAAGCAGATTTGGTAGTATAGAAATATCCAGGAAGAAACAAACATATGCGTGTGTGTATATATGTGTATTATTTCTTCAAAATTCCTGAAAGTCTACATTCTAACCCAGGCATAATATGCTCCAGGACTAGACAGCTCATCCAGCTAGTGAAGTTAAGGAGTGCATCCAGATGCCTTTGGTTCCTATTGCAACCAGCTATCTACCTACCAAGTTTAATCAGCCTTCGCCTATGTATGGATTGAGGCTCTGGACAGGAAATGAAATGCTGAACTTGCTCCATATTTTTGTGCCAGATAATTGCGTCATGCTTACATAATTGTAGTCTGTGGGCCTGATTAAACCTGCTTATGTGAATGGTTCCAACAGACAGTCACTGACTTTAGAACAGACTGCATAGCAAGGACATAAACTTATTAAAAAAAAATAAAATTCCTCTATTCGCTGAAGACTTCACAGCTTCATGTCTATGGAGGTTACTTGCTGGTAGGGCAAGTTGCAAATCCACGTGTAGTGTGGGAAGTGCCAGTATTTTGATTACTCTCAGTATGACTGTGGCCCCAGGATTCAAAGCATACTGATATGAGCAACTATAAAAAGGAGCTCTAAAGCTTGCTGCATACCACTGCAGCCGCCTGGAGAATCAACATTACCCGTGGAAATCTCTGCAGAAAGGTTTTTGCACTCAGCTGCCACCATCCAGCTGCATCAGAAAAGAAAGCTCAAGGCTGTGAGTGGCAATGCTGGAAACAGCAGGGAACAAGAAATTATATGGTAGTGCCCTCGGTGGGAAAAACATAGCTAAATTGTCTGTCAAAAGTTATACAGAAAAAATACATGAACATTATTAGCAGGAAGTGCTTCTAAGACAGGGACAAGGATGTCCTTAGAAAAAGGTCAGTAACTATCACAGACCAGTAACTCAACAGTGTGGAACTGAGTAAACTGAAAGAGAGGTTCATAGTAGTTAGTTCTTTGATGAATGTAGCTGAGATCAGGCTGCAACTCTGTAAAACGTGTTTGTTATTTCAACTGGCAAAATTAAGTATTTTCTAGATGGCTTTGTTTTATTTGTTTTGTTTTTGCTTATCTACTTGAATGATCATGAGGGGTATGCTGAGAGCACTTTAAATTCATGCTGATGATGTTTACTTTCCTGGCTGCATGAGTACAAGGCTTATAACTGAACTTTGAAATTTTGCAGGGAGAGATGACAGACAAGATCAGAGATTATTAACTCCTTCTTACTTCTTCCTCCTCCTTTTTCTTTCTCGTCCTTATTTGTGCAGGCAGCTGCAAGATCTACTGGTTAGGGGTTTAATCTGTATGTTCTCTGGTTGTCTATTATGATTTTACATTTGGTCCGAGTTGGTAAATGGGAAGGCAAACCTCCTGGCCTTCAGTTGCCTTTGCATTAGGACTCTGGAAGGACGCTCACTTCAATCATCTCAAGCCACGTCTATTCTATAAGAAGCAAGGCAGAGGTATCATTACAGGTATTTAGATGCAATCACTGCATGTAAATAGATGGTGTTAGCTGTGAACAACATTATCTATTTCACTTAATTGTTTCTATACAGTTAAGAGTTTCTCTAAAAATAATGCATTAAGGAAAAAATCCTTAAAGTAATGACACAGCTTCGTGTAACAAGAGGAAGGTATAGCTATCCATTCAGAAAGAGACATCCATTTCTTACTATTTTATAATGCATTGGTACAAGGGCACCAAGTTCAGGTCAGATCAGCAATTCCCTTTCTGTAAGCTCCCAGCTTTGAAGCACTGAACTCCACAAAGTTCCCATGTGCCCAAGGAGGTTGTTCTTCACTGTAGGTTTCTGCATATTTAGTCCTTACACATTTTTCAAATGTACAGTGTGAAAAAAAAAAATTGTTTGTGAAAACCCAAACTTGGGTTGGATAGCAAGAGCAGCTGAAGCTTCTCTCAACCGCAGTGTTATAGCAACAGCCACCTGTATGGAGGGGAGTTGGATCTAGATGATCTTTATGGTCCCTTCTAATGCAAAGCATTCTGATTCTATGATGCTATGATTTACTCATGATCAAGGTATTGCCTGAAGTATCATGCTATTTTAAAATTTCTTCGAAAGGTGAGAAACTTTTATTGCCACATCTAGGATCAAATGACAACTTCTCTCTGTCATACTTTATCAGGTTACAGATTATTTCACATGACTAATACTGGAGGGAAAATTCATTTCTTATTTTGTGTTAATTTTCAGATAAATGTTCTCTGAACACCAGTGTTACTAGTAGTTGATACATTGTCAGGATTTAAATTATTTAATTTACATTTCGTTTTTATATTTCAAGTATTTCTGACACTGTTCTTCCTGGTCTTACAGTAAACAAACTGAGGAGAGATTGTAGCACACAAAACTATCAGCAACATTTTGGTATTTCCATGGTTTGCTCTGTAAATGGTTACAAAAAGAATATGTTTTCAGACAGCAGTTTGAATCTGTTTTGCATTGAAAATGTAGCTCACACATCAACAGTACATCAGATTTATTTTTGACCAAGAAATTCTATTTTAGCTATGTGTGAACTTATTAAAATTGTACAACATTATCCAGTGAGCCATAGCAATCATTGTATATGACCATGCTGCACATTTGTATTGCTTCTGCAACAGGTATCTTGTATTTCTGTATGTTCATATTTCTCAACAACATATTTTTCAAGAATTTTCTTCTCAGAAACTCCAATAGTACTAGTGTAATAATAATTTCCTTTTACATGACATCTTGTCCCTACCAGTCCTTCATGAGCAACTGATAAACTGCTGGACCTAGTCAAGTAAGCTTGGTGATAATTATCTTTCCTGATCTATGCAAAGTTGTCTTTTTTCACATGATTGTAGAAGTGCAAGCATCTTGTTATTAGATGTTTATGGAAAATTGACCATGGTCACAATCCATATGTAGGTGTAAATCAACCCACCAAAATGTTTAAGTAAAACTTACAGTTTACATAAGACCATGATAGTTTGCCTGCTGTGGATGTCCCCTGCAGGGGCCCTGATGCTTTGCCCCACTCAGCTACAGTTTAGCCCATGATACCAACATGCGAAGAAACCATAATCATTCCAAAGAATGAGTCTGTAAGTTATTCCAGCTGCAATTCTCTTGACTACACTGTTATGGAAATATCTCTCAGACATAACTTTTTGCATTTTGATGTTAGTGTAAAATGCCCTGTATAAAATCTGCTGAGAATTACAGACTTTGAGTATTTCATTTTTCTTTTTATGTGTGCAACAGGCTAGTTTGTGTAAATGAAACAGCTTTCAGCAAAGAAAGCTCGGATTCAATCCCGGAGAAGTCACTGGGGTTTGGAGAAAGGGGCTGAGTGCTCATCATGCCTTTCTTAATAATTTTCAGTTCTTTGTTTCAGCCTGTTCCAGTCCTAGTGGCTCAAGCAGATGTTGCACTGCAGGACCAGAGAGCATGCAAATCACTCAAGGAGAGGAGATGATTCTCCTACAGTGTGAAAAACTCTCACTCAAGCCTTGCCTAAGCGAAAAAAAGAGTATTTCTCTCTCTAGCTCCAGCTCTGGAGCCCACCTGAGGCTTGGAGCCTGTCAAGGCTCAAAGTAGGGTTGCTGAGCCAGGAGGAATGCTGCTGGGAAGCTCTAGAACTCCTAGTCAGAAATGTCCAGTACCTGCCAGAAGGAACCAGGTGGCCCTCAGAAAATATATAACGTGTATCTGTTCCTTCTCTCACATGGCACGTCACCAAAAAATAGGGTCTGAGGGCTACATGTTCAAGCAGGCCAGGTCTTAACTGTGGAAGTGCAGCTGCCATTTTACCTCACATCTGAGTAGCCAGAGAAAGCAAACATGAAGGAACCACAGGTAGAGAGAAAGCAAGTTCATCCTCCCATCCAGTAGACAAGATGCTGCTGCACTGGATATTGCGCAGAACACCACAGAATATTTTCCCAGCACATCAAAGGATGAAATACAGTTTACAGCAAAGTTGCAAGTCTAGCACCTATATTCAAGCTGAGAATCAAAGAGTTAGATACTGGAAAGATGGACAACTGCCTGAGAAGTTCCTCAGACTCACCCACCAGTGCTTCAGAAAAGACAAAAAGAGGAGCATTTCCACAAAGAGGACTCTTGGAAGTCTTCTTCTAGGGAGTACTCAGCCTTTCAAAGCACAACAGCAGTGTTTGACAGCATGACTGAGAAGTGTCTGAGGGAACTGGTGTGGTTTAGCCTTGAGAAAGGAGGCTGAGGGGAGACCTTATCGCTCTCTACAACTACCTGAAAGCAGGCGGTAGCAAGGTGGGTGTTGGTCTCTTCTCCCAAGTAACTAGTAATAGGATGAGAAGAAATGGCCTCAAGTTGCATCAGTGGAGGTTTAGATTGGATATTAAGAAAAATTTCTTCACCAAAAGGGTTTTCAGGCACTGGGACAGGCTGCCCAGGGAAGTGTTGAGTCACCATGCCTGGAGGTATTTACAAGACGTGTGGATGTGGTGCTAAGGGACATGGTTTAGTGGTGGGCTTGGCAGTGCTAGGTTTACGGTTGGACTTGATCTTAAAGGTCTTTTCCAACCTAAATGTTTCTATGATTCTAGTCTACACTGTGTGGAAAAACACTGGTGGCTTTTTTGATTGCCCTGGCTGCATTTTAGGGTACTGATGTGTGGTTACTACAAGGGGTGGTTAGTGTTCACAGCGTAGTTTCTAGTATGAAACAAATGCCAGATTAGCAAGGTGTTGTATTTCTCACAGCAATGACAGTGTGTCCCTGGCAATACTGTTCGTATTCCCAAGGGAGAAAGCTAATCCTAATCATTACAATGGTGATAATAAACAATACTTAAAAACCTCACAGTTGCTGTCAAGGGTCCTCACAAAGGGGACTCTTGTAATAAAACAAGAGACAGCTCTGATAGAATTTTCTGGGAAGAAATAATGATTAGGTAGCACATAATAATCAATGGCTCTTTTTAGCTTTTCAATGGTCTATTTTTCCACTTGAGCACCCTTCAGTATCTTCTGTAAATAAATCCTCCTGTGCTTAACTGGCTTTTGCAACTTGCACTTCCCTGATCCACAGAGCTATCCTCACACATTTGGGTTCGTACTACATTTAATGTTTCTGACTAAATGCTTTTGAAAACTACTGGAGTAACATCAAATAATATTTGAGAAATTTGCAGCAGATGATTGCAAAGCTGCAAATGCTGAAATGTTGATAATAAGGACATGTGAGATGCATATCTTGCCACTTCCGTTTTAGCACTCACCTTTAGTTAAACTAAAAACCTGTGTTGACCAAAGACATCTGGATCTCCTCCTTGAACATCTGTACTTCAACACAGTAATTGAGTTAATGGTCTGTACTATTAAAGACGGGTAAAAATAGTTTAGAAGAAGTGAGGCAAAATCCCTCTTTGATTGTGAGAAGAAATGAGGCAGGACACCACAGAGACTCACTGCATCAGGAGTTTTGTAGATCTAATTTGAACGTGGCTATTTTTAGAGGACCTGTTCTACGTATCAACAACACTAGTGACTGCCAGCAGAGACAACCAAGACAACCATGTTCCTAGAGCCAGCACATCGTGTGTAGCTCTCAGGATTTAGCTAAAGCATGGTTTTACCAAGTAGGTGTTAAGTAATTAATTCTTTTTGTTTCCATCAAATTGAATTGCACTCCTCTTTTACTTCTCTTTCCCTTTGGGTTGCCATTTTTAAAAGTAAAACTGTGTGGAACAAAGGACTTACCAAGTAGGGCCTGAGAGGTTTCCCTGGGCAAAATTAGCCTGAGATAAATGAGAGATGTTGGAGTGAAAGCAAGTGCAAGTGTGTGGAGTGCAAGGGGAAGGGTGGCTCAAGGAGCATTAGGCTGGGCCAGTTCAGCTGGGTATGGGATCTGACTGCCCAGGGTGAGTGAGAAATTACAACTATTGGTGTCTGATAGAGCAGACTAAGAAGGTGTAGCACAAAGACACTAGTCAGAGCACCACTTGGTATGACTATTCCCTACTGGAATACCCAAAGGCAGTCCTGGAAGGTGAGTTTGTGCTTTGAAGTGTGGAGGAAAAGCCGTTCAACTACCTAAATTCTGATCAGTTAGCTTTTACCTCTGTAATTTTACAGCCTTTGGTTCTTATTACTGAATTAATGTTTTTTCTGCAAAACTCTTGTTTTTTTTGGTGTTATAGATGGTCGCCTTGTTTTCCTATTGCCTTCCTTTTATTGCTATTCTGTGGCGCTTCTAACATTTTAGGAAGCAAGACAATCCCTACTGAGAAACTTGTCTTCCTCAGTACTTAATCCTGAGAAGAGCAGAGAGCAAGACTCCTGTAGCCCCTGGCAGGGAACACACAGACACTGTTGCAATATAAATCCACATTCGTCTGTCAGAGGGGTTTCCTGGGATGGCCCAGAATAAGGGAGCTGTCACATGGCAATATTCCTTCTGCCTTTGCTAAGGACAGCCTTCTTATTGCAGTTTACTGTTAGCAAGCTGTTTGCTCACAGATCTACCCACACAGTGCTGTATGATGATATTCAGAAGCGATAATACAGCCTCATTAAAAAGCTTCCAACTAGCTGTGGTGGCTGCTGAAATGCAAGTTGAATGGCAAGTGGTGGGGGGTCAGAGAGAGCACTCTGATCTACACCAGCAGCAGAAAAATAGCCAGACAGATCACTGTGCAAACACTATCAGGGAATGTCAAAAGGGCCTTGAAGCAAATCGTGGAGGATTTGGTTGTTGAACTCAGCAAAACACCCTCCAGACCTTTTCAAGACTGCAAAATGGAAAGAAAGATCCAGATTGTATGAAATGCAGTCTCTGGCTAGGGAGAGCCACTTGGTTGGTGCTCAGCACAGCTTCTGAGCCCACTGCGGACAAGAGATCAAAGCCCTTTCCTTGAAGTGTCAGGGCTTTGCAGAAATCTGTGTGGTGGCCCTCCAAGATGGCTTGAGTGTGGTGGAGGGAGCTGGTGCCCTAGCTGGGCAGAGATTGCCAGAGGCGCAGCCTTCCCCTCAGACCTGCACCACCACATCACCTAAGTGACAGCAAACCCTGCGATTATTTTTGTCAGCTGTAATCTGGGGCAGCACTAGAAATATTTTCATCTGTTAAAATATAAAAGTGCACTCTGTGCCAAGTGGTGATGGGACTTTGAGGCCCCGGTGTTCAAGTACCCCTAAGACCCCATAGCAACTTCACTCTCAGCTGAGCCTGGAAGCCCCATGTGCACTGGGAAAGGCAGAGGTGATGGCACAGGCAGTCTTGCAGCAAGGCAAGAGGGTTTAGCCAACCAGGAAATGTTGGGTTTTTCAGCCAAAAACTGCTGTGTATGCAAAGAGAGTGCCCCCAGGCTAGTGAAATAGGCTAGAGAGGTATTGCTTCTGCTCCCCTTCACTCTTCCTCTCCTCTGCCCACAGGGCCAACAAACCACTGTGGGGTCAAAGACAAGCAAGCTATTAAGATCCAGAAATGGAGAAGAGTCTGTAGGCAGCAGGAGCAATGAAGTACTAAGTGCTGCTCAATATGATCTTCTGAGTATAAACCAGTAAGTTTTCTTCTTGATTACTGCTCAGCCTTTGCTTTCCTGGTACTGTAGGAAACCTCCACCCTCTTCTGCTCTCTGCAGCTGCTGAAACAGCTCCAGCCATGGCAACAGCCCTGTAGTGCTGGGTGCTGGCTGTGTGGAGGAAAAGCCATGGGCAAATAAATACACTCAAGTATGTGTCCAGGCTCTTGCAAAACCCACCCATTCCCTGTGAGTGAGTAGGGGACAGTGATGGTGGTGGCAAGGGAAGGCTGGTGTTTAACATGAGTTTTTGAATCAGTGCTGCTTTACAGCATGCAGCTTATCTGGTCTTGTGGCTTTGTGGGGACCAACATGATGGCAGAGCTCATCCCTGGTGCAAATATAACAGGCCTGGCGTGTTTACAGTGCAGTTCTGTTCCAATAGCTGAGATAGCATCCTCTTGCATTTCTGGAAACGTCAGAGGAGATGCTGCTACCTGCTTTGTAGCAATACTGCCAGCAGCAGCAGCTGCTTGTCCTCTGTGCTGTCCAAGGCTCCAAGATGCAGAAGATGCTGCTTTTCTTCACCTTAAGGCTCCTCCTGCAGCTGGAGTGGTGGCAGAGGGAAAGTCCTGGGCTACCTAGGGAGGAGTGGGTACCGCACTGGAGAACAGGAGAGGTGGAAAAATCCCCCTTAAATATTTTAGTTATTTGGGCACCAGATTGTCACCAAATTTGAGATTTGGAGCCAGAATGCAGTATGTGTGTGTATTTGTGTAGCTGATCAAAATAGCACATTAGAAGTGTTTGAGGTTTTTATTTGTTTGTTTTTGAATGGCTGGGAGTGCTTTCTTTAACAAAGTAACTGTGAACCTTCAGAATGGAAAGATTACTACATTATTGAGAACTCTGTTTTAGGGGTTTTCCCAGGAGTTAATGAGCAGCTGCATGTTGGAAAGACATTCCTACTGATGCAGCTTTCAGGAGGGCTCAGAAACCATTATTGAAAAAGAAATGGAAAACTTGACCCACAGAGCAAGTTCTTGATGCTTCTTGGAAATACATGATTCACATTCCAACCTCATTTTGTAGTCCTTGGACAGGACAGAAATGTAAGGGGAAAGGTAGGAAAGTGGAAAGGAAGAGAGGGAAGCCAGCAATAGGAAATAAGTGTGTCACAGGATGAGCTGAGCGGAGTTTCCATGTGGGCAGTCAGGGAAAAACATGTATTCTTGTGTCTATTAAAAGTACTCTTTTCAGTGTCATAGTTTTACTTTTGTGAATTGATGAAGAATTCCAGCTGAGTTTAAAGCACAGGCATGGATTTTGAAAAACAGAGATGGAAAACATATTTTCTTAAAACTATGTGATGATTCAGTGGGACCCAGACTCAAAATTTTTTACATCCCAGGGAAATTTGGCTCACAGTGGTGCAGAGATCAGTAACACTGCAAGTCATTGCTTGAGTCTTAGCCTTGGACCTTGCTGTGGGACCTTTGGAGTCAAAATCAGTCAGTATGAGTATATCTCAATTCATGTCTGTCTGTGTATTACTAAAGGATGAATGGGAAATGAGAAAATGATAGCATGATCATATACCTTTACTTTGCCTCCTGAAAGAGCAATGTTAATGATTTTGTGCTGTAGACTATGGCTGCTGCTCAAGAAGGTGGTGAAATTCCCTGTTTCCATTGCAAATAATAATGTTTAATGTTTGGCCAAAGTACTGATATTACCATCTTCAGGGCAATATCCTCATGCCTAGTAAAGAGCTGGTCATGCAAACAAAGCTAAATATTATGGGAGAGGCGTTAGGGAGAGTGAAGACCTCTATCTTCTTCCCCATTCCTGGAAGTGTTCAAGGCCAAGCTGACAGGACTTTGAACAACCTGGTCTAGTGGGAGGTGTCTCTGACCATGGCAGGAGGGTTGGAACTAGGTGATCTGTAAGGTCCCTTTCAACCCAAACCTTTCTATGATTCTATGATTCTTCACAGGTGTTTGTTTTTCAGAGTCTTTTAAGGGCCCGGGGCTTTCCCCAGCTCCAAATGACAAACTCGCCATCTGCAGGCCAGCAAGACCACTCGCAAGGACCGGGGAACAAAGCAGCCCCACAGGCTCAGGGACACCTTGCTTACGGTGATCTTTGGATTTCCTCTTCTTTAACGCACTAGTCAGCAAAAGGAAATTGCCCTTTGGATGTTATCCCGAAGAAGTTTAGAGTGTCTGTCTCTGGAGTTTAATTCTATCACAGTGGATTGTTGCAAAAAAAAAAAAAAAAAAAAAAAAAAAAGTAAATAAAATAGACTTGATGCTCTTCTGCGGCAGGCAGCTTCTCCCCTTGCGAGTGGTCTTCTCATGCCTGGTCTCAGCTGCAAGGAGCAAGCACGCTGCAGGGCTCCTGCGCCCTTCAGCTTCCCAGCCCAGGCCTTAGCGCCCTCCCCCTGCTGCTAGAAATCAGCACTGGTTTTGCCGTGAAACGTGGTTTTGATTGGAACATACTGTTTCTTAAGCATATATATATTTTTTTTTTTCCCATGAGGACATGTTTTATTTTTGAAATATACCAAAACACAGTGTTTCAAGAATTTCAAGCTTACTGTGTCAGGCTGGAGGAATGTTATCAAACACATTTTTCTATTTGAAATAAATTTTAAGGAGAAAAGTTACCTTATTTCGAGGGCCGTCTTTTTGTAGCGTTCACAAATCACAGATGCATCCAATTAACAGTAAAAAGTCAAAACCAGAAGAAAATGTTTCATTTTTATAGTATTATTTCCATTCAGCCCTTTAAAAAAAAACCCACAAAACAAACAACAAAACACCACAAGAGGAAATTGAGGCAACCTCAGTTTCACCCTGTTTTGAATAAAAGCTATCTCAAAGCTGCCAAAAGAAAAACGCACAGAGTCCATCTGTCCCAGCAACAGAAGGGTTTGTAAGCACCACAGAGGAACCTAAGAATCTGCAGCCCTTCCTTTGCCAACCCTGTGAACTGTGTCCTAACCAGCACCATGCAGGGTGCTAATGAGAAGCAGTAGAGCCTTGTTACTGCCATGCCTCCTGCCCATCATTCACCACACATTTGGCCCCACTGGTCCTAGCAGCCATGAGTGAGACCCAAGCTGATCTGCTGTTTGTCAGATGTTTGGTAGTGGTCTTGTCCCACCTGGACAAGGGTTACAAGGAGGGCAGCCACCAAGTGAGGAGCTGCCCAGCGAACCTGTCGAAGCTTCAGGCTCCTGTCACTGCTGGCTGACTTAACACACTCCTACAAGCTTTCCTCAGTCACAGGGCACTCCAAGAGGGATTTTAACGATCTCCATGGAGGCTGTCATGATCTAACGGCCTTCAAAAGTGAAGCTGAAGCCCCTGGGAGATGGACAATTATCTTTAAATTTGCAAACAGCTGATTTTTCATGTAAACCTGGGTTTCTACAAGGGAAAACATAAAAAGAGACTTGATTTTGCATTTCTGTTTGCCTAGAGTTGGGCACCAGTGGTGCACATTGGAGGGCAGAGGACACTTATTTTAAAAAGATATTTTAAAAAGTCAGTGAACCAATTTTTAAAGACAAAACTAAGCCCTAGTGGAAACTTGTTTGAAAGGTGCTCACCCAGCACCTGTGCCACACTTCTGTGGCATCTGGGTGAATTCTGAAAATGAGGGACTGAAGTTAATAAAAAATAAGAAATTTGATCTTCAACCAAAGTTTTCACATTGTCTGGAAACTTCAGGTGAGCTGTTAGTGCCATCGGATGGGTGGTACATCCACATACATACACATGTTGCAGACTTCCATGGCCCAAAGAACTTACATATCACATATACAAAGGCAAGCACCAAGAAGAGGGGAAAAATCATTCAATTCCCATTACACAGATGGAGAAGAAAGGCATAGAAAGCATCTGATTCTTTTGACATCAGAAAGACTTACTGTATTGGGGGAGGGAGGGGAGGAATCAAGACCTACCTGTACTTTCAGTATATTTTCTTAGGAACAGCTTGTGCTTAAGTGCTTGCTTCCATGTGGTACTTGTACAAGTCTGCTTCTTCTAATTCTTAGTGACATTCAGCTTCCTACTTGCTCCTGCCAGGAATCTCACTCCCACACACTTTACACACACCCTTTGTGCCTTTTTCAAACATGGGTTTTACGAGCTGGTGGAAGAGAAATGCCAGAGGAACATCAGAAGTCCCCAGGCAACTAATAGCATCGGTTCGAGTAGTAACAGGGGAGTTGCAGCTCAACTAATCATACAGCTAAAAAGGTGCTGCCTGTGTATGGCACTGGCCTGATAACCTGTGTGCTCATGTAGGTTCTCTCTCACTGCAGATCTGCCCACTCTCCACCACACTTCTCATGCTTAGTGGCTATCTCACCTACACACATATCCTGGAGAATTAACACTGAAAGAGCTGAAGGGGAGGTGAGGTTCAGTGATGATAGTTTTTGAAGAGGAGTCAGACTCACAGGACAACGGTTAGTGTGAATGGGCAGCCTCTGTCCTGGTTTCCCTGTGCTGCTCGTGTCCAGGCCATGGGTCATGGCTGGGCACTTGCCAGATGTTGGCCACAGCTGGCACCCAAACTCCCCACTGCCTGCAATGTATTGCCTCTGTTTTGCAGGTGGGATGTGGGGATGGATTAAGTGACAACTCAGACAGTTTGTGACTAGGAAGAATAGAACTGAACTTGGGTCCTCCAAATCATCTTCGGGTGGGGCAGGGTGAACCCTCAGCAAGATCCCTCTCCTTCCTTCACTGACATTTGCAGGAGCAGAAGAAAGGCCCATCTTGGGCAAGGGCCAGGGGTCTTCCCAGAATTTGCTCCTCACAGTCTAGCCTCAGGTTTGCCTGACTGCTCCAGCTAAGCAGCAGGCAGGGCTGGAGCACTTGCAGGTCATCCTGGACTGCTCTGTGTGTAACTGCATTTCCGTATTCAATGTTCAGTTTTGCCTGAGTTTCATGTTCTAGAGCGGGCAACATCTGGTGATCTCAACAGTAAATGCTTTTTACCTCCAAGTTTGTATATGAAGGAGTAGCTGCCCAAGGGCTTTCTGCAGCTCTAATGAACTCTACTGTGGTCACCAGGTCACTGGCTTCTCCTGCCAGCCTTTGATCATGGATAGCCAAACCTGATCCAGCCCTGCCAAGGCACCAGACTCATTTCAGGTGTGCACTTAATCTCTTCCACCACCAAGAAAAAGCAAGATAAGAAGTCATGTCAGGTCATGAAGCCCTGGCCAGCCGCTCCCACTCTATGGACAGCATGGGAGGAGCTGGCTGGTCCTGACAACCTGCTCCTTAGCCCATCACTGCTCCTATTTCAGTGGCTGGAGTCCCCTCCTTGGCACGCAGGCCACTCTTTACCTGGGTCTGAGGAGCCAGCGGGGACAGGGCAACAAGGAACAAGTTGCAGAAAAAGCAGCTTTTCTTCCTCTTTTCAAAGAGCACGATATTTGCATAATTAATGCTTCATGTTTGCTACCTATTCCTAGCTGTCCCATGAAACTCGGCGTGTGTCAGCTCTCTTGGGCATAAGGAAAACAGTTTGCATACTGATGAGGTACTTACAGGCGCTGTTTGTCTTTGTTTCTCATGCTCCTTCCTTGATAATGACAGAATTATACAAGATTGTTATTTTGTATGCTTTTATTATTATTTTCATCTTCTTGACACACAAGTAAGGCTCAGTGGTACAAATAAGTAACCCATCTAAGAAGGAAAACAGTTTTATTAAGAAATCTGTATGGTGTGACAATGGTACAGACTTCCTTGTTACATGATGGGTGTAATTTAAATGAGTTAATAAAGAAGATGTCTTTTGGGGATTTCTGTTCTTCTGTGATAAATTTCCTGGAGCCTGGAGAAAGAGCTGAGAAACATTTTGTAGGACTTTGTTTGGGTGCTTGGATCACTGCTGCCCACATTGTTCCCATTCCTTGGAAGAATGAAAGATCTCGGTAACCAGGGAGAGCGATCCAGGGCTGCTTTTGTTTTGGTAGGAAACCCAAGGAACACATGGGTTTACCTCTGATGCTGTAACTCGATTTAACGTGGTTGTTCCTTGGTAAGGATGGACTGGCTGTGCAGTGTCCAAGAGTTTTCTTTCTTTGATTCCTTCCAGAAACTTTGGGGAGCACAGCTATGGGAAGGACTTGCCTTCTTTCTAGGCTGCATCTCAACCATATAAAAACTCTCACCTCCCCACAAGGGCCAGAGTGACTGGCTTAGAAACTGCTGTGGTGCAGGCCAAAAAAGCTGTGCAGTCTGCAGAAAGTAGTTGCAATTCCTTGTGGGGAAAACAACCCGCACTGGCTGCATTCACCCACAGGGCTGCAGTGAGCTGATGGGTGTTGCACACCAATTCTTTTGTTCACAGCCTTTTTTTCTTTTTGTCGATGAAGGGGCAAGTAAGTGTCTGTGAAATTCTCCTGTATTTCAGAAATCTAGCTCAATTTTTTTAGAAGGGGCTTTGGCTGCCTAGCATGAGGCAGCTTATGAAAGTAGCTTGATTTTCAGAGAGCAAGTGCTGATCGCTTCCCCAAAAAATCCTGTTCTTTAGTAAGGTGTCCCGAGTTGGATATTTGGACTCAGAGGCCATTTTAAAAAATAGAAGCCCTAGCAGCTATTTGGTGACTTTTTGAGGATAATTAGTTCAGTGCATTATAGATTTTTATGGCTTTATTATCTTGGGAAGTTTTCCCTCCAGCAGTAAATTTCTGCTGTTGCGTGACATGCCTCATTGAAAGCCTGCTGTAAAGCTTGCTTGCCAAGTGAAAATCCCACCATCTTATGAAGTTGTTCTTGTACCTTCAGCTCAGTGAAATAGAAGCAACTGAAGGCATGTTAGAGACAAACCAAGTACCATAACGGGAGGTGTCTAGCAATTCCCAAAATGGTTTCAGGTCATAAGAGGTAAAATATTGACCTGCTGATTCTTTGGCTTTTCATTCTACAATGAGTGGTTTAGTTGGCAGGAAAGCAGATACCCAGCAAGATTCTTTTCCTGTGTTGAAAGTTCTCATCAGAGAGTGAAAAATGTTTCATTCTATAAGAAGAGATACTCATGGAAATGAAAAAGAGAAATAAAAATTGGAGAGCATGATGCATTTTGGAAACCACATAGTGAGTAGAGGAGTTAAAACTGTTTCTGCTAATAGCTGATAATAATACCTCTGTGCTTATTTCTCAGGGAACAGATTTCTGTTAGTGTTCCAGAGCAACCTCGCACCCCCAAATCCGTAAGGATTTCTCTGTTCACACAGAAAAGCTCCATTTGAATGGTGTGCAGTCCTTACCACCACAGGAATAAGAGAAGAAGCAGTCGCCTAAATTTCCCTATTATTCCCACTTCTATTTTTCATTCACCACTGCTTGCTTGCAACCTGCTTTACAAATCCAGCCATTAGGTGGAGCGTTTCTACTGTCAGCAGCACAGAGATGTCATCTGTGGCATCTCGGGGCTGGGAGGGATGCTTTACCGTGCTGAATAATCCCTTTGTGCTGAGATCTGCTGGCTGCAGATAGAAATGAAACAAGCTAAAATGGGGGAGGGGGAACGTTGCATTTTAGTATGAGGCCTTTTCTATTCTCTTTAGTGCTTTCTTCTATTACCAGCTCTGTTGACATCCAAAGAAACTACAAAGGGCAAAACCTGAGATGAATCGTACAACTTAAGGTCTTGGTCTATCCTTTCTGTCATGCTCAGTGTGTTAAAGGTTGTCCAAGACACAACTCTAGAAGATGCTTATAAGCTACTAAGTTATTTCACAATTCAGAGCTGGAAGTCTGCATTCATTAATTTCTTGTTTCATTTGAACAGTTTGGAATCAAACAGCACTACCAGGACAACTGTTTCTTCCCATTTTTGAGGTCTGGATAAAAGCAGTGATACATTTCCTAATTTTGATGTGGACAAGTTTTGCCTTGTGGTACAGCACTGGCCTGAGGTGTCCACTGGCTAAACTTTCTCAGGGCTTGGGCTCTTTTTGCTGGCAGTAGCTACACTTTATATGCCCTCTTTCAATTAAAAAACAAAGAAATCAGCAAGTGGGGACTCTTCATCACAGTTTTGTGGAGATGATGCTCACCCAGCAGGGCTTAGCAGCCCTTTCTGAGCTGGGTTGGGGTGAGGGAGCTCTCAGCCCTTCCCCTGGTCCCTCTGAGCTCTCTCAGCATCTGAAACCCCAGAAGTACAGGCATTGCATTTGCTTCATGAAACTTTTGGAGAAAACGTTGGTCTCTTCACAAAGCTCTGAGGTCTGAATTTGTCCCACTCAGCTTCAAGCACCTCAGTCGGGGGGCTGTGCTGCTGTGGCAGATGGAGGGAGAGCGAGGCACTTCCAGAGGGCAGTTGACCTAGTGTCGAGTTTTGGGACCAAAGGCAGAGGTTTGTCCTTCAGTCAGAAATACGGGAGGGTTAGTGGGGCTGCTGGAGACGACAGCCACATGTTCAAGTGTGGGAAGGGGACTGTACTACCACAATTGTGTGCAGGATTTTTTTGGGTCCATGCTTGGCTACCCAAATCACCCCAAACCAATCCTTTTGTGAATCCCATACTAATAAGCCCACCTGAGAGGTGTCCTGCCAATGTGGAATGCTAGGGGAGATTTTTACTATGGCCTAATTAGAGGGGACATAAAAAATCTGAAAGACTTTACTGATGACTGCTACTGAAAGCTTACCTGGCTTCTCTGCTTGCCCCAACCTTCTACCCCATCACTTACCACTGATCCCCCCTCAGACCTGCTTCTTCAGCTAGCACCTTTCAGGTGCCTCAGATCCAGCTTGGAGTTAGGATTCCCCTTAAAAACCTCCTTTATTCAGGCATTCAAAAACTCCTGGAAAGCTACACTTTGGAGAACCCAATGCAAAGGGCTACACCCAGGGAAGTGACATTGTCATTCATTTTGCCCAGTCCCCTGAAAAAAACTCTCATTCTGAGAGGCTAATTCCATAAGAATCTGAAATTTCAAATTATGTCACCACAGAGGGGTAACCTTGAAACACATTTTCTACCTGGACTTTATTTTTTTCTTTATTTTCACTGTGCATGGCCTGGTTTTGATTTTCTGTCTGTACCTGTAGCTAAGCCAGGGCTTTAAGGAAGCATTACTAAAACTGGCAAAAAAATTCCTGCTACGTTTAGTGAGAACTAAGGACCTAATGCCTTCAGTGACCTTGAGAGATGCTAGTCTGGAGAAATGCATTTTAGTAAAGCAGAGGGCTTTATGGGGGAAGAACTTAACTGTACCAAATTACACCCATTGTGCAAAACTGTGAAAGCCAAGAGATGTGCAGACAGAAGCATCAAACATATCTGTTTCCTGCTCAGATAAAATGAAATAGTAGCCTGGGAGGGCTCCCTCCACTTCCCCTCCTTTGACAAGGTGGGAGATGTGCTTAAAGGAGAGCAAAGGCACAGGCCCACTCCTCCCCAGGCAAAGGAGGCTGGGAAGGACTCCTGGGCACTGGGAATGAAGCTTTATTTTCTGTTGCATATTTCCCTCAGGCAAGGATATCCCCAGGGTTCCAGCCTTACCATTTGCTCATCTTCTGACACAGCTGACTTAGATCTGCGTACCCCTCCTTGAACTCATGTTCTTCCTGAGAAACCTGAGATTCCTTTTGCTTATCACCAGTGCTAAATTTCCTGCCAGCATGGTTTGGAGTGGCTTGTTTGGGGCTGTTGACTGCAAGACACACCAGTCTTCTACTGATCTTGTAGCCATTGCTACTGGAATTCATATAGGCTCTCTCTCTCCTTTCCTGGGGGATTAATTGTGTTGGCTCCTGAAAAAAACTCAGTGATTTGTTTAAGTGAGGCATTACCCTTAAGGATGCATTTAGTGCAAATCTCTGTCATGTTTTACGTGCACTTCAAGGAAGAACGGAATTGGATGGATGATTTATGTCTTACCAGCAGAGATTAAGGCATGCAGCAACCTAAAATTTAACCCCCACAAGATGACTCTGCCTGACTTGTCCTGAGCAGAGGGTTCTTGGCCTCCTAGTGCTGTATCTCTGTTGAGAAAAACAGACATTACAAGTGTAAACTGGAAGAGCTGAGGGCCTGCTGGTATGCACTAACTACCTCTCCTGGATGGTACCTGCTTAGTATCCGGCAAACAGGACAAGTTCTTTAATTTGTGACAAGGTAGTGATGTTTCCAGATGTGAATAAAGGGCAAATAAACCCCAACCCTTTAAATTTCTTTTAAAACATTAAAACAAGAATAGCTACTATGGCTTTTCCTGTGCTGGCAGAAGCCAGATAATAGAGAATTTACTATTCAAGTCTGGTGCAAATGCTTTGTGTTGTAAGCACTTTACTCAATTAGGAAATTAAATCATGGACAATAAAAGGTAAATTACAGTTTAGGTTTAGTACAAAGTGGCCTTCATGGCTGCCAGCTCATAAAAGCTCGGTGGGTGAGACACACTCCTGCGCAGAAGGACAGCCTTGTACCACCAATACATTCTATTCACCTTCTGTTTTGAGAACTGGTGTAATATACATGTGTGGTTTCCATTTTGTGAGAGTCATTTCATTTTGGCATGTTGTGAAGGAAAAGAAATCAAGGCCTAAGCCTCTTCAGCAGTCACAGGACACCATCTTCATGTCCCCTCTTCCTCCCAGCAGCATCCCTGCCCAGGCTAGCACAGTTGTCACGTGTGTGACTTGTGTGTATTGTGCTGGCAAATGGGTTGGATCTCAGCTTGCTGGCAGCCTGCTCTTGTCCTCGTTCCCTTGCTGGCAGTGGGTTGGGGCGCTCTGCCAACCTGGGATGGAGCAACAGCCAGCCCTAGCTGTACAAAGCACCGTCTTGGAGAACATCTTAAAAATTGAAGAGATGACACTGCCATGGGGAACAGGACCTCACTTGAGTAAACTTTCTTTCTGGATCTGCAGCCTTCTGAAGGTGGGTCCTTAGGATATATCTTTAGGGTTCCTCCACAGTAAGTGTTAAACTGAATGTGCGGTTACAACTCTAAGCTAAACTGGCATATTGGAGAGTGGTGCTCTACGATTTTTCTGTCTGTCACAGCTTTGATACAACACCCAAGGCAGCAACCCTGCCCTCACTTCTCCCAGACTACATTCATCATGTGCAAATGTTGTGCAGAAGCCACTTTTACTGTAAACACAAAAAATGATACCCCATTGGTAGGATTCAGTGACACTGGCTGCTTCTTACTACTGTTTCACATTATGCTGTAACACAAACACTTCGTAAGACTTTTAACATGAGCTGCAGCACCTGCCTCATGTATGTGCATCCCAGGATTTGAAGTGGGACAGATGTTCCAGGAAGAACTGAATTGCCCTGGCAAGGTGTTCAATCTCTCTGGCTTACATTGTACTCAGAAGGGGTCCTCAGGGCCTTTCACAGTGGGGCTTTTCTGAGCTCTTACACTTGTTGCGTGTCCATCTGCAGTAATTAAGAACCCCTTGAAATGCTGTGTCTTTACAACAATAATGCATACAGTGTATGGCCAAAGTGCAAATAGCTTCAGAGGAGGTTAAATCACTATTTTTCCAATATTAATATTAATGAGGCTGAACATTTGCATTAGCAGTAAATCTTCTTGTAGCATCAATGTCCCTTGAGGACTTCTCTGCAGATAAATGAAGCATTCCCCTCATTCCCTCACTACTTTTGCTAACGGTGTCACTCAGTGCAGCAATAGATCAACAGTTCCCATTAATCTGTGAAAAGGCAGAGCTTAGAACAAGTGCTTTTTGACATAATAAAAGCTTACACTGCCTACCACCATTCCTGGAAGAAGTACTAGCAGAGTTTCATTAGAATAAGTAAATACAAATAGAGTTCACCCTGAACAGTCGTCTTTGTTATGAACAAAACCCATTAATTAGCAAGGAGAGTCTGGAGCAGGGCTGAATTCACATTGATCTCAAAGCCCTTCTCATATTTAATTTATAAACTGATGATTTATTCACTGATTAGCTAATTCACTTGCAGGGATTAATTTAGTTCATGTCTTCAGACTAATGTTTAAGAAAGGAAAAAAGCCCAGCTCAGACAGATGCAGATCAATGTTCCTGTGATTAAAAAATGATAATGTAATGCCCTGGAGAGTAAAGGAAAAAAGAAAGACTTAGAGAACTTGTGGCATGATCAGTTGTAGGTTCTTGCCTAAGCTGTAGTTGTATTATTTAGCTGTGATGTTTAAATGTATCAGTTATTCTAATGATCAGTGGTTTGAAAGATGTCTCTGAGGGTCCTTCACTGTAGCTTTCTGCCATGTATTTTGGGAATGACGCTGCTTTAGAGCAGTCCTCCAGTTCTGCTTTTCTGTCACTTGTTTTGCCAGCTGCCTGCCAGCTCCTCTCCCTTTCAGCAACATCCTTCTCATGCCTCACCAAATTCTTTGATGGGAGCGTTTGGTACTTCTTAAATCTAGGCTGTTTTATCCTATTTTCCAAAGGATTTTCTTCATATTTTGATGCATCAAGAACTGGGGATGATTTGGGGGACTCCTCTGTATTAGAAGGACTGGTTGCTTTTGGAACAGTATTGCGTTTACGTTTTATGCCATCACTTGGCAATTGAGTTTGATAGTTGTCTACAGGGTCTTCCTTCCCTGAGCCATCATTGCTGTGCTTCTCTGTTTGTGCTGAAGACTGCAGCTGGTACTTCTCTCTTCTCTCAGGTCCACTCTTCTTTTCTGGACTACCAGTTCTATATGTTGCTTTTTCATCAGCTGGTGGTGTTGATTGCTTCTTTTTGGCCATGATGTTCTTCTGTTTAGGCTTCACCAGTGAATTTGAAGGTTGCAACTGGTACATCCCAGAGCTTAGATCTTTGTTTTTATCTTCTACACCTTTTGCATCAGGCTTTGTAAAACTTTCAGGAGCACTTTGTTGTTTTTCTCCTCTTGGAATATTTTTCTCAGGCTTTGCTGATTTACTCGAAGGACGTGACTGATGGTTCCCAGAACAGTGGTGTTTATCATCCTCTTTTACAGACTTTGTTTCAGATGACCTGATGTCCTCCTCTGCTGGTGTCTTTTGTTTCCTCTCTCCTGAAGGGTTTCTTTCTTGAGGCTTAAGCACTTTGTTTAAAGAATGTGACTGGGGCTTCTCAGAGGTATGTTTAGTCTTTTTTATGTCTGACTTAGTTTCAGGCTTTACAAAGTCACCTGAACACATCTGCTTCTGTGTCTTTAGAGGGGAAGATTTCTTGTCTTGCTTCACCAATGGGTTCGGTGATGGTATTTGATTTTTAGGATCACACAAAGTATTCCCCCCTCCTTCACAACTCTTTTTATGCTGCACTGGATCTTTTTTCAAATTAGGAAGGGTATTCCCCTCATCAGAAGTCTTATTGTCCCGCCTTGTTATGTTTTTTGTTGGCGTTGAATAATTTTTGAAGTTTGACTTGATGTTTCTTTCCTCTGTGCTGCTATTTGAATGTTTCATTGGTTCATTTGATGAGGACAGGTGGTGTTCCCTACTATTGCAGCAGATGTTTTCATCTACTGACAGATCATGTTCTTGTTTCACAAAATCTCTTGAAGGGGTTAGACACTTCAAACTCAGCTCAGTATTTTTCACTCCCTGAATGTTGGTATCATGCTCTGATGAAGGTAGCTGGGATGTTTGAGGTCCATGAGCATTCTTCTCATTTGAAGAGTTATCATGATCCATCATATCACTCGGTGTGGATACTTTTTCCTCCTCAGATTTATGCAAGACATTTCTCTCTTCTCTCTCCTCTGTCTTCATCTTACCATTCTCATGTTTCATATCATCATCTGGTGACAGGAGCTTATCCTTTTTATGTTTGGAGACTTTATTACTACCTTTTCCATGCTTCTTTTGGTCTGATACCAATTCAGTTGATGGCAGAAATGGGTTCTCTTCCAGCATATAACTTCCTTGCTTCATGGTATCACCCAAAGTTGGTGTTTGGTTCTTCTCCAAGGGTAATAGGGGCTTTCTTGCTAGCATGGTTTTATTTTCTTGTTTGCCTGGCTTCTTGGATGAAAGTGAAAGACAATTCTCAAAGTTCTGACCTGTATTTGTCTCTTCAGCTGTAGAGTTTTCTTTTTCTGTTGCATCATTTGGGGACAGAACTTGGTTCTTGAAATCCCATTCGGTTTTCTTCTCCACTATAGTATCGTTCCCAGAGTTTATCAACTCTTCTGAAGAGGGTAGTGGGTGATTCTCACAGACGTGGCTGGCATGCTCTTCTTCCACACCACCAGCTCCCTGTCTCACCAGATCAATAGGTGGAAGAGCCGGGGGATTTCCAAGAGTGTAATGGATTCTCTGTCCTGCAATGCCACTTAATGGTGTTGGTAAAGGGTTAGATGAGGGTGACTGCCATGACTCAGAGTCAGGCCAGGACATCTCACCTGCAGTGCCCTCTTCACGCTTAATGAAAGATTTGGATTGATTGTGACAGGTCTCCAGGTCAGTCAAGGTACTCCTGCCCAGGGCTTGATTGTTTGCAGGGTTCAAATTTTCATTTGATGAATATAATTTGTCCTTCCCCAAATCTTCTGTGATGTAGAAGCTGTGCTTCATAAGGTCACCTGGCAAAGGATTTTGTGTCTTTTCCAAAGGAGAAGAGATGTTCTCTTCTTCTGCAGCACCTGGCTTCTGCCCCTGTCTCTCATTTGAGGAGAGTGTGTGTTTGCTCTGATTTATATCTGGATTTGGTATGTCAGCATTGGAATTACCAAAGTTAGTCTGTAGGCTGGGCATTTGAGGAGGCTCTGGCTGCTTGGTTTTGGATTCATTTTGCATCCAGCTGTTGGGTGTTTTATTCTCCTCTTCCTTTTTAGTTGGGACATCAGTATAATTTTTGCTAGAAGTAGAGGATATTTTGTCTTCGCTATGATGTTTTGCTCCTTCTTTGGCTTCCTCAGAAAATCTGCCTTTTAACCCTGGTGTCTCTTTTTGGACTATGGGTGGCCATTTGCCAGAAGCTGGTGGTAGGAGAGTTATCTGTCTATCCTCCATTGGAGGCTCAATTTCACAAGATGCTTGAACTCCTGGAGAGTGAAATGTCAGAATGCTTTCCAATGCGTTCAGCTCTGGAGAACATTTTTGGCCTGTAAAGAAAGGATCCTTTTCTGGCTGTATGAACTCTGTATCAGCTTCCTCTGAACCGTGCACGTACATAGTTATTTCTGGAATTTCACCTGTGTTAGTATCCTGAGGACTTTGCTCATGGGATCCATCAGCTGTGCTAGAGTAAGGTGAGTTAGAAGGTGGACTGTCATCCTTAACATGTTGCACAGCATTGTTAGTCCGTAATAGTGCAGATGTATCAGGCCCAGCCAGCATGCTATTCCTGTCACAGTCTAGACTATGTTCAGACAAGGGAGGAAGGCAGTCTGCAAGAGCCTGGTTTTTACAGGTAGTAGAAGAGGTATCTAGATTAGGGTTAAAGTCGGGTCCTTGCTTTGTGGAATCTATTTTAGCCTCAGCACTATCCTCTGCATCAAACATGGCCTTGGGTTCCACCAGTAACTCTTCTTTGTCCATCTTGTCCTGTGCTGCATTTGCTGGTGTTGTGTTCTCCCCAAGCTCTCTGTTGGACCCCCTCTTTTCCTTCAGTGGTGTGTCCTGACCAAAAGGCTGTTTTGCGGTGTTATTTTTCGACCAGCTCCAAGGATGGTTAATTTTGGTAGCGATGCTGAGTCTGGGCACTGGGACTGTGGAGCACACCAAGTACTGGGACTCTGGGCTGTTTATCCCTGTTGCTGTCATTGCTGCCGTGCGCAGCACTCTGACCTCTGGCTTATGAATAATTTTTCTGCTCTGGAACTTTTTAGTCTTTTTCTCACCTTTACGCAGGAGCGATGCTTTCACCTCTGTGGCTGAGCAGAGAGCACTTTGTTCAAACTGCTCCTTCAGTTTGGACAGGACCAAACTCCTGTTGACTATTTTTGGCAAACCACTGTTTGGCCCTTTCTTTTTCCAGCTGGGAGACTTCTCCTTGGCTTCTTTTTCTTCAGCAGCTAAAAATTTCTTCAGAATGTTCTTCACTGTGTTTTTCCCAGTCATGTTGCTCCACCTGGCCCTCTCTCTGGGCCCTGTGTTGGTATCCTCCTCCCCTGCTTTTCCATCTCCTTTCCTGTCTCTACTTCTGTCCAGCTTGTTACCAGCCCTGCTCATCCACAGCTTCTCTTTAATGACCAGTTTGCCAACTTCTCTTCTTTTCTTGGTGTATGGCTCACGATTGTTGTTTAGAAACCTGGCCCGCAAGAGCTGAAATCTGGTTGGATGCTGGCCCCTGTTTTTATCTGGACATGGCTCGTTATAACTCACCTTGTTTTCTTTACCTTCTGCCCATTTTGTCCTCTTGCTGCTGAGCTGTGGATCGCCGGCTGTGAGCTCGGTGACGTACAGCAGCAGGCTGCTGAGAACCGCAAAGGCCCCTTGCTCTGTTGCCATCCTATTGAGCTTCTTCTTCAGCACCAAGGGGTCTACCAGCATCTTATCATCTCCGCAAAAGCGTGTGCTTTTGGTGCTGCGCAAGAGAAAACACGAATGTTCTTTTCATGTCACCAACATTGCTGTTACCTCCTTATTTTGCTTTCATGGCATGCTGCTGTGCATGAAATGGGAAAAAAATACTTTTAATTTAGAACTTCTCTAGGGAGTTGTTGTTAGTGGCCTGTTAAAAAGCATGAAAAGTGCTTTACAAGCTTTGTGAGGCATGGCATGGCAGGAGAGTGCAGAGTTTCACATGGTCCCACATGGCACTGTTGGCTTTCTTCTGTGTCTTGTGGTCAGTGAAAGCACTTAGGGAAGCAAGCAATGCCAGCCAGGATGACCCCATCTCCTCTATGCCACTCCTCATTCATTTAGTATTACCATGTTCCAGTGTAAGGACAACCTCGAAGGTGTTTTCCTCTCCTGCTAGGTAAAGTGTAGGCAAAGATAAAGGTGATGAGAATGCAGTTAGCAGGAAAACAGAGTTCTGCCTCTGGGTTATAAAAACAGACTCAAACCATTAAAGCAAGGCTGAGGAGCACAAACATGTCACTGACAGTTTTTGCTATTTGTACAGGTTAGAAGTCAGTAGTTACCTCTCCAGAATTAAAAAAAATCTCAGATGATTTGCATGAGTTGCTTTTTGATAGCAGTCAAATCCCACAGCAGGACTACTCTCTTAGATCTGCTTTGTCAAATACATCATCACCACAACAACCCTGGCGATGTCCCTTGACTACAAACCCCTTTAATCTGGAACAAGAAGGCTGGTATGTTGGACTTACACTTGAGTTTGAAGAATTAGGCCCTTGGACAGCTGAGGATTTAGGCAATGCTTTAACTGGTGTGGATCAGTTACTAAATAAAATACTGAACTCAGCACAAAAGCTGCAACGTGAAGTCAATAACAATAGATGGGGCTTGGAGGGGAAAAAACCCAAGAGGTGTCAGCTTTCTGACACCACCAAAAGCTGTAAGGTTACTTCACTGTGCAGTCAAATAGCTTCATGCACAGAATGCAGCCTGCATACCAGGAGGGGATTAATTTTTATGAGCAGAGTGGAACAAAAAATTCTTAAAATTAAGCCCACATGTAGAAAATGAAGGAAGGCTGCAAAGAGGCTCATCCTTTAGGGAATGTCAGCCTCAAAAGCTTGGAGAAGGCCCAGCTGTGCCCCAGCAGCTGGTACTCCACAGACTCTGAAAGAAACTGGACCTGGGCTCCCACTGTGATGTTATGGAGGCTGTTTGCAAAGTCGGGGGGGTTAGTCCTTGTCCAGTCGAGTAGTGACATTTGGATTCTACTTGGCTGCATTTCAAGTGCACATATTGAAAATTACACCCCTTAGCAGTGGGATGAAGTTGCCATCTTGAATGGAAGAAAGTCTATTTATACTGCCTTTGTAGATATTTTTAAAGGCCAATAAAAGAAAAAAGTGTGACAACTGGCCCATGTCTAGTGTGACAAGCAATACTTTATAGGTTTTGATTTGGAATAACCATATTTCAGCACAGCACAGGTGCACGCTCCCACGTGGTAACATCTACCTTTCCCTTTTCTGAATTGACCACAGCCTAGGTAGCAAGGCTCCTGTGTTACACCAAGAACCCCTTTCATCACAACTACAGGAATTTTCAGAATAAAGAATTAAACCAGAGTTCAGGGTATGATTTAGGCTAAAAATATCCTGGTTCACTCCTCCTCCTATAGCCAGCCTGCTGATATTTTGACTGAGACCTTGCCATAGAGAATACCACCCCTCTTCTACCTACAAAGTGCCTGCTGTATTCAGAAACACACATAGGGCCAACAACCAGCATGATTTAGGGTTGCCTCTGTTCTCTAAGAACAGCAGTAGAACCAGATGCTCTTCTTACATCTCCCTTCCAGACTACTTAGGATACAATAAATAGCCAGAGTAAAATATGGACTAGTCCTGCTTTTAGTATGCTCAGCACAGCCAAACTACTATTGATTGTGAAGGGAAGATTAGACCTTCTTTACTAGGAGTATTCAAGGTAATTAATCACTTATGAGCTATAAAATCCAAACAGCTTAATTAAAATATTTTACTAGTGAGCTCTGTTGAGAGTTTTGCTTTTATTCTTTTGGTAAAATATGTTAGAGTGCTCTTACAGGATACCTTCTGAAATGTAGCATTTGTGGGAATACTGCATTGTCCTAAGTACCAAGACATGTTGCATGGGTTGAGTGCTGATCCATATTCACCAATAAGCAGCAGCAGATGAGCAAACAGCTATGGCACCTTTTTAGGGCATCTGCAGTTCTTCCAAGATGACTGCACCTGCAAACCAGCATCATGACTCTGCAAATCTGAAATGCGTTCTGTGCAAGGGCTGTGGTACGATGACACGGAATTCTGAGCCCACCACAGAAAATGTGGGTAGTGGTGAGACTGCGTTTTCCCAGTGTTTGGAAAATACCATGCTTCTGCCTAGGGAAGGAGGGCAAAGGTGGAGGGTTTATGAGGTTTGGGAGCACGATGACCATTTTCAACAGGCCAAGACATCATCCCTAGTGTTTCTTCACTATCTTTGCCCAAGTTGCGTCCTGCTGTTCTTAACCTACATGACTTACCAATGAAATATAATCTCCTCTATATCAACTACAGATAGCTGACTCTAGTCCCACTTATGACCAGGAGGAAATGGTCAGGTACCTCCCATGTACAAGGGGACTCCACACCAGCACAAGTCACTTCCTAGTGGTGTGAGTTACTCCAGATGGCAAGGCAGATACTTGGGCTCCTCCCTGATGCTGTGAAATGGCCTAGGGCAGGCTTCAGCCTCCTCCCACAAAGATGCTGGTTTTCACTGTTTTTTATGTACTTGATGCTGTCTCAGTGTGCTGCTGGTTTTTGCTGTGTGGTTTTCAGTGTCTGGAGGACAGACCACCTGGACCTGCAGAGGAGGCAAGGCCACTTTCAAAAATTTCCTGTCTTCTGGGCTCCCAAATAATTAAGATGTGTAAGACAGTCAACTTAGTTATTTATTTATAGCTTCTTTGGTGACACTTATCATGGCAGCATCAGAGTGGCAACAGCCTGATATGCTAATGGGCAGCAGTGCAACCCTATCCCTCTGGTTGGCCTGTCTCTTGGAAACCTCTGCAGCCAACATTCTGTGTCATGGAGTGAAGGAGACCCGACATGCTGCAGCAGAGGGAGCGGAGCCCTAGGTCTCCCTCAGCCCTGCCCTCACCCTCCTGCTCCATCCCACTCCTGCCTTTCCACTCTCTCGGGGCTCCAGAGGCTGCTGGGTAGTGAGGGCTTGTGGCATCCCATGGTGTTTACTAAAAGCATACGGTTGCAGGAGTTTCTGGTTTACTGTCTCTGGTGTGAAGAAGAGAAGGCCCTGTTACTTGACCCTGAATTATATGTTTAACATCTGACCGCCATTTTGCACGTCCTGGCAGCCCAAAGGCCTAGTCCAGGGAGAGTACTCAGGAAAGGTCATGAGGAGGCAGCACTATGGAAACTTCATCAAAACACAGGAAAAAAAAAAAATGGAAATCACATCCTAACCTGCGGAAGCTGCCAGAAATTGATGGATGGCTCTAAGTCGTTGTTGGTTAGCTGTAGGGAAGTGGTGAGGAGCTGGAGTGCTCGAGGTGCCGCAGCCCACAGGCCTCCTCGTCTCCGGGCATCCCGTCGCTACCCGGCTTTGTGTGCTACTCAGTTCAATGTGCTGCCATAGCCAAGGAAAGCAACTGGGAGCAGCTCTGCCTGCTCGGACTGATGCACCAGACTTTGTAGTGTTTTCAGTGAGATGACGGCCAGTACACTGCTCTCCTCAACAACTGCAGAAGCGATGCTTTATAGGTTCAGTCTTTGGGAATGGTCCTTTTAACTTATTATCTTATTTTTCTCTGAAGCAAATTTGGTCCTCCCCAGCTTGGATAGAAGGTAAAGTGGGAACAATTAATAGTGCTCTTCATGTCTTTTTTGATCTTTTTTTTTCTAAAGGAAGAGGAAAAGCCAAAGTACTATAGAAAATCCTACCTTATGGAGGATATGTTCTTCTCTCTTCTCTATTGCTGAATTTATTACAGGTATGCTAGAGGCACACTAAACTAGAAGGAATGTTTTTAGAAAATCTTGGTACTCTCTTAAATCAAAAGCTAACGACACAAATGCTCCTTTTGGTTTAACACATCTCCAAAGCTAACAAGAAAGCACCTTGCGAAGCTGCAAAGAGAGAACATGCTAAAACAGTGTTTGAAGTAGCTCATAGTTCAGAAAACCTTTTCATATGCATATTTTCGTGCAGGCTGCTATTCATAACGACAGGGATCACCTGCTCCTCTTTCTGCCACATAGCACCCCAGTGATGATTCCAGCAATTGCTTACACAGAAAAAGGAGTAGGAAAATACTTATGTCTTTTTAGCTGTCTTTTAAAAATGCAGTTCAGCAGCTGGAGGAAGACAGGAGAAACCAACACCACATAGGCAGTCACTCATTGTAGAGATTAGAAAGTACTACATAGACCTCAGTTTCTGAATTTCTGAGGTAAAACATAAAGTTAAACACCAGGAACAAATTCTGCACTCACTTCTTCTGTGTCATTTCATTGAGGATTCCAGATTTGTGCAGGTACATCAGAACTACTTCACCGAGGTCTACTGTTTATTTTGTCTGCTGTATGCAACTTTTAACTGAATCATAGTTTGATGGTTTTCTTGGAAAATGAGAATAAAAATAAATAAAAAAGAAAAGAGGAAAAGGGAAAAGACAAAGAAAAAAAAGAAAAAGAAAAAGACAAAGAAAAAAGCAAAGAGAAAAAGGAGAAGGCAAAGAGAAAGAACAAAAAAAAAGGCAAAGAAAACATAAGGAGAAAAAGAGAAGAGACAGAGAAAGAAAGAGAAAGAAGGAAAAGGAAAGGAAAAGGAAAAGGAAAAGGAAAAGGAAAAGGAAAAGGAAAAGGAAAAGGAAAAGGAAAAGGAAAAGGAAAAGGAAAAGGAAAAGGAAAAAGAAGTTGTAGAAGTGAGACAAGGTGAGGTGAAGAGAGACAAGGCAAGGCAAGGAAAGCAGGAAAAGGGAAAAAGGGAAAAAAAAACTAAAAGGAAAAGAAGAAAAAAAAAAAAAGGTAAAGCAGTTGTGTTTTCTTTCTGGGATTTTTGTGGTGCTCAGACTTGTGAAATGTATCACAGCCTGACTGCTGACCTATTACAACTGCTTGAAAACCTCAGCCAAAAATTCTGATACTGATACAGCAATGTACAATCTGCTCAATATAAAAATAAAGAATGATGCTTACAAAATAGTGTAAGATTAATTTATTTACAAACATTGAAGCCAGTTAGAGTTAAAAATCCCCTTTTGTTCTGAAGACTGATAGAAGTGTAATTCAGAAATATTAGGCACACTGATGCTTTGCTATTCCTTGGGGGTATTTTTAGTGTTGGCTTTTCCTTTTCTGAAAGCTTCTAATGTAACAATACCTTGCACCACCGTGCTGATGCAGGGATCAGTGGTTCATTAAAAACTAATCCATGAGACATTAGGTTTACATGTGTCACAGACACATTAGATTTGAGAACAAGGAGGAACAGCAGTGGTGAAAGGATTGTCAAATATACAGAGAACATCCCCATAAGTGGTTACTGCCATTAGTTTTGCAGGAAAGCATTAGTTCTGAAAATTAATTTTGTATGTGTAATTACTGGTCTCAGCTTTTTAGGAAGTGGTATTATAGCAAGTTAGACTGAAGTAGTTCAAAAGACATTTTTAAAATCTTCTTTCCATTTGAGATTATCTCACTATATACTCAAAAATCTCACTCTTTATGCTCAAAAAATCCCTACATCTGTAAAAAAACCCACAAAGATCATAAATATCTAATCAGTCTTGAATAATTCAGCTATCGTTGCTTGCACACAATCTACATACAGGCTTTCAGACTAACTCCCAGCTATTTTCTTCGCTATGGACATCTGTCAGTTATCTACAGGGTTCGAGATAGTCTTTATAGAAAAATGGCAGAAACTGCTTTACTTTTCCTCCATGGATAGTCGGTACAGATTCTCTCCCAAGTACTCGAGCCTCTCCCTCTGTTCCAGGTCCTGGTACAAGCCTTTGGGAACCTTGCTTAGGCCGTAAACCAAGCCGTACAGGCAGCCAGCGATAGACCCCGTAGCCGCACTTTCTCCTGCAGGTTTAAGCACAGTTGCAGTCGCCTCTTAGAGTCACCTTCCCATACACAACCAAAACCCGTGCTGTTCACAGGAGCAAATATTACACCACTGTGGCGGAGGCATGTTGGGTCAGTCACTTGCACCAGCCTGTGTCTTGCATCTGGCCATGTCAGGTGAGGATGCTAAGAGAAGGGAGCAATGCCAAGGCAAGCACATGGCAATGCCTCTGCAGCATGCAGTCCTGGGCTGGGAGCTTATTTGGTTTTGGGAAAATCCACTCCAACACAAAAGCCCTTAAAAGCAGCTAGTTATTGCTAGGAAAAAAGGAGAGAAGAGTAGTAGCAGGCATCCCTGCTACACAGCAACATCCTGTATCAGAGTGTGTACCTTCCTTCCTAACACCACAGCACGGCATTGCACGTGCTTTAAAACATCTAGCCACAGTGAGTAGCTCTGTAGCAAGGGGCTGTGAGCAATCTTGGTTTCACTATGTGCAGTTAAAAGCTTAGACATTCGGAAGAAATTCTTTACTGTGAGGGTGGTGAGACACTGGCACGGGCTGCCCAGGGAAGCTGTGGCTGTCCACTCCCTGGGAGTGTTCAAGGCCAGGTTGGACAGGACTTTGAGCAACCTGGTCCAGTGAGAGGGGTCTCTGCACATGACAGATGATTTTTTAAGATCTCTTCCAACCCGAACCACTGTGTGATTCTATGATTCTGTGATTTTGGTGGGGGAAGGTGCCAGCGCTTTACTAAGTCATACTGGATTTATCTGTCATGAACCTCTCAAAATTTTGAGACTTAGACGGAGCAACATTTGAAAAGCACCATGAACAGCTTGCATGGCAGCTGCTGCTGCAAGAGGGGGGTTTAGGGGGTAAAACCAGGAGTGCAGAGAGAACAGGTGGCATGGCAGGACAATAGTGGCAACTGGTGGCCAGGAGGTCTCTCTCCCACCTCCAAGTGGGGGGGCAGGAGCCATGGGGGACCCTCACCTCCGTGGAACATGGAGCGGTTGCAGAGCTCTGTCCAGTCCCCGCCGCAGCCCAGCAGGGCGTCGTAGGCAATCATGGGGGCGTCGTGGCCTCGTCTTCCCCCCCCGGCCTTCGGAGCTCCATCTTCTATATGTCTGAGGGAGAGACAGCAGTGTCAGAGCAGGGCACTGGAAACGGGAAGATGGGGCACACAGCTGCGCCGGGGTGGCTTCTCCCTGGCTAGGTGAAAGTAGCCCATCCTTCTGGGAAAGGGAGGCAGGCAGCTGCGTTGCCTGCACAGCTGCCTTCAGGGTGGGATGAGCCACCACAGCAGCAGCTATCACATCCTAGGGAATGCCCTAGAGGTAGGTATGAGCCTGCACCCCAGTTTAGTGCTCCAAGATCTTGGCAGGCCAAGAGCTTGGATTGATTTAAGCAAGCCAAGAATGACAAAAAGGAGAATTCTATGTCGACACCCCAAGAAATTCCTTATTATGTTAAAAATTAGGGTTGTTAAGGCCTTACTTTTTCAATCCTCTTCCTGCCTCTTGGAAATATTCTCAGCTCCCCTTGTCACACATTTGCAATTGTTTCAGTCAGCCAAGTTTTAGTAGGGGGAATGGAGGTGTGTGAAAAACTTCCAATTCAGTAATTTCCTTAGAGGTACAATTTCAGACTATGTTGATTCAAGCCCCCTTCTCTGACTTTTTCTTGCCAAGCTTTTTCTCTCCTCTTCTACAAGCATTTGTTTAACAAGAGGGAAAATAATTTGCAAATGTAATGGATATTTCTTCTGCAGGAGAAGAAAGAAGAAAAAAGACACCCAAAAGCCACAGCAAGGTTTGCAAAGGAAAACCAGATTTTCTCTAGAGGAGGTACCTATAGAACTCACTTTTTCCCTCCCAAAATCCCGAAATGGACTCAATGCTGATAAATTTATACTAAAAATTGCCTTCCTTTAAAGGAAATGGGAAGCTTTCCTGAAGTTTAAGTTGCATTATAGTAAGTTGAATTGTTGCTCCTTGGTTGGCTCTTGTCTTCTGCAACAGGTCTGAAGTGTTTGCATTTTTGTCTATTCACACTCACCTCAGCCATTACATACTTTCTTGTGGCTTATCTGAGTATACATCAAACCAGGTAGAGCTGGACTACAGCTTCACTCTGCTGCTTTTTTTTAAAGTTTATTTTATTTTTTTACCAACTAGAGGGAGTATTGATGTCTTCCTGCTGCCCTCAGACACATGGAAACTTTCCAGCCTTATTGCTGCAGTTTGGATGCTGGTGGAGCAATTCTGACACACGTGTAATACTACCACAGGCAAGAGGACTAAGCGTGAAGATGCTATTCTGGGTGCGCAGGCAGGCGGCTCAAGTGTCGCTCCATTTAGCCCTTAAGATGGCTGATGCTTTGCACATGTCTGATGTTATCTTGCTTTGCTGAAACAACTTTACACTAGGGATAGGTGCCCTCGGGACCCAGCCTGGGGGGACTTGCCTACACCAAGGCAGCATTTCTTGAACATTTCAGAAATGCAACCTCCTTTCAACTCTGGTGCCTTTGTGCAGCCCTGTGATGTGGCATCAGCCCTGCTTCCCCAAGGAAGGTGGGCCAGCAGGGACTGGCAGCACTGAGTTCTGGGTCTGGGGTGGCAACACTCACTCCTTCCTGCTGAAGGGCTGAGCTGCTGCCAAGCCCTGGAGGTAATTCACCTGTCCCCTCCTTGCTGTAAACCCCTGTGGTCAGTAATTACAGCTGCCTGTGACTTCCTCACCCTCCATGAGCTGACCTGCTGATGGCTAGCACACCCTTTCCATCCATATTTTTTCCCTTTCTGGGTCCTTTCATAGTGCTTGTTTTAAGCAACTCCATCTTAAGGTGATGAGATCCTCATAGTATAATTGGCCTAGATGACTTTTGCTTGGGTCCTCTCTTGTTTTGTCACACTTAGTGTCCAGCACAAGAGAGCAGTTTCTGCCTATTTGCTGTGTATCTAACAAGTTCCAAATGCACATAACTGAAAAACTATTTATCTTACTTTTCCCTATTTATACTGTGTCCAGTTCTGGGGTGCCCAACATAAGAAGGACATGAACTTGTTAGAACAAGTCCAGAGGAGGCCATGAAGATGACCAGAGCACTGGAGCACCCCTCCTATGAAGACAGGGTGAGAGAGTTGGGGTTGTTCAGCCTTGGGAAGAGAAGGCTCTGGGGAGACCTCATAGCTGCCTTCCAGTACCTGAAGGGGCTACACAGGAAAGCCGGGGAGGAATTTTTTACAAGGGCTTGTAGCAAAGGGGCAAGGGGTAATGGCTTTAAATTGGAAGAGGGCAGATTTAGGTTAGATATTAGGAAGACATTCTTCACTGTGAGGGCAACGAGACACTGGAACAGGTTGCCCAGGGAATTGTGGATGCCTCCTCCATGGGAGTATTCAAGGCTAGGTTGGATGGGGCTTTGAGCAACCTGGTCTAGTGGGAGGTGTCCCTGCCCATAGCAGGTGGGTTGGAACTAGACAATCTTTAAGGTTCCTTCCAACCCAAACCATTCTATGATTCAAAAAGGGATAATTTGTCTTTTATTCCCACATTTCTAGTTATCTCCCAGTTGAAGCTTTATACCTGCTTATGCAGAATGTGCTCTTTGCTGGTCAGCATTTCGAGGTGTAGGGGTTTTTTTAGAGAGGGAAATTTCCTTTGCAACATACTCAGATCAATGCAAGCCATATTTAAGGGCTTCACTTTCATTTCTTCTGCAGCTGGTATGTTCCTGCATAAAGGTGTGTGTGGTCAAGCAGGAACACTCATACAGTCACCTGTTGGTGAGACTGATGCCAGACATTGGTCCTTATTAGTTGCCTGTAGAAAGGCAATCAGCTATGCATGCAGACCTGAGTAGCCAGTTAGTTTGGAGGGAGTGTAGAGGAAAGTACTCCTAAGAAATGTCAGGCAGAATCATTACTGTCTCCTCATTTATTCTTTCCATGGCTGTAAGCACACTTGACTTCTAAGCAAATTAAGTTTTTCAACTTCTGTCAGTGATCTCTGGCTGATGGTGGAGTCGGAGGGTCAAGCAACATTTTCCTTTCTTGTGCATGAAAATGAATAGCTCAATAGGCCAAACTAGTTGGGTTTGGGCAATGGAGGCAAAGGTTGTTTCCAGTAGAACTAGAAGGAACAAAAAGCCAGTAGCAAATCCATGGCACTGAATTAATAAAATTAAACTGAAAGGGGATATATTCTTTATGTTTAGAGTGAGCAATTTCTTACTATCCACAGTCAATCTATCTTCCATTGGCACCTTCCACTGTGTAGAGGAGCACCTAAAAATACAGTAAGGGACTTCTCAGAATAGAACTGTGCTTTAATAGTCTGGAAAAAAAGGATTGATTTATGTGAAAAGGTGACAAGAACCACGTAGTTGTTGCTTAGCTGCTAAGTGGGGAGGCTTTGGGAGATGCCAGCACCTATCAGAAAGCTGTAAACACCAGGGAAGAAGACACATTGTTTCTCTTGAATTAAGAAGTCATGAGGTAAAGGAAAGATCATGTACACTATAAAATAGAATCTCATGGGATGTGGTGAAACACCATCTCTCCAGACACTTAAAACTAGCCTGGGCACAGCTTGCGTTGGTGGGGATGTGCTTAGGACGGCTGTCTTCTGCTCAAGGGACCATAATCAAGTCCGCCTACTCATACCCAGTGGGATTTCTGTGGGACTTGGGCCACAGCTCCATTAGGCTTTAATAAGAGCCCCCGGACTTTTCCACCCTCAAATAGCCGTGGCTTATGTTTTGTACCTGCTCTGGGTGTTAACATATCTGACCACTAAGTCTGCCACTCTGCACTGTTTCCTCTTGTTGCACCTTGACCAGTGGCAACTGCTTTTTTATACTAACACATACCTGAGACAAGGATGGAAGTTGAGGGTTTTTTTCTTTCTTGAACTTTTAGAAAAAAAATTGAAGACTTTCCAACTGTTCTGGCACTGGAAATGGTTGAAAAATACTGTGTGTCTGTTTGAAAATACCCCTCTCTCTGTTTGAGACTTCCCAAGTGCTTTCTCAAGATGTAGTTACCTTTTCTCTTTCCTCTGCATCATAGTTGTCTGGAAACACAGGTTTATTCTGATTTTCCTCATTGATTTCTCTCTCCTCCAAATAAAACTGCCACTTGGCTTCGAAGTAAAACCAGTGCTCTTGATATTCTGAATGCAAAAGAAATTAATGATGTAGTGTTTAATCTTGGCAAGAGTTTCAGTTCTACTTAAATACCTTTTAAAGAAAATGATGGTATTGACTGCCATGAAAAACTTGGTATTTTGCAGTAACGCATATTGAACGGGCAAATGTACTAACTATGCATTTTAGTATGAAGTGGGACATCTAACTGGAAGCAGAAGATGTGAAAGAAAGAGAATAGTTTCAGAATTTTGTGCTATTTTTATGGTAAAATAAAATTACATTAGGATACATCAAGATAAGCTTTTTAGAGAACTTACTGGGGAACACACCAAGGAAACGATGAGCCAACAAAAAGAAAGAAAAAAACAAATTGTATACCATTTTTTATATTCCTTCACTCTGATTAAAAATTATCTAAAAATCTTCCATGTCCTAAATGCAAATTGCCTTCTACCTCAGCTACCAGTTTTTATTTACATAATTTCTCCAGTATTTCTGTTCTGTTCTCGCAGTATTTGTGTGATCTCTCAGACAATGGCAGATAGGAAACCAACGTTTTCATTTACTTGTATAACATGTATCAAATGTAGTGAAAAGAGATAACACATAAATCTGCCATCTTTGCCCATACAAATAAACATTTTTAATAACCACGGGTCATTCTCTTTTTTCTGTCAGTTTAGGAGTAACATCTCTAATAATGTTTAACTTTGCACGTGTAAATAATCTTATTAAATTTGGTTTATTTTGAAGCAAATGGTCTGGTTCAACCTTTTTATAAAGGCTTAAAGAGGCACATAATTCACACCAACCTGTTAAACACATATATATGCACAAATCTGCAGAATTAAGGTCTGAGTGAAACCCTGCCTAGGAAGCTGATGGGCTGAGGAATTAGAAATCAGTGAGATGGGCAAGACCTCTAAGCATGCCAAGGCAAACTAGCTATTCAGTATGGGACTGTTCGTGTACAGTTTAAAATAAAACTAGGCATTGCTGCTTTTTCCCAGTCTCCATCCTGCTCAGTTGCTTCATCATGTGCTCCAGGTGGCTGAGGAGCACGCACACAACCAAACCCTTCCTCTGAAGGACGTAATCTGATTTTGCTTCTTTTCCTATAATGCCATACAGGTGACCCTGTTTGGCAATTAAGATATTTAGAGCAGTTCAGCTCCATGTGAAAACATCCAAGCTGCCTTGTAGGACCTGATACTTTCACCAGGTTGCCAGTTCCCCAGCACCAGAGAGGGATGAGCCTTCAACCATGTGGCTCTGTACGCCTGGGAATGTCCAGCTGCCCTTTTCCTGAGTCCATGCCCCAGATTTGCCTGATTACAAGGAAGTCATTCACTAGACCCCTAAAAAAAGAGAGGTGTTTAGAAAATCAGAGCGAAAGTGCACTCACAGCAATCAGGTCAAGGAGAATATCTCAGGGAAAAAACTGACACACGAAGAAAGTATTGTTGGTTGAAGTGAACTACTGACACCTGCTCCAGCAGCTGGTTACAAGGCTGCTTTTTAAAATGCAGGTGACCTGACAGATTTCTTTCTTTGTGGTTTGGTTTTGTTTGTTGTTTTTTTTTTTTTTCCTATTTCCCCCATGACTATAAAACAAGAATGCCTCAAAAATGAATGTTTTCTATCTAGCACCTCAACAAGTAAGGACGTGTGATTACTCCCATGCACAGTCTTGGAAGCAAAGATTTGATTTTGATTGCATGGACAGCCTGTAGCATGGTTGGAAGTCCCACAGCACCAGCTCTAGTGAGGCTCTGCCCCAGCTCTTGAGCCCAGCCTGAGCCCACAGTCACATATAGGTCAATGGGACCAGCTGGCAGGCAATCACAACTGAATACCAGAGAGGGGTGCTGAGTCAAGCCCTGTGCCACAGAACACTGTGTTTGTTATCCACAGGGGATAATGTAGCTAAAAAAGAGTTTTCTAAAACTGGAGGACTCTGGCAGAATCTCACTGCAGTGCATCTCACCAGCCAAGGAGCTTAACTTTAACGCGGGAGACTTTTCCAGCAACCAAAATAGGACAAAGCTCAACAATACAGGCACTAGCTGGAGAGCGAGCCTCAGGAGTCCAACATGCATACCTCCACGCCGAGGGGTCCTGCTGGGGTGGAGTGACAGGGACCTGCTGCAAAGCCACTCAGGGAGGAGCTTGCTCACATTAATCCTGCACCTGCTCCTCATAGGTCTCAGCTAAAAAAATCCTGGTGTGCAATGAGGCGCAGATGAAAACGAGGGGGTTTTTCAGAAAGGATCCCTGGTGCTCCTTTCAGATTTTAAAGCAGCAGCTTTCCTTCCTGGTAAATCTTCATTTCTGAGTGCTCTTGAGTGAAGATTTCTATTGAATTCAGTCTCTTTTAACAGCTGTCCCTTGAGATTAACAGCAAAACCTTCCCTTAATGTCTTAATGTACTGATACTTGTCTGTCCATGGCAGGTCTCACCATTACAAATGCATCACTCCCTGGTAGGAGGGGACTGAAATACCCTTGCCCTGAAGATCACATACATCAGTAAAGTTGCAATATCAAGTTCAGTAGTTGCGTTATGCTCGTTGTTTTAAAACAAGGATACAACAAGTTGTGTCTTAAATATTTAGTTGGAAAAGCAACAAGTAAAATCTGGATTTGTGGTCAAAAGCTAACTCTTGGTCAGGAGACATCTGCAGGTGAACTTTTCATGGAAAAATGAGGAATGTCAGAGGGTTTTCTTATGGAAAATATTGGACTGTGCTAAATGGTGGGAGGAAACTGATTAATTCATATTTCAGCAGTCAGTGTGCCTAATAACCACTAAATATAATTTCCTCCCTCCCTCCTGCCCAGCAATCTTTGAAGACTTCCTAAAAATAAAACTCTGCACTAGGACATTATAATTGCTATTTCCCCTTGTATTTTTGCCACCGATATAACAGGCAGCTAACACATGGCAGAAGAAGATGGTACCACCTGTGGTGAGCTTACAATCTGAGCAGAGAAAGCAGGAGGACAGCCAGAGGAGACGGGAAAGGGGGGAAAGCAGCAAAAGTGGAGACACTGGGGAGTGACGTTTCTTCAGTGTCTTTCTGGTGAAGCATAATTTTAAGAAAATTACTCTCTTGATTCAGACATTTTACCTGCCATGTGGCGAATGGTCTTCTTGCAGTAGTCTTCAGCCATTGGCACAACCTTCATCATCTCTCTTCCCCACTGCACGAGGGGTTTCCCTTGTATTGCATACGCCACAAAGAGTGCTGTGCATAGGGACCCTAGAAAGCCTGAAATTCATAGATAACAATGATTACCAACACGTGGTCTACTCTCTTACTACCCTTGTCATGTGCCTTGTAAAATCATTAGTCAAAAGCCTCATGGCTGTTGGGTAGACTAATTAATGCACATAGCCTATCTCTGCCTGTTTGCAGGCTGACTCGTGGCACGTTGAGATTCTTGGCTCATGTGTGGTGCCTGCTGGTTTACAACTTATTTTACATAGAAGGGAGCTTCCTCTGTTCTCAGAGGTGTAACATGACAGAAATTGAGGTAGGGGTCAAAAATAAACATAATCCACTGATGTGGCACTGAAAATCTTCTAACTGAAGTCACATGAAATAACTGTGTTGCGCAAAGTGATTCGATTACAAATGGTATCACCTTGCCTAGAGAGTCATTCAGCTCAAGGACTGTGGTTGTTAGATCTAACACTATTTCTGGCGCGTTTTATTCTAAGGAGTCACGTCCATGTCTTACTTGGACAATTGCTGCATGTGTCCCTTTAGAGGAAAGCAGCAATTGTCCAAACAAGGTGTGTCATCTGCCTGCCCAAGTCAGGCAATTCTTTGGCTGTGAATATACTGAAGATGAACTTCCGTTACTGGGCACTCAGCACTTTCATGTGTGAGAAACAGAGGGGCTTGTTTCTCATATTTGCTTGTACTCTTGGCATTCTGTCAAAGGCAAGAAAACCGACCCAGTGCAACATGCAAAAGAAGGTTCAGAAAACAACACAGCCATTTAAATAAGCCCCAGATGAGCAAAGTATTGATGAGCATGCTTCTTCTGGTGCATGAGTCCAAAAGCATTCACTCATGCACAGAGGTGAGCATGAACTTCATGTGTTTTGCTGAAGGTAAAACCAAATTATTTTAGGAGGTTACAAATACAGATGAGAGAATTGCTCGTTCTCTCTGCCATTAGACCTGCAATACTGGATCAGGGCAAAGGCACATCTAACCCAGGATCCAAGAGATGCTTTCAGAGAGCATAAAAATACAAGTAGAGCCAGCTCAAGGGGTGTCACTTAGATAAACAGCATCTGATCCAACTGCTGTAAAGTTCCTTGAGTGTCTCATTCAGTGTGAGGGTGCCAGCAGAGGGTTTGGGGGGTGAAGCAAAGGGCTAACAGGAGGCAGCAGGACAAGTCATTGTAGAGGCTGGCAGAAGCTGGGATGTGCCCAGCAGTTTTTAGGGGGGCTGGCAGCCTCTTTCTGCCTTCTCCCCAGGCAACCCCTTCCCCCTGCTACTATTGCCCTGCTCCAGGTGGCCCTTACATGTCCTCCTGTCCCTCACCAGGGAAGAAAGCAAACCTCAGCCAAGCTTTCTGGCACTGGAAATAATGCCAGTACAGAGTGTAATTGGTGTGGCTTATCCACTCCCCAGAGCTTTTGGACTAGCTTAGGGGTAATTTTAATTACACAGCTTGATTGCTTTTAAAAGTGACAGCCCTTCTCGTCTGCTTCCCTGATCCCTTTTGAACCCAGGCGTATCTGTAGACTTTGCAGCTGCCCATAGAAGCGAGGTCTGCAGCTTTACTATTCAAGACACAGGGAAGTATTTCCTTTGTCTGTTTGTTTCAGACCTGACTGATGTGTCAGTTGGGTTTTCCCCCTCTTTGAATTATGAGAATTACAACTGACATTTCCCTGGAACCTTTCAAGATGGGTATGAGGTCCCTTCCACCCCTCTCCTCCTCACCTCCCTGCCATGTCACTTGATTCTTTTTCCAGCTGAAAACTCCTTCTGGATGTAATTTCTCCTTTTATGGAAGATGTCTAATGACTTATATGCTCCTTGCTGCCATTTTCTGGCTCTAGTAATTCCTTTCTGAGGTGGGAGACCCAGATCTGCAAGCTGTCTTGCAGCTGCTAATGCACCAGGGATTAACGATATTTTCTGCTTCACTTTGAATGCTTCTCCTCTAATTTTATGCCATCCTGATGGCTTTTCTGATCTTCAGAGCACTGAGTGTGTCAAACATGTCACCACTCATTACAGGTCCATTGCTGTTTAAAGCAGACAGAATGAATGCACACTTAGGTAGCATAAAATTATCCAGAATGACAGACCTGAATATTCAAAACAATATTAAATCTACTTATTTATGTTTTGTTCAGAGAAATTTTGAGATTCTGTCCTAAAATATGTGGAGGTAGATTTTTTGATTTTCTGCCTTTACCTACAGTGATTGGATATGACAAAACCTGTCAAGAGTAAAATATTTTTATTCTATGAACCATAAACTTAGATGGTAACAGTGACTCATCTGGATGTACGTTAATCCTAAAATTTGACCAGGGCAATTGACATGAATATGCTCTGGACAAGACAGGTTGTGTTTAGTTACTGGGATTTTAGGGGGGAAAAATCCCAGCCTGGGGTTGCTGTCTACATAATACACAAGAAAAAATATAAGCCTATATGAGTAATAGATACATGTATACACTACCCAAGCAAAATTCAAACCAAGGCCTTGGAGGCTGCGAAGAAGAAGCAGTTTAAGCAAGTGAATTCATGGGAGCTGCTTTAGACCCTGCAGAAGCAAAAAGCAGCCTTAGGGAATTCAGTGCTCCAATTTGTCAGTGGACATTACCTGTAGGATGGTTGTGAGTCATTCGTCCACACTCGATGCTCACTTCAATAAGTGACTCCAGCCTTTCTGGCTTCCAGTACCGCATCCCTAAACACATGGCTTTTGTGGATGCTCCAAATCCAGAACCTATAGTAGAAAGATAATGTCAAGCACTTAAAAGGAGACTGGTGATACACAAAAATATTGATAAAATATGAAACGAGGACATTTTATTAATTCATCTCATGTGTGGGATACTCCTCAGAGAATGTGAAATTAGCATGCAAAGTGAGTTACAAGTTTGGAAAGTTTCTTGTGAGGAATTTTGCTTCCACACAGTCATTCTGCTTTCATAGTCCAGTATTCTCAAGTGCTACGAAGAGCTTAGCAGTTTCAGAAAGCAGTGTGCTCTCTTGTTCACAGCACTTGTCTGATTCAGACTCTCATGCCATCTTTACTCATTCTTGGCTGACACTGCTGTTTTGCTTGCTCCAGATGCCAGCACTAGAAACAGAAGTTTGAGAAACAGATATGCTTTTATTGTGCCCTTATTTTGATAGTCCTCATGCTGAAAGCATGCAATTAAAACACTTTATAGGAGTATCACACTTGATCTTGCAGTTTTACTGCATGTTTCATCCTTGAGAGCTCCAGAGGTAGTTCACAGAATAGTTTCTATTACATACTAAAATAATGTGTCCAAAAAGAAACTACAGGCTTTGGAGCCAAATCCTCCAAAGTTAGGCAATGTCAGAACTGAGGTTTCCCGTGTGACCTGAAGTCAGTGCGTGTGTGTGCACACTCTGAATGGTACAGCCTGCACTTACTGAACTTGGGAATTTCTGCCTCGTGCAGCTTATTTATGGAATAGCTAATTTTGTATTTCTTTTAATCCTCAGCTTTGAGTGCATGATCCCAGGTGTTCAACTTTTAAACACTTCACTGAATGGAGAGTTAAATTTACTAATGAGTTTCTCTGCAGTACTTATCACAGTAATATCAGGATCCCACAGAAGTTTTAATGAGCTTATCTTCACAAGGCACCAGCGAGGTGATTATCTCCCTTCTGCAGCTGGTGAGTCAATGCCTGAAAAAGCATTAACTCATTGCAGGCACCCACCCTGAGATGGATACTGTTCGATTTTTAAAGTACTTGGCATTTTTTAGCACTGTCTTTGCTCAATCACACTTCCCAGTGACCTTGGGTATAGTGGAAAGTAATCAACACTTGGTCACTGGAAGATAAGGGGCATATTTATGCCACCTAATTTTAGCAACTGTGCAACCTGCACGAGGAGCACAGCCTCCCTGTCTTTTCCAGACAGGCAGCATGGAGAAAGGCCATACCTCCATTAGCCAGTCTGATGGCATAGTAGGAGCAACTCATAGGCCAGAATGAATTGAAGCAGCAGATGCCAAGGAGCCAGGTTCAGGGCTTTTAGTCAGCTACCTTCAGAGGAGCCCTCAGCTGCTCCCCTGGGCTGTGGCTACAGAGCACCAGGGGCTCTCCTGGAGCACTGCTTGCAGTTCAGTGTCATCCCAACTGGGATGACTCCTCAGAGTCCAATATGCAAATTTTGCAGCAATAACCCTTCCAGTGGGTTTAACCACCAAGGGCAGTTTAAAAAAGGCCAAACATCTGATAAATGTGACATGAAAGGTTTTGCAAAATACCATTTTATTCCATGCAAGCTCAGAGCTTGCTTCATCCTTGCTAACCTTCTTGATGCCAGTGAAAGAGACCCTCTCCAGGACACCTTTGACCACTGTTCCTGATGAAAAGTTTGGATGCTTGTCCTGCAAATTCTGTGTTTGCTCCTGTACCTCACATACGCTGCCCCTGTAGTGCCTAGTTATTAAGGAGCTAGGAGCAGATAAAACTGTCTATGTATCCCACAAATCATATAGAAACTACAAGGAAGAGTCAGGAAAGAAATCCAGTCTTCCAGAGCACCAGTCAACTTGACTGGGAAAACATATCTTCTCCTGTTTGCAAGACCAAGCTCTTCATTAAACCATTTCCTGACACAGAGCAGCAGATGAGAGTCTTCTTCACCAGGCAATCATGGTTCCTCCAAAGGACATAATCCATGCTGGTTATCCAAGAGGGAAAGGTGTTGTGCAACACAGATCTGCTAATTACAGAACATCTCTTATTATATCCAAAGTGAAGGATTCACTACAGTAATTGGACTGCTGTTCTGAAGGTGCTTGTCTTTGCAACTTCCTTGCACTCCTCCAGTCTAGGAATTGGTATTAAAACTTTCTGCAGAATTAGACAAGCAAACTCGGTAACAAAAAAAATTCCTTCATGTGGAGTAACATTAAGGCTGGGCAGGGCTTCAGGTGATTAGCAGCTGAGAGCTCCCATGTCTCAGTACCTACTGTTTGAATCAATGAAGGGAGATTCAATCAATCAAACAGCGAGATTAGTCCAAGCCAAAGGTGAGACACGTGTAAGAACATAAGGAGTGCCCTCCACGATCAGACCAAAGGCCGGCCCACCTTGTCCTGTCTGACAGTGGCCAATGGAGAGCATAATTCAGAAAAGTAAAATAAAAGTACGATGAAACTACCCTTTTGTACTAACTAAGCTCCTGACAATTTGTCTCCCTGATCCAGGAAGCAGATGACTATTTGTCTTTCTGCTTAATAAGCCTTGAAGGATTTCCCTTGTGTGAATTTACCCAGCTTTTTTTTTTAACATTAATTATAGCATCTGCAAATTGACATTGGAGAACAGTTGTGCAGCTGAATTAGGTGTTGTGTGAAGAAGTCTTTCCTCTCACTTGCTTTGAACTCATGACCTGTAAGTTTCATTTAAAGTTCCTAGTTCCTGTGCTGAAGACAGTGAGTGTTCTCTGTCCCTACTCATGTCCTCCAAGCTATCTGACTTTACAGCTCTCTATCATACTGTCTCAGACATCACAGCCTATGGAAGCAGTTTTTTGCTAATCCAACCATCCTTCCTCATTTCCTTTCTAGTTCTCTTAAATCCTTTGTGGGGGGAGGGAAGGATCAGATTATATGCTATAATCAAGAAACAGCAGCTATGGATTTGAGCACTGGTGAAAACATGTTCTGTGTTCTGTTCTCTGTTCCTTTCCCAGAAATTTCTAATAATCTATTTGCTTTCTGGCTCTTACTGAGCACTGAAGTGACTTTTCACCCCCCCCAGCTAGGACTTTGGTTCTCCTACTGTGCCACGCAGTTATTCATCATTGTGAGCATCCTCCACAACCCTGCACCATAATATCTTTGACTTTGCTGACCTCCTTCTCTACAGATAAGACAGTCTGAAATCTCCTGCTCTTCATTTACTGCCTTTTAACCAGTTGTTTATCCTCAGGAGAACCTTTCTGTCATCCTGTAGAAACTTAGTACCTCGTCACTTAGTGCCTTTGCTGAGGGACTTTGCTGGGAGGCTTTTGGAAATCCTATCAAAGCATCTTCTCAGTGTCTCCTTTTGTCTCCTGTTTTTCTTGGCTACTTCATGAGCTTTCTAATAGAATTCTGAGGTATGACTTCTTGTCACAAAAGCTGTGCTGACACTTTCTTATAACACTATTTTCATTAACAGATGACTTTATTCTCTTTTAGTATGCTCAGTGTGCTTTTCTTTGTCCTACATCTGTAGAATAATAAAGGTCAGCTTAATGGCTGCTAAGCCCTGAAGAGGCGGTGTCTTTTGTGACTCCAGACTGTTCCTCATGAGAATTTAGAGCCTGGCTCCTTTATGTCATGTCCTTCTGCAGCTTCATTTTTGCTCCCCAACTTTCTGCACTTAACTCATACTTTTTCCTCATGGTCTTCTAGCAATGCCACTAGCAGAAAGGCACTGTTCTCAAGTGCTACTAGGGATCCCAGCAGCTGCTCCAGGAGCTGCATATAAAGACCTGCGTGGATGCTGCAGCCTCAGGCTGAAATACCTGTGGTACAGGTAGAATCAAGCTGCCATTTGACAAGCCTTTCACAGTGGCTTTGAAGGCACATCTCTGGCTCAAGGGATACCACCTTTCTCAGGTTTTCGTTCCAACCCTCAAACATCAGCAATTCTGTCTGGAACAATTTGAATTCTTAACAATGGAACAAAATGTTTTTCCCATGTCTCAGAAACAGCAGACTCACTTACATCAAAACAAATCACCTGCATCAAAACAAATGCCAACAGACGAACGAAGGCAAACACTCCACAGTGGAATTTGCAGCATCCAGCTCATCAACATCATAAACTGGAACCAAACTTTTAAAATGGAAGGTGTTAGGCAACCTTGGGCAGGTCTTCTGCTGGTCACAGGAGTCTCACCAGCCTTTAACACAATCCAGCTAACATGAACACGTGTTGCAATGAGTGTGGCAATGATCAGCAGGTGGCAAAGAGATGCACAGGGCAGTGTGAATTAAGAACTCAGTGTGCAGTCTGTACCCACATTAATTTGAACAGAAGAGCTTCATATAAGCAGTGCAAAATTATCTAGGCTATGATTTCACTGGTCCATAAAGGCTGGCATGTAAATTCTTGCTAGAAGTGAGATAAACTAGAATGACCACAGGAAAACAGGGGTTTGGTTCCAGGCCATCCAAGATACTATCCAACTGCTAGGTATTCAACACCCATTAAATGTTTTTGCATCAAGACAATTTTGTGAAAATTCAATTAAAAAGTTAATTATGTCCATAGCAGTGTCAGGCCCTGTGGCATACTGAACACCTGCACTTCAGGTCACTGGTTCTTTTGCTCTCAAGGTGAAAAAACAAAAAGGTCCTTGAGATGTTCAGGATTACTTTTGTCAGATGAGATGGAGAAGGTGGCTTTAGCTACCAGGTCCCAAGGCAGGAGTTAATTTTAGATCATTCTAGCCTGAAGTATCCCAAGAGCAAATAGATCATAATGAGCTGAGGAAGGAAGAATGATAAAAGAAGAGATGTTGCTCCAACACAGCAATGGGCTGTGCTTCACTGCTGGAGGTGTTGAGAGCTGCTCAGGGCCAGCAGCAGTTCCTGCTGTTACTTTGACTAAATTTTACTCATGGTCAATCAGAAAACATAAGACAAGCATCAAAGGGGCACTTTCTCAGATCTGCATGGCTAGTAGCAAGGTGGGCAGAATAAACAGGGAAGGGAACCTTTTCCTTCCTGGCAGCTGTTGTGAGGAGCAGGGTCCAAGTGAGGGCTGCTTTTTGTGTCAGAGAAAACTGACTGCAGAGAGCCAGAAATAGGCAGGGCATTGTGCCACCAGGTCTCTGCCATGATGTTGCATCAGTACACAATGCTGTTGAGCGGTGCCGATACGCACTGCAGGGGTAAAGACTCACAAAGACACAGTGCAATGTCAGTGAGAGCTTCCAGCTTCTTGTGGCTGTCTAGATCTACCTTCTCTGATGATGTGTTGTCTCTGGAGGCTTTTGAGATTAATTGCACTGTATAGGTGTATGAGTGTCTGTGTGGGAAGGAAGGGAGGCAGGGAGGGAGGCAGGCAGGAAGAGAGGCAGGAAGGAAGGGAGGCAGGCAGGCAGGCAGGCAGGCAGGAAGGCAGGAAGGAAGGCAGGCAGGCAGGAAGGCAGGAAGGCAGGCAGGAAGGCAGGCAGGAAGGAAGGCAGGAAGGCAGGAAGGCAGGAAGGAAGGCAGGAAGGAAGGCAGGAAGGCAGGAAGGCAGGAAGGCAGGAAGGCAGGAAGGCAGGAAGGCAGGAAGGCAGGAAGGAAGGAAGGAAGGAAGGAAGGAAGGAAGGAAGGAAGGAAGGAAGGAATTAGGGATTATCACCAAAAGACAACCATAGTTGTTAGCAGGGCGTCAACCTGAAGAAAACCTCTGCTTTACCTCCGGTGAATGCTTTGGTGCTTAGAGCTTTACAGGCTTGGCTTCTTGTTTCTTATTTGCCCTCACTGAAAAGATCCACGACTACAAACATTTAAATGAAAAATGGCAGAAAATATTTCTTAAAATAACCATTAAACTCAAGGACAAAAATCTGGACCCAGAGGCACAAAGCCAAGAACAAAGTCTCTTTAAATAGATGTTAAAAAGGGAAGGGTTCATTTATGAGAGGACATAGTGCCCTATGGAAGGAATTCCTGGCAGATGTCTTGCCATCCTCAGGCAAACATGGAAATGTTTCAGGGGTAGTAGCCCTTGATATTGGGGGGAAAAAGGAAGCAATTTCCACACAGCCACAAACGCCAAAAGCATGCATTATCCAAGCCAGGATCTGTAAATGGGAAGTGGCAGCGTACCCTTTTCATTGAACGGTGTGTGCCAAGCAAGAAGATAGTTGTCTGGTTTTAATTCCCTGCAGCCTTCAATGGTGGCAGGGTCTGGCCTCCTTCCAGGGAGCTTGTCAATAGCATCCACGTAGCGTTTTACCATCTCTCGGTACAGGTCTTCTAAACACCAGTAATCTGCTCAGAGAGAGGAAGAGAAGGTTGGTAAGTGAAGGCAAAAGACCAAGAGAGCACTGGAAACAAGCAAACAAGCTCCCTATGCTTTTAAAAAATGTTCCTCTTTCTACTTCCAATACACCAAATTGTGCTTCTAGTGCCTCCATTAACATGTTTTTAAGCACCATAAGAGCAGGCTGGAGGGAGAACAGCCTCTCTTCACTATTCTAATGTTTTCCTGCTTTTCTTCCCACTTTTAATTGCTTTAATGGGAAAGATGAAGGCATTCTGTTCCTCAACAGTAGCTGCTCAGGAGCTGTATTTAGGCTCTGTGATGTGAGGTATTTGCAGAGGTGTCTCACAGTGAGTGTGTTGCTGCTGTGGGGACTGGTGTGCGCATGAAGCCAGATGTGCCTGGCTCAGTCCAGCCCTTTGCCATCATTTGCAGATGTGAATCCAATTTAAAAATGAAAGATTGTTATTTTTAAATTACCACTGAATTGATTTAAAGATGTATGAATTATTAAACAACACAAAAGCAAATTAATGACTTTTTTTTTAATCTGTATTTTGTATTTATTTTGTCTCAAATCTGTAGGTCTTATTTGCAGAAATCCCTGTATCTTATGTCAATACAGTAACCAGAACAGGAAATTTGATAAAAATTATCATAAAGATCAGTAAGAGTAGTAAATTCCCTATAGACTGCAGTATCTCCAGCAGATAAATTTCTTTCTGCAATGAATTCTCTAGCAATATCTGTTTATTGATTATTTTTACCCAGGCCTACAGTGTTGCCTAAGGAGCAACCTGCCCCCTGTTAAACAAACACTGTTTTCTTCAGTAGAGCTGCTTCTCTAAGCTGCTGCTGTGTGTTGTTGAGCTTGAAGAGCCCTGCCCTTGGCTCTTGCCAAGGGAAAGCTTCCACTGGCATCTATTACAGTTGTGTAATCAGTGGGAACTGAGGAGGCTGTCAGGATTTGCCCGTTCATATCTTTTCTATGTATTTAGAGAAACCCCATTTAATATTTGTTTTGATGTGCAGATTGAATAATACATCAGGGGAAGTTCTAAAAATATCTTCATTTTGTCAAAGATAGTGATTTCTTGAAATTCACAGAAGAGTTTTAATTTAAGAAAAATTTTGGAGCCCTGTAAGCCAGAGCCAATCCAAAGTATCAGTTATGTGGACAGGCAAATAAAGAAGATGCACCTTAAAACCGAGATTCCCATCCTTTCACATAAAAAGATAGCCTATCCCTTATGCTGGCCATCTCACATACAATCCTAAAGGAACAAGACATTTTCAAGCTGCCGACTCTCCAGATTTTAGAATCAGGTGTCAGTTTATCTGGATGGGAGCCAGGAGCAGGATTTACTGCCTGGCAGCTTCTGAAAAGCCTTTTCCCCAGAGCCAGAGTCCCTGTGGTCCAGCAGCTCGAGGCAGCCTGAACCCCCCATGGTTTCCACTCCCCAAACCAGGCTGCTATCTCAGCAGGACAGGTTCAGTAGGATAGGTTCATTCTTTAGGAATTAACCTTTTTTTTTTTTTTTTTTTAAACCTATGTTTGAGTCAGAGGGGAAAAGACTTTCCTTGCTGCATGGGTAGTTACCCTGCTTTTGGTGATGCTTCTTTTGTGCCTCTCTAATGGGACAGATTCCTACTGGAAGCAGACTTTTCATTTATTCTTTGTAGGATCGTGTGCTTGGCCGCTGCTGCAGCCTCAGGCTGGGAGCTCCCTTGGGGGCAGTGTCCCAGCAATGGAACTTCATTGTGGGCCTAATCCCTAGACATGTCCATCACAGCCTGCAAGCATTCCACATGTACCTGGAGGTAGGCACCCAGGGGATGCTGCCTGTGGCATGGAGATGTGCAAGGAGTGGGGCAGTGAGGGACAGGAATATTTGTATTTCTTATCCCCCTCTTTTATCTTTTTTTTTTTTTTTCAGCTGGTAATGTTCCAGACATGCAATATGTTATTTACAGTCTCAGCCCCGCTGTAGCAAGGACTGCACGAGGAGGGCAGGTCCCCAGAGTTGGTGGCACCTTCAGCTTCATGGACTCACATCTCCTTCCTTTAGCTTCACCATGTTGACTTGAGTGATTTTGCATGTGGGCCAGGCCATGAGCAAGCCCAGTGGCTTTTTTGTGTTCCCCTTGCCAGGAGGAGACACTGCTATGGGCAGGAGCCATTCTGTTTCCCTTGTGGGAAGCAGAGAGAAAGGCTCGCTTTCACCCATTCAACAACATTACTATGAAATGAACATTTCTTACTAAAATTCCCCACTTGCCACAGCTTATTGCTTTCTCAGCAGCCCATAAAAACATATTTTTAAAAAGCTCGTCTGATCAGGCCAGAGAAATTAGAGTGTAGGATAAACACAGCTGATGGGAATTATAGCTAAGCATTTTTCTTTAGAGCCACAGTGCTCCTGCTCTGTTTAAGAAATAAGCTTTATTATTTTATTGCTAGTCTAACTGGCTTGATTACCCAGAAGTTACAGTTTTAGAGAGTTCAATAAGCAAGAAACATACGATACATATTTAATCATAAACTATATTCAGAAATATGTTAGTCATCTTTTTTCTTGATAGGCTGACATCTTACCCTTATCTTTAGTGTATTAGCTACCCCTTAAACCATTGGTTAGCTAATAGCCAAGTATGAAGTGTCCAACACACTCTTCAACTGAGCTCTATGTACTAAATTTAGCATGCATTGGAAGCAGGCAGATAAAGTGGTGAAACAGAAGAGCAAGGGAAATCTCATTGACGTGAAGGATACTTAGCTACATTGTGTGTGCTACTGTTGGTTAGCCAGTGTTATGCATTTCAAGAAAAATCAGGGATATTTTTACAGAGTTTAGAAAAATGGATTCGTTCTGAAGAGGCAAAGTATTTCTGAATGGTCATTGCCTTCTGGTGCACTTCTGATGACCATCTTAACAGACTCAGAAGGCTCTATTTCAATGGGTAGGGTGTTGATATAAATATCATCATCTTACAAAAGACTGTTCTTACCTTAAGAAAAAACAAATGTTCTCTCTCAAATGATTTTAGAAGACATATATTAATAACTTCCACTATTCTGATAGACTTTATTATAAACATAATATGTTAGAATATTTTTTGTACTAAAGACAGAGTTCTCCTTATTAAATAACAGTTCAATTTCTGGACTTGTAGGCACAACCCTTTGCCTGAGGGGCAGCAAAGAGGAGACAGATCTAGCAATTGTAGCCTGAAAGGGGTATCAAGGTGACTCTTCTCCAGCCTGGAGCTCTGGACACAAACGTGTTAAAAATACACTTTGAAGAGCTCTTATCTTTTATGGAAGAATTTCCAGTGGCTATATTATTCCCTGACGTATTCCAGCATACACGTAATCTGCTTAGCAATAATGCTGGACATGCAGGACCTCAGTCTTTAAGCTTTAACCAGCTGCATACACCTAGTGAAAATATAGGGAGGGTCCCTCCACACTCAAGAAATCAAACCTCCCCAGTTTGTATGATGGTCACCAGATTATGCTCATGGAGAAGAGGAGCGAATACACATAATCATTCACGTAAGCAGCATTTCTGACAAGCTTTCTTATGGCCTCCCCAGCACTCAGGCTTATTTTAAGAAATGCAGCAGCTCAACAGTTTTGTTCCTTTCCAGACTGCCTTGGCTAGTCCCTCGTACCTACCTGTGATGACAGCCTCTGCTGTAGCCATGTGCATGAGCGTGTTGTCACTTACTGGCCACTTGTCGGGGGAGAGCACCAGGTTCTCAAGCCCTCCAATTTCCTTCAGTTCCTGCTGGATTTTTGCACCTAAGGCATTGTTTTCTCGGGAGAAATTGCGATAACCGAGAGCATCCCCAACCCCAGCCAGCACAAGGGCAGCCTTAAATTTATCCATCTCCAAGACACTTCCTTCTTTCCTTTTGCCCAAGACAGCCGCCGAATCTTGATCTTCCTTTGTTCCTTTGCCTTCAGCTCAGCTCCCTGGACACTTTATATCAGCCATTGTGTCACACCGAGAGCGCTCTCTATAAGGCAAGGACTTCCTTTTCTGGCTGTGCAGATGCCATCTCTTGTCCGGGACCCGACAGAGAGGAAATATTTCATAACCCAGGGATTTTGCAAGGGCTTTGTTTAATGAAACCCCAAGAGTTGACCTGCAAAGTGAAGTGCAAAAGCCTCGTTTCTGGAACTCAGTGTAAAGGAAGCCAGGAAATCCTTAGCCCTACCCAGCATAAGTAACTCTACACCCAGAGAAACAGATGTCTCCACAGGGGTGTTTATTTATTTAATAACTTGTAAATTAATATATTTTCCTGCCCTTTTCTGATATGCTGGAGTCAGCCTGCTTTTCAGACACCAGTCAGAAGGAAAGCCTATGATAAAAGGAGTTTCCAAGCTCTGTGAACACTACAATGATGGGTTAAGCAGTAAGAAATGTAGTCCAATGCAGTCAACCTCTCCCATTTCTAACTATGCCCTATGGCAATATTTTGTCAAAATCTTTCTTGCTCTGTTCTACCTATTACAAGAATGTTGTGCTAATTCACTGCACCCCTGGAAAAACACTGAGCAATATACCAACTTCTATTCCACTTCTATTTCTCCCTGGCAATGATTGACTTTTTCCTAAGGCTGAGCTCAGGTGCAGCCCACATTTGGACTCTGGAAGGAAACTATTTCAAAAGATGCATTTAAATAGCATCTGTGAGCCTAGAAAGTTCACATATGAAGAAATCTCACTTTGTAAAAACTGAGCTTTATTAATACCATCCTTTCAAACCTGATACTTGTGCAATTATGTCCTTTATTCTGTTATTGCAGGTTTTTCTGTGCTTCTGCCATGCAATGCAAAAAGGGGATCTGATCTTGCAGCCTTTTCAATGTGTTTTGCCTACAAACATGTCCCTGTGCTGGCTCAATATCTTCCATCAAGGGGTCTGCTGAGACTAAGATCGGGGTTCCTAAAGACTCACAAATTACTACTGAACACAAAGCTATGATTGGCTTGACTGTAATTTTGATAAAGGTTACCTGGGGAAAAAGCTTTATTCTTCTTTGGTCTTTTTCAGAAATCAATACTGATTGCTATTCAGATGGAATGAGCTAGCAGTGTAAAGGATGCATCCTCCTATCACCCAGAACAATAAGCAGTTAATCACAGACTGAATTATTGACAGGTGTAGAAATGTCACCGTACTTCACAAGAAACCTTAACGGAGCTTCAGAACACAGATAAGCATCATCCCTAGTCTACATTACCAGAAATAAGATGCCAAAATGGTGAAAGCAGCCTCTGTTAGTACACTCTTGTTTTAAAGATTAGGATTTGGGTAACAGAAGTGTTGAGTGTTAGAACACTGCAAGTGTGCCTTCATTGCTAGGAATGAGCAACTCTGAACTGAAAATGCAAAAAAAAAGGGCATTTGCAGCTTAGGGGCAGTGGTCAGTATGTAGGACCAGGGGAGATGCAGGGCCAAGTGTTCTACAGTGGGGCTTGTGGACACCTTGGTCTAGAGACAGCTCACCATGAGCAGTGAGGATGCCAACCCCTCTGCCGTGCGTGGCTATGGGAACAGGCATCACCTCCTGCAACCGGGACATTTAGGCAACACAGAAGTGATCTTAGAGTCACCCCTGCACTGCCAGAGTTCCCTCAGGTTCTGCACACCTGAAAGTGAACACGCAGAATGAAAAACTAAGGCCAAGGAACTTACCAAAAACACACCAGGCAGAAACACTGATTTTGATGTCTCTGTTACAGCTCCATGCACCCTTCTGTGGCACTCAGCTTTTCTCTATCCCTGCAGAGCACTACAATTTGGAAGGACGTGGGAAGTTGAACTTGAAAACCAAGGACGGGCAAAATCACCGTCTGAGGTTCCACAGAGAGCTAGTAAGAGCCTTGTCAGATGAAAGCTGAAAATGGGCAAAGCTATTCTTAGTTTTCCATTTATCTCTTCCTTCTGAAGGTGGCTGGCATTGCACTGCCCTTTTGCCTCCGGTGGACTTCACCCTGTTGCATGCACACTTGGCTGCTCATAACACAGGCCAAATTAGGAATAAAATCTTTGGCTTTAGAAATAAGGCTATAATGAAAACCTGGAGAAAATTTCAGAGGATTTCCATTTTTCAGCTCTGCAAAACAGAACATGCAACAAAGAATTTAGCTTTTCTTTGATTTGTTAATAGTACATGATCTCTTTTTCATGTAGTACTTCCAGCCACTATGAGCTTTCCACGCAGAAGTAGGTTAGGCACACTGATACCCTACCCCTTCTTCCCCCAAAGGGGTAACAATTATTTGCTAAATATCATACTGGTATGTCTTAAACACAGACAAAATACAGTAACTCTATTAAGATGGATAAATATTCACTATACATATTTACAATAGGGGAAAAAACCCAACAAACCCAAGCAACAAATACAGCTGGCAAAAGATGTTTAGTAAGTGTTAAATCAGATAAAAATGCAGCTTTGGTGTCCTCTCCTTAGTGTTCATAAGTCTGCTTTCAGATGAAGAGAATCCAGAAAGGAAGGAATGGGAAGGCAGGACAGAGAAAAGACTTTGTGATGGTGGCAACACGCTGTTGTTTCAGCTCAACTGTGTTTTAAACCCTATGCGAGAACACGAAAGCGTGCCTTCAGCAAAGGTGGCCCCACTTGCCTTCTCCACCTGAGGGGGTGTGAACCAAAGCTCTCCACCACCCAGGAGGGCTGGAGAGCTCTTGGGCACCCTCATCGTTTATGAACAAACGAATTGGCAAAGGGAGCATGGGCTGAGACTGCTCTGTCACCACAAGGCCTTTGGCACTTTAAGTAAAAGAGGAAGACTACACCTCAAGTACTTCACCTGTGAGTGGGTCACGCTTCTGCCATTCCAAGACACTCAGTAGAGAAATGCTCTTGATTCCAAGTTCATCTATCCCAAGGATGCAGATCCATATCCTGGAAAAGTAAGACTGATACCAGATGGGTCATCTCAACGATTCAATTTTCCTCTCCAGCTCCTGATTAACTTGAGCCTAGTCACTAAACCTTGCCAGACGGGTGTCAGAGATGCATCTCTGCCACTGCTGAAGTGGAGGGTTTCACTTTGGCAGCAGGATCATTTATTTAGGAATGATACTAACTAGAGAACACATTAACTGAGATTCAGGAAAAAAATCACTGTTTTTACTCAATTCTTTAACTGTAGAGATAAATCATTTTCATAAAGCTTTATGCCACTGCCTTCAAAGAACATTCCTTTAACACTCCAGCATGGACTTCATTCTTCTTTACCTTCTTGACACAAAGCCTACGTCATGACATGAAGCCTATAGTTTGCCTAACAAAAACAGCATAGTGTAGAGTATTTCACTGCTTGTAAAAGAGGCACAAGAAAAAACACATGGGAGCTCATCAAACATACACAGAAACCAACAAGAGAAGGTATCCCAATAATTATAGTCCATTAACATTTGAATGCTGTTAAGCTTCCCCAGGCCTCTCTCATTTAAAGGTGAACATTGCACCCACTTGTCTAAAATGTGGAATTTTCTGCATGTGGCTGAAGAGTTAGCTGCAGCTGCAGACCCCTCTGACAACAATTTATAACAAAAAATCCCATTTTAGAGGTGTGCCAATCTCACCTAATTCTACCCAGCATACTGTATACAATGCAAACTTCAGAAAACCTGTTTTGCTAAGTATTTTTTTTTAAAAGTTCTCATGGTTGTAAAATATTTCACTTTTTCCCTTTCAGAAAGGTTGAGCCTTCTGGTGTGCCAGATGCTGGTTGGCATCAGCTGTGTGAAGCTACTGCTGCTGACACTTGAAAGGAAAAGGGTTTGCCATGGTTCAAGCATCAGCAGTTTAGCTGTTACAGAAGACAGCCAGATTCGTGTGAAACCAAAGCAGCCAGTGGCTGGTGAAACAATCTCCTTACAGGACAGGGACAAGTAGTTCCACTGCTGTGCCTGCTCACCCACTGGGATACTTGGGTGCCCTTGTGCTTACTAAGACTGGGAACCACTTGAAGCACCAGTCTGTCTAAGAGCTATCACAGAGGCTGGATGGGGGGAATGTCAGCTGGGAGAGAACCATAGAATGTCTTGGGTTGGAAGGGACCTCTAAAGGTCATCTAGTCCAACCCCCCTACAATAAGCAGGGACATCTCACACTAGAACAGATTGTTCAGAGCCCCATCAAGCCTAACCTTGAATGTCACCAGGGATGGGGCCTCCACCACCTCTCTAGGCAACGTGTTCCAGAGGGTACAGAGGACAAGTATTTATTCTGATTCAAACTTTCAGAAGAGAATTAAGGACAGCTGAATACATACCTCTGAAGGTCTTCACTTCAGAACACACTTCTGAGCATGTTGCTTCTCCTAGAGCTCAGAAGCTAGGACTAAGGAAGACTTTCCCTGCAATTATGTCTGTCATTGCCAGTACTAATGACACAAACTGCAGAGAGTTTGCCTGCTAGCAGGTACATGTAGTGGGTGCAGCAATGCAGCTGAACACGGTGGGCTTCTTCAAAGCCTAAAGGTGGCACAGATGAGCAAAACAGACATTTATTGTAACTGCTATTATAACTGCTCAAAAATTAGTTACATTCTTGCCCTCTTCTGACTGATGGAATAATACTGCAAGAATCTAATAAATTAACCAGGAAAGAAAGAACCCACCAGCCTTTGCAAGGCTTCCAAAGCAGAAAACTAACAAAAATCATACAGACATCTCACATGACTGACATCAATCCTTTTTGTTGACAGTCCATTTATTCCTTTTTCCATTGCCACAAAATTTACACACATACAGCTTACTCAGCAGCAAATCTCTCAGGTGCATTGAATGAGCAGATGCCTGCAGGTTTGCCCTCCTTGGCATGACATACATGATAAATTACATTTAAATTTAAAATTGGCAAGTGCAAATCCTATGGCTCAGTTTCAAACACTCTAGGATGTAAAACCAAACAACGTGGCACCAAGTTTAAAAATACATACAGTGTATCTAGGAACTAATTCTGTATGCACTGAACAACTTGAAGATGCCTATACCATTTATGATTATAAATTCTTCAGCCTAGGTGTTAACACTGTACCAGCTTACCTAGAGAGCAAGTCAGAGTGCCCTGTACAGTGGAACTGTGGACAGCAGCAAACAATTGTTCAAGAGTGAAGGTGTTACTCCTTGCTATTATTTATGGGAATGTAAAATGCATATGTGGCTTCAAATGGGTAGAAGACTAGGAAGAAGAAAAGAAAAAGCGTACTACACCCAGGAAATTGGCTGATAAGGAGCAACTCCTATCTTGACACTATTTTGCCTGGTCTTCCTCTGTTGGAAATTGTCTTCCATGAAGGATCCTCAGAGGAATGAGGCTTAAGAGTAAGTGTGTATATATATATATATAGGCAAAAAACCTCAACCCACATACTTTTTTTATGCCCTATTTATTTTAAAAGCTAGAAGGTTCATCAGGTTGATTTTTTTTTATTTGAAGGAGTTCTCAGCATGAACACGTTTCACAAGCTCTATTGCTATGACATGATTCAGTTATACCACATATGAATAGATTAAACTACTTCTTGTCACTTATATTATAGCTATACATTTTAAGTGGCAATGGTGTGAATAACAAGCATTCCACTGCTTTTGGCTGGATAAACACACTTCATATTATGAGATGTTAAACTTTTCTCCAGAGCCTACAGCACAGATATAGACATAGCTTGTTTTAGGAAGGGAGAGCAGGTAAAGCAAAAGCATTAAAAAGAGCGTAATAACTGCTTTTAAATCTGTTGACTTCTGTAGAATACCTGAACTTATTTACACAAGCACCCTTCTAAGAAGATGCAGTCAGAAAACAATAATTTGGCTTAATACCAATTCCTAATGCTACACAGAAGAGAGGCACCTGAAGGCTGGGGCACTGACATCTAGTGGCTGCCATGCAAGAGAGAACGCTGCTGAGGGCGAAAAAAGACTAACACTAATGAAATCACTCATGGGGCACTTCCAACCTGCTTGCTATATTCTTAACAGGAAATTTGCTACTTTGTTCAAACTTGTCCTAATTCTGCTTTTTAAACATCATGCACAACTGAAATTCTCCCGAGTGGAAGAATAAAGGTAATCCCTCTGTACACAGCATGAACATTTGTATGTGTAGGCTGCACTGACATAAATAAGCTGACTGCTGATATGAAACTCTAAATATTAGAGTTTCAGAGTGTATTGTGAGCTTTTATACCCTCACAACTATGAAATAAAACAATGTGCTGTCATGCAATACCTAAACAATCTGATGTGATCCAAACTGATATAAATTATTTAACTTTAATGCACTATTTTTTCCAAAATTCTGGCATCTATTCAGCTCTGATTACACAAAATATATTGATCACAGCTGTACATACTTTTACGGTGGCTATGACAAGCTCATTTTGATGAGGTAGCATTTAAGAGAGTCCTGTGTGAAGATGTGTTGAATAGTTTCTGATAAGACTGTTTTGTGCTTAACCTTGGAAGACACTGTTGGGAAAGAGGGCACTGACCTCTGTACACTTTATAATTGATGGCTGGTGAAAGGGGAGAAACAGGTGACTGAACAAATTCAGATTTGGTGAAAACTGGTGCAATTCCACTAGCCTTGAAGATCAAGAATACTGCATTGATTTACTCTTTTTTTTTTTTTCCCCTTGATTAAATGAAATTGAATGCACAATACCTGCAATGGCATGAATACTTATCATTATTAACCATTTCTCCTAAGTGGAAGCCAACTAGTTAAGTCTTTGGACTTACTCACATTTATTTTCTGTGAGAAATGCCAGGAATTGCATTTATAACTATGGTGTATTTAGCCAGAATTTATTGTATGTTTCAGGCTACAAATAAAACTAAAAGTTATATTTCACCCATTCATTACTTAAAATAAATAAAACACCTAATTGAGGACCAACTGAATTATGCCAATCAAAGATGAATTATAAAAGCATCTTTGGTTGTTTAATGTCTACTTTAAAATGGTTAATAAAAAAAGCTGGAGTTGCAACATAGCATATAGTAGCAGCCTTTCCTCAGCAATGCTACTGCTACATGTCCAAGCACTTTTAAGAATAATGAGGAAGCTGATCTCACTGGAAGAAAAGACAAGACTGGATGTAATCAATCTATATATACATCTAGGACTTTAAATTTAAATTTAAGATTTTGGCAACAAGTAAAAAAAGCACAAGTGTTTTTTGTTACAAGTCTATATTAGGACAGATCCACAGAACTAACTCTTATAAAAATACAACATACTGCTTAAGTTTTATTTAGGGATTTAATTTATATACCACAAATACTGCTTTTAATATAAGTACAATATAATACAGTTTTTATTTATGTAACTGCTGGTGTTCACTTTGGATCATGAACTGAATGGCATGCTGTGCTGTCAAAACTTTAATAAAATGGCCTCTAGTTCAACTTCCCCAAAGTATAAAATCATGCAAAATCTACATCCTATATGATACAATCAATACAACAATTGAAGCCAATAGCCTACAAACAGCCTGGACTATCTTTTGAGTTTGTTCTTGAAGTGTCCACAAGTCAGCCACTTTTTTCTTTAGGCAGAAAAGAAGTTCAGTTTTGTCTGCAGAATCTCCTCACAACCACTGAAACCAGCAACGAGGTGCAGTTATCAGTCAACAAATCTTCATCACCTAATGCAGTTCAGAGTGCACCTTTAGTCCATATTGCCAACTCTGGGGTTAGGAAGTTTTACGCTTTCCTCCTGTGACTACTGGTCGTGCATATTCCACAAAATCATCTATAAGAACAGGCCACGCTCCTAAAGAGAAGTTTAAGAAATTAAGGTATCATTATCAGCAAGAAATTGGTGCAGCCTCTAAACGCAAAGGATCAACAGCTCACTTTAGCCTAGTCTGACTTTAAAATGCATAATGCGATAAATATTTGAGAAAAGCACCTAATTGATAACTTAAACATATTCATATTTTCTTGCAGCAATAGCTCTTAGTACAAACAAAATCTATTTAAAGCATAATCCACACTACAGAGTTTACAAACATTAGTTGATAGCAAACACATGGCATTCCTATTAGAGTTATTCATAACTTAGGAAATACTTATGTACACAGCCATTTCAAAATAGGATTTATAGGACAAGTAACACTGTAAGTTGCTTTTCAGTCAGTAAAAAAAAAAAAGGCCATATAGACACTCTTGCAAGTAGAAAAACAATGTATTTCCTTGCAGTTAGCAGCACTTTTGTACAAAAAAAAAAAATAGTTTTACTGAGACTCTTGTAGCATAACAGGTTCAAACAGCATGTCCTATACCATGATATGACAGTATCTTCTATATGACAGCAAATAGTTAACCTTCTTATCATTACTGCTTTGGCAACAAGTTGCCAAAGACACTACATTCACAGCTAAACCTTTATAGGTACACAAACTAAGACAAAAGGTAGCAGCATGCCTCGTTGTTCATTTACAGCAATACTTGAATTGGTATAAAATTCTAATTTTTGAAGATAATCAATATTGCTTACCTTCTTCATCATAGTTGGACATATCATCTGCAATCATATTTCCAAAGTCTAACAAAAGATTCCAAGTATCTTTTGGAATTGATCTTTTATGATGTTCCTATAAAGGAGGAAAAATGGTACTGTTCAATCCAAACTATTTTCAAATTCCACAAAGTATTTATATTGACATATACAGAAACACACATTTTACAACTATTTCTCTGTTCTCTCTTTTTTTTTTTCAGCAAAGTTCAGAGCTTCCAAAGAAAGCTACAAAACAAATTACAACTAAAGACGACAAAAAAGTGTAACAAGTCTTTGACAGTTGTTTTATTTCTTCTGTTCTGCTTTTAGAGGATGCATTCCTAACTTGCTACGGAAAAGAATAAAGCAAATGCACTTTATACTTCTACTTAATGGCAGATTCCAGGTTCTGAAACTGTGCAGCCATGGGTTAGCATTCTGCCATTTCAACTTGAGACCTTTCTTCCTTATCCCTTTTTCTTAAGACACTTTTTTAACTTGTTTGTTACAGTTGCACCTACAGCCTTCCCACTCACTCCCAGATTGCCTTCTGGATCCATTATCTCAGCCTCTCTTCAGCTGTTCTCTCCTTCACCATAATGCACTACCTGCATTTGCTCCACTTATGCCCAGTCTCCTTTTTCCCCATCTGTGCTATTCTCCACTACCACCTCCTTGCTTGGCTTCAAGTATACTTTTTTGGCATCACCCCATTCACAAACACTAGCTGCGACCCTGGCCAGTTTGAGCAGCAGGCCAAAGAACTTCAGTTCCAGTCAAAGCTCTCTCAGCTTTTTAAGTTAGTACTCTCAAGAAGAGAGAGTGTGTGGAGAAACACAACTACTAAGCAGCTGTGAGCTGCAGGATCAAATCAGACCATTCATTTCTCCTTTCCTTGTTTGATGCTGCTAGATTAACCTGTAGATAACAGGTGATTAATAGAGAATTAAATTTCAATACCTAGTTCTCGTTTGCAGTAAAAAGTGGCAAGTGCATGAAAAGACTTGCTTGGTGAAGGGTTGGGTTTGTGTTTATGGTTTTCTGTAGTGTGGTGGTTTTGTTCTTTTGTTTGTGTGGTTGGGGTTTTTCTAAGCAGTAATACTCTAATTGAGAAGAACGAATTCCATTTCAAAAATCTGGAACTTTATCAATATGAGGTTGAAGTCCAGCACAACAGCAAACACGTCATAGAATCATTTAGGTCAGAAAAGACCTTTAAGATCATCAAGTCCAACTGTTAACCTAGCACTGTCAAGTCCACCACTAAACCATGTGCCTAATCACCACCTCTCACTCAAGCCAAAGGTCATACCTTGCCTGAAAAAAATATGACAAGCAAACATGCCTTCTGGAAAAGGTTCCTTAAAACAAAGAAAACACAAACAAGCAAAAACCCCCATACTAAGGAGTCCTAACTTGTTTCTTTCTTAATTTTTTTTAATCTAAAAAATTTCTTCTGAAGTAAATATTCAGGTTAAATATTTGCAACAAAGTATGATATTTTATACCAGATCATCTAGTTTATCGCTTGAAGTAGAGATCTGCAGAACTGTCTGTTGTAAGAAACTTGATCATACAGCCAAGTGGGAAAAACTGTTAAGACTTTTCTTCAGTTACATCTATAGATCTGAATTTGGACATCTTAAATATATTAAGGCAGTTAAAATGTGAGATGTTTTCACAAGTTTGCTTCATTAAACCAGTACACTACTCAGTGAATAAAGTAAATAAGCTGTGCAAAATTTAGAAAAAACTTCAGAAAATTTTGCAAAAAGTATACACTTTCCCTGTTAAGCACTGGTGATTATGGGACAAAATGCAGGAGGACTTCTTAATTCTCTTGAACTACAGATAGAAAGATAAACTGAACCCCCCCCAATATAAATTAATTATTATGTAACATTATATAAGGTATTCTTATTTCAAGTACATAGAAGTGCACATGTAGAAACATGGATGAATGAATTGGGTCTTTAACAGGAATACTTTGCAATTTCTAAAGTTTAATTTATGCATATTTATTCCACTGTGCACAGAATTACACTGGTAATAGAAAACTGTCAAGATCAACTCACAACTATTATCTAAAAGTAAATCAAAATAACTACTCGGACAAGAACTTTTGCTTAAAAAGAAAAAAGTCTTGCAGATTAAGTCAGTCAGGATCGACATTGTAAAAAAGACTGAGTTTATGCATTAAAACCACAGAAGGCAGAGCATGCGAAAGTACATGGCTGACAATAATCACAGCTCTCTTGATAATAAAGACAAGATAGGTCCAATCTACAATCATGGCTTCCTTTCATGCAGAAGCTTTTCTAAGTAGGAAGATACAGGACCAAGCAAACAGAATGCTGTATCTACACATCTTTTTGCATTCTTCTCTATTAGAAAATTATATAGAGCAGATTTAATTTGTCTTGATTTAAGACTATTGTATATCAGTTTTCAAAAAGGAAAAAGTCTGAAGGAAGTATTCAGGCATCCTCTCTTTTTCTTTATTATAAGCACACAGACTACAAGCCAGACTACTGTGGAGTAAGACAGTCAGGAAGGAATACGGTGTGTACTTACCAACAAAAATTTATTCCAAAGATCAAGAAATTTAAACCTTCCTGACAAGACTAAATTCCAATATGCAATTGCCATTTCTAGATCTGCAAGAGACAAAGCAACATGTAAATATTACACACATTATATGCAATAAAACTCTTATGGTTAAACAATTAATGCTACATCCAGTATATTACGATACGAATGAGTAACAATTTAAAAAATCACTATAAAATTATAAGGAACTGCTTACTACTTTCACTGAACCTAAAAGGCACAAGGACAAGCAGTAATGGTTTAAGCTGCATATTAAATGTAGAAGTCATAAAGACTAAAATATCTCTGTCTACTAATAAAAAAAATAATGGAACTATTCAAACAAACACAGCAAATAATGATAGAAACTCTTCTTCTGGAATAATTTAACAGACAAACACCTACACCTAATAGTAAAAATCTCAATCCAAGAAAGCAGCCCTTAATTCTGCACCATGAGCTGGGAGCAGAGCTCTGCTCAAGCATGCCAATAGGAGGATGCAGCACTGTCACACATTCACGTAGGAAAGTAGGAGCAACATTAGATGCAGCATAAGGGTAGAAAGGCTGTTTTCTTGAAGCACTGTTTTCATTCTCAGCAACTCACAATACCTAATGGCTTCTATGCCTGTTCCCACAGGGAACAGCAATAAATGTATGCATACTGCTGTGCAACCACAACATAAAGCATAGCCTTTCTTAAACCACAACAAGATTTCAGTTTGTGCTTTCAGTGTGAAGTATAAACAAAATATGACACTTAACAGACAGTATTGTCATAGCAGACAAGATGGAAGCTTGGTCCACACCAACAAGAAAGGAGCACGGTATTTGAAACTGTACGTCTCACATTACAAACCAAATGATGCTCTGTCACCCAAAATCAATTTTCAAGTCTGAAAGGCATGTTCCAGAATTTAACACAGCCAGTTCCCTAGAGTCTGTATCATAGAGGGCTGGGGCTCAGACAAAGTGCAATAGTTACGGTGTAGAGAAAGGCAATATGCCTGTACCAAGCTAGATAAAGGGCTGCCGGTGTTTGTTCTACTATGATCAGAGTGCTTTTCAGTACAGAACTTGCTTTATGCCCTAATAAACTTCTTTCAGTCCTTCCTGTCTTTGCCACCATGCTTACTTTTCACAGAAAATAAGCAGAACAGTTAATAGCATTTACTTGCCTTGTAGATATGCAACTTAATTAATCTGTTTTCCCAAATGAAAAGCAGAAGAAATAGGAAGGGAGAAACTTATATAATCTTAAGGGTTTCTAAACTTCACTGTGAAGTGACTGGGTTTGATGCCATTCATTCAGGTTTCATTATGAAGATTCAACATTTCCAAGCTGATCTTGCAAACCTATCATGTGACAACATTAATGCAAAATGCACTTTGAGAAAAAGCCACTTTAATAGCAGAAGAGTTTTTATACTCTGATGAAATATTCCCTGGAGGAAGGTACAGGCAAGGAAATAAAGATGGTTAACAGTGCCACAAAAACAGTTAAAAGGGAAAGAAGAGGCCAGACTTCCTTGGATTACTCAGGTATGCATCAAATTTAGTAGTATGTTGAAGTGGACTTGATCATTGCAAAATCGTATGTAACACAATGCATGAGAAATACCATCTTATTTAAGTTGATACACTACATGTGTATGCAGATCAATTCTCCTGCACAAAGATACAGGAATTACAATGTACAACAAAAGCAAATCCTGCTGAGGATGCTGCTCTGTAGTGGCTGAAACCAGCCCATGCTGCAGCTGCTCCCTCCATTAAACACACAAGGGAGGTTCTGATCTTGGCTAAAATCAGCTCAAAAGAAAAAAAAGAAGTAAATCTTTCTCCTCCAGTTCATGTCAATCACACAAACTCACATGAACTAACAATAGACACATTTGAACAAAAGAACCAGATGGAGCTATCACTTTTGGTAGTGGTGCCATTTCATGCAGTCTTTAAGTACTTGAGAAAACTAGGCCTTTGGATGTGCTACATTCTCCAGGGATATGGCCACACTTTTGTTGGAAGACAATTACAGAACCACAGAATGTTAGGGGTTAGAAGGGACCTCTGTAGATCATCTAGTCTAACCCCCTTGCCAGAGCAAATTGCACATGATGGCGTACAGGTGAGTTTTGAATGTCTCCAGAGACAGAGACTCCACAACCTCTCTGGTTAGCCTGTTCCAGTGCTTTGCCACCCTCAAAGTAAAGAAGTTCCTTCTCACATTTAGAGAGAACTTCCTACGTTCAAGTTTGTGCCCATTACCTCTTGTCCTGTCACTTGGCACCAATGAAAAAAGACTGGTCCCATTCTCCTGACATCTGCCCTTTAAGTATTTATAATAATTGATAAGATCCCCCCATAATCTTCTCTTTTGCAGACTAAGAAGACCCAAGTCCCTCAGCCTTTCCTCGTAAGAGTGATGGTCTAGTCCCCTAATCATCCTCATAGCCTTCCCTACCTAGGTTGAAAAACTTAGCAGTAGAGGACAGAAGAGAGGATTTTTCTGCTTTAAAGGGAAGACTTAGTTACACAGAGCTCCAGTTCAACATTAGGATGCTGATAGTAGTATCAATAAACAGTAATGCTGTGGAGTTCGTGTATCTGCTACAATTAGTGCAGCACTAAAAGATATTAAGAGAAAGAAGAGAAAAAAGGCCTTATGCCATGGGGGTTCTGGATCCCTACAGGAAGATGCTTCTGGAAGGCATGAAATTCTTAGGCAGTTTTAGGATTACCTATTTCAATGCTGAATAGATATGAAGGCATTATTACAAATAAAATACAATCAAACTACAATTATACATATATGCTGGTTTTGTACCAAAAATTATGCTTCCCACACTATAGACTAATCATGCAAGTTTTATAAACAGAAAGCAAAAGGCAGATGCATGAAGGACCAGTTTAGAGGAGACTTCATTGCAAATTAGCAATTTCATGTTTTGAATATGAACAACAGTTAATGTTTAAAGAACTTCATTAAAATAGCACATTATATACTGTACATTACACAGCAGTTTGAGCTTTCCCTTCACCTCAAAATATTTTCAGTGTCAATACCCAGTGAGTGTTATATGTCATGCAGCCCCTTCAGTATAATGGCCTTATAGTCTAAAGTTTTTGCAGACACTGAAAGAAAGCTTGAATATCTAGCTACTCAGCTTTCTGGATATCTAGTCTAGTTGTGGCTGGATACAGCATCAATAAAGCTTCTAATAGTAAAACCCTAAGTACTGAGTCACCTAAAAGTGATACCAACTACCATTACACAATTATTAAAACTGAAATATTTTTTTTTAAAAAATATATACAATATCTAAGAAAAACAACTTCAAGAAGGAGCAAAAGGTTAGTAAAATAATGTTTTAATTATTTTAAACATTATTTTGCTAAATAACATTTAGTATAGCAAACAAGTTTTAGTATGTTTTAAAAGGAGTTCTTTTGCACTTCTGAATTATTTAAACAATCAGCTTTTCACAATCAGAAGTATTTTGCATGCAGTATGATCTATTCTGAAACATGAAAGCCTCATTCTAAAATTGTTTCAAAAAAACCAGAAAGCTTGAAGTGATAACAAATTAGCACAATTAATGTAGAAGGAGAAATACATTATTGGTTAGCCTGTGTCTTCTTTCAAGATTTGATCAAATTATTATCTTGTCGACAAAGAAAAAATTATTAGATTCTTGTATGAATTAAAAAAAAAAGCAGCAAATTAAGTTCCTTGTCCCTTTGCTATGATTTTGGACAAGGGCAATGAAGTCATTGCATGAAGTAATCAAAGAAGTGAGGAAACAGAAAGATAAATCAACAGATAGGAAGGAACACACTGGAGAGCAGGATTTATGAGGAACATGAAATGAAGTTCATTTAGACCTGCTGTGCCAAAACAGCACCCTGGGACTGCAGCACTCGCTTCTCATCCTCTGCCAAATAGAGCCTTCCAGGTCTCTCAATGCCCTACCAACAGACCTGCTCACACAGTCATCTTTGAAACTGTCAGAATAATAAAACTAATTCACCTAAATTACTAGTCTAACTTAAAAGGAAAAAAAAGGCTACAGGCATTACACTGGCCTCCTAATGACATTTTAAAATCTTTAAGTTATTTCTAAGAATACTTTATTAGCCACTGTTGCCCTCATAATCCCTAGTTAGCATATTAACTGGATTCTGTACATTATAATGGTAGAGTCTATCATGTTTTAGAGCCTGGAAACAATTTGTTTTAATTTCATCTTTTGACATTAACTGATTGTCCCAGTATTGCTTTTTTTTTTTTTCACCTTTATTGATGTTTAACCTTCTTATCAATATTGTAAAGCTTTGCTGCTTTGTATGTAGAGGAACTATATGAGAGACCTGAGGCAGCTTGTTGTGTCAGTGCTCACTTATGATGTTCATGAGTTTGATTCAAAGAGTACTCTGTCAAACTACATAGATAGCATTTTTTTTCCAAAATAACAGGTTCTATCAGCCTTACCCAGTCCATCTACAGCCACAAACTAACAAACTAGTAAAGAATTGTAGGAGGAAAATATTGTAGCTTTTAGGAGCTTGTAGGAGGAAAAAGGTCCTTTTACTAGTCCAGTTAGTAAGGATTAGAAAAAAGCTTTTGGAAATGAACATTTCAGAGTCAAGAGCCCCTTAGTTTGAGGCTTTTTCTCCCCAATAGTTTCACCAAAACTCACTCTATAGCTTTGAAAACAAACGAGTAGTTGTTCCTAATACGGCACAAAAAATTAACCTGGACAGATGCAAGACATCTATTTTATCACTCAATAACTTTGTAAAAAGACATATGTAGCCTCTGTAAGAGACTGAATTTAAGATTTTTTTTTATATAGTAATGTAATTTGCCCTAAAGTATCATTTGGTTGATATTCTTTGATTTCTTTCCTCTTGTTTTCTCATTGTGATCACAGGCAAATATCACACCTCTGTAAAGCTAAAACAAAAGCTACATTGCACAGAATAATTTTGTTTCAATAAAATTCCTGGACACTGAGCTGAAACTGGTGCAGATGTGAGAACTGTGGAAACTGCTGTTCACACTACCTGACTAACAAACATCAAATCAATACTTGCAAGATTCAGTGAATTACTTGATTCCTTGCTTCCTCATCTCTGAATAATTTTAAGAGTCTTCTTTGGTCTCCAAATTAAGAACATGGACACATGAATTAGTTTCCTAATCAGAACGTTTTCTTCTTCTACAAACAGATAAAATTCACATAGCAAAATACCAAGAAATTACCATCAGGATTCAACCTAAAAACCCTTCACCAAACTGCCAAAAGTTTGGAGCAAAATAGCCCTTATCTGCAATTAGGGGCTCCCCCACAGAATGAAGACAGAAGGGGAAAAACAGGTAAGGGGTATGATACAAATACTGGAAGTGGCTAAACTCAGGATTCCCCCTGAGCTGTATCCATTTATCCCTGCAAAGCTGTAAGCAAAGAGCTTTCCAGTGCTCTGTGTTAGGGGACATATAACACACAGTGTCAGAGTCAAGTCTCTATGGTGCACAGGAAAGGTGGTGAAGCACAGCACCTGGGTTTCAGAGAAGCTCTGCAGGGTCTGACTGTGCTTAATAACTCTCTCTCAACCTCTGGCACATCCAAGCTGGCTGATTCCATGCAGAACCTTTCATGTTTATTATCTTGAGCATCAACTGTACAAATGCAGATAAACTGCTTCTGAGCGTGAGCTACGCTTAGAAGAAGATGGCTATCTGAGCATCAATTTGAGTGCAGCCTAATGAACATGATTGTAGCTAGTTTCAAAATCCTTCTGCCTCTGCAAATCTCTTAATGTACAATTCAGTCAAACTATAACAGATTACTTAAATTTGACTGGATATGTATTTCCCAATTAAGAGCCAAACACAAGTAAAGAATCAATGAGGCATTACTAGAACTGCCAGTTACACCACACTTTTGCTGCTACTATTGGCCTTTTCTGATCACAGCACCCTGTTCTGTATCACAGTTCCCTTAAATTGCTGGCAGTTTCAGAAAGAAGAATGTGAACAAAAATAAACCAAGAACGATACACACAGACCGAGGCCATTGAAATACCTAAAATACAGCATTTACAGACCTCTTCCAAAGTAAACACAAAATTAATTTATTGAACTCTCTCCATTTTTTCCATCTGCTCGCTCCTACAAGCGCCTTACAAATGGCTCAATCTAATGCTGGAACTGAAAGAGGGTAGATTTAGATTAGATATTAGGCAGAAATTATTTTTGTGAGGGTGGTGAGACACTGGAACAGGTTGCCCAGTGAAGTTGTGGCTGCCCCCTTCCTTGAAGTGCTGGATGGGGCTTGAAGAACCTGGTCTAGTCAGTGTCCCCACCCATGGCAGGAGAGTTGGAACTAAATCATCTTTAAAGTCCCTTTAAACCTAAACCATTCTATGATTCCATGATTCATTCTATGAGTCTATGAAAGTGGAGAAAATCTTGATAACTAGCTGGGGGGGGAAGAAAAAAAGAAAAAAAAGAAAAAATAAATAAAAAAAATAGAAAAAAGATACCCTTTCCTCATGTCTGAGTGTCTCTTCAAAGAATCTTGAGATACTGCTATGACGAAAGCCAAAGTTGATGTTGCTTCAATTAAAAAGAGCACATTATACTCATCTGCTCATAGAAGATGCAACCTCCTTGAAGTCCACATACCGGATGCAAAGATAGTCATTCCTCTGGTCTTGAAGTAATATTTGATTCAAGTCTGAATGCCCTCCTCATGTATCATCTCTTGCTTGATCCCAGGAAACTGGCAGAGAGAAGGAAGCACAACCTTTTGAGCCAGCAAGCAGGCGAAGAGACCACAAAGGAGTGATGAAGGACCAAATCTGCTTTTTGTTTCCATGATGAAAGTTGAGGACCATGAGAAAATGCATTAAATTCCTCCATGGTGGTGAAACAAGTTGTAGTAAACTCCTGAGCATGAGGAATCTCCTGAACATGTCTTGGAGCTCAGAAGGAGACCCATTAAGAGGGTCACAGTAAGTATCAGGTTAAAAAAAAAAAAAGGAAAAAAAAGAATAAAAGAAAAGAAAGATGGAGCTAAGGCCTTGTTTTGAGCTTGAACAGTGTCCTAAGAAATCTGAACTTCTCTGTACGCAATATGACAAAAGATCCTATTCTTTAGTATACTTATCAACCAAGGATGCAAGGATGCTAGGATGTAAAATTTCACTCAGTCTGCAGTAGAAAAAGGTAAAACAGAGGAGTAGAAGGCGAGATAAACGTTTCCAAATCTGCACTATGCAAAACGTGAAGATTTATTGTACTAAATATAGTAGCGAGAACATGAGAAAGCATGTAAACAGACAAAATCACAGCTGTCCATAATAATTCTTTGTAAAAGTGTCCTGGCAAACCAGACTGTAATAAACTGCATCTCTGATGCTATCTCAAAAAACATAAAAAACACTCAGATGAAATTCAATATGCCTAAAGATTACACCTGCAGGTTCAATACACAGCCATTGAGATGGCACTGCTGTGTTGAAACCTTGCTATCTTTTTTTCTTGAATTCTGGCCACCACTTAGAGAACAATAGTCTTAACAGTTATATGCATCCATCTTTTTCTTATACAATAAAAAAAATCTATTCAGATGCATAGTTGAGTCCTGACTACTATTAATCAGAACACCATTTTCTGCTTAAAGACAATCATGGTAGATCTTATGCAATATCCTTTTGCCCCCTGCATCTCACTACTTACACGAGCTACCATTATCTAGAGGGACTGGTACTACTTTTACTTCTTGAAACAGCATGGGTCCAGACTGAAGCATACTACCTGACAACATTAAGCAATAAAAGTAAATGGAAACACTGAAGTTGGATGAGACTGTAGAGACAGAAGTCCTGCAGATATAAAGAGAAATAAAAATTTCCTAGTATCACCACACGAATTGTGGAAAAGAGACTCCTATAAAAGGCAGACCTATTTCTAGGAATGAGTATCGTTGTACTTAACTCTGGGCCTATTTTGGGGAATGACAGAATAGCTGTAATGCCCCCCTCCCCACTACTTTTCTGAAGCAAAATTCACTGCATCATGAAGATGACTGTTGGGTACCATCAGAATTCTTTTATCACCAAAAGAACTTCTAAGAAGGGTTTTTGTGCCTTATCACTGCCTCCCTTACAAAAGGCAGCCAAGTGTAATAAAAGATACTATGTGTCCCACCAATACCTCCCAAAAGAGAAATGTTTGGAATCCACAGAGATTTTTTTTTCAAGATATGCTGTCCCGCCAATACCTCCCAAAAGAGAAATGTTTGGAATCCACAGAGATTTTTTTCAAGATATGCTCCAGGCAAAAAGGTTCAATAAAAAACTGACACTAATCTCAGAAACAACTCTTAGAAATTCAGTCTGAAAGCACTGGTGCCCAAAGTGAAACTAGACATGGTGAAATTAATCTCAGTATGCTGTAGCAACCTCAAACTGCTACCTACCATATTTGAGACTTCATAGAGGTCAAAGGAGGTTCTAGAAGAACCTCAGTGGTTCTTGGCCACGCTGGAAGAAAGTAACTTGCCCATGGGCATCAGTCCTGTATCTAACACTGTGCAATACTTAAGTAACTCTGATGATACAACAAAGAAAACTTATATTAAATCTGCAACTTATACAAAGTCCGAAAAAAGTGTAGCATGGTAGAGGACAGGATTAGAATTCAAAATTATTTGGGCAAATTGGAGAATCACTTGGAAGTAAATAGGAAAGATTTCATTAAAGTGCAAAGTCAGATAGCTAGTGGGAATAATCAATGGCAGGAACTCAGAATCAAAATTAACCGGGTGCATTGCAGCTCTGCAGAAACCAAATAATCTAACAGATTACAAAGTCCAGGCAGTATCAGTGTTATAAACATAAGCAAACTTAACTGGATCTACAAGGAACAAAATATCTAAGGCGCATGGAAGATATCTAGGTTGTTTGGGTACTGTGAGACAAAAGAAAGTTAGAACAATAGGACTGCAAAGGAAAAGGGAGCTGGAAGATATGATTCCAATATCAGTGAGTTGGATGATAAAATTTATCAGGGTACTCTGTTTTACTCACTCTGGAGACTAAGGGAAGATGCATGTATATCTGCCTAAGATGTAAAATGAAAACATGTATTCTGCATATTTACTCTGGATGGGTAAGTATTAAATTGAAGAATTTGGGATCAGAAATGTAAGTTACATGCTAGAAAAAAGAAAAAAAAGATCTAGCAATAGGTTTGAGCAAGCACAGACATAGATGTATGAGACCTGCCATTGGAAATCTGAGATTATGTAAAGACAGTGGCTCCCAAGCTTTTTCAGATAGAAAAACGACCACTGCCAATCGGATCTCAAATCTTGCTAATAACTACGGAAACTGAAAAGACAAGTTAGTATATATTGCCAGCAAACCACTAAACGTTTGGTTAGAAAAACATCTGCGAGGAATGGTTTTGGTAGACATTGATTCTGTTTGGTACAGGGAATATACTACGTAAGTATTTATCTTTTAAATTTAAAGACTAGTTGGCATATTAAAAAGGAAACCATGATTCATTGTTTTCTGATGTTCTTCAGGGGAGATGGGGCAAAAAAAATAAAGTAGTAACTGCTGCTTATCACTTCTTAAAACAGCAGAAATAAGATTTTTAAAAAAAAGTAATGGGGCAATAGATTAAAACTCAAGCACAGGAAGTTCCAACTCAACATGAGGAAGAACTTCTTTACTGTGAGCGTTACAGAGCACTGGAACTGGCTCCCCAGAGAGGTTGTGGAGTCTCCTTCTCTGGAGACTTTCAGGACCTGTCTGGATGCCTTTCTGAGTGATCTGCCCTAGTTTTTGGTCCTGCTCTGGCAGGGGGGTTGGACTTGATGATCTTCAGAGGTCCCTTCCAACCCCTAACATTCTGTGATTCTGTAATCTGAAACATATTAGAATACTGATAGAGCAATGAACATGGCTCACAACCAAAGCATTGCTGCTTGGACATTTTAGAAGTATTTCAGTAATTTCTTATAGTTTCAATATGTGAAGATAATAAACATGGAAAAATAATTGCATAAATGAGTCTTCTTTGCCTATCAAAGACATTTTTCTGGTGATGTCTATTCTCTAGAGTTATTTGTGTTTTAAAAATTGTGCTAGCATTTAGCCTGAAGGATCCAACAGAAGGATCATTTTAATTATGTCTTCTTTTTTATAAAAAGTTTTTATTAACAGTCTGCTAAGAATAAGAATTTCCCATTTGTCACTGGCACGATGTCAAATTTGCTTAGTTTTCAACAGGTGTATTCATGGGTCATGTTTGCACCTGAGAATCAAGCAATATTTTTTGCCCTAAAGATCACTCCCCTAAACAACGCACGCAACAACTACCACACTTAGCGGTTTAAAGCCCCGAGCTTAATATTTTAATGTTTTGTAATTAAAAGTTAGGAAAGAATTCCTTTGATTATTTCCACTCCATTAATTAAAACCATTCACTTTAATCCCTACTTACTGATCTCCTCATCTTCAAGTCAGAATTCAAATGTGAACGTATGGGAATGAGAAGGCAAACACTATCATGGCAGCAGGTCACCAGAAATATTTTAAGGCAAGCAGCTAGGGCAGTAGCTTAGCAGCATTTTTCCCTTAGGTAGCACTGCATGTCAACTTACATGCATATGGGGATGTGGAGGGCAACATCAGAAGATGACCTAGACAGAGCTAGGTAGAGATTTACACCAGCTCATTTGCTAACAAATCTAATTATACATTCTGTTTAACTATCTGGCCTGAATTCCTAAAAGCATCCTGAGCCAAGGCTCCAAACTTAGTAAGAGAGAAACAGACTTTGTACGTGGATGAGATAAATTCCGACAGCTCCTTGACAATAGGGCTCACAGTCAATGGGACACAAATACCAAAACACCTCTACATTAGTTGTGGAGAGAGGGAGGGAAGATGGACAGGACAGTTTCTCATAGTAGGAGAAAATACAGTGTATACAGAGAAGATGACGTAAAATAAAAAAGCACTTAAGTCTATGTTAAATGTAGCTGAAACAGCTAGAATTCTCAGCTTATACACAGACTCCTGTGAGATAGCTAACTGCATTTTTTTCCTTGCTGAATACTTTTTTTCTGAAAGAGAACACACGTATCTCTTCGCATAATTGCAGCAAGAACTGTGAATGCCAACCTGTAAACTTTTTTTCTTCCTCAGTCTCTCTGCTCCATTGAATATAATGGCTCTCCCTAAAAAGACTCCGACCCCAAACCTATGCAGTGTTAATTTTTATTTGGATAAGATACCACTGACTCCAACTACTCAAAAATGTGGCATTAGTCAATAATGCTTGCTCAGCACTCTCTTGCTACTCTGACCTATAGTGATCCAAGTTCACACCAGAAAGAACTATGACGTATCTCCACTGAAATAAGAGCAGTGGCAACTGCTTATATTTAATATCCAGAATCATCTTAGCAAAACCAGAAAAAGTCTTATGAAAAATGTCTCCAAAATACTGCCATGCAAGAACTAAAGCACTACTTGAAATTAAGAAACCACAAGTATTACCAGAATTGTTAAAATTCCTGAAAACTGAAATCAGCAACAGTTGCAATCAACTCTTTCTACAGTTTATTTTAAGCGTAACTTTAATTTTTGCACTTCTTATTTTCTCCTGCTAATATTTCAACTCTTAGTGCAAGAAGGCACTTTGGTACTCTTTGGCAATGAATCACTTTTCTTACACAACAGAGAAGACAGTCTTAAAAATGAAAGGCCTCCATACCAAATGAACAGAAAAAACAGAAAACAAGTAAGTTTCCTTTCTCCTCCTTATGTCAAATAAACACCAAATTCAGTTCCAAAATCTGGGTTGGGCTGCCTTCCCTCTTCTCTTTGCACAGCCTTAGGTGAAAAGCTTTTGAGCTTTTCCCTTACACTTCCCATGTACATGAGTTTCACATAAGAACTGATCCAATTAAAACAGGAAGCCATTTGTATTACTTCTTTACTATCCCATAAATTCCAACCTCAGCCATAACTGACTTACCTTTTCCACAATCTGAAAGTACTAGGCTTTTTAACAAAGAGAGGAGAGGCAAGAAACCAATAACTAAGGGACTTGAATTCCAACCAGCCTCACAGAACCACTACAAGATTATTTCATTTTTGTGTCTGGAAAGGTGGCATGTGACCCGTGATAGAGTAATGGAAAATGAAATGGCTGAAAAAAGACAAAACAAAGAAAAATGGAAACTGGCTAAAAGTTGCCCAGTTTAAAAAAGGAAAAAAAAAGGCACTAGGAAAGACAAGAGATACTATTCAAAGTAATTCCCATGAAAGAACGTGCAACAGACATCTTCAGTTGAGAAGGTCTAAATCATTATTCTGTACCTCCATCTCACTACTCTTTCAACAATTTTTGAGAAAAAGTACTTATTAACATGCTTGCCAAGTAATACAGACAGAGTTAAAATGGCTATGCTAAAAAACCCCCAAAAACAACACTTCCTCATAACCCTGGCAAAAGAGAACAGTGATGAAAGTACGGTGCTATTCTACACAAAAATCTGTTTGTTTCCTTCCTCCAAAGTGTCTTTTGAAAGTGGACATAAATTTGAAAGGATCTCAGATTCAATCTTACAGGTTTTTTTTCCTCTATTCACAGATATTTTTATTTGAAAAGAATAAAGCATAGGAATTTAAATAATGTATCTATTTTACTCCAGCAATAGAAGGCATGGAATGGGACAAATCTCAAACTTTATACACAATAATAATTTAATACTTTACAAACTGTATGCCTACTCCTATTCACTAGCTTCAAACCAAGCCCATAATCTTGTTATTCTAAACGTTACATAAAAACTGAGGTAACACTAAAAATTCTTAGAAGAACAATAACTTTCACCCAGAGTTTTCTCCCTCTTTTTAAGCCAATATGGACATATTGTTTCAGTTGCTCTGAGCAAAACAAACTCAAGGAGCTCAATAGCTCAGCCTTCTAAAAGCTATCTGACAGATCTCTAAGAACTGCAGGAACTTCCTTTGACGAGAGAGAATGTCAATGCTAGCAGAAAACCCCCATTAAATTATCTGTAGAAAGGGGACATTAAATAAGAGATTAATTGAAAAAAGATGGGGAAGAGAAGAAGTCAGTGAAAGAGATCAATAATGAATTCACTACACAATCATCAGTGAGAAAATTGTACTATTTGAAGTATTTGGAATTGACTTCACTGTCTGTAGGTATTTTCTCAATTTTTTTTTCTACTTACCTAAACCTTTTTGTCCAGGATTTTTAGCAAAGTTAAAAGTAAACTGATAAAAATCTTTGAACTTTGTTGGATCCTTTAGCTCTTGTTCCAGTCTTGGCAATAGAGCTTTTAGTTTTTCTGTGGTGTCACACCTGTTCAAAAGAGGTTACATAATTTGTAAATATTTAAGATTCCTTTCTACTTTTGTTAGTTTTTTTATTTTTTAAGGTTTAGTTTCAGAGCAAAACAAAACAGTAGCTAAGCTAAAAACAGTATCTTTCTGAATAGGATTCTTAAAGACATAAGCACTTGTACGTCTTTACTGAACAATTTTAAGTGGAACATTTTATGTAGGCATCCATTAAGCAGGCAACCCAAAGAGAATTCAGTAGGCCTTTTCTCAGTCTCTTCATGAGTTGATGAACTCAAACAATAGATGTTATTCTGTTCTAGAAGCACATATAAACCTCACTGAAATCTGATATCCTTCCCCCTTTTATAGATGATGTAACCCAAGGGTGTGGCTTTTTGCTTTAGTCTAGATGTTATTTGTTCCTTGCTCTACCTAAATCAAGAGCTGCACCCTACTTTTACAGTTAACCTTAATGTTGGAGGACTTTTCAACAAAATTAACTATTATTTGCAGTCATCCTCTCCCCACATTAGAACACTTGTGGATGAAACCTAGGAAAAAAATGAGCCTTTGACAATAGCTTGAAGGCTGACAAATAGCTTAACAGCCTGGCACAGTAAGCTAAGATAAAGTTACTGAGATTCTAACAGAAACACATCCCTTAATAACAGAAGACTGGAGCATTTTCAGTGAAAGCACCTAAGCTGACAAGACACAATTTTAAAAGGAAAAAAGTGTTCCACTCATGCCAAGGAATCAAATGTATATTCAGTGTTTATAGGGTATTACCAATATTTTGAATTGTAGCTAGAAACTCAAAGCAAAGGAAACAGGTTTCAAAGAAGCAGCAATCACAACTACCACCTTGCATTTGAAAGTTCTCAGTAGCTGAATGTTTGAATTTATTCTAAAGGTTAAATAATAACTTTATTTAAGGACATGAAATATTTAATGTCCTTAAGATTGGTAACTGTAGCAAAACCCATAAAATGCAGATGCAGTTTTAACTCTCTTGCACGGTACAGATGAAAATAAGTACCTTTCTGGCCTCCAGCAGTACCTGGTCAAGAAAAGAAAGAATTCTACCAACAGTCTTCAACTGAGAACTTCAGTTTCATGGAGACTTGAACTAGTTAATAATAGGGACACATATCATACCTTCCCATATGTATCCTAAAGGTGTTGTATGAACTAAGCCTCAGGGATTTTCTTTTCATTCAAATCATCACCTACTTTTTTTTAATCGTCACCTTTTTTTAGGACGGGGCAGGTTGACAGTTGGATGTGGTGATCTTAGAGGTCTTTTCCAACCGTGACAATTCTGTGATTCTGTGTTCAACACTAGGAACCACAGACACTTCACCTCCAGAATGTAAAAAAATAATTCCAAATTCTCAATAGGCACTAGACCACTGGCAAGCACGTATGATCAGATTATGCTCCCAAGAACACAATAACGTGTGTTGAGCAGAAAAAGATAAAAATCACAGACCTCTGTGGAACTGTATCAGAGAGAGTCACGAGGACACAGGAGCAATGTGACAAAATTATGAAACAAAATCCAAGCCAGAAGCAACAGGTGGTTTAGCAAAACCTTTTTTTAATCATTTAATAATTTTAAACCTTTTTATACCAAATAATGCCGGCAGCCTTTAACATAACAGCACGAGCACTTGATTGCTATCCATGGCCAGAAAATCATAATTATTCTTAGAGTCTCTAACCAAAACTACCCAAAGGGAAAAAATAAAGCAGTGCACTTCAAAAAGTTATTTCATCACAATTTCTGAATAGTCTTACAAAAAAACAGAAAGCTTAGAAAGAAGAAAATAACTGATGAGGTCAGTAACAACAGATTGCTAGGACCTCTGCTCAAGAAAATACCACCACATTTGCAAGAAGTCGGTCTGTTGTAGAAAGGTATTGGTAAGGTGCCATTCTAAGACAAAATGAAATTATTTAGCAACAAAAAAAAATGTGCAAGTAAAGTTTAAGTCTCCACCTATCTAATGCAATCTGTTAAAAAAAAATCACATTGACACTTCTATATATTAGAAATACAACAACTCTTCCAAGGAAAAGTTATACACAAAATATTGCTTTATAATTATAAATGCTTGACTTCATTGCTAAACAGAAGCCACATGGTTTAACTCCAAAGTCTGTTATCTAGAACAGCTCCATAAACCAGGAAGGAAAAAGAAAAAAATAATCAGTTACATCACAGACAGACTAAACCACCTTTTCTACTACCAGTACCTTCATTTTAATTTCAATTTTTTATAGATATTCTGTATAAATGAAGTACCAAGTGTACAAGGCAATAAGAGAAAACTATCATCTGCAAAACAGGTAACAAGTTTGGTGGTCATAAGGCAAAGAACTGAAGGTTCTTTTCTGCTTGAACACTGACTGAACTTCTTTTCCTTCATATATCTCCAGTGATTTCCAGCTTTTAACAGCACCCAGCCAAACTCAAAACCTTAACAGAACCATGCATATGTTTGTATGAATTACATTAAAAGATCAGCACATCTGTTTTCCTTGTTGTGCAGATAGGAATTAGTTTTCTTCACCATCACTGTGGTCATTGTTAAGGCTTTGAAGTAAAGCACCAACTTAAGGACCCTGGGACACTACAGGCATTTCGCACCTATTAAGCTTGGCACCAGCCTTACCAGCTTTTTGAAGCTTCCCACTTAATTTAATTAAAAATGTTTTAAACTGAGCTCAGGCCTTACATTTTGAACTACATAGAACTGTCCAGAAATGGATACTTACCCCAAGTCTGTCATGCCATCAACAAATTCCTTTTTACTGAATTCACATTGAGTAGCTGCCCTGAACTTCCATGCTACAACCAGAACACTGATACTGGCTGGGTCCAGGTTTAAATCATCACAGAACTGCTGAATCCCATCAATGCCAATTTTATTTTCATCTTGTGGGTCTGCAGTTCAAAATACAGAGAGGAGAACTGTAACTATTTACAAAAAATATTTACAAAGAATCATCTGCACAGCTTTGATATGCTGCATAACACAGGCCTTAATTTTTTTTCACAAGCTTCACTAATGCCTTCACTTGAAATCTAGTTAATTTTAGAAGTACCTTGAAGAATTCCTGGAAACAAATTAAGCATTCTGCAAACTTCCCTAGAAATTGGTGTGCAACTTTTTCCTAAATTCGTCAGCTAATGTCAATGAAATAGTTTTATCTTACTGCCATAATGCTCTACAAAATATGTGAATCAACTGCCCAACTACATCTAGAGCCAGTAAGGCTGGTAAACACCTCAAAACGTACAACATATTTATTGGTTGGCATGTATTAAACTTTAAAACAGAAAAAAGAAAAACAAAACAAAAGCACACCTATCAAGTAAGCCCACAGATTTATTTTTTTATATGATAATCCACTATAACTGCTTAAAGACCACAATTAACTCAAACATGTTTGGTTTTTAATTATAAGTCAGGGAAATCTCCAAAACATTGCTCAAACAAGACCTTAGCATAACAGGATCTTAAGCTAAACAATACAATTAAGGAAACTGTTTTAATGGTACTTTTACCACCTTCTTGGATGTCAAAACCACTCTTTGTAACTATCTATATGAGGATAGATGTCATTGTAACAAAGTTCTCTCTCAAAAAAACCAACACAACCCCACAAGGAAACAAAACCCTCTGCATGTAAACATAAATAATTGGAGTAAAAAAACCCAAACAAAAACACCTTTGTTTTTTCAAAGCTTGACAGTTTACAAACTACAAAAGTGTCTCAGTTTTTGCTAGGAAAAAAATTCAGAATTTTAAGTTAGGCTATGTAGAAAAGTATCCCTCAAGTAAATTTAAGATTAACTCCTTAAACTGGTAAGATTTTCAGTCATGCTATTTTTTAAGTCCTTCTCCAAGGCGTTGATTAAAAAAAAAGTTTAGAAGTCAGGCCCAAAGAAAACTAACTTTTTTGCAGGTAAGGGTGAAGGGGGGTTGGTGAGCAGGTGTTAAGCTAAGATCTCTTCCACTTTGCCTGCCAATACAGTGGAAGAAATGCTAAAATGCAGGAGGAAGTTAATTTAGCAAACCAAGATTTATATCCATTAAACAAAGAATTACACCCATTCAGAGACCTTTGAGCAGGAATAACAAGTAAACATATCTATTCTACTATATGCCAGATTTAGTTCTAAGACATGTAAAATGCATTTCTTCTCTATTTGGAGAGTAATTGAAGAACAGAAGGAAGGAAGTGCACTAGTGTTGAAGTCGGTGGAAAAATTCTGATGGATTTCAACAAGGACTGTCTCATCAGTATCGTGTTTCATGTCATCCAGGTAACAAGGAACAAAAATGAAATTGTTGTTTTGATAGAGCAGGTAAGAAAAACCTGTTTTGATAAACAGGTAAGAAAACTAACACAAAGACAGCACAGAAAATGAAAGTCCTCTCATCTCAGATTTCAAATACAACACAATGTAGGTAGTATTCTATGGGCCCCTAGGACAAAAGAATTCTTTGTTGTTGTGAGGCCAATGATTTAGGTTTAAGCTACATTCAAAAAAAGGAAAGGTGCTTAACCAAACCTTTTGTTGTTTTGTCTCAAATCTTGCAAAGGTTTTGTTCAAGTTTACAACTTTAGTTTACAGTGCTAGAAGTGCAAAGGTGTGCTGCTAACCAACACATGAACATGAAACTGACTAAACCTTCTTTCAGAAAAGCCAAGTGGTGCAGTTTGCCACTGCAGGAAAATTATGAATAATAAATTACATTTGTGATTTTTTTAATTCATTTTAGATATTCTTTGAAGCATTTATGAATTTGTACATGTTTTTGACCCAGCAGTCTTTAAGACTGACATGCAAGGAGCAAGCAAGAGATTTAGACATGCATATACATTTGTATAGAAATATATGTATTCATATATATATAAAGCAAATTTAACAAGTTATTCTCTACTTAAGGGTTTTTTTTCCACAATGGAAATGCTATAGTGTTGGTGACTCTTTGTCCCTACACAATCCATTACCACATAATAATGAAATATTGAAGAATGCCTATGCTTAAAATAAAACACATTATGTAAAGGGTAATAAATTAACCCACAGAAACTATTATAAGAATAGGATAAAGTGTATACCAAGCATGCCATATACTGCAACTAGAAAAGTACATAAAAATCATAGTTGAGTAATTGTTAAGAGTTCATCTTCTAAAGCATGAGACATACAGATTTCAGCAGGGGCTGGTTGTCCTGGTTTGGTTCCAGCCTGCTCTACTCCAACATGTAATGAACAATGCACACATTCATGTCAGATGGACACATTTCAGGAAGCACTGTTATCTGGATCATATTTTCATATCTACATGACTATCCCTTTTATTCTTTCTGTTTTTTTTAAGAATGCTGTAAAATAAAAATAAATTAAAAAGAAACAACTCTGCCTTTAATCCACGTCCCCGTGGTTTTCCCTCTAAGCCTCTCTGAACAGGCACACCACTTTTGCTGTAACACATCAGCGCAAAGAATAAATTAAGGATGAAGTTTCTGTGACTAGTTTTTGAGTTTTCTTATTTGACCGTTTTGTTAGACTTCTAGCTGTAATGTTATCCAAAACGTTTTTGATTTTTATGTATAGGAATACTACTTAGAACAAAATTAACTTCCCCAAATATTAGTGTAAGAATCATATGTATTATTTCAAAGGTGCATTGTACATTTATTTAATAGCAGCCACTAGCAATAAATTGAGTAAGTTGCATAATAAGATTTACTCTTCTTTCCACCATATGTAGCTGACACTATTTCCTCATGATGGCTTTAAACTGCAAGAGAGTAGATTTAGGTTAGACAGGAGCAAGAAATTCTTTATTGTGAGGGTGATGAGACACTGGCACAGATTGCCCAGGGAAGTCTTGGCTGCTCTCTGCCTGGAAGTGTTCAAAGCCAGGCTGGGTGGGACTTTGAGCAACCTGTGTAGTGGAAGGTGTCCCTGCCCATGCAGGGGTGTTGAAACTAAACCATCTTTAAGGTCCCTTCCAACCCAAATAATTTATTTTCCTATTGTGAATTCACTTTAAACTCTACAGGAATAGCTACAGAAGTTGTGTAGCCTTAAGAGCATTTAAAGCCGTTTTTCAGTCTCATCTCACTATCAGAAACACAGAGCGAGAAGCAAAAGCTAGCACTCTTTCCTTAGAAGTCCTTAAGAATGGCAGAGGGAAAAGCAGTAATACCAGCCCACAACCAAAAAAAAAAATAAAAATAAAGTCAAGCCTTACCTTTGTATCGATTATACAGTTGCTCTAATTTCTTCCTATCTACTGAATTTTTCATGGATTCTTTGTAGTACAAGTCTGGGTTCTGGAAGTAGTTGTCTGTTGCCACTTCTAGTTTCCATTCATTCTGCATTAAGCAGTATATAGCAGTCCTTTCACCAGCCTGGGTAAATGCCATAAACTGGCGGACCTTGTCCTTCTGAGACGATTTAAGCTTATGCTTTGGGATGCAAAAGAAGCAGGAAAGCCAATGAAGCTAATCCAGAAGTTTGTTTCAGCATTCTACTACTAACGCCTATCTTTTAAAGGTTTTAGTTTTCTTGTTGACGACAACTTTCACTTCAGAATTACAGGAAGACAAAGCCTTGTTCTTCTGCAGTTAAAAAGACAGCATTTTCTTCTGAAAATTGAAATGACAGCATCTATATATATACATTTTTAGCAGCACATATTTTGGCAGGAATACATTTGTACTTATGCTGTATTGCTCACATATGTACAAGTTTTTCTGTTCTGTAAACAGCGGTAAACACAAGTTTCATTATTTAACAATATGGTTATATTCTGAAAACGTCTAGTGGTTATACAAACAAGAAATTACAAAGGCACAACTTAGAGACTCTCAGATTCTGTATAAGTCCTTCATACGCTGAGAAAAACAGTTTTCCTAATGTTTTCTTTGCAACAATGAACAGTGCAAAGTTTAATCACTTTAGGTGATCAGGTGAAAAAGGCAGAATAATTTTTTGCATTTTTGTTAGAAAAGATCACCATGAGAAGACATAAGCCAAAGGAAAAAAAAAAAAAACAGATAAAGCAGACATGTCAGAGGTTTGCCAGATGTTTCAATGAGACTGTAAAGTTGCTCTGTATGTGATAGAAAACTTCAATCAATTCTGAAAAAGATGTTTATACTATTAGTATGTTAAACAACAAACCCGTCTATTATACTGGTATACCGGAACCACTAATATGTTTCTCGTAATGGCAGTTAATCACAACAACCATATCTACATGACATCCCTGAAAAATGTGTCTAAGTTCCTCAGTACTGCTTAAATAATCAAGTATAACAGCAAATTTACTGGGCTCTTAAATATCAGAGGGGAGGGGGGAATTAAATCCTGATTAAGCAAGCAGTAACCAGTAAACATTAGACCATCTTTCAGTTTACTTGTTATCTCTTGTACACATATGCATAGTGACATCTTGACTACAGATGGTCCCGAGATAAGAAACACATCACGTAAACAAGATAAGGACTTCAGTCTTTCCTACAAGGTTTTTCAATTTTATGTAAGAAGAAACATGTAAAAGTTTCTTTTTATACATGAAGAAACATGTAAGGTGGGAAAAGGGCTGTGAAAATAATAACGTATTTTGTTGAGAAAATGCTCATTAACCTTTTGACTACAAGCACTGTGTAACCTCACCCGCACCCCCAATTTTCGTTAAGTTCTAACTAGGCTCTCTGCACTAGGATCTTCCTCAACTACATAAACTTCAGCCACCAACTCGGTGATGATCACATAAAAACAGGTCTCTGACAATAATTCCAAAATAAAACCCACATCAGCTTATTATAAGTCTACTTACGCCAGGCATTTAGGGAGAGTATCTAGGTTCAAAATGAAACACCGAGTTATTTGAAGAAATCAAAGATCAGAAACACACCCGACTACCCAACCTACTACTCTGCCATGAAGTGTAGCTTCTACTGCTGTGGTCAATGCCTTGAGCAGCCGGCAGCGGAACCTTCACTGTCTCTACAGGGCAGGGGAAGGTCTCGAAGCCGCGTTTCCAGCACGACTTCTCACCAACAGAACCCAAACAAGGAGCTGTGCTTCGCATCAAGACACAATTAACCGACGTTTTAGAAGCCCTCTAGAAACAGGAATTACACCCAATAGCAAATCCCAAGGAAAACGCAGAGGCTGCTGTTAGAGGCACCCTGCGAACCCTTCCTCGGGAGAGCTCCCACCGCACTATGCCGTCCTCCCGGGCCGGCCCCGGCAGCCTCCTCGCTCCCCTGCGCACCCCTCCCTCACCCCCAGCCCAAGGAAGGAATTTTGTACCGCACCTTTCCCGCTGCACCTGCACCTGTCGTGTCCCGGGGAGGGAGGACAGCAAGAGGAGGGGAGAACGGAGCCGGCGGTAAGGACCCGCCCGGTGCCGGAAGGCGGGAGCAGGGACACGGGGCTCCAGCAACCTGCCCAGTCAGCCCAAAGCCCAAAAAAGGGAAAGGTACGCGCCGCAACGGCTGCCGGCGCTCGAAATACCCGCGGCACCGCCCGCCCCGCCCGGCCACCTCCCCTCCCCCCCCGCCCCCGGTGACCTTCCCCGCTCCCGGCACCGGTGGAGGCGGGAGGCCGACTCCGCACGGTCTGTTCCCTCTCCCCGCTATCACTTGTCGCCCCTCGGCTCCGGCCCGCGCCGTGCCCCCCCCGGGCAGGAGAACGAGACACGGCGCTGAGGGAAAGCAGCAGCGGAAATCCGCGGGGTGGGTGGGTGCGTGTGAAGGGCGGGGGCGCCCAGCTCGCTGGCCCAGTTGGTCGTTTGGGGGTTGTTTGGGGTTCTCCCCTTACCCAATTCTTCTGCTTACCTCCCCTCCCCCCGCTCCCACAACCTACCATTTTATCACCGGCGCTTTGACCAACTTCACCGCCCGGCACCGCCCCCCGCGCAGGCGCGCATAGGTCTCGCCTTCGCCGCCTATCGCCGGCCGTGCTGGAAGGGACCCGGCGAAAGGCGGAGCGAGGTGGACCGAGGTGAGAGCCGGAGGACCCCGCAGCCTTTCCAGCACCGCTGCCGTCCACCACCCGGGGGGAGATGCGACGTCCCCGGGAATGGGCCGCGCACCCCAGAGCGGCGGCTATAGCCCCCGGCCTCCCCCGCGCCGGAGAGCGGCCGGGACAGGAGGGAAGGGGTGTGTGGGGGGCGGGGGGGGAAATGTATGTGCGTTGGGGGGGCAACGTGTGTGTGTTGGGAAGATCCACTATTGGTTTCCCATCACACGCCATGAGGAGGCGCTCGGACTACAGGTCCCGTCTGACCCTGCGTTTAAAGGTGCCGCAGCGCCGAGGGGTGACTTGGCGAGGGAGGCGGCAAGGACCGAGCTCCTCGGCGCCTTCTCTCAGCCGCCGCCGCTCCCCACCCCCCTTCCCCTCCTTACCCCCGTGTTCTCGGCGTCGCGATCCTGTCCTTCCCGCGCTCCCCTCGCAGCTACCGGCCTCCCTCCCTTCCTCTCTCGTTGCCTCAGGTGAGCGGGGCGGAGAGGGGAAGTGGCGGCCGGTGTCTCCGTTTCCTTCCCCTCAGCGGCTGGGCCTTGAGGTGGGCGCTGGGCGGTTGCCAGCGGGGTCTGCGAGGAGGCGGCGTGGGGGCTGAGAGGAGGCGGCGGCGGGTTTGCCTCTACTGCTGAGGGACCGGAAAGTTGAGTCCCGCTGTCGGGAGCGCTGGCCAGGCGAGCTGCGGGGCAGCCGCCTCCCTCCGCCGCCATGAGGGGCTGGAAGGGTGTCGGTTATACCTAGCGCTCTCCTGATCTTTCTCTGTTCTCCTGCCTCCGCCCCTCGGCCTTCCCCAGTAAAAGATACCGGCAAGAGCCGCTCGGAAGGCGGCCCGCGAAGAGGCGGTGGCAGGAGCTGCCCTCCGGCGGCCATCGCTCTCAGGTGGGTGCCGGGGGAAGTAGGGGCGCCCAGGTGGCCACGGCGGCGGCCGGTCCCCTCGCTTCGGCTGCGCTTCGGATCCCGGGAAGGAGCTCGGATGGTGTACGCGGGCGGGCGGGTGGCGGCAAACGGGCAGGTGTGGAAGGACCCGCAGCAGTGTTGGAAGAGTGTATCAGGGCTTACTTGCACTGGAGGCAGGGTGTGGTATCAGCCTGATGGAATTCGGTGCTACGGTATCATGTTTGGGAAGGGAGAAATCGGAAATACGAACTGAAACCCGTCAGAAAACAAAGTGTGCTTAAAAACGAATCCAAACAACAGGAGTTCCCTTTAATGTTATAATTGCTCGTGCACGTAGAGAGGTGAGGGTTTTTTAATCTCTTTATTTGGACTCGGAGCACATAATAAATTTTTATATGTGAGGTCACTACTACTTTAAGAGCTTTTGAGCACTGCCCCAGCTGCCACTTTTCTAAATATTTTTTGTTAGACGAGTAAATACACTGTTACTGAAAGAAGACTGTACCGTGTCTGAACCACGGTGGTAAGTTTACACAGAACAACAATGGGCAAACTTACTAGGGTAAATCTTCTATCAGAATTTAATTATGTGTTTTGACATTCCGTGTAAGACACAGTGCAGCAGTTTTACTTCCCTGCAAATGGAAGCTTGAATATACACTAGGTGTTTTCCTCTTGCAAGAATAGGTTGGAATATATTTAGCAAAATCTCTTCCCCAAATATGTTGAACAGGAAGCGTATTTTTACACATTAAGAAATATTTCCTTAAATATCACTCTAAAACTTTGCCAGGTGTTGGGGATTGTTGTTTTTTTCTTCCTGATCTTTTAAACCCTGTAGCTTTATAAAAACTCTGAAATATTTCTACTTTATTATTTTACTGAAATTAGAGTGATATATGTGTGCTTTTGCTACTTTAATTACACTTTCCCATCTTAACTTTTAATGTCTTAGCTCTTCATGCTGTTAAACCCTAGCCCAGAGTCCACTATTGTTAGCTAAATCCTTTGGCTTGTATTTCATGCATTGAAAAGAAATAAACCAACCCACCGACAGGTTTTCTCAGTTCTCTCTGAAACAGAAATGGGAGGGCATTTTAAAAACCAAGGCAGTGTATGGCTGTGCTTGCCAGCTTTCCTTCCCATTCTACGTATTGATGATGGCTGACTTGGACGCTTGTCACTGCAACTGCATTTTGAGGAAAGAAGATTCTCTCTTAGGCAGACTGCTTCCACGTCACTGTGTCCATGTGTTGGTTCCTGTGTAAGGCTGTTGGTTCAGAGAGCAAAATTGCAGCTGAAGTTTTAGGCAAATACCCGCTCTGTTGATGATCTACTAACATGTAGTATGTTGTGCATTTTTAGAATGCCATGATTCAGTGATGGATGTATGTTTTTAACAAACATTTATACCTGGCTATGTATAGCTTTGTGGTGTATGAGTTTCCTGTGGGTCGGTTTGTTTGGTTGGGTTCTTTTTTTAAAGAAAATGTCACTTTATTGTTATATGATAATGTCAGTATTTTCCTGCAGAATCTGGGGGAAGGAAATTGGTTCTTAATTTTGAAATTATATCTTGCTTGGTCTTAAAAGAAAATATAGCATTTTAAATATAGGTCTTCAAGTAGCTTCTGGGAAACAAACTTATGAATGAATTGATTTTACTTTTAGTGTTGTTATAACTCTACTTTAAAATCTTGAGGATCAATAATTAGCTTTGAAGTAAAATGCTTCAGCAAGTTTGTTGATGACACCAAGCTGGGTGGTGGGGTCAATATGCCAGAGGGACAGGATGCCATCCAGAGGGACCTGGAGAAGCTGGAGAAGTGGGCCCAGGTGAACCTCATGAGGTTCAAAAAGGCCAAGTGCAGAGTCCTGCCCCTGGGCTGGGGCAACCAGAAATGTCAATACAGGCTGGGGGAAGATGTGCTAGAGAGCAGCCCTGTGGAAAAAGACCTGGGGATACTAGTGGATGAAAAGCTGGATGTGAGCACCAGTGTGCAACTACAGCCCAGAAGGCCAACTGCATCTTGGGCTGCATCGAGAGAAAAGTGTGGCCAGCAGATTGAGAGAGGTGATTCTGCCTCTCTACTCTGTCCTGGTGAGACCTCACCTGGAATACTGTGTCCAGCTCTGGACCCCCCAACACAAGGATGTGGACCTGTTGGAGCGTGTCCAGAGAAGGGCAACAAAAATGATCAGAGGGCTGGAGCACCTCTCTTATGAAGACAGGCTGAGGGAGTTGGGGTTGTTCAGCCTGAAGAAAAGACCTGGGGGGCACCTTATAGTGACCTTCCAGTCCCTGAAAGGGGCCTGCCTGTAAGAAGGCTGGGGAAGACCTGTTTGTAAGGGCATGTAATGACAGGACAAGGGGTAATGGTTTCAAGCTAGAGAAGGGTAGATTTTGCTTGGACATTAGGAAAAAGTTCTTTAATATGAGGGTGGTGGATCACTGGAACAGGTTGCCTAGAGAGATGGTGGCGGCTCCATCCCTGGAGGCATTCAGGGTCAGGCTTGATAGGGCTCCGAGCAATCTGTTCTAGTGTGGGATTTCCTTTCTTATTGTAGGGGGGTTGGACTAGATGACCTTTAGAGGTCCCTTCCAACCCAAGACATTCTATGATTCTATGATTCAAGGCTATGCAGCCTTTTTTTGATCAAAAGTAGGGGTGCTCAGAATTCCAGGAAGTTTTGCTGCTATTTCTTTACTGTGTTTCATTCACAAGTCTGATTTATAATGTAATCTGTTTCAGTTGTATAGTTGAGTGTGTTAATGATTCAGGGGCTGTATAAATAATACATGATTATGATTTTTTTAAGATAGGTTTGAAAAAAACAAACACAAGAGGTTTACTGATAGATGAGAAGAATGAATTCTGATACCAGGTTGAAGTACAGCCTACAGCATCATAGCTTACTATTTTAAATGGCTTTTCTCTTGTCTAAGAAGCAGCTTAGATGACCAGGCTTTCTGTTCAGTGTTTTTAAAACAAGATGACCTCTAGAAAATAGTCAAGGGGAAAACAAAAATGTCTCAGTAACCTTGGGCTGTTTCTTGGTTTTGATAACTCTTGACTGAAGGAGACCATATACATTCACAGCGTAGGATGCAGTCTTAGGTTTGTTTTGTACGTGTGTTTGACCTAATGGCCTGACATTATCGTGTTTGATAACTGACTGGTACTGTCTTGCAGCATGGTATGCACACTGAAGATGCAGAAACCACGTAGCAGAAAGCCTTGAGCAGTTGTGGATTATCAGTTTCTCCCAACAGCAATAAAAAGTGAAGAATGAAGGCAACTAGATTCATTTCCCTATGGACGTTGGTTTCACTGCCTTGTGTACAGTTAGCAAATCCTGCAGAACATGAAGATGTAGTAAAGCATGCAATAAAGCTGCACCGTGGGAAAGGAGCTGTTATCACTCAGAGAAAGCAGTGGGTGTTGGAGAGCTGCAGAAGACTATCTGGTCTTCTTCGCCAGAAGAATGTTGTTCTTAACAAACTAAAAAGTGCTATAAGAGCAGTTGAGAAGGATGCAGGACTGTCAGACGAAGAGAAGCTTTTTCAGGTGCACACCTTTGAAATTTTCCAAAAGGAGCTAAATGAAAGTGAAAACTCAGTCTTTCAAGCAATCCATGGCCTCCAGAGAGCTCTACAGGGTGATTACAAAGATGTTGTAAATATGAAAGAAAGCAGCAGACAGAGACTGGAAGCCTTGAGAGAAGCTGCAATTAAGGTTAGTTCCCCCATGTTTATTACTAGATTATTAATATCCAACCTGTGATTTTAATGTTATTATGGCACGGTTTTAAATACAATTTTTAATAAAAAGGTGGACCTACATTAATAAAATCCATTTTCATAATTTTAATTAAATTTCATTTTAATAAAAAAATTGAAGTTACATGAAACTGTTTAAAATAGGTTTTGAATTAAGTATTTGTTCTTGTTAGTAAAATTAGAAGTAATTCTGGTGTAGAACTTAAAACTTACTAGCAGTCAATAGTTCTTACTTCAAAAGAAAACTAAGTATAATTGTGAGACCAATAGCAAATATTAAAGGGAAAGGAATACAAGAAGTGAGTCAGTGCACATAACACAGTTGCAAACCAGTGGGATTATCAGAGTGGAAATAATGCCATAAATTGGCAAAATACTGGGTTGTTTTTTTTTTTCCACTTCAAATGAGAATTGTATAACCAAAGTCTACAATTTAAACAGAATTACTTCTTACCTTTTATTTCCATGTTTGTGTAGATGTGGGTAAAATGACCAAGCAAAGCAGGAGATGACTAGATTTTTATCTCGGCATTGCACTCCTATCCTAAGAAGTGCAGGTTTTGATTGAAAAACAGTACTTCCGAGAAAGAGCTGGCTGGGATGACTTTACCAGGAAAAACAGAGTAACAGTTGAGCACAAGTCTTTCATGGAAAATTTGAGTTCTCATGTTAATGCAGACCTGTTAGGGTGTGTGCAATCTGCCAGTCTACTGGACTTGATAGTTCTCAGACTGTGTACTGAAAGTCTCTCATTGAAAGGAAATGTGTTGAATTGATTTGATATTTAAAGTGCTGTTTTCCTTGCTCTGCCCCATAACCACTGCAGGAATATATTAAGAATTTTTTATGGCTTCTGTCTTCTAAAAGAAGAGGCTGTCCTTATGCAAGGGAAGGAAAAAAGTGTAATTGGGATATAGTATCTGAGGTGGGAGACTCTACAAAGGGCATTTGTGTGAGAGATGTGTAGATCGGAGCAGGTGAAAATTGTAAGAGGTTGTGTGGAAGAAAGGTGTGCAGTGAATTGTGCCAAAAAGGGTGGTGGAAGTAGAGTTAGGATGTAGACTTGAGGGACTGGAGTGGTCTGTGCTGTGGAAACAAAGACTAAATTATGACAAATTTGCCTAAGGAGTAGCTTGGATCGGTGTGTTCCAATGAAGTGCTCAATATGACTTTGATATTGGCACTTAATGGTAGTACCAGCCTCTGCTGCATAAAAATGATAGCAGTTCTCATGAGAATTACTTGATTTTTCACTTTTTTTTTCCCCAGAGATCTTAAAATAGCAGCAGTAGAGCTGTCCAGAATCTTCTTTCTCATTTACCTAATTCTTGGCAGCATTACTGTAAAATGCTGAAGTAATCTGTCCTTGAACCTGAGAATGTTGCTTCTTCATTTTTTTCATTAAACGAGGCGTGTGTGTATCATGACGTGTTTTAGAAGTGTGTCCTGTAAGAACTTTAATTCTGCAGAGGTGGATTGTGTAATCTTTTTCTGTATTATCACATCAATATATTTACTTGAATGAGCAATCTTTTACACCCTTCTTTCTTATGTCATGTGCATGATTATTTAAACAGAATATTTGTTGTTATAACCTTACAGTTGTTATATAAAGTGAAACAAAAGATAGTGGGGAAATGCATGCCAAAAAGATGAAAATTAAACAGGATAATTTTTTTTTAAATTTTCCTTATTTCAGAAGAGATGCATTAGGTCCAGTTTTGTTCCAGTTGCATTTTACTCTAATGATTACTTTGTTAGTGTACTCATAAGACGTCTTCCATTTTTTAAACAGTAATTTAATGGAAAATACAGATTTCTGTAGAGGTTACTGGATTCTTCCCTTCATTTTATTACTGTTGAGTTGAATTATTTGGAAGTCTTCAGTGTTGGGATATGTATTCATGTCTGATGCATTTCTTGTTGGTTCTGGTGTTGGGAAAGGTACAGTGGAATCATTCGTGATGGGGAGAGAAAGGAAGAAGCACTGAAGCTTCTGCCTTCCTTTGCTTCACAAACCTATGTGGAGATTCAGAAAGAAGCAACAAAAGCTTACCTAATTTTTATCAGCTTCTAATTTCTTGGGTGCCTACTACTCAGCAGACAGTGATGGAAGAAATAACTCACAAGTAGTGCAAAGATGCTTCCTCTTCTAAATGTGCATATTTTGTCCCTGATGAAACAGTAGGGAGCAACAGCAGCACTGTGTTCTTAACCAGCATTGCCATGAAGTCCTGCTTAATCTTGCTTCATTTTGTTTGCTCATGTGTTTCTTGGTGTTCCAGTTTCCTGTTTAGCACACAATCCCTATCTGTATTACCTTGCTTAAAAGACTGTTTTGTATGTATGGTATGACCATCTTGTGGTCAGATGTCTCCAATACCAGCATGAGTTAGTGTTTGTACTGTGATGCACTTCTGCTGAACATGTGGCAGGCTGTTTGAGATAGCTTGTCTATTTCATTACAGCGTTCTGGGCAATTGTCCCACTCTACTGCCATGATACTGGTCTGTGGGTGAAGACAGATATGACTTCTTCATAAACTATTAACATCTTTGTCTTCATTAAAGGAACTTACAGTTAAACTTAGATTTTTTTTTTTTTTAAAGCTCTTCTATCTTGCTATTCAGAGAAAGTTCTTGCAATTTAAAGCCTTTTTTTTTTTCCTGAAGTTTACCTCTAACTGTTCAACCGCTCTGTCTCAACAGACAAAAAGGACTGATCAGCTCCCTCCAGCCAAAACCTGTTCCATTTTTGAGGGCAAAGAATTACCCTTATCAATTCTGTCTTGCATTCGAAGTTGTTGCTGAGTGAGGCAAGAATCTGCAACTCATATGGGGGCTGTTTTTTACATCTTTCAAGGAATGTCTGCTAGCAGAGAACAACAGATAGGAAATGTTTTTCCTTGAGGCTGTGTAAGAGTGACGGACTCTTGCTTATGTGTTGCATAAGAACACCAGCAGTTGGCATTGAGCCAAACACATTAATGGTTACATTTTTCCCAACTCTAGTTATTTTGGGAACGGGGTAAATTTCATCATGCTGGTGTAACTATGGTAATTCTAAACACCAGCAGGCAGGAGCCAGCAATTCTGTGGTTTCATTGCAACCAGGAGTATTTTTCTGACTGTCAGGACTTTACGAGGGTTAAGCTACAGTTACAGGCTGTATTGAACATACTTTTGTCTTGGCATCAAGGAGTTAGTTAAATTATATGCATGTTCTTGCAGGTCTCAAGGGGAAAAATGTCAGTCTGCAAATGTGTGGAAGAGGGGACCTCCAGTTATTTAAACATAGGAGTTTATGACTATCTGAAACACTCAGGTTATCTAAGATAACTGTGTGGGGTACGCAGACAAAACACTCAACCTAAGGGAGACCTATGCTCTCTATCTAATTTCTGACTGGGTATGGCAGGGCATCTAAAATGGAGACTGAAACTTGTGTTTTCTGGAAATTCAGTCTGACCTAGAGATTGCTTGTATTTTTTTGCCCTGTCCAGTTTTTCCCTTTGTAATTAATATTGTATCTCTTAAATGGTCTCTCTTGTCTAAATATTCTCAGCATCCTGAAACTGAGAGGAAGAAGTCTGCCACGGCTTATGTTTCCTCATTCATAGCTGTTCTCTGTCTCAACCAGCTGATCTTTAAAAGAATGTAGGCATGTAAAGTGAAGCATCTCTTTTTGAAGAAAAAAAAATCCTCTAATTATACTCTATAAATACACAAAGTATTATATTTGTTATCATTTTGGTGACCATGTAGAAGATGCAGTGTTAAGTCCAGTCTTGATCAGTAAATAAATCTTAGTTCTTTTTTTGAACCTGAAACATGATAACTTTATCAGCAAAGCTACTGAAATATTTTTACACCATATAAAACCACATCAGCATTTTCTATTTTCTTACTTCTGAAGCTTAGAAACGGATTTCAGAAGTCATTAATGCAATTTCATAAGAGGCCCACACTGGAAAGATGGGCAAAGTAAAGTATTTTACTTCTGAGAGGAAAAATGCTTCTTGGGAAACATAAACAGCTAGAACCTCAGCTAGAGTGCTTGGCTGCTCATCTGTACTCTCAACCAACTGCTTTTATTTTTTTGTAGTTGTTTCCACAGTTGTTGTAATTTTTTAAAACCACAAACAGATCTCTTCCCATGTTTATAAACTGGCTTATGAAATTAAGATTGTGTTTTTCTTCCAATTTGTTTGTTGTAGCTAGTAAAGCTATGCTTTCAAGTTTATTATGCTTCCCTACTAAAGCACTAAGCTTGAAACTTTACTTGGCTCTGAAACATTTCCATGCGTTCCTCAAAGTAACTCCTTTCTCATATTTTCTGGATCATAACCTTGGGGCAGCTCTACTGTTTAATTTATGAGAAAAGGCAATTGGTGGATATTTTGTTTGTCTGTTTTGTTGTTTTTCTTGCCCAGTTCCCCCAGTGAAAATTGGCACAAGGGAAAGCAGTCTTCAAATGCCGTTGTAAAGTCTGTATTGCTTTTACAATTTTACTTGTAAGATTATTTGTGTCAAAATAAGTGTACATTTATGTAAAATGTTTTCCTGCTCAAAGGCCTGGGTAGCTCTTTATCTGTGTTGTAAAATTCAACAGGAAGAAATGGAATACGTTGAACTATTAGCAGCGGAAAAACATCAGGTGGAAGCTCTTAAGAACATGCAGCATCAAAACAAAAGCTTGTCAATGCTTGATGAAATTCTAGAAGATGTCAGGAAGGCAGCTGATAGATTGGAAGAGGAAATAGAAGAGCATGCCTTTGATGACAACAAATCTGTAAGTGAAGTTTCAGACTCAGTCATTTCTTTGGTGCGCATTATTTTTTTTTAGCTGATATTTCCACTGTAGGGGCATTTCTCTTGTGTTAAATAGTTGTTGGGATTTTGGTGACTATTTTGAAAAAACAAACTGAAAAACTTTTGGCTCTAAGTTTGGTTTTGCTTTTCTTTCAACAGAAGGAAATTTTTGTTGGTGGAATGATTGCTTGCTAGGAGTGAGCGAACAGGAATAATTACTCCTTTTTGCTAGTGATTTTTTTTGTTTTTGATTTTGAAGTCTTACCTGCAGCTGCCACTTTGACAGGGACAAGTGTAGTCAATCTCATTGATGAGTTACGGTATCTCATTGATGGTGGTGGGGACTGTGGTATTTACACTTTGCAGGATCTGGAGTTACCATGTTAAGCATAGGCTCCATCTTTTTCATTTTGTTGAGAAAGTTATGGGAGAACAAGAATCCTTGCAGTTAGTTTTCTCGGTCTGGGAAAAGATGTATTGTTCAAGGTAAGGACTTGAAATGTGTTTGCGGTGTTGATTTCTTCCACTTCTGGCTTCCTCTGCTTTTTGTACCTTGGCCTGTTTGTATTGTTCATTGTCTCTATGTTGCATTATGGACAGTCTCCCTCAGGTATATTTGGACCTGGGAGCATGTCAGTTCATTCTGCTGTCCAGTTGTGCTGACCTCAGAGACTGACTCTGTAAATTGGTCCTGTTTTGCATAAACATGGATTGCAATTTTATTTGGCTTTTGCTCTTGAAAGGTTTTTGTTGATTTGCAGGTTGGCTCCCAAGGCGAACATAGCTCATAAATTTTGCTGAGGAGGAAAAACAGTTGCTCTGTAGTAGAGAGCCAGGCCAATTTTCGTAATTTTAGTCTACTGAGAGAAAGTGAAAGCAGCATTTTACTTTGTATACACGAGATCGCAGGAATTGTACCTAGAGGGAATCCTACCCAGCAGGACCAGCAGCGGGTAAGGGACGACCTAGCTGGAGTGTGACCTCTTCTGTTCCGCTGGGGTATAGCTGCACGTTTTAAAGAGGCCAGCAATGAGGTTGCTGCTGCACATACCAATTGGCAAAATGCCAACGCATCTTTTTTTCTCCAGAGTATCTCTTTTGGTTTCCTGCTTGTATATCTATTAATGAAAAAAAAAAAAAGAATAATTAAATGCAACCTGGAGGACTATTTACATGCCCATCTTTGCAGGAAACAGATAACGTGTTTTCTCTCAAGCTAGAACATTGGAACTTCGGAACACATAAGCTCTAATAGAATCACCAGTAAGCTGATAAAAATATAAAAGCTTCTGTTAAAACATAATTAAATAGAGAAGTGTAATAGGTAAAAAAAAAACAACACAAAAAGAATCTGAGGTAGCCCTCTTAATGAAAAACAGGAGTATTTACACACTGAATTCTGTTATGTACAACCTGCTTTCAGGATTTGCTATTTTAGGAAATAAAATCCTGAAAACAACTGTTTTATCTCATTATGTACTCAAATTTATTAGTATTTAAAAGCTCATCTGACCCTGTGCCATCTACTCTTTCTCTTCTATCACATTCTGTCTTTTGTCCGTTCCTTTTTCTTTTGTAAAAGTAAAAATGCACCATAATGTCAACACAATGTATTACACAGACAAAAATCACTTTTCAGTAATTGTCTGAATCTTGTAAACATCTTCCCTTTTTTTCCCTAATATTTTTTCTGACCTAGATTGTGAACTTCATTAGATGAGGAATGTGTTTATCCATTTGCGTTGCAGAGAAGTTTGGGTTTTGTTTTTGGCAGAGAAGTTCCAGATGCACAAGCTACCAAGTACAAAAGAACATATAACAAATTTTATATTAATTTGGATTTTCAGAGCTTCAAAGCAGATGCTTCACTGCTGATGTAACTTATAAGATAATTTTTCTGAGTGAACATGGTTGCTGATGTCATACCACTAAATTCCCAAGAAGATACTAGAACAGATGTTGGCTTATTAGTGTCTTGTTTTTTAAGCAAAATAATAGTCATCTGCAAGATGGGGACACCGCACTGAACAGTAAAATAATTCCAAGGTGAAAGTCAGTGTAAATTTTAAATTGTAGAGTCAACATTTAACAATAAGCTTTAAGGTCTGTTTTGGGATCCCTGGAGTAGTAATAAGGGTGAGGGAGAGGGGCTCAGGAGTAAAGATGACAGAAGAGGAGGAGGAGTGGGCAGCTCTTGTGTATTCTGATTAGAAGCAGTTCTTCATGCTTGCTGACTGTAGAGAAGCCTTTCTTCTTGCTCCAATGCTGTGAGAATAGTTTGCATGTACATGGCATGCAGCTGCTCCTGCTTTCTCCCATCAGCTGAAAACATGGTTTGGTCTCTTGGACATCTCATTCTGGAATGCAAAATAGCCTGGTAAGTGGGGAGCTTAGGGAAATAAAGGCAAAACATATATAAAATAACAGGTTTTGAGCTAAAAAGGGTGATAAGACAGCTTTCATAATGCAGGAATAGAAAGGGATCAATCAGGCTCTCACTCCAACAGCTAAAAATGCTGATGTTTGAAGCAGCTAGTTTATGCTTCTAAATAATTCTCCAAACTCTGTAATTTGTTTCAAGTTCCTTTTTTTCTCTCCTCAGTCTGATTCTTAGAGACTACCAGTTCTTTTGAGGCCCATCATACTTGTATGATGTACAAAAACAGAGGAAGAGGTAATTCGTACAGTAGAAGTTTTTATTTAATTATACACACACACAAATGCAAGGAGTGGAAGAAAATTGCAGTTTAAATATTAAATATTGAAAATGCATTATTTATCTTAACCGTTTGGGGAATCGGCAAAGAAAAATAAAAGCCTGTTTTATAGATGGTGTATGTGGATGCATGTCTTCAGTAAAGAAATTTAATTCTTCAGCAAACTGCAGCAATCCAGAGAAGCTGAATGTTTTGTAGTTAGTCGTTGGAATGACAAGAGCCTACTCTCTTTACTGGAGTCTAAAAGAAATAACACTCTCAACTGTTCTTGAGTATTGGTAAAATCTACATTATCTGCACAATGAAATAATCCTAGTGTCTTCCACTTTGTAATTACAGGCACTGAGGAGATAAATAGGTAGCAATGGTTCTAATCCTCTCTCCTTAAAATTTACAGGGCAATTTTTTTTTTCCTTAACTTGAAATGCAGTCATTATTTTAGATTTTTGTGAACTGAATATCACTTTAATCTCTAATTGGTTTTGTTCAAGGGAATAAAATGTTACATTTCAATAGAACCTTTTATATTCTAAATATGATAAAGCTTTTCTTTAAAAAAATTTTAGATCAGATGCAATTGAATTTTACAGCTTTGAAACCCTGTCCTTTTTTTTTTTTTTGGTTGGACAATTTGGCAAAAGAGGTCTGGAAAATCCCAAATTTTTAAAATGTGAAGCAAATAACCTATTTAGTTATGGACATCAAGTTTTGATAAAGAGACTGAAAGACTTCTAAGGAGAAATTGCAGTATCCGTAGCGTCAGCAAATTCTGGAGCAACTTCAACCACACATACAGTCTTTCCCTTCATTGACTTCCTATCTTTTTGTTACTTGCTTTCTTTTTCTTACAGGTAAGAGGTGTAAACTTTGAAGCTGTTTTAAGAGTGGAAGAAGATGAAGCCAACTCCAAAATAAATACTTCAAAAAGAGAAATAGAGGATGACTTAGGTCTTAGTATGCTTATTGATTCCCAGAACAATCAGTATATCCTTACCAAGCCCAGAGATTCAACCATTCCTCGTGCTGACCATCATTTCATAAAGGTGATAATTTTAGAGACATTCTTGTCATTTGTTTTGGTAAAATTTAGTCCCACTAGTTTGCGTGCCAGTACTGTTTGATTGGATTGAATATAGTTTCGGCATTTGTCCCTCTGAAGTTACCCTAACATTAATGATTCCTCTGGCTACTGGTGATCTGGCCAGTGGGTTTCCTACTCCTAGTATAGTCTTCACAAGACTGCATGAATCCTCTCTGGTTTTATTTAACTTGTTGCACCTTTGAGGCAGCATCCTCCCTCTGACCGCACAGTGTTAAAGCAAGCTACTGCTGTGACTGGTAAGCCACTTGTGTGTTGTCACTAGAGAGTTCATCTGTTCATGTCTTGTGATGAAAAAAGAGATGCTGGAAAATACATAGACATGGTTTTTTTTTTTAATTGTATTTGTGCTTCATGAAGAATAACTGGATTTTTAAATTTTTTTTTTTTTTTTTTTTTTTTTTTTACAAACCCAAAAAGGATCTGTTTTACCGTTTGGTTTGAATGCAAATTGTCATTCCCCCCACAAGTCCCCAGGAAACTACTTCCCATAATGTATTTAAAATATGTAATAAATTGATTAAAAGTTTGTCTTCTGAAAGATAGTCTTCAATTTCATCACAAATTTGTGTGTCCTTTATATTAATGCTTTTGTCAATATTAAATATTTAGGATATTGTGACAATAGGAATGTTGTCTTTGCCATGTGGCTGGCTGTGCACAACAATAGGATTGCCAACCATGTTTGGGTATATCATCTGTGGAGTACTCTTAGGACCATCAGGACTAAATAGTATTAAGGTAAGTGTGCAAGTTGCTTCTTGACTGATTTCCTTTGTTGAAATCTTTAGAAGAAGTTTTAAAGTAATATAATATTGTCAACCTCAAATATATTAAAAAAATAATAATCCCCAAACCTGGACTTTTGCAAAATGCAGCCTTAAAATTTTGTGTCTTTGAATCACTTTGTTTTCAAGTTTTTCTTCTTCTGTATAATCATTACATAAACAATTGTTGAAAGTTAAAGATGAAGGTTGTCTGTTGTGGGTTGTTTTTTTTTTTGTTTGGTGGTTCATTTTGTTTTGGTTTTTTTTGCCTTTAATTGTAAAGCATCCCATTGGAGAATAACATTATTTAAAAGACATGAAATATTCAGGAACTTGCAGAAAGTCAGTTTTGGCAATGGAGAAAGTGTTTAAAACTAGTAGTTCCCTGAGTAGCATAGCTTGGCTTCCTAGACAGTTATTTTGCATCTCTCTAGCTTTCATCCATCCTAGTCACCCTAGTTCTTTTCCAGTCCCCTGCCCACATTCCTGAAGTCTCTTGAACCTTTTTAGCTCCATCACGTGTACCCTGATTACTGGCTCAATGTGAAACTGTGGGCTGTGGTTGGCTAGACATTGCACATGTTTTGATTAGTGTTCTGGTGTGCATTAACAGATTGTTTAGCCAGAAGGCAAAACAGAACACATGTTAAAGTTGCATGGTAACGTCTGGTTAAGTTACATTTGTCTATTACATTGGTATCTACCTAACTGCTTGGATTTTTTGTCTTCGTAATCTTTGCTCTTATGTGGTCTTCTGTTGAAAATTACTGTTGGGATCAAAAGTAAGTTGGAATGAGTAGAAATTGAGGATTTTGTCAATCTCGTATTGGAAGGGAACGCTATAAATACCACACTTTCAAAATGTCATAGTCTAAATTGAGATTAAATAATAACCTTTTTGTTGTTCCATAACTTCTGGGTTGAGAAGGTCTGGAAAGCTTGACCACTTAAACTGAGAAACAAGTTTGTAAGCTTAGCATTAGAAGGATATTCAACAATGAATTTTTGTACACTTAAACTGGGGAAGATTGTGTGGTCATAACAGAGATAAGGGAGGTTTCTTTAGGAGAGTTTCTGAGTGAGCTGCCTGTTTCTTGTGGAGCTGTGATTAAAGGTTATTCATCTGGATAAAGTTCATGCTGACTGCGTTTCTCGTGTGTGCTCCTGCCTTTTGTCTCTTCTGTATTTAAATTAAGAACTTGAATGTCAGAGTAACTGAAGAGGCAGGCAGATTCTAATCTGGTGGGGAAGACAGGTTACATCTCCACTTTTTTATGATTGATGATAGACCCTGTCCTCTTCTGCTCTGAACTATAAATATGTAGAAAAGAAATGCTATATTTTTCTGCTGTTACAAGGAAGACGACAACTTTTCTTGCTGTTGCACCCTTGTCTCAGAAGTGGAAAGGCTGGTAGTTGTACTGGTTTGAGAGATGGATGCATGGAGTCTTTAGGATAGAGAGTAGAACAGCAACTAGAGTCTAGCAGAGTGGTTATACCAATAAGCCAATAAAATAACTAGACAGAAGTAACTTCTGGAATGCAAGCTTTACGGGTTTTATAGCATGTACATAAAATGTAACATTTATTTTCAATAAGCAATCTTAGGTCAACAGACATGTGTTTTGGGTGACCAGCACTATCCAACCAAATTATCTAGTAGCAGCTATGTGAGGGGTATAATATTTGAAACCTAAAGATGCTGAGGGAATTTCTGATGTAACATGACCAGCAAGTGACCTATAGAAACATGAGAAACAATTTGTTTTGTAAATGGGCTTATAACTTGTATCATAAATAGACTTCTGTGTACTGATTTTTATTTTACTTTTTTCAAGTCTATTGTACAGGTGGAGACGTTAGGAGAGTTTGGTGTATTCTTCACTCTCTTTCTAGTTGGTCTGGAATTTTCTCCTGAAAGATTAAGAAAGGTATTTCTGTATAAAACATCTGCATTACACGACTTAATCAAGAATGTTCAAGTTGTCAGTTCTATTTCAGATGTTTACATTCTCCCTATAATATGCTGGTACAACTTTGTACTTTTTTTTAAAAAAACAAATGGGACATTTGCTTCTTCTCTTTAACTCTTAGGAAATAACAGAATGCAGCATTTATTTGGTGTCTCAAAAAAACCCTCTTCATTTCAGTCAAACAGTGTGGGTTTTTTACTAGAAAAATCTCACATGATTTATGGCAATCCATCTCTGCATTATTTTAACGTGCAGTAACATGCAGTTCCTATTATGAAGTGTCCAGTAATGCCTGCCAGTCCTGTTATAAAAAAAATAAAAATCAGTTTGTTACATACTGCATACTGTGTTGTTGATACATGCTGTACTGCCTAATAAACTGATTCTACAGGTATGTTAGCACAATTTGGAATATTTCATGATATGGCCATCAGGATTCAACAAAAAGGTGCAAGTTGCTTTTGGTCTTAATTAAAAAAAAGTTATTTTGTAAACCAACTAGAATTTTAATAGTGGAAAATACTGCTGCAAAATATGTAAAGACTGTACGTGTGCGAAGAGTTGCACTATGTGATTTGTTCCTAAACTGACGGTAGTAAGTTCATGAGACTATAAAAGCTTTAATTGAAATCAGCTGAAATTTATGGACATTCAGCTAGATCTGTTATTTCAAGTCCATCTAAAGTCAAAGATAAATGTCAGTAATTCAAGGGTTCCTAAACTGTAAATGTAAATTGCTACTTCAGAATGGTGTGTGCACTAGTGTGGAGCGGACTGCTGGTATTGATTATGGTCTTTGTCACTCCCATTTTTCCCCCACCTCGAAATCACATCAAATAACTGGTCTCCCATTTGATGATTTTAATATATTTCAACCCATACTGGACCTGTGGTCCTTAACTTGTCTGTGAGCTCTAGGAATTGTACCTAATTTCTGATAATGAGTGTTCTGGCATAGAATATTATCTACTAGGTATAATAACTTCAAAGTTTTAGGATGTATAGGGTGACAGCCCCTTATGTCTGTAGCCCAGCACTGCAGTCCTGAATTATGCATCTTTAACCGCTTATTTGTGCCAAAAATCATTGCAACTTATCAGTGGGAAAAGCATCATCAAACTTTATTATCATAAGAACTTGTTGTTTTCCCAAGGTCTGGAAGATATCTTTGCAAGGACCCTGCTACATGACAGTCCTGATGATTGCCTTTGGTTTACTATGGGGACACTTGCTCCAAATTAGACCAACACAAAGTGTCTTCATCTCCACTTGTTTATCTTTATCAAGCACGCCACTGGTGTCAAGATTTCTTGCAGGTAGTGTTCGAGGAGATAAAGAAGGTAAGTATGATTCAAAATATGGACTCCTGTAGTATCTGCAATAAAGGGTGAAAGAAGTTGAGTTAGTAATACGACAAGAGAAACTAGTTAAAAAATGAAACAAAACAAAAAGCACTGTTAAGCCTGTGAAGTCATCATCCTCCCTTAACACTGGCCAGTGTTTTGTATATTCTTGTGGTGAGGTATACCTGCTATTTACATAGCCAGTCCTCTTTGGAGAAAGACAGTGTAGCCCCAGTTGGTACTCTTCATGATAAGAATTGACTTTACTGAGGGTCTGGAATCCTTGTGCTTTTTAAGACATGACCAGGTTACACTAGTACTAGCAGTCTGTCATCAGGGCAGAAAGGTTAACTTAAATAATTTGCATCCTTCAGCAAACTAAGACCAGCTCAGGTAGTCTTTCATAGCCAACAGCTCTTCACGTAAGTACCTTCAAGTGCCATATTGCTAGCTTCTCAAATACTTCTAAAGGTTTCCTTTCAGAAGTCTTGCCATCCTGCTTTCTTCTGCTTAAACCTCCCTCATGCATACTGCATTAAAGTTCTCCCCACCCCCTAGAATATTAGTATTTTAATGCCTAAATTAAAATCGTATGTTTTACACATGCTGGCTCTTACAAATGTCTTTAGAATAAGACTGCAGGTTTTCAGTGAAGGAGTTGCAGTAAATGCATAACTAGTGGTTAACTGCTGAGCAAAGTGTTTTTATTGTGTAGCAGAAACTTCATATGAATATTTTATTTGTAGTGTTAGTGTATCTTTATTTATATATATATTAATTTAGTTATGAGTAGGGAGGAAAACCCAATGTTTTGTATGACCTCACCCCATTGAGAACGATACTTAGCCTCTATTTGATGAAGACATTTCTAGGTTTCTGAGCACTGCAAGCATTCACTGATCCTGATGACTGTTTCCGTGACTGCTTTGTTGGTGTGCAGGGGATATTGACTACAGCAGCGTGCTACTTGGCATGTTGGTGATGCAGGATGTGCAGCTTGGTTTATTTATAGCTGTCATGCCTACACTTATTCAAGCAGGAGTGAGCACATATTCCAGGTAAAAAAAAATAATTAATGTATCTTCCCCCCACTCCCTTCCAATAGTAGATAGCCAAAATGAATATGAGAGAGCTACAGTTAATGTCAGTTCATTGAAAAATACTCTGTGCTGTGTTTCCTTGACTATATTTGTATCTGTCATGTTGTATGAGGATATTATTTCTGTTCTAGCTGCCCTAGTCCTGTCCAATACTTAAAATTTGTAGTGAAAGGTTTGTTACTGTAAAAAACAAGTAAATTTCTTCAGTTACTTTTACTTGTTCAAGACATTTTTGTTAAGGACTATGTAACGGAATTATTAAGCCTGATGGCTTACCTTGAAGATCAATCAACGAATAGCTTTGAATCAGCAAATTCTAGGCTGTAAAGGAGGTTGCTGGGCACTCAGCAGATTCAGGATTCATCTTGTTTACTAATATATCTAAATATATTGCTGTAGCTGCCCAGTTTTGAACATCTGTGGAATTAGATCTTTTCACTTAAGGAGAGCTGGTTGGGACACATGAAAGCACTTGAAAGCAATGTTTTGTTTGTTCTTCTCTTTCAGCATTTTCAAGGAAATACTGAGAATACTGATACTGATTGGCCAAATTCTCTTTTCTCTGGCTGCTGTTTTTCTTACATGTCTTGTTATAAAGACTTACCTCATAGGACCGTATTATCGCAAGTTGCATGCAGAAAGCAAAGGGAATAAGGAGATCCTCATTCTAGGAATAACTGCATTCATCTTCCTTATGTTAACGGTAATCTTTTAAATTCATACAACATTTTGATACGTGGTAGTTTACTGCATCAGCATCACAAAAGCCACTGCACTTAGTGTTACTGCATATCCGTGTACCTCTGTAGTTAATTACATGGTTTTAAAATGTTGTTTTTAAACAAACCCCAAATGCACACAGGATTCTGGCATTACAGCATAGATGAATAAGATGAGATAAAATTTGAATGTCAGTCAGATTAACTTCTGCTGGTAACTTTTAATACAGCCAGCCAAAGAGTCATTATTCCAGTTTTAATTTTCGGCTATTTCATGCATTTGACTATAATTTAGGATGGAATTTGAGATACTGATAATGGCTGATTGTGACACGTGCTCACAAGTTTATTTTCAATAGCAAATTCTCGACATGTTTTTTATTATAAAATAATTTTCTGTGGGAGATGAACAGTTTGGTATGAAGTTGAGAAAGTAGAGAGATGCCTTAAGGTTCATTTTTTTTTTATATATATATGTCCCTTTTGGGTTTTGTTCACTTTTGCTCTGAATCTTCCTTCTATTTGTTACTATCTCACGTTCCAGTTCTTAGAAAAAACTATTCTGTTGGAGAACAGAATGTGACAGTTGCTGATAATGTTGTGGGTTTGAAACTCCATTATCCTGGATGTTGTTATGTCCTCTGAGAATTTCTAAGAAAAATTATGAGAAGAAGTTCCTGTGCATGAATTATTTTTTTTTTTCTAGGGGTAGTTACTTAATTATTACAGATCCAACAGGGAAAGCTGACCTCCTTCAGGAAGGTAGAGCAAACTTTACAGTTTGTTGATTTCTGTTGTATAGGTTAAAAATGCCATCCCTCTAAACAGCTATTCACATTCCAATTGTGTAATCTAATAAGTGAAGGAACTCAACTGCTTTACTGTTTTCTCCTTTTTTCTTTCTAACACACAGATGTAACATTTGTGAAACAACTTCAATAAAAAGCAACAAGCAAACCACAAAAGTTGCATAAAATGTTATGGTATCTAGAAGCAGTCTTACTTTCATTAAGGTAGGGCCTACATAGACTGAGCTGATTGAATTGGGTGTATTGTGCCCAAATCACATACCAAATATACAAGGAGTTTTTCTATGTGACTTTACATGATATACATGTGTATACAAACCTGAGGGAGAACCTATTTGAGTGTGTTGGATTCATACTGCAAAAACTGAAGGATTCTTCAGCATGGGAAGCATTTGTGAAGGAGCAAATATTCTGTGTACTTTAAGTGAAAAAAATTTCCTTTTAAATTTGATAAATAATATATCAAAGGGAACAGTACAAAGGATACGGCATCTAACCTCAGTGAGCCAGTTGAGATGCATGATGCTCACTGACACAGATACATTGATAACAGTAGTGCTGCAAGTTGTGGTTTGAGCACCAAAAAAAAAAAAAAAGGCTTAAACGCTGTAATGAAAACAAAACAAAAAAGCATTTGGTTGTCCAGTTGAACAGCTCAACAAACAAATCTTCTGGAAAACAAATTCTAATTGATGTAGATGTCCTACTATGTTAGGAATAAAAACACTGGATGGGGGATGACAATCTCATTTGAAAAAATGTTGCATGTATTTGGAAAGGATAAATTAAGGTTTTGGGTTGCCAGGTAGGAAAACAATTGAACTGTCACGTCTCCTGCAAAGATCTTTCTTTTTTGGAAAACCAAGCCATTGATGAATTCATACAATGATTTGCAAACACAGAATTTTCCATACTGGAGTAATTCTAAAACAGCTTTTGAATTTGTAGAAGGAGGAATTAGTGCATATTTTAGTGGCCTTAACCAAAGATGACTCTGCTGCTCCACTTAGAAAACTTGTGAGATGTTTTTTTAAAAAAAAAAATCTAACCTCTGTTTAGTATGTGAGTTATTCTGCAGGCCACATGCTTTTTAGTACATGACAAAGGGGGGTAGAATGATGCAGTTATTCCTGGATTTCTGGAGTCCACCTAAGTTTATCTTGTATTGGAAGTAATCTGTTACACTAGCACATAAAATGCACTTTATAGATAAACTTTATTTTACTTGTTTCCTGTGTTTGAAAATCTCAGATGACTAATTAAACGGGAATGGCTGTTTCTCTGCCAATAAGGGCAAATTCTGTATGGGAAAACAAGAGGGAGGATAGGACAGAAGAGGTTCCTATACTGCAGTGTGAGTAAGCAACTTTGATGTAATGATTATCCTGTCAGTTGAGGAACTTCCTTTGTGGAAGTGATTTCTGAGGATTTCTGAACTGCTTGGCTCACTTGGATAACATTGCAACTCATTACATCTGAAACAGTATCTTAAGTACTTCTCTTCTTGATAAACTAGCTTGTAAATATTAAGAAAATTTTAAAAAGTAAGAGTATAGAACTAGAAGTGATGCAACAAATCTTGAATAGGATATTTTACCAAGATTTGGAACTTAAGATACCTCTTTTTGTTCCCAGATATTTTCCCTCAGCTAGGCTTATTGAGGTCGGATTGTGTCAACTGCCAATCCTGTAGAACTCTAGCTGACTTTTGAGACACAGCTGTGCAGCTTTCAAACATGTACTTTCTCAACAGTAACAAAGGTTCAGTAGATCATTATCACACTCTCAGCAACTTTTCAAAATGTGAGTTATGCAGATACTGCTTTTTTTTTTTTTAATTGGAAAACTGTTCTTCTGAATCACAACATAAAAAGCAAATTAGTTTTCAAAAAGCCATTTAGGATTGATTGCCAAACTGGTACTTTTACGTTGAGATGTATACCACAATGAGCTGAAGAACATGTTATAAGTCAGCCAAGTGTTCACTGATGTACTGTTGCTTTTTCATGTTCAGTAAGTACAGAAACATTATAAGGAAAATTGTGTTAAATACTATCATAGAATCATAGAATGGTTTGAGTTGGAAGGGACCTTAAAGATAATGTAGTTCCAACCCATCTGCATGGGCAGGGACACCTCCCACTAGGTCAGGTTACTCAGGACCCCATCTAACCTGGTCTTGAACACTTCCAGAGAAGGGGCTTCCACAACTTCCTTAGGCAACCTATTACAGTGTCTCACCACCCTCACACTAAAGAATTTCCTCCTAATGTCTAACCTAAATCTCCACTCTTCCTGTTTTGATCCATTACCCCTTGTACTCTCACTACAAGCCCTTGTAAAAAGCCCCTCCCCAGCTTTCCTGTAGCCCCTTCATGTGCTGGAAGGCTGCTGTAAGGTCTCCCAGGAGCCTTCTCTTCTCTAGGCTGAACAGCCCCAACTCCCTCAGCTTGTCCTCCTAGGAGAGGTGCTCCAGCCCTCTGATCATCTTTGTGGCCCTTCTCTGAACTTCCTCCATGAGCTTCATGTCCTTCTTATGCTTGGGGCTCCAGAATTGGACACAGTACTCCAGGTGGGGGTCTCATGAGAGCCAAGTAATAATGAATTGCTGGATTGGATATCTGCAGGATGAAAGTGGTTAGTTTTGTTTTGTTTTGAAACCAAATTGCTGAATGTTATTAAGGAATTGGAAAAATAAAATCTGACCTGACAAGAAGGATAGCAGTTACATGTATGTGTTCATAGGACTTTGCATACTCCATGGCAGAGGAGGTGGGGGGCAGGAAGTGGCTTCCAGCTTGACTGCATTGTGGTTGACCTGGAATGATGACAGCAAATGGAGGGAAATTGCCAGCTCGTTTTATATACCAAAAAGATGAAAAGAAAATATAGCTATATTATTGTAGTACTTTATATATGAAAATGTACATACTTTTTCCTGCACTGTATTAGGAATGTCATTCCTTGTTTGCTTGGAGTACTTCTCCAGGGCTCATAACCTGCTTGTGAACTCTTTTCTATCAGTTAAAAGGAGAAAATTAAGGAAGAACTCTAATCTCACATATTCTAGTCAATTATTTAATGCAGTTGAGATGGAGTTTTTACAAGGCCCACTAGAAATTGTTTCTGTTTCCATTGAGGTTTTACTTTGCAAGCTAAAAATTCACCTCTTTTACTCTTGGGTAGATTTAATTTATTAAAGCCTGAAATTCTAATACATTTTATTTCCATTAGGGATTTCTTTAATTTTACTGCCTTACTATACTCATTAAGCTTCTCTGATGATTAAACAGTGGCATGCTGTAAGATACACAGTATTAGAGAATATAGGCAAAACAACTGCTTAACATATGGTTGAAATTCAGCTTGAACATGTTAAAGCAGTAATGTTTATTTCTTTATTGCTGTAGTAGAACATCTGAACATAAAAATCCAATATTCTAGTGAAAGCAAAGTAATCCTTTTTGAATTAGAGTAAAATGGGACCTTTGAAAACAACAGGAAACTAAATTGTACTGGGAAAAACATGTAAATTGACAAAACTTTTCATTTTAACTGAAAAAGCTTTCTGTAATGTAGCGGCTGAGAAAGGGACAGTGCAGAGCTCAGGGATTAGTAATTGTTAGAGCCCTGTTTGGTAAAGGCAAAATATACAATATGATGTAAACAGAGAGGGAATACAAAATGCAAAATACTTTCCAAGTTTTGCTTATGTAAGAAACTTTGCTGATAATGCATTCCTGCCACTGAAACAAATCCTCTACAGAGTGTGTATGTGTATCCCACTCATTATATATAGTAAATCCTGATGCTACAGATTAAGTTGAGGAAATAGATCCAGTTATTGGTAATATTATCAGACAATCAGAGACCAAGATGAGAACAGTAAAAGAAGTCTCTGTATAAATCTAGATACAAATTTGAAGAACAGACTGGAGGAGAGGGGATGGGTTTAAGAAAATAATGTAATTTTTAGTTCTTGCCCTCTCATCCACTTCACACTTTTCTGTGTGTAGAGCAACCTATAGATTTTGTACACATGAAGCTGTCTAATACCTAGAGAGTAGACAAGGAATGGCAACATTTGCCTTTTTCTCTGTCAGGCAGGCCCTTGAGCTCATACTTGCCGTAGAATGAAGGAATGGAATTAAGTTTTTATGTGGTGGAAGCAAACCCAGACAGACATACAGTTCGCTCCAGTTATGTCTGATGCTTTTGGAACAAGCATGCTTCTTTCACACTTAAATTGGTCCTTGCTCAAATAGTGATTCTCACAACAGCACAGTATCATGCAATTTCTGATACAAGAGATGCTACATTCCTTATTACATGGTAGCCTAACTGTAAACATGTCAATACTTAACATATTAGCTATAAAAGTTTTGATCTGGAGCTCTGTTATAACTGATAGCACTTAAGTGTGGGTGGGTTGTAGCTGAATAGTAAATATAATTCCAACTTTATTTGAAGAGGCTATATTGGATCTTAATCATTTTCAAGAGGTTGTGACTTTTAAATCAACTACTGTGTGATTGAGAAGAATTGAAATGTTTCCTCTTCATAACTGTTTCCTTTATCTTACTCATCTTTTGGTGATTTTAAAGCCTTTTACATATATTTCCTTCTTCCCTCATACAATTTCAAATTTTGGGGAAAAGCACTGAAATTCACTGAAACTCCTTTTCAAACGAGAGTAACATTATAATGTTGTTTTGTTGTTTTTGCCTGATCAGCAACTATTTGCATTAGTTAATGGAACCAATTAGTTTTCTTAGCTGTCTTGTAATCAATTACAGACTGTTAGCACAAATGGAGTTATGTGATGGGCATTCAGACGTTAATACTTCAATACACAGGAGTTTGGGGGTTATTTTTAGGTAGCATTTTATGCACAGCTTGGAGACATGTTTATTGTGTCTTTTGCTCTCCTCCACTAATTTCAAATCACTTGAATTTTTGTGTCATACCTTACAGTAAAACACTGTTGAAGATATGATTAATGTTGCCCATAAATGTATTATGGTGTATTGTTGCTTAATCTAAATGAGTATGGAAATAAGTCTTCAGTTTTAAATGTTCTACTAATAGCATTGCCCTCTCTCAGTAAGGGGAGCAGTATGGTTTTGAAGTAATTATTTTAAAACGTACTTTATACTGACTAAAAGTGTTGCTTGCTTTTTTTAATGTTCTGAGCATTGCCTTAAGCAGTTGCTTTGTTTTTAGTTCAGTCTCTTTACATGTGTTTGATCTCTTCCTTCTAGTACCACGATCAAATAATGGAAAAGAATGAAGCAGTCTGAATTCTTTCAAGCAGATATTGTGCTTAATTTCAGCAGTTTACTTCACATGCTTAAATGCCTCCCTGTTCAATAAAGCACACAGGCACATTTAAGTCCAATTTACAATAATAAAATGTAATTTATGCCTGGGACTTCTGCTAAATTGAGAGTATTCTTCCAAATTATATGCTATGATTTTTATTTTTTCCCCTTGTGAGACAGCTGGAAAATATGCTGTTCTTACTGCTTTATTTCACAGCCTCAATGTATTATGCAATCATGACTCCAAAGCTGTTATAGTCTTTCTCTGTTTTGTGAAATCAGATGCTATCCTTAAGACTGACACAAAGCATTACCATGTAGATTAAGAAATTTATTTTTGTTTTTGTGGGGAAGGAGGTAACATGGAGGGGGAACTGGTTTTGTGAGTCTTTTGTATAACTACAATACTGCAAAACACTGATTTAAATACTGAATTATATTTGTTGTTGAACTTAAGTAAAGACCTTGTCATTTCCTACATTCAGTATAGTGGAGAGTTTTCTAATTTCACTATGAAATGGTATATAAGTCACTGAGGATTAGAGAACAGAAATCGATTCTCTGTTATTCCTTGACAGGTCACGGAGCTGTTGGATGTTTCAATGGAGCTGGGATGCTTCTTAGCTGGAGCTCTGATCTCTTCTCAGGGTCACATGGTTACTGAGGAGATTATGTCCTGTATTGAACCAATACGTGACTTCCTTGCCATCATTTTCTTTGCATCCATAGGTAACTTCTAAAACTTATTTAAAAAATAGAGTTAACCTACAAATGTGGGGGAGGAGAAAAAAATAGTGTCTACAAATTGGGGGGAGGAGATGACTTATTTTGTTAAATATTAAACTGTTAACTGACCACAATATCGGTTTACCTTTGGTAATATTTTTAAAGGAAACATTCATTTTTATCAGCAATTTGCATGTTGTACTCTCAATTCTTGTTTTAATGTCAGTTTTTAATTGTTAATTCTAAATTCACGGTATTTAAAATGTGTAACTAAACATTTTAAAGGAAAAAAGGATCTTGTTTGGGTGTTAGTTTGTTGGGTTTTTTTAAATGTTCTTCTGTCTTCACAGTGGCTGTATTTGTAATTTATACCAAAAATGTATTACTATTTTGAGTCGGTAGCATAGATTTCATGTTCTTGTGGCTTGGTTTTCTCCAGAAGCAGCACATTATAATGGAAACAGATCTTTTTCTACAGCATCTTGTTTCTCTAGTTAGGAAAATGTGATCTGTCTGTTCTCAACACAGGGAAAAAATAATTGAACAAGATGTATCTCAGAGTACCTGAATGCCAACTGAAATGCAGCATTGATGCCTAGGACTAGGAGAGTAATTACTCATGCTTGTTATCCAAAACAAGCTAACTCTGAGAATACTTCCAGGCTATTGGTACCTTACTTTTGAAGTGCTACATCCTCCAGCTGTCTAGCCAGGCCCCAGTGCACTTCCCGTAAAGGAAACAAAACATGTTACTGAAGTACTTAGGTACAGTGAATGAGGAGACAGGCCCTGTGGAAGCACTTGCCTCTCCCTGTGGATTGTATAGGAGATGCGTGTCCTGTTTGGGGGGCACTGCAAGGTCTAAAATAGAGGGCTTGAATGTGGCACTTTGCACAAATCTAACCTCTTTCAATCCATGCTTACTCAGAAATTCTTGGGGTTTGTTTTTTTCTTCAAGATCACACTTGGCCTTCTTGGGTTTTCTTCTGGATTTAAGTTTTCTATTGTTCTTTTTATCTTCACATAGTAGTGAAGTCACATCAGCATAATTGTAATGCCTTTCCTCATATACCTGTTTGATACCCATTGTTTCATAACAGAAACTAAAGCTGGTTCTGGTGGTTGCCAAAAGAAAAATGAAATAGTTATGCCTGCCAATCTTGATTTTTATTTTACCCAACTCATGGTAATAACTTGTGCCAATCAGTCAGATTGCTTAGTAATAGATATGTTTACTTGAATAACTTATTTTTTAATAAAGGGAGGAAAGTGGTGAGGTGTGGTAGAACTCTTGAGCCCATATAACTGACAAGGTTGGATGAGTAATTGCTAAATGCTCACTGGGAAGTTGTTTGTGTTTCAGTAAAGATGGTGATGAAGTGGATAGTGTTATCAGGGATACAAAGCATGACAAGTAATTATAAGCCCAAAGTTGATTTTACAAGGGACTGAACAAAAATACTGTCCTACACTCTTGTGACTGCATAAATTAAGACTAGAAATAAAACTTTGGTAGAGTACAAGAAAATAGCAAGACCTCAGTTGGCATACTGACAGCACCCCATATAGCCTATGTTATACTGTAAATAAACTATTTTAGCGGTTCTGTTACAGAATTTAAAAAAAAGATAAATCTTTTAAACTATTGTTACTACTAGAACTGCAAGAAGGGAATTAAAAGAAAATTGCCTTACAAGTTTGTATACTTTTACAGAAAATGGTTCTTATTACAATGCTTGCTTGTAAAAAACCAAACCAAAACTCTACAAAAAAACAACCAAACAAAAAATCCCTCCTTCCCAAATAAATGTTATCCCACCCTTTCCCCTTTACTTTCAATTACTTTCCAATTTAGGGGTTAACAGGAAGTTTTGTGGGGTGGCAAGGAGGTAAGCTTTGAAAAGGAGCGATGTGATGTTGCAAAGAAAACCTGAGTAGGATAAAAAATATTCCTTAAATTTTAAAAAAGAAATACAGTACGAAAGTACTTTTTTTGGTGCTCTTTACTTATATATATACACCTGCAAATTACATGTATCTATAAACATAGAGATATTTGCTATGTGAAATTATGTAAAGGGCCTGAGGAAAGATTCTTCCCCCCTGCCTAAAGAGAAGGCTTGTTGCTATGGGCAGCAAGTACCCTATTACAGAGAGCAGAAACACTTGAGATCCTGAGGTAGGATGGTACACAACTGCAGTAATATAATTTGTTCCTTTTAGAACAAAGGACTAAATAGAAAAAATTTACTTAATTGAAAGGTGACTGTAAACGTGTCATTTGGAAAAGTCAGTTCCTATTTTGCTTGTCTTAAATGCCTGCTTTTCTGTTCTCACTACGGAAATCCTGATTCCTAAAAGCTGAGCTCAACAGTACATGTTCATGTAATATATGTAACAGTGGCCCTGCCCTTAGCTTGACCTGTGTAATGCTCCTGCTTTCAAATCCACACATGGGTGCATTTGTGGGAATAATACACCTTTGCAGTTAGGCATTAACAGCAGCACTGCGAGTTTCTCTCCAGCTGTACATTCATTTAGATCTATGTGTGTTCTTCAAGTTTTCTGGCCCTCTGTGCTACCTACCTGCTGAGGTTAGCAGGTTCCTTTTAGTCTCTGTCCTCACTAACTGTTTTTGAGAGAACAACTAGACCAAGCCCTCAGAGCCACATTTTGAGAACTTCATCCCTTTTTTCTGTTTTGATACCTTGGATCCTTCCCTTTCCTCTGCATAATTTCATTTTGTCTTGATTGCTTTTTAGAAAGGTGGAAGGCATCTTTGTATAGACTGTTTAACTTGTTTTTAAAGGCTCCAATATCACATTGCCAGTCTTCAGGGTTTATGGAGTTTCAAATTGGGCAGCAGGATCCGATCTGCCACTGGTGAGGAGCAGATTACTTAAACTGCCTGACAGAGTTCTGTGTCCTCAATGTGCTGTATGGATGTACTCACTTTCTAGGCTCAGTTTTTCCCTTTTGGGTAAATCTTGTGGTCGGTGTTGGACCTTGAATGCGAGGTGCTGAAAACCCTCTAACTGCAGTCTTTTTTTCTTCAGAAGGCAGGTGATGCTGACACTGTCAGCACTACCATTGTCTAGAACTAACACACACCCACTGTTTCTCATGAACCTCTTAACATTTCTGTTGGATTTGAGAGACATGAAAGGAAGATCCTAACTGGAATTCATTAGGTGACATACTTCACCTTTTCCTTATCCATCCAGCTATACTGCTTTGTTACCCTGCATGGAAAACAATGAACTTTGGAGGTTTCAAGCTCTCAGAACTGACATTGGAATCAAGAAGACTCCCTTTTCCAGAAAAATGGAGATAAGTGTTGGTTTTGCCCTCTGCTTCTTAATCTAGCTAGGGCTATAGCATTTACTGCATTTTCTGGCTATGATCCTAGATTCAATAAGACTCTTAGATAGACTATCTTAGTCCATCACTAAGGTGAGTTTTCTCAGTGATGTCCCGTCTTGAGGATGTGTCAGAATTAATTCTGCTGGCTCCAATCTGACCAACAGAGTTCTGGTTTCTGTAATCTTGTTTGCTGTCAAGGATCTCCAAGATTCCTCTTCTTGATGCTGTATCTTCCAGGGTGTGGTCATGACTTTTGGAGCTTCACGTGCTACTTAGTGGCCATCCAGCAAATTAGTGGTCTAATCCGGGGAGAAAGTTTACTTATTAAGAAAAAAGAATGGGCAACATTTTGCCCATAATCATCTTCAGAAGAACACATACCAACTTACATGAGTGAACTGTGCTTTTTGGCTTGATGTTGATGCAAGATCACCTTCACCCCAAGGCTTCCATTCTACCTGTTCCAGAACACTGCTTAGAATTGAAGTCGAGTGGCTTATGCTCAGCTCTGTGAAAATGTACTTAAGTGATATCCTAGTTATTGGTGACAGGCCAATATGCCACCTGTTACCTGATGATGGTGCTGAAGTCCTTGAATTACTTGAAGTGTTTCTTCCATCCATAGTGACTCCTGACCTTAGTCACAAAGTCTTATTAAAACCATTGAAATAAATGCCCATATTCATGCACTTTCTGTCTATTAAGTTAATCTTTCTGATGACATTCCTGTTGCTGGGAAGGCTTCATGTGCTTGTATAGCAGTCTGATGTGACTTCTAGCCTTATCCTAAGTTTTCATCTAGGGCTAGGGCAAAGGTCTGTAATGACCATGAAATCCACTATGGTAGGATTTATTTCCCCCAAAACATGCCTGTGTGCTGGGATGTTTATTTGTTTGCTCAGAATACTGTATGCAACAGGCTTAGGCTTGCTTCACCTTGCAGATGCTTAGCTCCATGGGATTGCTGTAGAAATCTGCCTCAGCTCTTTGGAATACGGTAATAATCTCCATATCGGGCAACAGTTCAAATGGACTTCAGACTGTCTGCTACAGAACTGAAAAGTTGGCTCCACCAGTAGTGGAGAGAGCACTAGGCTATATTTATACCTTCCCCCTGAAATCTTCAATTCCAGATGTGGAAGAGTTGGCCCTTTTACCAAACATGACATTGTTACAGGCTGTATTTCTCTACTTGCTTTCCATGTCTGTTTCTGAGACTGGCCTAAAGGTGAATGTGCCCATGATACACAGAGGAGGAAAAAAACAAAGTTACTTGTCCCTCCTGTGCACACATTTGTATTTCTTTTTTTGGCATGATGTCTCATTTTGCCATCTTTCCCCTTATTCTGATAGTCTTCTGCATTTGCGCTTCAGTGCTTGGAAGGGAATTAAGAAATAAAATAGGGTGTGTACCTGCTGACTGGGTAGTAGTTGTATAAAAATCTCTGATGTATTTGAAGTACGTTTCCATCCACAATGGAATGTGCACTTGGATAAAACCTTGTGAAGTTACTGCAAGTAACTTCTGTGCACTCAGGAAGAGAAGATGACTGTCAGTTCTCTACAGCTGTTCTGGCTCTGCAGTGTTATGGGGCAGGGAAAGTTAGTGAAAACTTGCCTTGTGTTCAAATAAGAAGTTACAGCATCAATTTACATGCCCTATGCTTTAGAAAGCAAACTCTTGTCCTTCACCAGAAATAATTTGGTTGGAGAACTGCCAACTATTACGGATTTATCAGGAACACCATCACTGGTTTGGTTCATCTTTTTCAGAGCTTTTATGAAAAAGGAATGAGCTCCCAAAGATAGTTATGTTTGCTTGCACAAGTTCTTTGTATCCTAGGAGGAAAAAATGGACTTATTCAGCTGTAAGATTCTTCCTCACTGACTCCAGGATTTTTCCCAATAAATAACAATTAAAGAAAAGAAAAAAAAGATACAGACAGTCCCCTCCCCCACCCGAAAAAACCAAAGCAAAACAGAACAAAACAAAAAAAACCAACAGCAACACCAACATCATAGCAAATGGGGTTTGATAAATTTCCTTAATTATTAGACCACACTCAGGGGTATAGGACTTTACCTGATTCCAATCTAAGTGACTTTTCCAGTTCAGGTGACTTTCAGTGTTTGCAAGTGAGGGTCATGTGTTTAAAAGTTACATTTTCTGTTGTAGCTGTGGTCTGTGCAAATACTGAATATCATGTTCCTCCCACACTGATAGTCCATTACCATGTCATACAGAAATGTTAAATGGCTAGCACAGTGTATTTTACAATCACTGTGCAGAACACTGGACTTTTTTTTTTCTGCAGTATTTTTATAGCTTTCATTAGAGATGCGTTTCAGTTCAGATTCTGGATTGTTGGCTGGCGTGGAAGAGAGAAGAGTTTATAAATTTAAGTGCTCATGCATCGGCCATACACAATTTAATTTAATTGGGAATATTGTTTGTCCTAAACCTTTCCAAAGGAAAAATTGTTGGGTAATGCAGATGCTGTAGTGATCAAGTAGGTAGTGTTGCTAGGTATGTTAGGGCTTTTTGTTTGTTTTTGAGAACATGATCTTGCAATTAAATCTGTTATTAACTCAGAAAGTTATCAGAATAAGATACTGGCCTTAACCTTTGAAATATTGTTTTCTTTCCTCTTAGGACTTCATGTTTTCCCCACATTTGTAATATATGAACTCACAGTCTTACTATTCCTTACATTGTCTGTGGTCATAATGAAGGTATTTTCTTTTTCTCTTTTTTATCCTTTAATAGTCTAACTAATCTTTGCGCTGTGCGCCCTAATGAAACTCTGTGCAAGAACTGAGTATCTAATGTAACAGAGAATATTGCACATTTACTGTAAATGTGTGTTTGGAGGAATCTTACCAATTAGAATACAGTTTGATACAATGTTCTTAAATTTATTTTTTTTTAAGTTTGTATTTATTACTGAAAGTAAGTTATACATGGAGAAACTTCTCTTTATCTAGCCTGGCATTTGTGACAAAATTATCAAGTGTTTTTGTTATAATAAACAACTACTTTTTACAGGGCAATGTATATATTTCCCTTTTTGACATTAAGACAGAAGACTCATTTAAAAGTCCGCTAGTTTATATCCAGAATTATTGTATTTGATGCTATGTATCTTACAATGATTGTACCATTTTATTTATTGTACTTCTTTTATTTAAAAACAAATCCACAACAACCCAAAAATGTTTTTACAGTTTGTCTTGGCAGTGCTTGTCCTTTCTCTAATTCTTCCAAAGACCAGCCAGTATATCAAGTGGATTGTCTCAGCAGGACTGGCACAAGTCAGCGAATTCTCTTTTGTTCTGGGAAGCAGAGCACGCAGAGCAGGGATCATATCTCGGGAGGTAAGCTGTTTTATAGTTATTAACCTTGTTTTTTGCACCCGAATAACTTATTTGGAAATACCAGTACACTCCAATTTTGTGGCATCTCTCAGCTGTTAACAAGTAGAATCAACCCATACAAAGAGAGACGTGTGTGTCCCTGACAGGGTTCTTAGTTCTGGTTTTTACTTGTTTCATATTGTACTTCAATATTAAATACCAGGTTTTACTTTTAAATAGCTTAGTTATAAATGCTTTACCTTAACTGCTCTCATTTACAACATCTTTATTAACTGAGCAGTAAGTTGTAGGTAGTACCCAAGTCACTGAGAAGCGTTTGCTTTTAAAATCATGATATAGCTATAGAAAGTGGCAACTTAGAGTATAGTATTTGAATAAGGAAATACTGGTAAAGAAGAACTAGAGAGTAAATACGGTAAAGTGGAAATTGCCTTAATATTTAAACAAATGAGTAATCTTTATCTGCAAAGTTCATTCATTTAAAATCCTCTGCAGAAGAAACAAACAGCTTTTTCAGTAGTCATGGAAAAAAATCCCCTAGGATGGAAACCTTAAACTTAGTTCTATATTGAAGCTATGAGAACATTATTTTTTTTTTTCAAGATGAAGTCTGCTTTGTGAAATGAAGAAAATTATGGTTGTAGAGATACAACAGCTGACCTCACTTTTAGTGCTAGCTGCTTTCTCCCCTGTATCTCAGCTCACAAAAATACTCTGCTGGCGTGCTGCGCTTTCTATTGTGTGAGCAAGTGGGCTGTATAACACTGGAACCAATTCCCAATAAAGCACATGTGAAAAACTTACACAATGCTGTTCACTTCTATAGGTAAAGGTGATTCATTTTCATGTTCACTCCTGCATATAATTAGGAGTTATAAATATTGTATGTTTGTATAGAGTTTCAAGATACCCATACATGATCACAGAACCAGTTTAGGGGGCCACCCACTACGCTTGGAGGCCTTTAGGCTTTAATTTTTTTTATGTGACAGCTCTCACATGATTACCTACTGTATGTGTTTATAAAGGTCTGAAATTTCCAAAAGTAATTCCTCTGAGACCTCAAAACTACGTCCTGCTGCTGTTTCATAAGACTCATTCAGACTATGTAGTTAAGATCTTTCCTCAGATGTGCAGTATGACTGAAAATTATTTTTGTGCACGTTTTTTTATCATATGAAATAGTAGTGAACTTTGCCATTATATCATTAAACCAGAATAGTTTTGGTTGGTTTGTTTTCTTCTTGTTCTCCCTTTTTTTTTTTTTTATAAAGTGGTATTTGACCTTTTACCAAACGTGCTTTCAAAATGTCCATCTTAAATATACGTGTAAATAATTTTTTTCCCATAAGCTCATAATGCTGTTTTTGTAATTGTATCTTCAAACAAGGTAAACAGCAAATTAGATTGAGTGTGCACTTGTTAGCTTTTGTAGCAATATGCATAGTTGATTAGGAAGACGGGTGAAGCCTCCTGAAAATACAGTCCACTGAGATCTCCTCAAACTTCTAGTCACTTAGTCTAGCATGTAATTAAGAGAATTAATGGCTTTTGTTTGCAATTTTCAGGTCTATCTTCTTATTCTGAGTGTGACTACTCTAAGCCTTTTACTTGCCCCTGCCCTGTGGAGAGCTGCGATTATGAAATGTGTTCCGAGACCTGAAAGACGCTCAAGTACTTGATTCAGATTTGCACATATACAAGAATACATCATCTTGCAAAGAATATCTTCATTGCTCATTGTATCTCTATGCACTCAGAAAACAAGAGGTTTTGAGTAGTCAGTCCTCTTAATGTGCACTTGGTTATAAGCCTTATGCTGACCTTAAAACAAAATTAATATTAAAGGTAATTATATCATTTGAATTGCACAACTTTTACAAAATTTACTTTCTCTCTGACGGATGAGAATCTGCCAGAATGTTTGTTCCTGATCCAATAAATTATTCAGAGCATAAATTATTTTTTTAAAATACAGCATCATGCAAACTGTGTTGATTATTTTTTGCCTGAATGTGCCTTTTAATTTTCATCCTATTTTGTTACTGCTGGTTCATCACCAGATTTTGTTTAAAAAGAAAAAAGATATATTATGGTGCCTATGGTATCTTCTTTCACTTCAATGACTTGAGTCATTTTCACATTTGGGAGTTTAGTATGCTAGTGTAGAATTAATCACAACACACGTTTCTAACAGTACAAGTGTAGTCCTCCACACAAAGAAAAGGTTTAACTGTTTAGCATCAAATTGTTTTAAGCAGTCAAATACATATTCCTAATGATGCAGCCAATATTGTATATTTTATTCCAAATTGCAGCATATAATGTATTTTCTTATAGTGTTAACTTTTATTTGTGTTAGTTCTTGTATTTATTTACATATTTGACTAAAAGTTGACAGTAAGAAAGGGCATAACTTAAGTTATATTTGAAGACTGACAGTTGTCACCCATTCTTTTTCTAACTGCTGTTGCAGCAATTTTCTACATTTTTGTGTGTGTTTTAAATCAATAATAAATTTGGTAAAACTGGGAAGTCTAGTTTCAAGCAGATGTGAAAAACATCAGTTCTGTAACTTTGGATATTATTTGACGCTATGCTACATCTGAAATTTTAAATTAATTTGCACAAAACTAGATATGACAGACTGGATGTGTATTTGGAACTTCACTACTTTATATGTTGTGTTTACATTTAATAAATTGTTAGTCTCTTTAAAATATCATCATATTTTTAAAATCAGTGTTTTGAATGTGATCTTCAATGTGTTTTGTTCTTTAAAATGTTTTATGTAGCTGGATAAGCCTTGTAAAAGCCCATTCTCTAAGTGTCATAGAGGAGGCTTATTCATAGACTGTAGTCTACTCTAACAAACAATTTAAAAATAATCTTGAGGTTTATCTGCTAAAAACAATACTATTAAAGAGATATTAACTCTTTAGAGCAGTATTATACTGTCATCTGAAATAACTTTGATACCCACAAAAAGGTTTGAAAAATGCATGTTATGTAGGTTTAAATTGCTAATTAAAGTGAAAGCTGTCCTTCAAGTAGCAAAACAAAGCTTTGGATGGGTTTGTGTGCTTTATACCTCTTTCCTCTACCACAGTAGCCTCAGTTCCCTCCTGTGTTTTCTCTTGACACCTGCTGGGCTTGTCAAAACGCAGCTTGGACTATCTGAAGTGTGTATGTAGTGTTAGGATAGGGTAGGGTTCATCATGCTTGAGTTCCTGCTCACAGGATTCAGGGCTTTCTCTCCAGGCACTGTGATGCTTCATAAAGGTTACAGGAATCTATGGCAATTCTGTACTTCCTTGAATGGTTTCAAAATTTGTTGAGAAACAGTGGCAAATGCTGAGGAAAAAGCTGCCCTATAAATAAATAGGTTTTTTAATAAAATTGAACTGTAACAGAAAAGAAACTTGAAACTGATTTGTTAGTGTATTTAAATGTTTTGTATTCAAAATATAGAAATAATTAAACATTTTTGTGGTACCATTTAACAATCTACTAGCTCAGACCTTTTATTCTTTTTCAGGTGCCTCACTTAAAACAATTTCTTAACTGTACTAGGAAGATAAATCTTACTCTGTCCACTGACCTAGCTCATAGTTTCTGCTTGATGTACAAGCTTCTCTCCTGAATGCCTCATTTTGCTTTTGAAAGATGCTTATTTCACATGTAGTTTACCATCCATGTTTCAGGGGGAAAAAGAAGTAACTATGACAGACTGTGGTAGAGACTTCTGTATGGTTTCCATAACGTGTCTTGGTTAGCCCTTGAAACTATTACACCAAGTATTGCAGCTGTGATGAGTAAAGATTTTGTCTAACTAAATTGCTGTGGCTAGTTGTACTTCTCTGAAAAGTTCCAGGTAGGAGAGCAGGAAACACTGATGGTTTGTGTCTCTTAAAAGAAAGGAACTATTTTCCTCATTACTTTCTAAAGGAGTTGGGTGAAGAGTCCTTTTGGTACCATGTCCAAAAAGGAAAGCGAGTATCTAGATATCTTACGGATTGCCTCATCTCTGTCACTTCTTTCAGAAATAAATTTTGCTTCAGTCATGCCTTGGCTAGGCTCGAGGGGAACTGGGGAAAGAGAAATCGGAGCCTCATCTGAGTATTAATTTTCTGTGCCTCTTTGTTGACATAGACTTAGATTGCCTGATTGAGTATCAGGTATAAGTTCAAATTACTCATCTTATTGGGACATATGGTAAGTTTGTTTACAATCAGATGTTTGTCACATAGAAAAATCTGGAGCTATATTGAGATACTGCAAATGTTTCCTGAAATGCATATAATAGCTCCATGCAAAATTCCATGTCAAAATGGGGTAGTCTTATGATACAACCTTAGGACAGCAACAACAAATCTTATTCCTGAATGATTGATCAGTCATTCCTGTATGGAAAATGAGAATATTTCGCAAATGACCCACTTAGATATAATTGTAGCTTTTCAGGAACCTTATGCATGTACCTTGGAATATTATCTTTCGGTGTCAAGTACATATGATTAAAGCAGAGATCCAGAAGCCCTGAAGACTACTGATTTGTTGAAGGTTTGCTGAGGAACAGGTGGTCTATTCTGGAAATGTTTATTTCAGCGTGTTGAACAGTGGTTCTATCTCATTAGTTTATCTAATGATCAACAACATTTGAATACAGAAAAACTGATACAGGGCAGAAACTTTTTAAGTCATGAGAAGATATTTCTGCAATGAAGCTGAGTTTAAGGGAGTGGAAAGGAAGGGTCTGCTCTGTGCTTGAGCAGCTATTCATTCAGCATATCTGTTGCGGGGGGTTGTTTGTTTTGTTTGGGTTTTTTTGTTTGTTTTGTTTGGGGGTTTTTGTTGGTTTGTTTCAGAGATTGATGTAACTGGTTATTTGTTTTATGTGGCTTTCTCTCTGAAAATCTGAGTTCTTGTATGTTACCCCTTAATTGCTACCTCTGGTCATGGTTCTGTAGGAGAGTGAAGGAACCAAACCAGTTTAAAAGCTGGTAGTGTCAGCTATGCTTATAATTCGTGAGCCCTTTCCACGTCCCCTGGGTCAGTTTGGTACATATGGACCCACAGCCACCCTACTTAAGGCTTAATCCATATAAAGTGGCTGCTTCAGTTCATCAGTAGGAATATGTATCTACTGGGAGCTGTGAAGTAGGTTCTTGCAGTTGTGACTCTCATGGGTCCAGGATGGCTCAGGGAGTGCTGGTGGCCTTGTCCAAGGGGCTACATAGCTTTTAAAAAGCTGTAAGAATTTGTATTTCCTATAATCCTTGAGGAGAGAGCAGCCTCACAATACCTTGTATTTTACTTGCTTTACAGTTGGACATCCTCTGCTTTGTAGGTAGTGAGGTATGCGCCTCACGTGACAGAATCGTGCAGTATGATGATGCTTGATGGAGGATGTAAGAAACCTAGTGTGGTCTTGCTGTCTGTTGGAGTGATCCCAGCAACAATCTAACCACAAAAGCACTCGTGGGGTTTGTCTAGGGAAGGAATCTATAGCTCTACACAGCAAGCAATCCAGGCAGTGCCAAAGGTGGAGGAAACTGGACCCCTGAGTGACAGGAGGCGAGCCAGGCTAACAGTGTTAACAGCTTTGTGGGAAGCAGCAATAGCTTATGAGGAGCAGCAAGTAGCAGACATCCACTATTAAGATGACCTGACAACAAGGGAGCCAACAAAACTAGTGAAGCAAGAAGGAAGAGCAGCAAGATGTCTTAAGGGCTGGGAGATGTGTGGCCCACCCCACCCTAAAGATAACAAAAGGCAGAAGAGAAAGACAGACATGCCTCTACCAGCTTCACTTGGTAGGTGTGCTGCTTTGGTTCTCCCACTGCCTCTGTTGAGTAATTACTACTGGTGGGTGGGAAAAACTTGACAGTAAGACTAGGAAAATCTTCCTATTGCTGGAGACAATGAATTAACTGGACAATGGTGTGAGCAGCTTAGGGAAAACTGATCCTGCCTTGGGGGACAAAATCTAGATCAGGGAATGGCAACACTTTGAAGGATAAAATGCCAAACTGTATTTTTTATTTCCTAAAATAGAGCAGAAATTTGAGAATTGGGAGATGCTACCTCCCAATGAGGCCAGATGCTGACAAGCTTGTCAGCTGGTATTCAGTCTTTATTTAAACCAGGAGTTCCAAAGAAGGCATGGCTTCCAGTTCTGAAACAGGTAGGTCAAAACATGACCATGTGCATGTCTTCTGGCATCAGTGATTGGTTTCTGTTTATAGACTAGATCACCTCTTGAAACACAGTTTCCTTGTGCCTGTCCCACAGTTCTGCTGCATGGATGCTTGTTTAAAGGTGTGACCCGTTCTTTTCAAGCTCCTCTTTACAAGGAGGAGGTGGGTCATGGGAAACAGTCTAGAACTGGAATAGCCTTTCACCATTACAAAGACAAAAATAAGTCCTGAAGCTCCAAAAGGCCTGAGAAAGGTAAGCTCAGAGATTAGAGTTGTTGCATGGGTACAAATACTTCAGTTATGAACAACTCTGCTAAAGAAAAGCAACAAACACCTGGGAGTAGGTATGCTTGTGCAGTTAGTAATGTGCCAAAATAAATGCTACCAAACCAGGATGCCCTCTCTTGCTTGTAACTTGTTCATGTGTCTCGTGAGAAGCTCAGGGAAAAGAGAGGTTTACGGGGAAGCATGAGCACCACAGCAGTATTACAAGTGTAAATAGAAGAATTAGAGTAATTTAAAAAGGTGCTCTTCTATCACTTTACTGACTAGGGTCAAGAAAGCATCGATTTGGATGTTTGCAGAGAAAGCGGTGCAGTTAGCAAAAGCAGGTAGTGATGTGGAGTTCATATTCTGTCCTTCAATTGCCACTGCTCCTCTGTTCTGAAAGCTAGTACAGTTATCTTAATTCCTACACATCACAGTTGTTAATGATTTTTATTTTATTCCTAAGTTTCTGTCAGTTTTGCTTTGTACTAGAGAAGGTAGGTTTCTCTTCAACCGGACACTTTTTCAAAATGGCACTAGGACCGTTTTGAAAAAAACAGCAGAGCAAAGGCTTTATATCTCAGTGCAGTTGTGTAGTTCTACCTCTTTAAAAGCACGTTCACTTTTTTGTAGTCCCTTCTTCATCCTGGGACAGACAAACCCTGTTCAGGGTGCATTCCTGGAGACTGTAGGAGCCTGTGGTAGTTTGGATAATGGAACAGGTTTTGCTACAAGAATTAATGTAAAAAGGGGGGAGGAGTGTGGGGTGCAGACAGGGTCTAGAGATATATAGATGGCTCAAATCCACAGGCCAAGTATGTATGACTTGGAGCGCAGAAAGCAGCACCATCAACTGGAGGAGCTGCTGCCTTCTAGGAAGCATTTTTTCAGCGGCTGGTTTGAGGTGCTTCATGATTTTTTTTGTGTCAACTTCTTGCCTCTTTCTGAAAAGTTAAGCACATTTTCATGATATTGCCATCACACACAGTCAAGAAAGAAGAATGGGGAAATGGGCTAATAGTCGTTGTCAGAGCAGTGTACTGCGTGAGCAGCCACGGAACCCCAGAACAGCAAGTGGGGAGGTTACTATGAATGAAAAACTTTAAAGATCGCTATTTATGAAGAAAATTAGGATAGCTCATGTTTCCTCGCTAATATAAAATACAACTTCCCCCACATCTTAAAAAAAAAAAATAATTAAAAATGGAGTAAGGCATGAAAGTAATTAAATGTTAATCTAGTTGACTGATGAAATGTATCTTCTACATCATCTGTGCCTTTTGTTCTGCTGTTTCTGGGTAGTGGCTCTGCTGGTTGTGTCTTTAATTCCCAGTCTTCTTTCCCAGGCATCATATGGAAGCAGCAGGGTTTTAGAGAAAGAGCAAACCTTTTACTTCCTTTTTCCCCCCTCTTCATCGTGTTATGAACAGCCTTGTGCCACGGAGACTTGGTATTGGACACAGAAGCATCTGCAGCTCCCATGCATCCCATAGTTGCATATCCCCTCCTACAAAAAATGCTGGTTTTGAGGGATAAGGCTTTGCCTTTGCTGCAGTTTCCACCATTATAGCTATGCCTTTGTAGCCCCCACTATGCATGCTGAAAGGTTTTTGCCAAGAATTACATAATTCTTGTGTAATTACATCACACAACCCTATCTGACACGCATGGCTTCTGTGGCTACACACAGCCAGCGTATGAGGCATGAGCAAGTTTCAGTCTAGAGGTTCCAGAAAGTGCGAGTGCTGAATCTTTCCGTGTAGATCTAGCCCAATTCGAGCTTCACAGCAGCAGTCGCTCGATGGAAAGCCTTCACCTGGATTATTATGAAGTCCTACTTTTAACAACGACCGCTGTAATTCATCTTGCTCAAGTAACGGTCGGACAAAACGTGATGAGGAAGTACCAGCAGGATGTTGTGGCAACTAACCGCACTGCCCTGCCCCGCCGCCACCCGCGCCCCCAAAACCCGCTCAGCAGCAAGAGCGACAACCGCCCGGGCTGGCTAAAGACGGCCCGGCGGGACCCTCCCGCCGGCGGCGGGGCCAAGGCCCGGGTCGTGTCCCGCAGCGATAAGAACACTGAGGAGCCCGGCACCTTCCCGCCCCTCCTCCCTCCACTCCCGCCTCCTCACGGCGGGGCGCGAGAGGCAGCTCGCGCTCGCCCGCCCGCGCGCGCGCGCGCGCGCCGGCGAACACGTGCTCGGCGGCCGCCGCGGCCGAAGAGCAATCTCGCGCCGATGCTTCCCGCGCGCCCGCTGCGAGAGCCGCAGGGCGGGGAGTCGGAAGGCGCGAAACTCCCGCGCATGCTCCCGCCGCCCGTGGAGCGGCGGGCGGTTGGCTTAGCCGCTCCGCGTGTGCCCGTGCAAGGCACGCTACACCCCCGTGACGTCAGCGCGCAGCGTCACGCCGGTGGGACGCACAAAAGTGTAAGTTTCAATTTTTTTTCCCCCTGCCCACGGGGGGGGAGGTTGGAAAAAAAAAAAAAAAAAAAAAAAAGGAAGGAGCGGCGGGGTCGCGCGCGCGGGGTCCGGGGAGAGACCGGAGACCGCTGTGCTCGCTCCCGCACTCCGTCGCCAGCCTTACACCCCCCCACCACTTCACCCCTCGGGCAGCCCCTGGGCGGTGGGGGCGCGGGCCGGGGCAGCGCCAGCAGGCAGGTGTGCGGGGCGGCGGGGGCAGCCGGCTGGGAGCTTGTCAGGCTGGCCACCCGCGGGGGCAGAGACGGGCTGGGAAGTGACAGCCCGCCAGGGGAGACTCCCCGCCCCCCCCGCCCTGAGTGCAGGGAGGGGGGCGGTCCGTGCTGGTCCCCCTCCCCCACCCCGCCCGCGCTGCTGCCGTTGGGGCCGTTGGTCTCCCGCCCCCCCCCCCTCCCCCTCGCTGCCGCGCGCTGCCTGCCTCCTCCCCTGCCCCCTCCCGCCGGGCTTGCCAGGCCCGCGCGCGCCGCCGCACATGTGCAGTTGGGCGCCTCCGCAGCAGCGCGGCGGCGGGCGGGGGGTGCTCCCGCTCCGCGCTCCGGGTCCCTGTCTGGGGGCGGCGGCGGGGGATGGAGCCGGCTCTCTCTGCCTTCGGCCGCTCAGGTGCGGGCAGCTCGGGCCGACCTGCAGCGGGAAGAGGATGAGGAGCATCGGGAGGGGGGGGGGCGGCGGGGGTACGGGGTGCTGTCGCCGGCGGGGCGAGGAGGTTGGGGACGGAGGGTGGACCCGCCGCCCCCTCCCCCCGCCGCTGGCGGTGCTGCCTGGCGCGTCCCCCCTTCCTCGTGCCCCCGCCGCCTCTGAGGCGATTAGCGCGGCCCCTCGCTGCCGAGGGGAGGCGACGCGGGGTTTAGGGCTTTACCCGGGCGGTGAGGCCCTGGTCGGGGGGCGCGGTGGGGGAGGCGGGCGGGCGCGGGGTGCCTGGGGCGCGGTGGCGACTGTCAGTCTCTGCCTCTTGCTGCAGCCGCGGCCCGTCCGCCCGCGAGGAGGGGGAGAGGGGGCTTGCAAGGCCCTGGGGGGAGCTGGCCCCTGGGGCCTACTTGTGCCTCCTGCTTGAAATGGGGGTGGGGAGGAGGAGGCCAAGGGAGTGATCTCGTCCCCCGCCGTTTTTGCCCGCGCCCTGCTGGGGCGCAGCTGGACAGGGACCCGGCCCAGCGTGGGCTGCCTGCTGCCCTGCTGGGATCGGGTGGGTGCTGGGGGAAAGGCGCTCCGGCCGGGGGAGAGCTCTCCCCCGCTGTAGGAAAAGGAGTATTTTCCACATGTGAGCATGGGGTGGGGGACATTAAAGGATAAATTGGTGATGACAGCAAACTTTTTTCTCTTAAAAACGTTGTTGTTTTTTTTTTAAACTAAATTGTATTTGCTCCTGTTCAATAATTTCAATTTTAAAAACTTTCCCTCCTTTCATTTTTATAGCTGATGTTGTCTTTACTTGCTTTCTAGAAAATAGCATCGTTGTCTCTGTGTCCTGCAGTCATCAAGATTTTAAGAGGACTGATTTCTAGTCTTTGGTAACATGGCAAAAGATGTGAGTATACTTGTAGCACATCGAATGTGGAAGCATAGCTCATTGAATATTTTTGTTTTTATTAAGCAAACCAGGTCATACTTTATAATAGCTGGCATTAATTAATATGTGAAACTTACTTTATTAATGTTGTACATCAAGCCTAGACTATGTTTGCTTGTAATATTACAGCATGAAATAGCTTCATATCTGCAGCCATTTTTTTTAGAGTAATTAATCTTAAGAATTCACTATGCTCATAAAAGCACTTGAGCCATTTGCGTTATGTGTATTCACATGGAACACTGAAAGGACTTGGTTTTGAGTTGGATTTAAAAAAAACCACATACTGTTCAGATCATGGGGCTCTTGTTGCCTACTGCTGACAACTAGCATTGCCTTTCTGGTGTTCAAGGAGGCATCATACATTCAAGGGAGTGAAGATGGTTCTGCCTCCGTATGTGTTCATTGTTTTGTCTCTGTCTACCAAAAGGTGCTAGGTATTGTCCGTAAAAACAGGCTTTGGGGACTTTATTCATAGACGTCCATTACCATTTACATTAAGGTTAATGACTTTGATTCTGCGGCCTACCTCTTGAACCATGTTTGCTCTATACCCATTCCAGTACTTTTTAAAAAAAAGTAAACAAGTTCTGCGGGTAAGCTGTAACTCACTGTTAGTACGTAATATAATTGGGCTTTCATGTTTCCTTATTAAAAATAAAGCAAGATAGTACTCTGTATTCAAATTAGAATATACCTCCTGTTAAAAAAAAACTAATAACCAACAGCATACAAGCTAAGTGATACAATTCAAGTTCTTAAACAGCAGGTTACAGTCTAATGTAAACTGTTGTAGCTTTCAAATTGAATTTCCTTGAAATAGTGCTTGCTTTAACAAATTAACCTAGTAGCAAATTTTAGTAGTTCCAAAGCAACTGAAAAACATCTTAATTTGTGGTGAAGCAACTAGAAATACGTAGTCACTCAAAGCTTGCCTGGAAGAGATAAGGGTGGGCAAGTACGTTACAGATAGTAGAGTTCAGGGAATGAAACGCCATATAAGCGGGAAAAAAATGAAAGAGGAATTTTAGACTAGCAGATGAAATTGAAACAGTTCAAAGTAATTGAGATACTAAAGTAGGTTTGTTCAGCATTAGCTTTTGTGAGAAAGATAACTAAATTAAGAAGTTGTAGCACCTGGAAATACAGATTAATATCCTAGAAGGTCTAGGAGAGCAGAATGAGAACAAGACATTTAAGAGTAAGCGTCATTTTTGGAAGATTCAGCGTATTCTAGAAAAGAAAGTAAAGGGAAGAATAGCATACATGGTAATGAAATTCAGAAATAAAATAAACTGCTACAGATAGGAAAATAAATTACTTCTAGTATCATTATTACAGGAACTAATAAGCTGAATTTGGAAAAAGGAAAATCTAGGTTACATTTTAGGTAAAATTTTAAGTGTACCTGAGCACTGGAAGAGGGTAGCTAGAATGGGTATGAATCTTAATTGAAGGATTGTCTAACCTGTTCTTTAAAAACCTCTACACATACTTAATCATGCCTCAGGGCAGAAAGATGAACTGCTTACCTTTTTGCAGACTATTACATACCCACCATTACATGATGTCTAAAACGTGTAGTGAATGCTGGGAAATTTTTTAATTCCAGGTCTGATTATGGGCCCTATTAGGTTTGATTGAATGCTAGAAAATAGTTACTAATTGATAAAATACTCTTGATTTTCAGAAGGGAAGAGACTTTTTCCCATGTATTGTATTCATAATCCAAGTTATTTTCCTAGCAAAATAATGGAATTAGTCATGATAGAGACAGTATCACTAAATTTCTGGGCACTGAATCTGTGAAGACCTGCACTGCTATAAATCTAAACACTCTGACATGGAAATAGTGCTGTGATTAATGTCCTGTAGTTCTGCCATGTCACCTATCAAGTATGCTAACTGACTGTGAGAGGTAGTGGTGAAGAGGATGGCATAGTTGATGAATGTCCCCCACCCCTTCCTTCCCTTTTTCTCAGCAGAGCTGAGATAGCTAAACTGTGGTAAGTGCTGTGCTGCTCCGATGCTAAGTTTGGGCTTCAGGGAGCATTCACATGGCCAAGCATGCTTTGGTGTGCTCTGGGTTCGGTGTGTGTCCCCACTCTTACTCAGTGCTGCTGGAGCCAGTGATTGCTCTGGTAACAGTGAAGCAGGCAGCCCTGCAGAAGAGTAAGGTGTGGAGCTAGGGCTCTGCAAGACAACGTGCTCCTACATCACCCTTCCTTCCACCTGCTGGAGGAGAGCATTTTCCTTTTGTTGCTCGCTTCCAGCTCTTCTGATACCTTTTTATAAAAGCTATAATTTGAAAAGACCTGTTTTAAAAGTCAAATACTTGTAAAAGCTTGCAGACTGAGGCTTTACTGGATAAATGAACAAATGGGGAGCATGATGGAGAGTACTGTCAAACCCAATCAAATGTTTTATAAAGGATTAAATTATAACAGAAGTGCTGATCAGGTAAGCTGGCAATAAAATGCTTATGAGCTATTTGATCCAAGTCTAAATTCTGTTAAATATTACTTTTAAGTGTATTCCTCTAATGCTTTTCAGAATGTACAAAAGAGAAAATAAGCAACAAAGCATTGATTTTTTTTTTGCAGAATACTTTCATTTCCTTGCAGTGGTCAGGAAGCTCTGAAGGGGGGGAAAAAGATACATTTATATGTAGCGCCTTAATTAAGAGCCTGCAGGTGGAGTTAGAGAGTGTAAGAATAAGTGATGTTATAGGTGGGTAAGTTGAAAAATAATAATGGAAAAAGATAGATGCCAGCTTGTGAAAGTAAAAGTTTCTGTCGGTGTATCTATTTTTTTAAAAAACTTATAAAGGGTAGGGGATCTGGAACTCAATAAATGTAGAGGGGAGAAAAAAAAGAAGCAAACTTATTTTCCAGTGTGGTCTGGTAACAGTAATGAGCATAACCATTTTGGTTTTATGTAAGTGAGCATTGTGTGGAGCTGACAAGCAATTCTAATGGCAACAGGCACATTGGCTGTGGAATATTGCGATCAATTCAGGAAATCTTTGCTGCTAGAAAGACTAGTTTTTGTGTAATTTAAAGAAACTATAAAAAAAAATGTATGGACAAGAGAACACCCAATTGCATATCTCAAGGACTTTTGTGTCTTGGGAGTGGGATCATTCTATTACTTGTCAGAGGCTTAATGACAAATTAATTTAGGTCGATAGAGTTGGATACAGTTGGACATGTACATTTGCACTGTATGGGGAGTTTCTTGGTCTGAGGTTGGTAGTCATCACATGCAGACAATCCCCAGAAACTCCAGCTCAACCAGTATTCCTCTTTCTGGTTAATCAGTGTCATTCGTGAAGGCTTGGCTGAGTCTACTGTAAACTCTTCTACCACTTACAAATGTAGCACTTTCCAGGCATGGCCTGGAGGAGCCAAACATATGGGCTGAGACAGTCAGCTGCCTTGTGCTCCTCACTGTATTAATGGGATTCATAGATTGGTGGGGAGTACAGTTCCCTGGCTGAAATGGTGACCTGTCCATCCTTGGCATGCTGAAAACTAGGCAGGATGCACATCAAAAGAACAAGCAGGAATCACTGTAGCAATAAAGTAAATATGGTAACATAATTTTTTGTCTTCTAACACAGCATAAGACTGAGGACTGCTTGGTGGCCACTTTTATATTGAGTTACATATTGGGAACTATCTGTAAATTAAGACAATAAATACTTTTAAGTATTGATGGTTAACACACCTTCCACCAATAGAATAACGGCTTCTGTAGTGTAGCGGAAGATCCAGTTTGTGATGGTACCATGGTTCTCCTCCTCTCAGTTATTGCTGTTGCAAATAAACTGTTGAGGCCTCTCAAGGAGGTATAAAGAAAGATAAGTTTGTGGCTCTTCCCTGAAAGACCCTGTTAAACAGAAGAGAAGCAGCAGAAGTCTCTTGCAGGGACTGGGTCTATTAGAGGGGGATAGTCCAATGTGTGGTGTTACAGCGAGTATTGAGGAGGAAGGGGCTAGACAACAGGAATGAGTAAGATTCCTTCTGATCTGGAAAACTACATCTCTCAAAATAGCTCAATTATGTGAATGAAATAATCTGTGAAGTTGTAGTTGCTTGTGAGTGTTTCGATTATTCACCATTATTGCATGGAATGTTTCCAGTCATTAAAAAAAAGTAAAAAATTGTTCATGAAGAACATGCAGTTGAAAACTAAGTTGCTGTTTCACAGACGTTTTAAACTGATACACCACTTTTAACCTTCAGAATTGCTCACAGATTAAAATAAATTTCTTGAGAGCTGTTTACCTGGAAAGCTCATGCATTTTACTCTTTCATAGATTGCTGACAGGGGCATTGGCTTTTGAACCACTCTGTCTAAAATTGAGGTTTTAATGTATTTTTTTAATTTATGTTTTATTCTATCTTATATTTTATTACCTTTGCCTGAAATACTTAACAACGGATTTTTCTTTTAGCTCTAGTTTGCATAAAACTTACTGTATCTTTTTAGTATTTTGCAAGGGTTTTATTAATCCCATTGAGTAGAGGCGATTGCCGATGTATCTAACTTTGCAAAATAAACCTTTTGCACACATGTAAATCTGAGGACACTATTTAAGAAGTTCTGCCTTGCACAAAGTTCGGCACCTGATCTAACAGTGTTTAAAAAAATCTAGATATGTAGGGATTGACATTGATGGTTTATTTTAATTGACTATTCAGAATATGTTCAGGTATGTAGTTTAATCCAATTAATTTGTTTAACAGTATTAATATTATGTTTAAAGAATATTTAAAAAAAAACTCATAGGGAACTGATTTCTTACTGCAGCTTTACTAGGTAGGTCAATAGGTCTGCTAAATTTAGGGAAAGAGGTAGACCTGTGCTTCTGTGTATTGATTTTGCCAGAACACTACAAAAGTTGTACTTTTCGATAGCTTTTGTGTGGTGCTGCTTCATCATTCTTGTGTGGTCTGAAAAAGTTGCATTGGGGATTGGAAAAAAAGAGCCTAGTGGAAATAGGAAAAAGGTGTATTTTGGATCTTTTTTACACAATGCACTTTCAATGCCTAGAAACCGTTGAAAAGTCTTCAAAACATTTTCCAGAGTTTTCTTAAAATACCAGCATGTGTTTCTCCTTTTATGTTTATTTTTGGTTATGTACTGGGAATTTCAGTGAGGCAGAGTAGAGAAGCTAAGTCTTCAGTCGATTTCAAGTGGTTCATGCACCTTTTTTGATACCATTTTAGTTTAGCACCTCTCAGTAGCTTGATTTATTTCTATTCCCCTTTGGTAGGTTCTAATACGTTCAGAAGTTTGCAAAATGAAGATCAAATAATAGTGCGCAACTAAGTATTTTAAAAAGGCATCACTGTCTGGGATTTTGGATGCTATTTTTTAAAAAAAATTATGCTTTTTAGAAGAAGACAAAGTTATCTTTAAGCTGTCCTTTTTACATTCCAAATACAGTTTCCCCTTTTTTCTCCTTGTTGATGTGTATTTAAGTCAGAAAACAGCAATTTAGAAGTTGCCTGTCACCTCAGAAATTTATTTGTGTAAATGAAGCATTTTCTAGCAGCCTTCATGTGTTTGTTGATTTTATGTGTAATTTAATAGTAGTGGCTCTATATAGATACATATTTATAATATTACTGAGTAAATTCACTGTGCTGACAACACGTTAAACAGAAATGCAGCTTTTAAAAGTTAAGTTACACTAGGGATCACTTATTTTAGTGTTTGTATTTGCTTGCTTGGATATCATTTAATGGACATTTATTGTAGCTAATTAGCAGTGGGAGGAAAAATGGGCCAATCTTTGCTAAACATCATCTGTATTGAAGTGGTTCTCGGATGGATAGCGTACAACTTGATTTTAAAGGTTGTCAGTGATCCATCTCCCCAAAACTGCTGCTGGCTACTTGTCTTGTGTTACGTTACATTTTCTAAGCATCTCAATATTGCATTACTGGTTACACAGGCTTGCTTGAAAATTACATTGTGGGCTGCTGTAGCCTTATAATACACTGATAAGGAGGTTGGTGAAGCAAACAATTTCAGAATGGGTCCTGTTCAACATGTTGATTTCAGCTGTGGTTCAGATGCTGTTGAGCAAGCAGGTGTAAAGATTTAACTTGGCTGGAAAAACAAAAGTTTATTAATGTCAAATCTAGAACAGTACCAGGAGCTAGTTGTGGAAATGGCAGCTGTTGGTACCACTCTACATATGAGTATTTTAGTCCAGGAGGACCCAAATGTTCGTGTGGTAGAAGTGGCAAACCAGTGCTTTGGTCACATTGACCCTAGGAATTTCATATTCAATTTTGCTTCATTCTTACAGCTTTGCAGTTAGTTTTGGGAATGTCATCTTTAAATTTTGGAGGACTGTATCATTTGGGCAACTGAATTACAGTAAGAAACAACACAGTGTAATTTAACCTGTAGTATTTTTGCTCTGTGTGGCAGCTTAGACTGGACCACTGTTTGACTCATCTTCAGAATGAATTCTTCATTTAATTATTGCTGAATTCTAGATGTATTGCTCTGTTCAGAAAGGACAGCCAAGAAAGCTAATGATCTTGATGTTCAGCAATAAGGAGACCTCAGGTGTCATTCTGTGTATACTCAGTGTCCAACTTTTGTGCAGTATCAGTGGAGCCTATATTCAGACCAAGGATCGACAGCTAACTGAGCTGCCAACCTGTGCTTAGTTTTCACCTTCACAGTTCCGTGTGATCCAACATGGTGCTTTGACTGTGTCTTGCTAGTGAAGGTGCTAGTTATTCAAACATATTTTTGAAAGCTCATTTCTGTAGTATAGGTCATTGCTGAGTGGTTGACACATTAATCTTGAAGATGCTGCCATGAACTGAGAATGTGTTATTACCTGTTTCAGAAGAAGGCTACTGAGAGACAGTAAAATAACACATTTGAGCATTTTTAAGGTTTGAACTACTATTGCCTGACTTTAAAAGTTCTTTTATATTACTTTATACAGTAAAGAATAGTTTTCACTGACTTCATTGGCAAAATGAAATTCAAATGTTTTAAATTTAAGAAGTTTCTTTCATGCAGTCCTCTACTTTGCATCTTAATTGCTTATTAATTTTTGCAAAAAGTGAATTGGATGTCCCATAAAAATAGTCTCCTGCTGTTACTTGATGATTGACTACCAGGGCATGTTTGTTCTGGGAGAATCCAATGGAAAAAATAGCATATTATCCTCTCATTACAAATTACATTTGTGTATGCATAGAGGTGAAAGAAGAATTAAGATTGTTTAAGCAGCAATAATTCTGATTATAAGCTTTCTCCACTATGTAGTTGTGCTGATTTTCCATTGTTTGTGTTTGTTGCTTCCTGTTATTAAAATAAGGCAAACAAAAAACACCCTACATTGTCAGTGAAGTGGCAAGTACTCAAATTACATGGGCCCTTATGTTTATTGCCTACTCTTAAGCAGGAAAGTGAATGGAGGTTGTCATTCTGTATGGATCCAAGTTAGGTGCGGTTTGCACAAGATGTGTGGTTGTTTGCTAATAGGCTTTTCAAACACCTATAGACAGCTGAGGCATCCTCCTGATGTCTTTGACAAGCTCTGGGAATACTTTCCCTTCCCAATTTCATTTTCTGGTTCTATCTTTCCTACTTACCAGATTTCTTTTGAACTTCTCAGTCTGAGTCCCAGTTTATTTACCCTTTCAGTCATAGTTTAGAATAGATTGCATTAACCTTCCGTGTTCTCATGTTCTTCCCTTCTCCCCACAGGATCTGATCTCCTTGTCCTATTAAAGCTCCCTTTTCGGTTTTGTTGTCAAACCCAGTCCTGGGCTTTAGTCTAGTGAGCTTAATCTCCTGTTAGCAACTGAAAATTTCTATTCTGAGAAATACCTTTTGGCAAATATCTCTGTTTCCATTTGTCTCTACCCTTTTTGCTCTTCAGCTGTTTTTCAGGGATCATACTAAAAATGGGCTTGCTACATAGAAGAGGTATTTCTGTGGGACAGAAGCACTCTTCTGTTCCCCATATTTACTTATCTCAGTGTTGGGTGGACCTTCCTTTCAGCTTAAACATGATAGACAAAGCAGCACATGTACTTGTTCAGTCTCATTTTAGTCAAACTTCTTGGTCATGCTTTTATAGGTTCCCTGTCCTTCTGTCCAAATTCAGCTTGAATCTTTTGTTTAGCTTAAAGGTTTGGTGAACAATTTTATGCCTATTTTTGTTAAGAAATTGAGTTGCAAGTCTGGAAAGCTGTGGAAGAAATGATGCTGTTGTTGTAAATGTGTTAAGTTTCTAATTCATACTTCAGAGACCACAAATACTAGCTTGTTAGTAAGATACTAAATTATTCTATGATAGTCTGCAAGAGGGGATTTTTTTTTAATAACTGAAATTATCTGCATTCTTAGCAAACTTTGCTTCAGATTAACTTTAGTCCCAACAAAAAGATATTTCCCAATTTAGTGACTTTCAGGCTGGAGCACTTGTAGCACTTTTCAGCTTTTACTTGTAAACAAAACAAAAATAGACTTCCCAGTCTTTATGACTGATGATGATCTCATAGCATGCCAAAGCTAACTTTAGTTGAATTTTTTATATGTTTAGCCCGTCACTTAATTTCTTTTCCGTAGGAGTTCTGAATATGATGAGACAAAGCCTAGGTGATGGTTGGGGTTTTCACTTCAGTATAAATCTGGTAATTTTAAGTGCAGAAACTACTAATTTGTCCAATGGTCTCTAACCTTTTTCCTCTGATCTGTGGAAAGGAGTTTAGATGCTCAATGGTGTGTGTCAAAAGCTATCTTTTTAAATTGTTGATTTTGTTGTAATGTGAAAAGGATAAAGGGTGTATCTGTCTGTTGCTTTTTTGCGGATACTACGAGTTTCTTTATGCAGCCATGCAGAAGTGTACATAGCCAGTGTGTGCCATTGAAGAGGAAAGCAATGGTAGATTGTGAAGTTCCACACACTCTAATCTTTCAATATTTAATATTAAGAGCATAATATTATTTCAAGCAGCCCTGGTGTTATCATCAAAAGAACTAACCCATCTTGAAATTGAGAATCATTGGATGATAAGAAGAAAAGGTGGAACAAAGAAAAAAATACTATCAGTTGAAAAAATAAAAATCAGAGTACCTTGTTACAATTAGCTTGATAAGGCCTGAAACTACATGTATTTTACCATCAGAAAGTAGAATTTCCTTGATGCCTAAATCCTCCTTGGCAGAAGGTTACTTTTCCACTGGGGAGAAGCAGATACTTCTTGCTGGTGTGGTTTTTTTATTGGTTTTGTTTGTTGTGAACCTATCACTATGATATACCTAATGGGAGCTATGGTCACATTCCTCTGTATTTTCTTACTTTTCTTTTGGACACTGCACTGTGCTGGATAGGTTATGGAGGTAATCCTGATCTCTCCTCCAAAATGACCTAGCTTGAAAAATAGCTGGAATTTCTTCAAAATACACACAGAGATTTTTTTGCTGAGTATTTCTATTTTATAACAAAGACACCAGAATTTTGTATGAGATGGGAGTTTTGCTTCTCAGTTTTCTCTCACAAAAAGCTTGTGTCTGTGACTGGGTAGCCTCAAAACTGTAGATAAATTCTGATAACCGTTAGTGTATCCAGAAGTATGAAGAGCATACTAAGGCTGGAATAACAGAATTTTCACTAGAAATCAGTTTTCATTGTGAATAATAACAGCAGGGGGTGGTATTTGCTGTGGGATTTCATGGTTCTCTTTCCAAGTAGTTTTCTTGGAGTCTTTCCTAGGGATACTCTTACAAATGAGTTGAGTATTTACCAGCCATTTTAACTGCTAGAGCTGAACCTTTAGTAAGATACCAGTGTGGAAAGGTGGTGGAGCTGTAACTGCTGTACTCTTCATTAGTGTCATGGTTCCTGAGGGGTTTTTTTTTGTTGTTCAGTGATTACTATTCTCTGATTTTCCCCGAATTGTATTCTCTTATTGATTAAATGCAGTGTTTTTCCCAAATGTTCTCCAGTTTTTCAGTGACTTGCATAATTTCAGTCACACAAAAGCATGGTCTGGGACATGTAGCACTAACCTAACCCTTTGTAATGCAAGGTTAGATTGTGAGTTTTTGAGTTACGTATTGTTTTGGGTAGTATTTTTCACTGTATATTTTCATTATGTAGAAGAAAACTTTTAAGCTTTTGAGATTATTTGATAATACGGTGTGGTGTTTGGTTGAATATTTAAGGATAAAATGAATTAATAGAAATGGTTATAATGGAGACTGTTCTAGATTAAAAAAAATGTGACCAATAAATGTTTACTGGCTTGCCTAATCTGCTAATTAGTGAAATAATGATTTGCATTTAATACTTGAGTTTGCTGAATATCACAGCTTAAATATTTGGTTTGGGATTATCATTGTAACTGATGTGGGCTTGATGCAAGCTTGCTTTTGCATATTAAACTGGTGAATGGATTTAATAATTCAAAATTATTGAATTAATGTGCTGCTAAAATGAAAGACATTACGGATTAAAACAGCCATTTGCTTGGTGGTCCACTGATCACAAACTCAACATACTGTCTTTCCAGTCTCATTGCTATCTTTTGATTCTCATGGAAAAAGAGAATTTGCAGGAGTCCTTGAGTACAAGGCCCTTCTGCTGTTAAATAGAAAGTAAGTACTGCATTTAAAAAAACTATGACTATGAGACTGCACTTCCTGTGTGGTTTGACACTCTTGTGAAATTGAGGTAGAATGGGAGTATAATGTAAAACCTAGAATTCATCTTTGTATGGCATGTGGGCTTCCAGTGATCTGGAATGTCTTGTTCTCACCAACAAGGAACGGCTGGTGAGGGATGCTGAGCTCAAGGGCAGCCATGGTTGTAGCGACTGTGAAATGGTGGAGTTCAAGATCCTTAGGACAGCAAGGAGGGCTTACAGTAGGCTTATTACCCTTGGCTTACTACCCTTGACTTCAGGAGGGCAGATTTCAGCCTCTTCAGGGATCTGCTTGAGAGAGTGGCTTAGGATAACATCCTGGAGGGAAGAGGGGCCCATGAAAGCTGACTGATATTTAAGGATCATCTTCTCCACAGGCCCAAGAGTGATGCATCCCAACTAAGAGAAAGTTAGGTAAAAACTCCAGGAGGCAGGTGTGGATGAGCAAGCAGCTCCTAGAAAAGCTTGAAGAAAGAAGCACACAGAGGGTGAAAGCTAGGCTGGGTACGGGTACCTTGGGAGGATTACAGAGAGGTTGTCCAAGCAGCTAGGGATCAGTTAACGAGAGGCAAATCCCAGCTAGAATTAAATCTCACCAGGGATGTTAAGAGCAATAAAAAAAGCTTTTGTTGGTATGTTGGGGTTAAAAGGACAACCAAGGAAAATGTAGACCCTCTCCTGAAAGAAATGGGAGACCTAGCTACACAGGACATTGAGAAGGCTGAGGGTCCTCAGTGACTTCTTTGCATCAGTCTTCTCTGGCAAGTGCTCCAGCTTCATCACAATGGCCACAGGAGGTGAAAACAGGGACTGGGAGAAGGAGGTATCCCCCACTGTAGGAGAAGAACAGGTTCATGACCATCTAAAGAACCTGAAGGTGCCTAAGTCTATGTGACCTGATGGGGTCCATCCACGGGTCCTGAGGGAGCTGATGGATGCAGTTGCTAAGCCCCTGTCCATCATATTCGAGAGGTCATGGCAGTCTGGTGAGGTTCCCACTGACTGGAAAAAAGGGAACATAGCCCCTGTTTTTAAAAAAGTGTGGAAAAAGGAAGACTCAGGGAACTACAGGCCGGTCAGTCTCACCTCTGTGTCCAGCAAGATCATGGAGCAGATCCTCCTGGAAAATCTGCTAAGGCACATGGAAAATAAGGAGGTGATTTGTGACAGCCAACATGGCTTCGCTAAGGGCAAATCATGCCTGACCAATTTGGTGGCCTTCTATGACAAGGCTACAGAGATGGTGAATAATGGTAGAGCAACTGATGTCATCTACCTGAATTTGTGCAAGGCATTTGACACTGTCCCACACAGCATCCTGGTCTGCAAACTGACAAGGCATGGATTTGACAGATGGACCACTCGGTGGATAAGTGGCTGGCTGGATGGCTACACCCAGTGAGTTGTGGTCAATGGTTCAGTGTCCAAGTGGTGAGCAAGTGACGAGTGGTGTTCCTCAGGGGTCAGTACTGGGACCAGTGCTGTTTAACATCTTTGTTGGAAGATATGGGCAGTGGGATTGAGTGTATCCTCAGCAAGATTGCTGACAATACCAAGCTGTGTGGTGTGGTTGACACTCTAGAAGTAAGGGATGCCATGCAGAGGGACCTTGACAGGCTGGAGAGGTGAGGCAATGCCAACTTCATGAAGTTCAACGAGGCCAAGTGCAAGGTCTTGCATCTGGATCGGCACAACCCCAGGCACAAATACAGGCTGGGGGAGAATGGCGAGAGAGCAGCCCTGAGGAGAAGGACTTGGGGGTGGTAGTAGATGAGAAGCTCAATGTGAGCCACCAGTGTGCGCTTGCAGCCCAGAGGACCAACTGCATCCTGGGCTGCATCAAAAGAAGTGTGGTCAGTAGGGCCAGAGAGGTGATTCTGCCTCTCTACTCTGCTCTGGTGAGGCTGCACCTGAAATACTGTGTACAGCTCTGGAGCCCTCAGCACAGGAAAGATACAGACCTGTTGAAGGGGGTCCAGAGAAGGACCACAAAGATAATCAAAGGGCTGGAGCACCTCTGCTACAAAGGCAGGCTGAGCGAGTTGGGGCTGTTCAGCCTGGAGAAGAGAAGGCTCTGGGCAGACCTTATAGCAGCCTTTCACTACTTGAAGGGGACCTACAGAAAAGCTGGGGAGAGTCTTTTCACCAGAGAAGATAGTGGTAGGACAAGGGGTAATGGTTTTAAACTGAAAGAGGGGAGATTTAGGTTAGATATTAGGAAGAAATCCTTCGCTGTAAGGGTGGTGAGGTACTGGAATAGGTTGCCTGGGGAGGTTCTTGATGCCTCATTCCCGGAGGTTTTTAAGGCCAGGTTGGATGAGGTTTTTGTGCAACCTGGTCTAGTGGTAGAGGTCCCTGCTCATAGCAGGGGGGTTTGGAACTAGATGATTTTTAAGGTCCCTTCCAACCTCAACAATTGTATGATTCTATAATTCTGTGTCACAGAGTAGCTCTAGTAACATCTTAACATCTTTGTGCATTACACATTTCATGTTGATGAGTATACCTTCTTTTTTGAAAGTGTCTGATGTAGTCTGTTGCCTTTCTGAATTACATAGTAAGTGTGATGAAGTGTTAGGTTTATAAAAACCTCTGGTGCCCGGGAATAGTGCAGTAGATCTCAAATTAACCTTTGAGTCCCTGCTGTGGGCAAGATGGAGTAACAAGCAGTGCTTGTGTAGGTTGTTGCAGTCTCCTTAAAACAATGCTATGTCGTTACTTTTGGGTAGGAAAATTAGCAGAATAGAGGATAGAACTGCCACTGGCTCTTCATTCTACCCATCAGTTCTGCTGTCTCCTCACTTAGGTTTTCTGTGTGCCACCACCAGGTCCTCATCACTGTCATGACATTAGCCACTGCTCTTTATGCTTTCCTGAGCAAAATTTCTCTTCTGCTCACTTCCCAGCCTTTCTCCAGTGTTCGGGCATCTTCTTTTCCCGCATCCCTTTTCACTGAGGAGAGAAAGTTTTGTGAAGTTCCCTGTCTTAAGAAGTCTCTCCTGTCATACATCTGGATAATAACAGCACTACAGCAGCCTCTAGTGGCTTGCTTCGTTTGCTGAACTTCTGGCAAATCCCAAGTAGGGCTCATCAGGTAGACAGACTTTTAAGGGAGAAGCTTTGCTGCTGCCAGAATGCAAACCACTTCATTGTCTCTTCAAGATCGGCAGTAGCCTGCACATACCAGTTGTTCACAAAACGCAGCTAGGGACTTCTCAGCCTCTGTAACACCACGTGCTGAACTATGTTTAAGTGCAAGTGTTACCTTTCTTGCTGTTCTTTCTAAATGGAAACAGCCTTTGTGTCCTGCATTCTTGTTATTTTTTCAGAACTGTTTTGCGTGGAGATACCAAGGAATTAACGCATCGAGTGTTTTCAAGCAAAAATTAATAGTGTTGTTAAAAAAGTAACTTCTGCTGTGAGCTTTCTCAGAGTATGGTGATTACTTTATAAACTTATATGTAATCCTATAGCTCTTTCACTTAAGAGCTTTATGTTCTGATCTTTCAAAAATAGTAATTGAAAGGCTCAGGGTGTTTCTTCCTAATGCCTTCTTTTCTGATCAAAATGTCTTAAGGCATTCTCTACCACTGCTACTGTTTTTGCTGTAATGTTGCTAACTTCTGTGGTAGGTGAATAGTATTGAGACACAGAGAAAGGTGTGTTAAAACAATGTATGTACACTGGAAGAGCTTAGGACACAAAATAGCAAGGTAGGCGTAAACTGATTATCTGCTTGTGCTTTAAGAATATGTTATGTATAAAATCAAGATTTTAAAGTTTGTCAAATATTATGTCACAAACAATGCCATTACATAGTGGCAGATTTGTGACAAAATGTGAGTGGTAGCAGTAGAGACTTCTGGTGTGATTTTTTCCATCCTTAACAATAAAAGGCTGTCTGTCTTTGTAAATCTAATAAGAGTTACTTTCTTTAACAGGCTGGGCTAATTGAAGCCAACGGAGAGCTTAAGGTGTTCATAGACCAAAACCTAAGTCCTGGAAAAGGTAAGAACACAATTTTTAGTGAGACTCTCAGTTTTGTGATTTTTAGTTGTTATGCTCATTAGTGACTTTAAAGTACTTTCTTAGCATAGTTTTTTTAAAAGCTTTTCTTAAGTTGTATATTGTATAATCAGCAAGCAAACTGAAGATTTTCAGTGGTTTATAATTGTCTGTAAACTGCGTGTGAAGTTCAGTGGAGGTTTGTCATACCATATGTGATTTTCTTGCTAGTGTAGCTTGTGTATTTTATAAAGGTGAGGGTGGTCTAAAACATCTTTTGGGACGCTGTGTTTTAGCAAATGAGAAAAAAGCAGGAGTGTAGCAGTTTAAAGTGGGTTGTGACAGTTTTTATGATAGTACATCCACACTGCTGCAAGCCTATCAGAAACAGTATTTCGGACAGAACTCTGTTGGCCTTGTAGATAATGGCCGTGCATGTGTGATAGTGTAATGTAATCAAGCAATTTAATAAAATACAGGCTATAAATGTGAGTTCGATATGTAAGCTCAAAACATTTGGGGAGTTATGTGCTGTATTTTACAGTTAGTATAGTTGGGAGGAAAAATTGAAGTACTACTGAGTTCTGGATTTTCCTTGTTGTCAGTCTTTGAGCCTGTTTTATTGTTTTCATCAACTTTCTTGAATGCAAGTAATGAAAATAGTATATATGACTCCAGTCATGAATAGTTTTTCTGTGTAATGTCATGTTTGTGGTTCACAGCCATCTCACAACAGATTGCGGTAAAATGGCCATTTTCCTTTGTTGTTGTTTCCAAATGGTGATAGTCTGGTTTATTCTTGCGTGTGACAGACGGTGTGCTTTGATAGGCTGTACTAAGTAGGCTAAAATTTATTAGGACAGTCACCTACTTCTTCTTGTCTGATGCTTTCATAAACTTCACTGGTGACAAATCTATTGACTTCCTGTACTATTGGATTACGGTAGTACTCTCAGATTAACCTGTAGTCCAGCTCAGGTGAACTCAATTAGTATTATTGCTCTAGGTTTTTATATACCATTTCAGGAAAACCCTTTAAGCATTTATTTTCACAACTTGCAGAACTTCTGATGTCTGTCACTACCAATTTAACTACCAGTTTTTCTAGGTACATCACGTCTTTTATAGGAATTTCAATAGGCTCTCTCTTTGACATTCCCATGTCAAAAATCCACATTACTTTACGAAAATCCAACTAATCTGCCGTGATCTACTCTTGGTGGAGGAGGCACCAAGGGTTGAGCAACTGATATATTTGTAAACACAGTCACACACCCTGGAACAAAAAAAGTGTGCAGGTAGATTACCTGGTCCTTAACTGCTATATTATTTTCCCTACCCTCTATGGGCAGTAAAACTGATGTTTTTGTCAGGGCATATACTTTATACCCCTCTAGGCGTCTGTGTCTAGACCCTGTTACTGTCAGTGGAGAGTTAGTTGAAACAGCAAGAATTGGAAATGAGAATCTTCTATTATTACATAGCTCTTGAAGTAGAACTGGGCAAAATAGAGGACATTTAATTGTTTGTAATGCTTCTAAAACACATTCAAGTGATTAAGTAGTTGATTATAGGCCTGCAGCAGAGTCAAGCTCTATTCTCAATGTATCCCACCATGAATAATGCAAGCAAACTAAGCTATCCTCAGTTAATTTCTGCACTTCATTTCTTTTAGGGGAGTTTTATAAAGTTAATGAACAGAAACTGATTCTTAATATTGTGAAGAAACAACTGTTTTTTGTGGCTTAATCATTTTATGTTTCTTGTATCTAGCTTGTCTGTGTTTTATATGCAGGCTCTGTAGTCTTAATCAGAGCTTAAAACAACAAATATTTTATCACTGAAGTATTCTGATATGCATCAGAATTTATTCAGTAAAGCAGTACTTAGTTTCTCTTGCCACTTTTAAAATAAGTTTTAGTTTTTTTGTGTAGTCTTTAAATGTTGGAATTTTAAATGTAACTACTATACACAAAAGTACTATGCGCTTTCTAAAAATAGTGGTCTACAATACATGCCATTATATTAAAAAGTCCAGTCCTCTGCTGTCTTGGAAAGTTTGTGCAAAATTTCTCCTAATTTCACAATGAGGATTCAGTCCACAGCAATAGATAAAAAACACAGAGTAAGCTTTCCACAGAGTAGCAGAAGTGTAGCGGATGTACTTCTTCAAATGAGTTGAAGGAGGTCAGGAAAGAATCTTTCTATTCTTCTCTAATGGACATAATTAAAAGTGGGCTTTTTTCCTTTTTCCCGTTTGAATTTGGGTTTCTTAAAAGGAATGAGTTTTTTCTGGAAGTTGCAAGTCAATCACAAGGAAATTTTGAGAATACACTGTTACATACACGGGAGCAAATCTCACTACTGTGTCAGATGAGTGATACACTTAGCCCAATCTGCTGCCCGCAACAACAGTAGTAGGGCAGGCTCAGGTACTTCAGAGAGAATGAAGGAGATGGCTATTTTTGAAGTTCATTCTCCTTGTGGTCTCACAGCACTCAAGGTCTATGGATCAGTAATATAAGAGGGTGTGTTCCAGTATCTTTTCAGAGAAGTCCAACTTCGAGACCCTCAGCAAATTGGCAATGCAACCTCCATGAGAAATTTATTACTTGCTTCAGTTTCCACATGTTGCCAGCCAGATGTGAAAGGAGGGGAAGCTCAGTTGTCAGAGATGTAAAGGTACTGTGGGAGTTGTTGAGGACTTGTCTGCTGGGTTATAAGGACATGCTTGCAAAAATATGGTTTGGGAGAAATAGAGCAGAATATTTTTCTTGAAGTGGTTCTGTAACATTTCATCAAAGGTCTGTAAGGTGAATATGAGACCAAGTGGTAGGTATATGAATTAACTATGAAAGATAAGCAAAAGTTTGACTTTTCTGGCTGAAACAGTTTGTTATGCAACAGTTCTTAACAGCCCCTGAACAGCTTCTGCTGCACAGAATAGACTGTGAATGGACTTCTGTAAATTTTTAATATGCACTGGCAGAAATCTAGGAACTGTGCACAGGTTATTTTTAGACTTAGTTTTGTTATGTTATACAGCTGTTTCTTAGATAAGTGATGAAAAGGGCATATCACTTACCTTGTTATGCTGAACAGTTCTGCTGCACAACCTCTTGCTCAGGAAGTCCGAAGTTGTAGCACTTTGGGGAGAAAGGGAATGTTAGGGAATTCTCTCTATATGCAATTCCTGTCCTTATATCCAATAATATCTGCTGTCAGAAACAGGTTACCAATCTAGATAGACTTTTTTACTTCAACTAGTGGAGACATGCTTCAGTCTAACTAATTTTCGAGAGACTGGTCTCAACCATGAGCTCCAGGTTAGGATTTTTGTTTTGAGAAAAACAGGCTGATTTTATTTAAGAGGAGAAAATAGTAAAAGAAAAAAAACAAAATTGCTTAGTTTATAATGCATGTAATTTTGAGTAAATTGGTCATGGGCACAAAATACCATTCTAAAAAATGTTCTAAAAATGTTTTCAGGAGCAGCTTTACAGTGGAATAAGAGGGTATCAGTCTTTATATATGGTAGAAATTAGCTGGAAGCTTGTGTGCGCTTCCTCCACTGCTTGCGCAACCTGCAGAAGAGGTTGGGTGTAAACTCGCCTGTGTTTTCTCATACCCCTGTGTATTTCCATTACTGGAGTGTGACACCCCATTTAGCCCTGAAAAATCGGTGTTCCATGGAGCTTCTCAAGCGAGGTGCAAGTTTTCCCTTGTATTAAGGTGACACTATTAGCTCTACTCACCTGGGAAAATTTTCTCTCTGCCTACTTCTGTTCCTTCACCACTAAGAATTTACTCTAAGAAGCCCAAGCCTTGAAGAAGTAGCAGTGGAGCAGTACACCAGTTGCATCAAGCCCTGTTTGTTCCAAGGTCTTATTAATTCCCAGATCTTAGAAACATTTAAGAAAATGTACCATCTAATCAGTTTTTCTTCTTAATGGATACATTTGTTTACTCGTTGAGTATTTGCCAGTCCTTGGATTAGGAAGCTTGGGTAATGCAGGTTTTCAGCATGTTTGTCTGCAGGGTGGTGCTGTTGAAAAGCTCTTAACTTCTCCTGGGAGGTATGACATTTATTACATCTAAGTGCAGCTTTCCTCTTAACCACAAGGTCTGCGGACTTCATAGTCTGGTAATGTCTAAATGGCACAAATCCCTAGATTTTTGAGAGTGGTTTGGTTTACTACAAGTCTGGCTGGCTGTCTGTGAAAGGTTTGGTGCATTTGTTAAGTAGAGAGATGTTTTTCTGGTTCAGGAGATAATTAGAGATGTAATGTGCAGAGAGTTAGAAGGGGAGGGTTTTTGTTTCAGGAAGTCCTAAGCAATGCCAGGTGCCTTTAAAATGTTGCTCTGCCAGCAAAAGGTGGCTGTATATCCAGATGTCCTTTCACTGATGAACTCTTAAAGCTACTTGGTTTTATATCTGCCACTTGCCCTGTGCTGTGGTATTTGCTTTCAGCTTCAACTGTGACATTGGGGAGTAATGCTAAATCCTGTTTGAAGCAGTTGCAAGTTTCCTTGGTTCATGACAAAGTATTAGTTTGCATTTTTTTCCCTAAAGCCTCAGTTACTGGGAAAATCATTACATGGGATTCTTTCTAGTGCTTGTTACCCTATATTCCGGAATGGGTTTTGTAGAAACTGTGCCTGAATTAATCCTAGCAAACCCTGAAATTATAATTGGAGGGAATGTTTATAAATTTCAAAGGTCAAGGGAAGGGCACCCAAATAGTGATTTACAGCTCTATTCCTTCTCTGGCAATAATAAAAAGGATAAATTGCTTTGTCAAGGACATAATAAGAGAGCAGTTTAATTATGGGCCAGAATTCCAAATTGATCATAATAGTTTCCTTCTTGCATACTATGGTTACGAAGCAACGATAATCTCATTTGGATATTTTGTTGTTTTAGTTTGTTTCCATTCTGGGATTAAAAAAAAAATAAATTGCTAATTCCTGTCTTTGTTTTGGAATATTCATCTGGGTAATTGCTTAAACCTGAAATAGCATAAAATTCACCCTGTATGTGGACTTTGAGTGATAATTATAATAAGAATTAATCTTGAAGTTTGGAAAAGATGTATGGGTTGGAAAGAATTTTTAATAGGTGCTGAACCAGTTTGTGGTTTCCTCACAAGTTTGTGTCTTCTAAAAGTAATTTGGGAATTAATTGGAGAGACTTAGAAATTGCTGTTCAGGGAGGTTTCAGTTTGAAGAAAACTGTTATTCTGGTCCTTGTTATAGTCAGGTTGAAGTATTAAATAGAACACTGTTCAATTCTAATCCTGCCCCTTGCTCGTGAAGATATTTGAGTGAAATAAATAATCTGCTTCAGATGAGTGCAAGGGAAAAGATAAACAATGATACTTAATGTTGTATTGAAATTAAAATTCTTAATTTAAAAACTACTCAGAAAATGTTTATCTTCTGACATGCCAGTAGGTGGCATTATTGGTATGTAACCTGAAAGTACTTGTAAAAGATGCCTAGTTCCTTTCCCCACTTAGACTTTAAAATGTGGTTTCACATTTTATGAGCATAAAGAACTTTGGTTTTGTTTTCATTTCAGATTTGGTCAAATATCTCAATTTTTAAGGTGTATTTAGACTCCTGTGTTTCTACACTGTGTAACCTTGTCTTGTTCTCTTTATTTCTATGACAAGAAACATTTGCAGTGTGATGGTATTGTTGATTTTATTAGCAAGATCAAACTCTCCCTGATTTTTGGCAGTGACTGGAATTGTTCCTCTGGAACAGAAGTAAAGGTCTATTTCAGAGCCTGTGATTCATGCTTTAGGAAACAGACGGATGTCTGAACATTGGTTATAAAATGCTTGTTGTATTATTGCGGCAGTGGTAGTTCCAAAAATTACTAATATCTAAAGTCAAGCTGGTGGAGTAAAACTGTTGCAAATAGGAGTAGTATTTGGAAAAGTATAAAAAGATTTTTTAAAAGTCTAAAGGTAGATGATACAGTTTATTTCAGCACAGTTTCGAAAAGACTGGTTTGTAATAGCTAGAGCAAAGTATTACTTGCCATATCTAAGGATGATAAGAGTCACCTAAAAGTCTGAGTTGATACAAGAAGTTACTTAAGCACTTACTAGTCCTGCACACTGGGGAAGATTGATGTCTTTGTAAAAGTGCTTAGAATTGCTGTATAAGCATGTTGGTTTTCTTAACAGGGTGGTGTGACTTGTTCAATAAGCCGAAATATTTTCACTTGGCAGAGAACTGGATGTTGTCAAAGCTTATGGTAGATTGATACCCAAAAAATAGTTCAGTTTTTTCTGAAACTTAGCATATAACTAATTGTAAAATCTCTATGTTGTTTTTGAGAAACATTACAAACTGCAGCTTCACCGGCTACTAAGACATAACTGTCAACTCAGTCTGCTTTCCCAGATCTTCTAAGTACACCCTTCATAAGTATTCTCTGTGTGTGTGTATATATGCAAACACACACACACACACACACACATATATATGTAATCTAATAACCTAAAAGTAGTCAAGTTGATGTTTTTGTGCTGAGGAATGATTTTCTTGGTAGGTGATGGGGACCAGGGACTTACTGGATAAAAGGCAGTCTAATGGCATCTTTACACTAATGTTTTTATCATAGGTGTGTCTTCAGGAGTCCTGTTGCATTTGGAAGAAAGTAACAGTTCAGGTTCAGTGTTTCAGGGTAGGTTTTTATAAAGCAAAATGCACAGGAAATACTGTGAACAGTCCTTGAGGTAACTGCTTGGCATTTAATTTCACGTTCACCTGTATTTAGGGTTGGGGGTTGAATGAGATTGTTGTCAAGCACTATGTTGATCACTTCACTGCAACAGCTTTATGGGTTTGAGGCTTTAGTTCACTGTATCCTGCTGTCATGATTGAGGTAGAGAAAAAGGGGAAGCCTGGCCCATACTTCATACAGAAAACTTTAATGATTTTGGTATGATACCTTGTTGCTTTGTTACCTCTTGTTCAGTGATAGTTGTGTAGAGGAGTTGGGGACTTCCCTCAGCTTATCTGGTTGTGTCCTGACTGCTGTACCAGCTTTCTGTAGCTCTGAAATTCTCGATTTCTGTGAGTTCAATTGTGACTACAAATGACATTCTGAGCTCTGCTTCACTGCTGTCCAAAATAGGATTCATTCTCATGTCTATCTTGGCTTCAGAGATTGCACACCTATGTTGGAGCTGCTTGAAGATTTGGACTGTTTTAGAACTCTCACTCTTCAGGGAGCTTCTTGGGTTCCATTATTTGGAGTCTTTAAAGGCCTGGAACGGCATCCAGAAGAAGAGTTGGAAGGCATCTTTAAACCTCCAGTTCTGAATTATTTGAAACTTCACTTTTTCTTTCTGTTCGCAGGAGACACAGATGCTTTGTTCTTGCTTTATTAGGAAAGAGGGTACTACTAAAATTGCACCGACCTGTTAGCTACATGGCTGAACTAGCCAAATGCAACTTCCTTGGATAGGATAGTAGCAAATAAGAGCTAGTGAAGATGGTATGAAGACAAGTAGAGGCCAGGACTAAAGATCAGTGAGTCTAATACAAGTTCTTATAGAACACTATAGCAGTATCTGTAATAAGGCCTGTGATTTGCAGAGACCTCAAGAGAAATCTACTCTCATAACCCAGAGCTTTTAAATTGAAAAACCAATTTTGCAAAAAGTGAGGTGAACTTAAGGTGCTTTACATTCCTGTAAAGAGAGACTGCTCACTTTTTGATTTGAAATTTGATAATTTTCCAGGCAGTTTTCTACAGACACTAATTTGGAGTCAGGCGTTTGGGAAGAGAGGGACATACTGTGCAATTAAGACTAGTTTGCCTTTTGTTATTTAGGATTTTGTTTATTATAAGCAGTTGGTTTGATTGGCTGGTTTGGACCTGGAATTAGCTTTGTTTGTGTTTGCTAAATGGTTACAGTATGGAATTTTGTTAGTGATATAGATACTGGATTCCCTCTCCTTCCCCTCCTATCTCTTTTCTTACCAAAAAGAAGGAAAAATCCACATACATAAGAGTGTCAAAACTGAATCTACAACATTTTCCAGATAATTCTCAGTTTTCATGTAATCTTTATCATATGCACCTTAAGCAGTAGTACTTAATAGTACTACTATAAAGCAGTACTCTGGCTTTATAGAAATTCTATTCCTATTGACTTTTTAATTCCTGAAATAAGGAATGTAACATTCCAGATGGCACTTGACTTCCTCAGAAGTGACAATCACAGTGGAATCTTGCGTCTGTGTCCCTTCTTTATACTATTCTTGTTAATTGAAAGTCTTGCTGGTCTTTTTTTTGTTTCCCAGAAAAAAACCCAGTGGGTTCTTCAGCTGATACTCACTTAGTTTTGAGTTTTATCAGGTAATCCAATCATACTATTATCTTTTTGAGAATGTAAGTAATATTTTACTTGTATTGAGACTGGCTTAAAATTGCTGTGTTCAAGTTGTGTGGCTGTTAAGCTAGATTCCAACGGCTGTTTTAAAACCATTCATTTCAAAGCTTAATGTAATTACGAAAAAAGTTTCTAGAGTTCATAAGAGTGGTTAAACTGCAAAATGGCATCTGCAGGGTTAATTTTCTCTATTAATTTTCTCTGTTCTTAAAATAACCCTTTAACTTTCAGTCACATGGAATATTTACTTATAAAGTGGTCTGCTGGACAGAGTTCGGTGGAGAGTGTTTCAGGAGATGGTAGGGGTTACTTTGCATTCTGACAAACCACTCTCTTCTCATTCTGCACATTCTCATTTTGGGATGTAATGATTCCCAAAGTGCTTGCAAAATTACCTTCTTATCAAATCCAGTTCCACCATATGTAATATTGCTTCTGTGCTAAAAGACCGACTGACACTACTTAGTTTGTTAGAGACTGCATTATTGGGAAATTGACTTGCTTTTCTTGTTGCATGGCTCCTATTGCCCTCTCTTTCACAAGTAAAGAAAACATAAAGACAGATTACATCAGAAAATGGTACTGAACCTAGAAAGAAAGGGATTTCTGCTCCAGAGGCAAGGAGTACCTCAGCCCAACAGCTTTGATCTGAAACACAGAATTCAAAGGTAGTACTGTTACATGAACCGGAGTTGTCAGCTTTTAGACAGGTCTGCTCTTTTGTCTGCAGAGGGCACTCCTTTCGCTAATTTTAGCAGTACTTCGTCTTTTTCTGTGGCCTGTCAATTTTCTTAAAATGTTCATACTTGTCTATATCATCAGTCTGGTTTACTGCTAAAATTCTGTAAGGGGTTCTTGGTAAATTTCTTGTGTCTATTTTCACCTGCAAGCAAAGGTCCAGTTCCAGAGTTCTCCCCTAAATGCCATCAGTAACCAAAGAAGGCTATTTACTGCATACTCTGTATGAAGAGAGCTTTTACTTGGAACAGTTTGTTGACAGACAAATAATAGATTTTGTTAAAATGTGCTGCTACTTTTGATATACAAGTTTTAGATTGCATCACTCCTTGATCCTATCAGTATCATCTTTTGTTTGGCAGCATTCTGGAACTTTGTATTGATGAAGTTCTACTTTGATTTAAGTTTAGTGATTGGTTGTAAGTTACTAAGAGTAGTCTTCCAAACTGGTGATGTTTGGGAGACTGAGAATTGAATTAGTAGTTATATCCCTTGGTATAAATTTTTGTATGCTTTGTGTGGCCTTTTCCATGTTTTTTTAAAGTATTTAGAGAAAAAAAGGAGGGAAAAAAAAGTGTCAGGAACATACAGTATTAATGTGTTTGTTTTGAAAAAGAAGAAGAGTTGGTTCCAGGGAAGGAAGATGTTTGCAAACTTGTGGTTTTATTTTTACATGTTGTTATGGACATCATATATTGACCACAAAATACAGGATTATTTGGATTGTTGTGATTGCTTTAAGAGTAACAGTAATTAAAAAAAATATTAGTAAAATTCCTTTGAGAAACTGTCAGTCACTTGTGAAGCTAAATTAATAAAGTTATTTCTGCTTATATACTTAAAAGCCAAACAAACCACACAAAAAAACCACTGAGAAACCTGAGCATTATGAGCCCTTGATGAAAATGCAGGTAGGTATGCAAAAAACGTTTGCACATCAGGTAAACGAGAAAATAGTAGGATGCACTTGAGCAGTGATGAATTGAAAATACTCTCAAAGAAAACCCCTCTGTTTTTTCTTCTTTTATTTTCCCCTGTTGTTGAACATTTATGCTCTTTCCTGTTTAGTATGATACCTTTTGTAGGTTGACTTTGAGTTTGCTTCAAGCAGAAGTGTGTGCTGCTGTTCTTCCAATTACATTTGTATTTCCTTGCCAGTTTGTGCCAGGTAGACAGAGGTACCTTGCAGTTTCTGTGTAGAGCCAGCTTGGTTCAGTTGCATGAATTAACTCTGGCACAGCACCACAGAAATGTTAATGTAATTAAAAACTTTAAAGAAGCATAGTGTGTACTCTTCCCTTCATGCAGAGGTCAGGAAGGCCAGAGCGCAGCAGGAGCTGAACTTGGCAAGGGATGTAAATTAAAACAAGAAGGGCTTCTACAGGTATGTAAACCAGAAAAGAAAGGTTAAAGAAAGTGTACCCCCCGATGAGCAACAGTGGTAAACTAGTAACAACAGATGAGAAGGCTGAGATTCTCAACAACTTTTTTGCTTCAGTCTTCACTGGCAACCCCTCTCCTCACGGCTCTCAAGCTGATGGCCCACAGGACAGAGACCAGGGAGACAAAGTCCCTCCCATCATAAGCAAAGACAAGGTTCTTGACCATCTTAGGAACCTGAACGTACACAAAGTCCACGGGACCTGATGAGATGCATCACAGAGTCCTGAAGGAACTGGCTTGTGTAGTTGCCAAGCCATTCTCCATGATATTTGGAAAGTCATGGCAGTCAGATGAAGTCCCTGGGGACTGGAAGAAAGGAAACATTATGCCCATTTTAAAAAGGGTAAAAAGGAGGACTGGGCACTACCAACCTGTCAGCCTTAACTTCTGTGCCTGGGAAGATCATGGAACAGATCCTCCTAGAATACGTGCTAAGGCACATGGAGGACAGGGAGGTGATTCAAGACAGCCAGCATGGCTTTACTAGGGGCAAATCCTGCCTGACCAACCTAGTGGCTTTCTATAATGGAATGACCGCATCAGTGGACAAGGCAAGACCTATGGACATCATCTATCTGGACTTCTGCAAGGCCTTTGACACAGTCCCCCACAACATCCTTCTCTCTAAGTTGAAGAGATATGGGTATGATGGGTAGACTGTTCAGTGGATAAGGAATTGGCTGGATGGTCACATCCAGACAGAGAGTAGTGGTCAATGGCTTGATCTCCAGATAGAAAATGGTGACACGTGGTGTCCGTCAGGGGTCCATACTGGGACCAGTGTTGTTTAATATCTTCTTTAACAATACTGACAGTGGCATTGAGAGCACCCTCAGCAAGGTCACTGACACCAAGCTGGGTGGTGGAGTCAATATGCCAGAGGGACGGGATGCCATCCAGAGGGACCTGGAGAGGCTGGAGAAGTGGGCCTAGGTGAACCTCATGAGGTTCAACAAGGCCAAGTGCAGGGTCCTGCACCCAGGCCAGGGCAACCAGAAACATCAATACAGGCTGGGGGAGGACACACTTGAAAGCAGCCCTGTGGAAAAAGACCTGGGGGTACTAGTGGATCAAAAGCTGGACATGAGCCCCCAATGTGCAATTGCAGCCCAGAAGGCCAACCGCATCCTGGGCTGCATCAAGAGAAGTGCGGCCAGCAGATCAAGAGAGGTGATTCTGCCCCTCTGCTCTGCCCTAGTGAGGCCTCACCTGGAGTACTGTGTCCAGCTCTGGAGCCCTCAACACAAGAAGGATGTGGGACCTGTTGGTGTATGTCCAGAGGAGAGCAACAAAAATGATGAGAGGGCTGGAGCACCTTTCTTACGAAGACAGGCTGAGGGAGTTGGGGTTGTTCAGCCTGAAGAAAAGACCTGGGGGGCACCTTATAGCGACCTTCCAGTCCCTGAAAGAGGCCTGTAAGAAGGCTGGGGAAGACTTGTTTGTAAGGGCATGTAATGACAGGACAAGGGGTAATGGTTTCAAGCTAGAGAAGGGTAGATTTTGCTTGGACATTAGGAAAAAGTTCTCTAATATGGGGGTGGTGGATCACTGGAACCGGTTGCCTAGAGAGGTGGTGGCAGCTCCATCCTTGGAGACATTCAGGGTCAGGCTTGATGGGGCTCTGAGCAATCTGTTCTAGTGTGAGATGTCCTTTCTTATTGTAGGGGGGTTGGACTAGATGACCTTTAGAGGTCCCTTCCAACCCAAGACATCCTGTGATTCTTTTATTCTGAGTTGGTTGCAAGGTAGCTATTCGTACTCATAGAATTAAATTAATAACAAGAATGCTGGAGGCCATCTAATCTAACCTTACAAACAAACCAGAGCCAGCCTCACAGCCTTCAGTAGCTGAATTTTTTCTCTCTATCTCTAGGGAACCTCTTAGGCATAGGGTTATACTCACGGGTCACATTCAGCTTGTCCACCTGAACTCCCAGGTCCTTTTCTTGACATCTTCCTATCCACTCAGGCCCTGACCTCTGCTGTTGCATGGACTTACACTCTCACAAGTGCAAGATTTTTGCATTTGTCTTTGTTGGCTGTATAACACTTTTTTAGAAATAATATGGTAGCGTAAAGAATTACTTTATTTTTAAACATAACAGAAGAAAAGTTTCTTGAATGCATCTGAAGAGTTGATGGATGATCAGGGTGATTAGGGAGAGTCTTGTGTTAATAGTGTTCTTTCAGAAGTTGTCCTACTGAAATATTGCTAGAAATTGTTGTCTTAGGAAAAAAATGATGGCATGAATGGTTAGAATGATCATGGACAAAGAATATATCCAACTGCGAACTCTTAAAGGACCTGGCAATTGTGCTTCTGTCCTGCTAACTCAGTATATGTATAAATTGTATAGTACTAGAAGGATAGAAAGTGACATCCTATACCAATTTTTGAAGGGCTCGGATAACTGCAGATTAATAAGTCAGATTTGTTAGACAAATCAGTTGAGCCCCTTAGAGAGAAGGGAAGTGGTAGACATATAAGTAGAGGTGATAATAGGCAGGAGTTAACAGGGCTTTCGTAGAGGGAAGGGGAAAAGAGAAGTTACGAAGTTATATCTTTTCAAAGTCATGCTTGGAAAGAGTCAACAACCATTTGGATAAGGGTTATCTAATCAGTGTGATGTCCTTGAGTTTCTTAAAAATAACAAACCCCCTCCATTATCAAGGTCCTTAATCGGCCTGTTAAAGAAACTAAGGTGTCATAGAATGGGCTGGTCCTCCCATGGGTTAATAATTGGTGAAAACCAAACTAGATAGGAGGACCCCAAGTGAGCTATTAGCACTCAAGAAAGATCTTGAAGTTGTTCTAGATTATATTATGAAAATGTTGTATCGGTGTTTAGTGGGGAAGAAGCAAATTGAACTTTAAGAATTATTTGCAAAGAAACAGGGAATAAAATAGAAAATGTGCCATGAAATTATACAATAACATACAGCGTTCCTTTGTCGTGGATAATGTGTCCATCCCTGTCCCCTGAAAAACAGAAGGTAGGAGAACTAGAAAAAATATTTGGGCAACAAGAACTGTCAAAATTAAGGAAAGGTGATCAATTAAATGAGGTGTAACTTTGGAAAGCAGTTACAACTCTTATTTTACACTGGAAAAGACAGTGTTTGGGTTGTTTTGTTGTTTTTTTAAAGCAATGAGGAGGAGACGGCTAAAAAAAAGACATGTTGAACTCCAGGAAGCTAAGAAAAAGACAGACAAGCGCTAATAGTCCAGATAGTTTATATTGCTTTACTGCATTCTGCAGAGGCAAAGAGCACACAGAAAACAGGCTATGATAGCGATGGGTGTACTTGAAGGAACAGGAAGGCATAACAGACTTATGTTATGAACTAGATAGCTGCTGGCTTTCTGAAAGAGCTCTGGAAAGTTGGTTCATAATGGAAGAATGACAGGCTAGTGCATCCTGTTGAAATTTGGGAGACTCACAATGAGTTCTTGTGTGAAGCTATCAGTTTAACATGGAATAGTAACAGCAGCTAGAGAAAACGGCCTTTTGGAAAGCAAGATTTTTTTAAACAAGATAGGAGTTGTCCCTGACTTTCTGTAGACTATCTGAATGGATAAGAGGAATGGTAGGCATCAAGGACTCAGTAGGGCCCTTTCCTGATACAACTTACCTAATGCTTCTGTATTGGATAATGGGGAAGAAAATGAAGAAGAATGGGAATTGTAACAAGTCCTTCTGCCTCATTTGTAGGTAAAGGACTACTTACTGAAACTTTCACCGTGTGTTGGTTTGGCACCAAGTTGGCAGTCGAACCAATAATAATAACACTCTCGATTCACCCCTCCCCCCCCTCCTCCCCTAAGGTAGGGAAAGAGGGAGAAAAATGAGAGAGAGAGGCTTTCTGGGTTGAAAAGTGAAACTGATTGATTTTAATCATTAGTGATAAGGGAATATATATATATATTTGTAAAGGGATGTGCAACACCCGATCCCCTCCCTCCTCCCCCAGCGACTCTCACAGCAACTCTTCTCCCTGGTGACTCCCAGCTGAAGGGGGGAGTGTCCGGGCGCACGGACGGGGCCCTCGGGTGTCGGCTGGGAAGAAATATGGGAAAAAAAAGAGAGAGGGAGACAAAGAGAGGGCGATAGAAGCGACAGTAAGCAGAAAAGTGAGTGGAAAAGGAAAAAGAGAGGCTTGACTTCCGTGATGTCTTAACCTATACTGAAAGCCAAATAGAGAAAATATTATGAGAAGGGAATATTCTGATTTGCTGATCCTGCCTTCGGTCTAATCTGCTCCCCCGTAGGGGGGGAGGCTGCAGACAGTCAGAAGTGACCTTGGTTATTATCAGTCCACTGGCACTGCTAAAAAGTTCACTGAAAGAAAAAAAAAAAATCAGCAAAGAGCTTGCTCAAACCAAAACACACCGGACAACCAAGTGACACATTTCAGCAAAATAAATGTCTCCACTATTTTAGACTTGTTTGCCCCATTATTCTTTTTTCTGTAGTCAGTCTTTTTCTCTTTTTTGCTCATTTTGCTTTGTTGTTTTGTAGTTTATTTTGTTTCTTTAAACTATGACAGTTTTTAAAAAAATATTTTATGCTAGAAGATACCTGGCTTGGTATTTTTGTAGTTGAATTTTTGTTTTACATAGCTTAAGACTTGCTTACTTGGTCATTGTGGCTGGCTTATGAAAATGAAGAGAGCAGCTTTCCCTGCAGGGTTGGTGTACTGTGTTGCATGTGTTTTGATCGAATAGTGGATTATTGAGGACTTGTTCTTTAATTCCCTGCTTTCAGCTGGGAGGGAACACTTAGAGGAAATTTGAAAATGTTCTCTTGGAAAGACCTGTGCTAACCAAATTTTACGCTTCTGAGGCATGTTGGTCTACAGGAGATACGTCGTATGCTGGGGCTTTGGGTATGTTTTTCAGGTGGCATGGGAAAATATTCAGTGGCCACAAAAGACGGGTAGAAGAGGGAGAGGATTATGCTTTCTGTCAGATGCCCATTGTCTCTTACTCTGACTTGAAAGATAAATCGGAATACAAGGAATTAAAACACGTTCATACGAGATCACTGACATGTAAGGTTACATAGGAGAAAGTTTGAGAGAATGTATCATGCATCTTTCTTTTTTTGTTTCAAATGTGTTTGTATTGACTCTGTGTGGTTCAGATCTAGCTTCTATTAATACACGTTGGTAGTATAGATGAAACTGGAATTGCTGAAATAATACATGGCTGACTCTGAAGGTATCTATTTGTATTTCTTTTAGGGGTTGTTTCTCTATTGGCTGTTCATCCTTCTACAGTAAATACGCTTGGAAAACAGCTCCTGCCAAAAACATTTGGACAGTCTAATGTCAACATTGCACAACAAGTGGTAAGGAGGCTGCTGTGTTTTTTGGTTTGGGGGTTTTTTGGGGGGTTCTCTGTTGGGTTTTTTTATTGCTTGCACATACCGTAAATCTGACTTGCAGCTTGTTATTTGGTATCACTTGTCATTGGCAGATTGTCTAAGCTCGTTTCTAATTTTAATACAAATGTTCTTTTACATAAAGAAATGCAAGGATGACTGTCAAAGTGGATACCTGATTAGTCAGATAGCTTTACCTTCTGCTAGTCTTGCCACTTAAAATCAGTGGCTCTTTGAGATTCTGCTTTGAAATCCCACATAGGGATTGGTAATGGAGTCCATTAGCAAGTTTTTATTGAGATTAAAGTTAGATGGAATAATACTGAAAACAGAGCTGCATTTCTTAGTGCTTAATTTAGATTATCTTTTGCTTAAACACCTGTTGTGAACTTTGTATGAGATTCATGAAATAAGATGTTTCAAATAATCTGCTACTTCATTAGATAATAGGTAGGTTATGAGAAGTCACTTTTATAGTGATCAAAATTAAAATTTGGTGATCTGAAAAGAATGGGGCTTGGTTCATCTTCTGGAAAGCAGTTGTAATATGTAAACAACTAAAATGGAGTATGTTATATTTGGGGTTCTTGATATGAAAGCAATTTCACATCTGCCTTTCCCAACTCTAAGCTCTAAGGAGTGTTTTACAACTGAGGCTACCTGAATTAATAAACTATGCCACTTCAGTTGTATGGCTGTTGCAGCTGTCTAGTCCCTCTGCAATAGGCAGTATTAATTAACTATACTTCGAAGCTGTTAGCATTCTCAGATAGTTGCTATGGTATAACTGTCACTTCGAAGCAGGACATGAAGAAAAGATCCTCAAACCTGTACATCCTCCTATGTTCTTAATTGAATTGCAGATCGACTATCACTATGTTTAAGTCATGAGCTTCATATAGCTTGAAAAGACTATGTACATACTTGAGTTTAATGCTGAAAATGAAATGTTCTTTCAAGTAACTTATACAATATTTTAAGTACCAAAACCACGGGATAATAATTAAATTATAAATTGTCTGCTTTTTTTTAAGTTTTATCAGTGAGTAAATTAATGTTTACAACAGTGTTTTTATACATATAAAATAAACTCTTATCTCTTCCATCACAAGTTGAAATAGACAAATCTTCATCCGTGTTGTGTATGATTAATTTCACATGGTTGCATTATTTTAAAAATATTATTAAAAAATATCTACTCTTAATGGTGATTTTGTTAGTATGATTAATGTGGGAAATTTACATTTGCAATAATATTTTTTTTCAGCACTTTAAGTCTTACCCTGAACCCTTTTTGTGAAAGAAAGGGCCTGTATCAGCATATTTGTATCGGCTGCTATCAGCCAATACAAAATCAGATGCTTAGTTGTATGGCATTAAAGAAGAAGTGGAGGCTTTGTTTTGTGTATATAAAGGGAGAAATTTTGGGTAAGTTTCTGTCGACTTTACACTTCTGAAGAGGATAGCAAGAACTATAAAAAATTACCTCTAGAACTCTGAAAATTAAGAGGAGATAAATGTTCTACCCGTGTGTAAAATGTTTTTGGGAAGCAGAGTTCAGGAGCTGGCTTGTGACCCTGCTCAACTTTCTAACCTTTGAGTGATAAAAACAGGTTTTCAGTACTTACATATTTAATTTTCTCAGCTTGTGTTCTTTGTTCAGGTAGTCTGATTTTGTTTTCTTAATACTGTCCCCATATAGGTTTTTTCTGTTGAATGCAGTGAAGGGGACTGTGTGGTCTGTCTTGCTGTTCTTCTGTGTTGCCCTGATCTTACTCATTCTTAAGGAGCTGAACTGTAATCTTGTTCTTTTTAGCAATTAGGAAGCTTAAGAGAAACAGCAGACACTTCTTTTTCTAGTTTTGCTTCCCCCACCCCTTCCCAGTCCCTCTGTTTTTTCTAGACCCATCCTCTCTAATTTTGTCTACCAGCTTTCATTTTAGGATATTCTTAGTGACTCAGTGCTGCTTAGCTCTTTTAATTTGTGCTCTTTTCATTAAAAGTCATGGTTTATTAACTTGTGAATAAATTCAGGGGCATTAACATTTCTATTAAAAAGCCAATAATACTAAGTAATTCCTTAGAAGATCTGAAACTCTAGACTGTAAGGTCTTTGTTAATAGAGATACATTAAAACACGTAATCCTGGCTGGTTTGCAGACCTTTCAGAGTTAGAATGGGAATGTAGAGCAGGTTTTGAATGTACTGAATAGACTTCACATTTCCACTTCAGAAATGAGCTTGTGAAGTTGTACAGTCTTCTGTTTATTCCTTTGTACTGTTGAGTATTTCAAGACACAACTGAGCACAATAATGTCTAAGGTTTGCTGCTGCCTAACAGTTTGTTTTTCTCCCAGCTGTAATCCCACCCCCTCCCCTGTACTAGTTTGGCTTTAATCTTACTACAGTAATACAAATTCTAGATGTGGTACCAGGATGATGGTGGGTCTGATAGTGGAGTTGGGAAGCTGGAGAATAGAGTGGGACCCTCTAATTTTAGCCTCTGCGAGCAAGATGTTGAATCATTTCTTCCAGTACCCCTCCTCATTTCTCTTAAGGAGTAAAAACTGGCTGACAGCTTTCCTGTTCTCTATATTGTCTGCAAAACTTGCATAAGCACACCTGTAATTTTCCCAGTGAGACGTTTGATGAACCAGACCAGTCAATAGCAGAATTGATAGTATTTTTTTCACAGGGAGAAAGTGAGCTTTCACTTACGTCCTGTGCGTGTTTGGAATCCCCGACCCTCATTCTGTTTCCCACAATCAAATTTTTGGTTACGAAGAGTAGTAGGGGAGATTAGTTGACTTTCCATAAGAATTAGAAACACTTTAGGTGTGGAAGTAAGCTACTAGAAAGGGGAGAAGGACCTAAGATTTTCCAGCTGTCAGCAGTTGATGTAAAAAACTTGTATGTTAACTACTCAGAGAGGTGACATAATACAGGGTGACAATATTTGGGAAAAAGCACAGCTGTTTGTCCTTCCAGGCAGCTGAAGTTACAAACATTTAATACTCACTAGACTGCCTCTTCCATTCTACATTTAAAAGTTATTCGGATTTGGTTCATTTTAATTTTCATGCATAAAATGTTTCTTATTGCATTTTGAGATTTTCTATTTTATTCTTGTTGAGGCTGAATTATTGAAGCTAGCCTCAGGACGAAGGAAAATTTTGTTGATGAAGCAGAATGTCACTGCAAGAAAATACAGCAGACTTGTGGGTTGTTACGAGTTTACATTCATTTGATATTTGTTTCATTTCCCTGATACTAGGGATGCAACCAGCTGTTTCCACAGCAAGGTAAATGTGCCCCCCCAAAAGTGGGTATATGTTTCTATAAAACAGAAATTTCCACAGTATCATTTTGTTTTCCTAAATAGGTATTCCCTAAAAAGTTACATTTAAAACATTTCAGAGATTAAAAAAATCATCTGCAAAAGAGGGAGTTCTGCTTTAGCTAATGTTCACAGAGGAGGAGTGCATGGCTCTGTGTATGAATGGTTATATTACTCGTGATCAGATGAGCACATCTTCAGGACTACTTGCCTGTAAGCTGGAAGACTGTGGTCAGCTCAGTGTGTGCTCCCAACATGTTTGGAATTAAATGGCTTTGCCTGAATTAGTCTCATTGTAGTGATCAGGAAAGTTGGCCCATACTCTTCCTCACCTCTAACATAATTGTATTTTGATTTTGACTTAACTGATAGAAACTGACTGTGGGAGAGAATTTGGCCTTTCTTGCATCAGCCTGCATTTTCTCTCTTCTTTTACTGATTTTCAGATCTTTTTGTTTCATATGTTTGTATTTTAATTTACTGCAGCTTCTTTATATGTAGTCTGGTAGGGATTTCTTTCCTCTTTTCCTTTTTCTTTTTTTCTTTTTTGGGGGTTGTGTGCGTGTGTGCTTTGATATCGTCCAAGTTAGTATAGAAATGTATTAAGAAATCCAGCAACCATGAAAAGCTCATTTAAGAGTGATAAAACATAAATGCACATTGCTTAGGAAGTGCTCTAACTACATAATATGTATTCTGAAGATTTTTGTGCTAGTGTAGATAAATTTAATGCACCTAATGAAGTAGGTAGAGAAGTGTTATTCATGTATGGATAATGCATCATTTGAATAATGCAGCGTCTGAAGATCTTTGACTACTTACAATCGTTTTCAAATTACTTTATCCTTCTCTAGGTTATTGGTACACCTCAGAGACCTTCAGCGCCAAATACTATTCTGGTAGGAAGTCCACATACACCTAACACACATTTTGTGTCACAGAACCAGACTGCAGATTCTTCGCCATGGTCTGCTGGGTGAGCAAAATAAAAGTTCCAAAGGATTCATTGCACTGTGTTCATTGTGATAATGTATGTACTCTCGAGGCTGGCAGTGTGAGAGAGTCTGTTTACCTTTCCATCAAGAAGACTTCAACATTAAAGTATACTGAACTAAAACCAGGCATAGTCACACAAGAATGAATACCCCCTCATTTGTCATAAAAACAACTGAGAGTATTTTCTGTAAACACTGATGGATATTCTCATGTTACTTACCTTTAGAGAATTTAGCTCTTAAAAGGACAGAGGAATTCATCTGACTTGATTCTGTGATTCAGTTTTTAGTATGGCATTTCTCTTTTTCTGGAGTATTTCCAAGCAATAAAAAACATTTCAGATCGAACAAATGTATCCTGAAGTATCATTTGAAATAAGAATAACATTATTACCGGAAAAAATATTAGATGCAATTAACGCACCCTAATGGTGTCTTTTCTCATGCAAGCTTGTTTTAAGGTAGAGGTCTCTTGTTAAATGTAGTTGCTTTAAAACTAAATTTATCCTCTGTTTCATGTTACACATAAATAGATCTCTACTTTGGAGTTATACGGCAAAACGAAGTGTAGAGAACTGAGGGGTTCCATTTTTGATCCTAATTTTGTTGATACATACATTTTTCCCCCAAGTTACAAGGAACTTTTTTTTTTAAAGATATGCAGAAAACTTTTCAATGCTTCTTGCATCTGTTATAACTTCAAATCTTTTTTAACAACTTCACATACTGTATAACTTAATATCTCTGTTTTAGTAACAGTGTAATGTTTACTGTTCAAACAGTATCAGATTTTGTCTTTTCAGTGATTATTTGATTCATGTAGAACAATGCTCAATTCAATTTTTTTGTGGTCAAACTAGATGGGGTATTTAAATTAAAAAAATAAATAAAAACAAATGAACAAACAAAACCCGAAACTCCAAAAATGTTACCTCCTGTAATTCACTCTTCATTTTTAGCATTTATCCCCCTATCCTTTCTTGTCTTGAAGACTGGAAGGCTTTATTTGCTGACTTCCTCCAGGAATATCCCTATTGTTAACTTACTATCTGCTACTGGAACTATCAGAGTTGCCAAAAGGATGAATTTTTACTGTATTTCAGCATCAAGATATTAGAATTGTTACTTTTTGTAAATTGTAGGGGAAAAAAATATGGAAAAAAGCGTTGGGAAGGGGTGAGAAGCAGAATAAAAGGGAAGGCTTGGTTTTTGCAGCAGTGTGCCTGTATTTGAAAAAGAGACATTAAATATTCCAAAGTTCAAATCTTCTTAAAATATATATTATACGTATATTTAGGAAGCGGAACAAAAAAGGAGAGAAGAATGGCAAGGGTTTACGTCATTTCTCTATGAAGGTTTGTGAGAAGGTACAAAGAAAAGGAACCACCTCATACAATGAGGTGGCAGACGAGTTGGTTGCAGAATTCAGTACCACTGATAATCACATTTCACCAAATGAATCAGTAAGTATATGGGAGGTCAATTACATGTGAACTGAATGGGGGAAGAGAAATTTCTTTTGAGACTTCTGTATTTCTTTTCCAACTGCTAAATGAAACAGTTCAGGTGTTACCTGAGTTTATCCATTTACTGTAATATATTTATTTTCAGATATTTTTATCACACATACGTTTCTGATTAATGCACTATGTCTATAGCAGGCTTATGACCAGAAGAATATTAGACGACGTGTCTATGATGCCTTAAATGTCCTTATGGCCATGAACATTATCTCTAAGGAGAAGAAGGAAATCAAATGGATTGGTCTACCTACTAACTCGGCTCAGGAATGTCAGAATTTAGAGGTATATGTATTAGGAAAATCACAGTGGCTTTGTGTTTGAGTAAATGTGTTCTGACCCAACATTTGCATGTGATCTTCTGAGATAGCAAGGTAAAGTAGTGTGGTCCTGTTTTTTTTTTTATGTATTTACAGAAAACACTTCTGAACTTCCAGCTTGCTTAAATACATATATTTTTTTAATTTTTCTGTGTCAAAAATACAGCTCTGGCACAGCTTTTACTGTATACGTGAAACAGTTCTGAGTGGAAGTTAATCAAAATTAAAGATTTATGTGTATTTCCAACATGGCAATAGTGGTTCTCAAGAGTCAGGAAGATTTGTTTTCTCCAGATGCCAGACAAATAATACACCTGTGATGACAGGTGTTGCAAGTAGATCAGTGTCTGTGTGTGTGTGTGCATATACGCATTGCTCATATGTATTTTTGACATTTGTCTTACATGAAAATGTCAGACCTTTTTACTGCATGTCTTGGATAAGAAGTAAAATGTTTTATGCTGGAAGGCATTTGTAATTTCTGGCAGGATTTTTTTTTAATTATTATCCTGAGATTTGCAGGATAGTAAAATTACCAAGGTTTACTGAAATAAATTAACTATCAGAATGGAATGACACTTTTTATTTTTTCTTAATAAGTGTAAATTCATTTGAGCAGGACTGAAATCAATGTAGAAGCTGGCAAATTGGAAGAAAAATACTTTGGAATCCATCTACAGAGGACTAATAACTATGGAGATTTTTGTTTTATATTGCTAATTGATTTTTCAGATAGTACTGTTATTGCTATCTATATGAAGAAAAGAGAAGATATCTAATCAACCTGAGTTTTATTAGTATAATCCCTGGTGGAAATTATTAGTTAGGCTAAGAGAGTGCTTATTGGGACATAAATAGTAGGGCGAGTGTGGACAGTGAAGTGGTTTGGGATGACAGTGCTGTGTGCTGAATAGAGAGCCAGCTGACTGGAAGGGTTTTAAAAATAGATCTCTTTGGATCCATCTCACAAAGTATGGTATTGCCAGTAATGTTGGAGAAAAAGAAAATAAATGGGGCTAGTTCATCTGGGTTTGATGCTGTGACTGATAGTGTCCTAAAGGAGAGTAAGATGATATTAGTACTGCAGTAAAAAAAAAGGCAACATGTAAAAACGCACAGTGAAGGTTCATGCATTTAATTGGGAACAATGACAACTTCTGATATCAAAGTGAGTAGTTGTTAATTGGCTGTCACAAGGGGAGGAGAGAGTTCTGTTAACCTTTGAATAGTTGAGCCACAAGTAATCTTGAAAATAATATTCTTCTGCTTAATGGCCCTCAGTTTTTCTTCAAGAAATTTTTACTTTGTACCAAGTTTCCTTTTAACATTGTGTCTTTTGTGGCAGTGAGTTTTGGGTGCATTGGAAGCTTCTTATGAAATACCTTTTGGTTTTATTTGAACATACTATGTTTAGGGGATACCCCCTGACTTATTTTTTTACATATTTTTAAAAATTCTTTTTATTGTAAATGATGGGGACCTGGTCATTCCTTACTCACTTTCTCTATCCTATTCATGGTTTGGTTTTTTAGATATCTTCTATGTTCTCCCCCATTATTTCATTCTGCTTTCTGTAGAGTCGTATTTTATTCATTATTCCGTTGTATGTAATCTGTTCTGTGCCATTGATTATCCTGATTGCTTTTTTGTATGGTCTTTTTAAAATACAAACACTAGACCTACAGAGTTCAAGATGTAAATGTTCTGGGTTCATACACTGGTGTAGTGATAATTTCTGTTTTGTTTATGTTCCTTGCCTAGTAATTAAAATTTTGGCTGCTCTGGTGTACTGAGCTGATGGTTTTGTAGATACTGAAGTTTAGGATCTCTACTGAACATAATTATATTTCTAAAATTTGCATGAATGAGATCTCTCACACATACCACATAACATTTACCAAAATTAGTTTTGGTGATCTTGCCACTCAATATTACAACACACTTTGAGTGTGCTTTGTGACAAGCTTTCTTCTTACTCTGCTGGATAGCCCAGCATTGTCAGCAGATTCTGTCACCTTGCCATTCATCCCCTTATTCTAATCCTCCATAATTTGAATAACAGTCTGTAAATTAAATCCTAGTGAGAATCTGCTGGTGAGCTTCCTCCACTGGGAAAGCAGTTTATTTCCTACCATTTTGTGTACTATCTTTTATGTTACTATTTAGTAAGTATTTAATACTGTACGGACTTAATCTTTGGTTCCACAGCAGCTTCATTTCTGTATTCATCTTCTATGGGTATTCTCCAGTACCGCCAATATTAGTAGACTGCATCAAGTGCATCCTTCTGGTCTTACATGCTCTTTGACTTCTTGAGAGAATTTGGATAATTCTTTGAGGCATACCTTCTGTTTGCAAAGATGGTTTTACCCTCTTCTGGATATACCATATTTTATTTCCCAGTGTTCTGATTCTCCTCTTTGTGACAGTTTCCATCAGAGTACTACTGATGTGAGTCTTAATAGTTAGATCTCTAAATTATCTTCAGAACCATAATGATTGACATCATATATCCTAGCTAGTATTCTCTGGTATTGAATTGATTTTAAGGGGAGAAAATGTTGATATAAAAAGGTATTTAATACCAACAAACTAACAAATAATTTTTTCTGTCTTAAGGTGGAGAAACAGAGAAGACTTGAAAGAATAAAGCAAAAACAGTCTCAACTACAAGAACTCATTCTACAGGTACAGTCAAGGTACTCTTGTCTATAGGGCAAGGTAACATCTGTATTCCTGTTGGTTTATCCCATTGAGAGGGATGGGAAATTTGGAAGTGAATGTCAGGATAAAGTAATATGCAGTTTTAGTTCAGCACTGTAGTTTAGCTGGGACCTTGCTGTTGGGGAAGCCAGCAACCTTCCATAAGTTGTGATGAATTCTTTTGTAGTTTCAAGTATGCGTAAACAGGATTTATGCTGGCAGCAGCTGTAATTCATACTGTACCGTCTGAATTTCCCAGTTCAGTTCTTGTCTCTAGCATGTTTTTCTGTGTTTGAGTCTAGATAATTTTGTGACTGTAGAGGTCATCTCATAATGATGCTTTGTGTCTTGCCTTTCTTGGGCATTGCTGCCCCTGCTGTGTAAGTGGCTTAACTGCTATGAAACAGTTGCTGAAATCATTCCCAGATTTCCCTTAATAAGCAGTAGCCTGTCCCCTAAGTCACTGTGCTGCTGGTTCACCAGAATGTTCCCCTTAGTAGCTGCATTTCTTACGCCATAGGAATGAGAACATGTCGGGGAGGGCGTGCAGAAACTAAGTACAGCCAGCTGCGGGACAGCAGTCTCAACAGCTGTCTGATTTGGATTTTGTTTTTAATTCCTGTTTATTTTGTTTGATTCCGTGGCCAGAAAAGTACTTTTTTTCAGTCTGATGCCTTACAGTAAGATTTATAACTCGAGTTTTAATAGTTAACTTTTGCTCATCTTTACAAAATTTTTTTTCTGAAAAGCAGTTTTGTTAAGATATGAGAATAGAGTCACTAATCTTAGTTGAGTAATTCAGAAACCTAACATCAGATGTTCAAATCCCAAGTGTTAACTGGTTTTTAGCATAAAATTTCAGCAAAAATACAATCTTAATCATTCATCAGCTCTTGTGCAGTGCAGTAGCTAGCAGGGAGGAGTAAACAGCGTGGAAGTAGGATGCTGTATGAAAATTCCTTTTTCCAGTAATTGTTACCTGTTTGTGCTGTCAAGGATCTGTCCTGATATCATTATTAGAACATCCTTTTGTTTTTTCTCAGTTAAATTTTACTGTGTTGAATTTGAAATAATGTCATTTGTGTCTCTTCTTGCATCTTAACATGCAGGAATATGGTGAACACTGTTCTTTTCTGCACTGACTTGCCGCGACTCTTGCTGGTTTTCTTGATCTGAGGGATTTTTTTATTAACAGGATTTAAAAAACTTAATTCAATATCACTATTGCTTTTTCTAGCAAATTGCCTTCAAGAACCTTGTTCAGCGAAACCGTCAAGCAGAACAACAGGCAAGTCGACCACCACCTTCAAATTCTGTCATCCATTTGCCATTTATCATTGTGAACACCAGCAAGAAAACAGTGATTGACTGCAGTATTTCAAATGACAAGTGAGTTTAACAAAGTTTGCTATCTGGCTTTTGGTACAACTAGGAGTTTTATGTCCATACTAAAGTATTCATCTAGATTTGCTAAAAATGAAATAAAATTAAATTTACTCATGCCTTTTATAGATTGAGAACACGCATTTCAGACAGGCAAAACTTACTTGTGTTCAGTAGAAATAGAGTTTTATAGAGCTTTTTAATAAACAGAATAATTGTGTTCACACTTTATAACTTCCTTAAGACTTATTAGCTAGACATCTTAGAAGCAAAGTAAGACAGCACTGCTGAAGCTTGTTATCATACTTTAATAAGTAATGCTTTCCTTTGGCTTTAAGGTGATGAAATACAGCCAGCAGAATTGAAAGTGGATTTTGCATTCAGAACTGCTGTTCTCTACTTCTGGTTGAAAAAGCTATGGTTTTAATCTAAATAAAAGCTGAATGTGGCAGTGGTTTCTACTTGGAACTGTTACCTTACTAGAAAAGCTTATGAACATCTGAAAAAATGACACAGTAGGCAAAGGAATGGGATTAAAGAACAAATTATCAAACATGCAAAATATTTAATTAAAACTCTGTATTTGTTAAACTTGTTAATGACTTACATAATGTGTATAATTGCTGGTTTAGTCATTTGTGATGTATCACTAACACTGTGTGTTGAGCTTTTGAAATCCTGCAATTCCTGAAACTGGAAAGGTAGTTAAAGTAATTGAAGCTAATTGAGACATTTTTCCTCTCCAGGTTTGAGTATCTATTTAATTTTGACAATACTTTTGAAATTCATGATGATATAGAAGTACTAAAACGAATGGGAATGGCTTGTGGGCTAGAATCTGGAAGCTGTTCAGCAGAGGACCTAAAAATTGCAAGGAGTTTGGTTCCTAAAGCTCTGGAACCATATGTGACAGGTTAGTTACTCCAAGAAGAGTTGTTTTGTTTTTCTCCTTAATAAGGGACTTAAGGAAAAACCATCAAAATATCTAAGATCAGTAAATTTCCACTAGTTTGTGGTGAAGATTTCTAGCCAGTTCTCCAGTATGTTTTGTTATACCATACAAGTAGGTCTTTGCAGTGTGTAATTTTTTTAAGAGAACAGTGTTTATAGTTGATTCACTTGCAAAGGCAAAAGGTAGTAAAATGCAAGCATGGTAATGGCTTCAATTTACATTGCTTTATCATTTTCATTATGTAAGAATACTGAAGATGTCTGACTTGCTCACTTCAGAATAAAATGGTTTCTAACGTATTTTGAAATTTTGCTGTTTCACTAGCTTCTTGCTTTTTAATTATGTTATTTTGGATTAGTACATCAATATGTTCTGTTTTTTTTGGTTGCAGTACTTCTTTTCTGGATTTTAAAAGCATGAAGCATTTCCACTTAATTAAATTACTGTGTTTTGAAGTATTTTTTAAATATGTGTTGTTCGTTTTACAGAAATGGCTCAGGGATCAATCAGCAGTGTATATGTCACACCTTCATCAGGTTCTGCATCAAATGGCACAAGGTTTTCAGCCAGGTGAGATGAAAATTTCAATTTTTTGAAGTCTGTGATCACCAAAGAAAGTTAATCAGAGATTAAATACTTCATGAAACAAGATCTGTTCTGATTAAATGTGGTGTGGTTATGTGTTTAAGTTTATTCTCAAACATTGCTTTTACTTCAGTAGTGGTGGTTCACAGGAGTGTCAGTAAAGAGATCTTTTCCTATATAGTGGAAAATAAATTTATTATGTTAGTGTTAATCTTGAATGTAATATTTTTGCTTAGCTTCGAGTCTGTGACAAGGAAACAGGTACTTTCCTAAGGATAAAATTTGGGCAAGATTCTCCCTTGGTATCATTACTGTCTTAAGTTAAAAAAATATTTTTATATTTGAATTTTAAACAGCATCAGAAGCTGGTAGAGTGATAAACTCTTAACTTTTATTTAAGTTGGTGTGGACATAAGTAATTTCTGAACTTAACAATTCTTTTTGTCTTGCTGTGTAAGACAGTTTTTTGTCCATAGTCACTACCTGCTAGCTTTTTGCTGTTGCATTAATAAAAACGATGCCCTTCTGTGAGCTCTGCTAGATTGTAAAATGAGTCGGATATCATTGAAATATTTAACATTGTTAAAAAAATATTCAAATGGAGCAAGCTGATTAGCTGAACAAATCATCTGCAAAAGTGTTCATTCTACCAGTTCTTTCTGTTTTGTCCAGAAATGTAACGTTATCTGAAAAGTCAGTTAAGCTTACATTGTACATGTCACACAACTAATCCAATCTGGGTGATTTTAAAGTCACAGGATGGTTTGGGTGGGAAGGAATCATCTAGTCCACCCTCCCACCACAGGCAGTGATGTCTTTCACTAGATGAATGTTGTTAAAAGCTGAAAAGGCTTCAGTAAGTTCTCCTCAGAGCCTTCTCTTCTCCAGGCCCAACTCTCTCAGCCTTTCTCTGTAGGAGGTGGGCTTCAGTCCTCCGACCATGTTTGTGGTCCTCTTACAGACCTGCTTAAACAGGTCCATGTCCTTCTTGTACTGGGGACCTCAGAACTGAACACAGTACTCCCAAGTGCAGTCTCACCTGGGCAGAGTAGAGGGGAGAATCATACTTATTTTGATGCAGCCCAGGATAAGGTTGGCTTTCTGGGCTGCATTCGCACGTTGCCAGCTCATGTCTGATTTTTGGTACACTGGTGTCCCAAGTCCTCAACAGGGCTGCTCTTGATCCGTTGATCCCTGAGTCTGTATTGATATTGGGGATTGCAGTACAGTAGAAAACCAAAGAGGTTTTGGGTTGTTTGTTTTGTTTTGTTTAGTTTTGGTTTGTTTGTTGTTTTATTGTTGTGGTTTGTTTTTTTTTTTACACAGAAAAGAAAAGCATAATGGGAATAAAACCATTTCAAGCTAAAAATACAGCACACGTAGCAGTGTTTGCCATGTGATAAGAAGGAATTAAAGAGAAGCTATTAATTCCAAGTCCTTGAATCAAGATTAGTGCTTCAGAAAGACATGATTCATGTGTGACGCAAGTATCCAGTGCACCATAAAAATGCTAAAGAGCTTAGATAGCTGTGTAGCCTTAGCGCTAAATGTTCTTTAGAAGAAATCTGGAAAGCATACTTGTAAGGCATCAATGAAAGGATTTTTATATTAAACCTAAGGGAAGACATATAAATAGGACCATTTCAAAATTACTTCTGCTCTGTTTTTGAGAAACGTCTTGGATGCATACATTACAGACAGTTTATGAAGCAGCAGTGGCATTAAAGAAATGGAATAGATACATGATTATATTTAAGAGCACAGTAAAATGAGAAAAATCATTAAGCAATGCCAACTGGCCTCTTTTTTTTTTTTTTTTTTTCCAGTGACTTTTCCAATGGTGGAGATGGGATGTTGGCCACAAGTTCTAATGGATCTCAGTACAGTGGCTCCAGAGTTGAAACACCGGTTTCATATGTTGGGGATGATGATGACGATGACGACGATTTTAATGAAAATGATGATGACGACTGATGCCCTTTGCTTGTAGACTATTTTTTGTTAAAATTCAGCAAGCTTCAGGAATAAATTGTTCTAGGGAGAAGTGTCTCAAATTCCTTTGCCCCATCCCTCAAGGAGAGTATTGGTAAGCAGTTCTGAGTTTAGAAATTGCACCTCTGATAAGCAAACAAGGATTGTTTTATGTAGGATATTTTTAAATGTGGTGTGGATGTGTGTTTTTGATACCAGTGTGTTAATGCAGAGCCTTTATTTACTCTTGTTTTAGGGGTTTTTGGTTTGTTGGTTGGTTTTTTGTTTGTTTGTTTTTTTTACTTGAAGGAAAATGGATTTTGCCCCAAATGTTCTTGCGAAGTTTGCTAAAGAAAATGTAGACACATCATTGAGAAATAAAATGCTATCCTTCTGTGGAAAATGAATACACTGAATGGCAAGTTATTTGGAGTGTATTTTGATTATGCCACTTTTTGAGGGATAGTGAGCTAATGTAGTAGTTTTTTTTGTTAATTACGCAGTGTCCAAAGAACCAAACAAGAAAGATACGTCCTACTTTTTTACGTGTTAAATTCCAGAAATGTTGTTGTGAACTTATTTTCCCTTAAATTATATCTAACATTATGATTCCATCAAGTTTATATACTTTTCACTGTATGTTGGGACATATGAATTTCAAAGTTTTTGGCAAATGTTTACTGCCAGTTGGTGCAGCTATATAAAATGTCTTGAAGGTTTGGAATGATTTATTGCTTATGGTAAAATTTGCCTGATTTCTTACAGGCAGACTTTGGAAACTTTTTATTATATAGTTGTTTACATACTTATAAGTCTATCATATAAAGACATGTACTGAAACAAATGTTTGTATTTGTTTCATAAGCATCTTCCTGTAATCTATTATAAAGTTGAAATTAAATATAGAGAATGTTTTAAGTTTTTTAACTCAAAATTTGTCAATCATTTTTAATAGTTCATTTTTATAAAAGGAATTTCAGGGCAGGTGGTAGTCTTTTTAAATTTATTCACAAACAATTAACTGCACAAATACTGTCAGCTGCCTATCTAAGACAGTAGTCTTTTTATTGAAACACAAATAAACTTTTCTGTAATATTTTATGGAATATAAAGAGACTATAATTGTTTGACTTGTTTAACCTTGGCACTGTTAGTTTTTATTAATAAAACGCGCATGGGCATTTTTAACAAGCTCTGTGGTTTTTCTAATTTTAGGGTTATTTTAGAACATTTTGCTTCCTCTTGTCTCAAGACCTAGAATTAACTGTCTCAGGATGCTGCGTATGCACTACAGAGGGCCCAGGGTTTTTTTGCTTTGATGTAGTAATTTGTCCTTATAGCTCTTGGTAACTTATGATACAAAAAAAGCAGTATCTTACCCTGTATTCTCTCTTCTTTTACATCTCCTGGTGCTCTTCAGAGTTTCAGGCCAATCTTAGTACTCCAATCCAGCTTCTCAGTTTGAAATCCCATTCTTACTGTCCTAACTTTTCATCTCATGTTCCTCTATCCTGGCTTTCTGTCATACATTCCCATGTCCTCAAAACAGGTCTTCATCTACTTCCTGTATACTTCTGCCTTAAACCTTTTTGTTAGATCACATCCTGTGCTCTCACCTGAAAGCACAGGTTACCAAACAGGCTCAGTCACTCTGCAGGCTGCTGTCAGAGTCAGGATTTGTTGCCTATGCAAACTCCAGGGAGTCACTACAAAGACAACTTGCAGTCTGATAACTCTCTGTGGTAAGGGCTTCTGGATGCACTTGAACCCTGTGGTAGATATGAAGCATGTTACATGGTTTTACTCTGAGGGATTATGCTTTGACATATCTCCTGTGGTAAGGAGATGGGGGTGCTTCTACAGAACAGTTGATACACAGTGAATGTTTTCTAATTGTATCAAACCCTGTTGTAATGTGAGTGAACCAAGCAAATTACTTAGTTTTGTGGGAAAACCATTTTGGGGGGAGCTAATTGAATGCTTTGCTTCTCACTGGAGAAGTCATTCTTTGCAGTGCTAATGCTAGAAGCAAGGTTCCTGTTGCACTTGAGTCAGCTGATTCAAAATGTCTTTGCTGTTGAACAGCAGTTTCATCTGCAGAGCCCGGAAATAGTAATCAAGGAACTTTTGACAGTCCAAGGCGGTTATTCCAGTTGTCCCTTTGTCGCAGTCTGACGATGTTGGTAGTGGGCTGCCGGAAGTCAGGATGCTTCCGTGACTTCCTTTCTTACTGAGAGGGTTGTTTAAAAGGTACCGAGGGTTGCGTGTGGCGTTTGCCTCGCACGGAGGAACGGCCACTGCGGGACCGTATCTTAGAGCGGAAACTAAGATACCGCCCTCACCACACTCACAAATTATTACTGACACCAGTATTTAAATTTACAAATTAACCGGTTTATTAAGGGAAAAGCCAAACGAAGGGACCAAGGGTTCAGGAAAGGTAAGCTGAGGAATATATCAGGGAAATAATTCAAAAGTAATATGCCCTTATTAAATGCATGCTCCAAGGGAGGGGTGCAAGGATCAAAGGAGTAAAAGAGAGGAGGGCGAGCCTGGTGAAAAATCCTCTTTTAGAGGTTGCGATATGTGTGCGAGAATAGGGACTGGAACCGTGGTGGGGTAAGGGATTTAAGGAATAGGGTACACGGTCTTATTACCCTTCCGTAAGGTCTTGGTGTGATAGAGTTGTCAGGTCCCTCAGCGTGACATGCAGCTCCACAGGTATGCAGCTGCTTTAACAGGCAACTGCGGCAAGTACCTTGTGGGGGGAGCGGCTGTCTGCAGCAGGCACTCAGGTGAACGGCAGTGGCAGGCTCCTCTGTGAGTCGCAGCAGCAGGTTCCTCCATGAGCAGGCTTCTTCAGCAGAGGCAGCAGTAGCAGTGGTGATCCCAACAGCATCCATCCTCTCTGCTGGGTGGCTTCGCTGGCAGGCGGCTCAGCAATGGGCAGTCTCCGGTGAGTTGTTCCTGGTAGCAGCGGCAGCTTCCGCAGCGGGCAGTCCTCAGCAGGTGGCGTCCAGAGCAGGCCACACAGAACCAGCAAGAGCCGTCACTTTTTATATTCCAAGGACCACTGTTTATGCTAGGATCACTGTTGATGTTAGTGTCACAGTACATTCTTCCCATTAACATATGGTAAGGCCCAGGGCCAGTTAGCATTTAGGGTTCCAGAGCCAGGGCGAGAACTGCCAGGGGCAGTCCACAACCTTTGCATCCACTTTCCCGTCCCTGTACCTATCAGTCAAAACAGGCAGGCCTGCTCTTGTGTCCGTCCTTGAACAGTCAGCAAGAAGGCGCCTGCTGGCTCAAAAGGCATTTTATTTAGTCTTATGTGGGGGGAGATGGGCCATTCTCCATACCCTTATGTTCTAAATCTCTGGCATATGATCCAAGATTTACCTGCAGAGTGAGTACAGGGCTGTTAGATAAGGAAGGCTGAAAGCATCTGGCAGTTTCTTTCTGGTTCTTACTAGTGGAATGGACCTCAGGTGAGACAAGGTCATGGTGGGAGTGAAAGTAAGGCAAAACATACATTTCAAAAGACATTTATTGCCTTGCATTTGTTTGCTTATGGATCTCTGAAATAGAATTCGAGAGTTTAAACAAGCAGCATTGGAGTGGGTTGGGGTAATGAATCTATATTACCTTTTTTTCAGGAGAGCTTTTTAGTAAAGGCAAGAATCAACAACTGGAGAAAGTCTATTGACACTTCAATTACTTGCTAGAATTCAAATAGTTACGTGGTTATAGTGTTTAGGTGAAGGAAGGGGGGGAAAAGAGACCAATAGTGAGGGAGGGGATAGAAGTGAGGAAAAAAACTTGAAGAAGTTGTTGGAGGAGGTGCATGGTTGGAAGGATGAGAGCACACGCAAGCTGAAACAAGAGCATTTCCAATTTAGTTTCAGGAAGAACCTAGGATGATCAAGCTGCGGCACAGGTTGCCCAGAGAGGTTGTGGTGACTCCATCCTTAGGGTTGTCATGACCAGCCAGGAAAAAGCCCTGAGCAATGTACTCTGACCTCATGTCTGACCATACTTTGAGCAAGAATCCAGCCTCGATTCCGTAAGGGGGGGGGGGGGGGAATCTACGTTAGAAAGTACCATCTATCAGTATCATGAACAGACTAACAAGTTGGTAATCTGGCTTGCGTGCATGCCAAAGACTCAGCAGAAAAAGAATGGAAGCTCAACTCATCTTCAGAAACTGTCGAAAATTACCAAACTCCTATGATGGGAAAGGGAGATAGATGAGCAGGGTAGAGGGTGAAGACTGTCTTCCTTTAGGAGGAGCTTTTTAAGAAGCAGAAATACAAGTGATGCTGAGAGCAGAATAAAGGGCAACAACCAACATGCACAGATGTTGCCTACTTCCAACATCTGGTTACACTGCTAATTCTCTCCTGGCGTGATGATGGTTGTCGCCTAGTTACGACTGCCTCTCACAATTGGAGAGCTGCTGTCCCTAGAGAGGCATTCAAAGTATGTCAGCACTAACAAGTGAAACATTAACCAGAGGAAGTAATGATTATTGATTCACAGCTTTGCTGTGATAAAGGCAGAGTATCCTGATGTGGCAGAGAATAAAGAAGAGAGACTGGTGTTAATCGAAAATCACCGGTGTATTTTCTTCACAAGTGCTTTTCGTTGTTCTGCCAACATCACTTTTGTTTGTTAAATATTTGAATGTTTTTAACTGGTTGAAATCTGAACTTAGGCTCCAAGATTTTATCTTTGAACACATCACAGTACATAGCTGTAAATGTTGCAGTGATACCAGCCCTAACCTATCGGGAGGGCTGGACAAAGCAAAATGGAAAGTCTTCTACATTGTAGCATGTTAAAAGACAGCAAAGTTGCGGACTTTGGGCAAGGTTCATGTTCCTGTATCATGTAAACTTGAGAAAATTTATTAAAACAGAACATTATGCACATACCTGAAGCTTAACTCTCTTACAACAGGCAACCTAGGTACTTTATGCTAGATAGGGAGTGGGTCTCTTAATTTCTGACACTGCTTTTTAATGACCCTTGAAATGGTGACTAAATTCTTACAAACTAAAATGATGCTAAGTTGCTGATTTAAAAAAAAAAATTACGTGAGGAAGTCTTCTGCAAATGTGGTCTACATGAGCCCTCACCCTCATAGTAGAAAAACTGTTGAAGGAAACAGCTAAAATAATTAAAAGCCTGGAAGATTAATAATTAATGATAAAGTGTAGAATAGGTCCTATCAAATGCACATGGGAAGAGATTGCAACCTTTTAGCTGATTAAGGAAACTATGGATATATTTCAGCATCTTTAAACCTTTTCTGTTTAATTGCATTCTGATTTTTAATGCATGTTTTACAGTATGAACAGATGGTACGTTAAGGGGTTATGAACTGTTAACTGCTGAATCAAAAATAGTTTTCGTGGCATTATCACTGGCTGAACGGCTGCATCAAGTAACTTTCTGTTTAACGTTTCAATAACCCAGGAGAAAATAAAAAAGGTTGTAAGTGACACTGGTTAGAAAATAAGTAAATTATGAAAAGGACATATTAGTGTGGGTTGCTTGGCAAGCAGGGCATATCAAAAGATGTTATGGTTAAACTACACATTTTGAACAAAGACTTCAAGCTGTACTTAGAGGAGGTAAGACTATGTGCTGAAAATGTGGGATCCTAAGAATAACCTGGGTGTCAAGATGGAGAAGAACTGCATGCAAGTCTCCTACACAGTGACTTAAAGAACTAGATAGTATGATTTTGGATGTGTAAATAAAACTAATTGTGGATCGGAAAGTGGTTTTACATCTGAATACATAGAGTGAGACCAATAGTTCGCAGCGTTGTATTTGTCAGCATTGTCATTTTAAACAGGTATTGGAAAAATGGGGAAAGGTTCAGAAAAAAGCCCTTTCCCCGGTTATTTGATACTTAATGTCAAGATCTTTTAGTAAGAGATTTAAGGAACTCTGTAAGAAAGAAATAGGAGGAGGTACTGGATTTATGTCAAGTCACACAAAAAGATACCGTTTTAAAAGGCTTATCAATGTAGCCCAATTAAGGACTGGAACTTGAAATCAGAATAATTAAAATTAGTTATGTAGTTGATAAAGATGGTGATAAACCCTGGAACATGTTTTGATTGAAATTATAGAATTCCCACATTGGTAATAGTAAGACTACACTTAAAAATACACATTAATGATGTCCCAGGTATCTCTCCAGAATTCAGTTCTTTCTCGTTTTAGAGCAAGTGAGAGATGTAATGGGAGCCTAAAAAGGGATTTCTCAGCCCAGTTTCTGTTTTTAACTTATAATGAGAGATGCCATGCATCGCTTGTTATCACTCTGGTATCAAGAAAAAGAAATAGAAGTGAACAGTCTTTGTCCCCAGTGAGGGACAAAATTTTTCCAATTAAATTGAGGAAAGGAAAAGGACACCTGTTCTTTCATGTGCATTTTTATTTTATGTTAAACAAGATAATCTTGTTTGAGCTTGAACCTTGGTATCTGAAAGAAATTAAGCTTGTGAAGGGAGTGTATCTGCAAAGCATAAACTATTTTCTGCAAGCATTACAGAGGTAGTTGTTGCTCTCCATCCAATTAAGGAAAGTAGCACATGGATAGACAGCTTTATTTGCTGCAGAATCAATTGCTGCCTGACTTTTATTACAGGTAGGAGATGAAAACCAGTCACATGAAATGATGAGAGGAATTCCCAAGTGCAATAGCAATGACATCATGTGAGACCATTAAGCAGAAACTTAATTATTAATATATAGTACTTAGCAATTTTGAAAGGTAGAGGGCAAATGTTTTGAACTTGCTGTAGTCTCATAGTCATAGCATGAAAAATCCCTTTAAGCATCAGGGAGCTTGTATCCAGTGTTTTTCTGCATGCTGTTAATTTTTCTTCATCAATTTTAATAATAGACATTAGGACTTTACACTTCAATTATTGGCTTTACCAGTCCTGTGAATACCCATAAGAATAGATGGAGGTGTTGAGAGGAAGATACATCTGAAAGCAGCTGCTGTGTTTCTGCCTCTGCACGGATCCTCCAGAGTTTTATGGAATGGCTTTAAGAGTAAAGTCTGGAAACTAAAATTCATCTAATATAAAAACATTATGAAGTCAGTGATACTAGTTTCATGTCATGTTGTTACCTTTCCTGTGCCTCTTCTTCCAGGTAACCCCTCAGTTGCACAGCTGATAGGGAACAGGGCAGGCAGTCTGGCACCAGCAGCCATCCAGTCATCTCCTCTGGCAGTGCCTGCCTGCACCCTCTGCCACTCCAGGGACACAGGCTAACTGCCTGCTCTATCAAGTGTCCTAGATGATCAACCTCTCACTAAACTCAGGAATTTGTTTTTACTGGTATTTAGTTCTTCAGTATGCTGCTTCAGTTCCCTAACAAAAAAAACCCAAATATGCATAGCCTGACAGTTTTTTTCCTGTTTATATTGTTTGATCTGTTTTTCCCCTTTATGTTGTTTGGTCTAATCAAGTATCTCCAATGTTGAACCTGACTTTATATATATTGCATATATGTTCTTGTGTGTGGGTATATATCTCAAGGAACTGGAGGTTTGCAACAAGAGTGTTTAAAAGACTGATAAACAAGGCCAGTTTTAAACTTGGAAACAAAACTACTAAATTAATTAACACTGCACGTGGTGCTAATGGCTAGTTTGTTTATGTTATTAATCATTATTGCGTTGTATATAAAGCTGTTGTCTGTAATGCTTGTACACTAAATGAGCTGTGACTGTACAATAGTGTGGAGCTGCTGGCACTCATGGCCAAGCTCCTGGTTAGTCTCCAAGGTGAAGGCGATCAGGCTGGAGAGCTCTTCCACCGGAGGAGGTGTCTGCCTTAATTTGTCCTGTCATTGTTGGCATTTTATGCATCTTGCCCATCCCCCTCTCCCACACACACACACCCCCCCCTCCCCCCAAAGGGGCATTTCGGCTGCTCCTTAGCTTGGTTTTGCTTTTGCCAGTTACCCCTCTTGTACCTTGGGCAGGATGTCCTGCCCATTTTCCTTGCCCTCTGGTTATTTTGGTCTTTATCTTGTAACTTCTGTCACTTGGATGTCTCCAAAGTACAACTGTGCAAGCCTGTCTTTGCTGCTTGGATAGTTAGATTGCTCACTACATAAATACTTGCATGTAGGGTTGGGCTGTGCCTCTCAGTACTACAAAGTTAAGTACTTGTATGCTGGTCCTTCTGGTCATTCTGCTATTTAGGTGTGCTTGTATTTGGTTTTCAGGCAACTTAAAGCTTTCACAGGGCTTTTCTACTTTGGCTACAGTAGCCACAAACCTTGCTCTGGACTATTTGTAATTGCAGTAAAGAAAGAAAATCATCTTGGATGGCTAATAGTTAAAGAACAATCTAAATTCAAGGTGACAGTCTTTGTACTTAAAGAAGAGGCTCTAGTGAACCTACATACCCTTTTTTTGACCTCAGGACCTTTGGTCGACATGGAGATACTTCAGTCTTTTAGTGTGCTTACCTCATCACACGTCTTTCTGTCAAGTCAGTCTAGGCTGCCATTCTGAAGCTGTGACTGTGCTGATGCTGAGTCCGTGGGAAATGTCAGCATCTTCCTGTGTTGTGCTGTAGTGCTAATTAAAATGTGAGCTTGTAATACCTGCATGGCCTGATTCAGACATGCAAATTGTAGATGCTGAGTCCAATACAGCCAAGCAGAGTATCTGCATATGTTAGAGACACCAGCAGAAGAGTTCTTTGTTTTCTTGGCAATATTTAAATGTTCTGTTTATAGACAATGTTGAATTACTTTTAAGCATGAATTACTATCTTGTTCTTAAAAATACTTTATTATTTCATTGTGTTCCATATTATTTTGGAAAGATGCCCTGGGGAGACCTGTGTTTCCAACAAAGATATAAAATTTATTTTCATTCAGTCTATTAGAAGAGAGGTGAAGTCCCACTGTAAAAATTGGAACAGGAAAGGCTGGGGGAAAAAAATTCTTGTATGAGGATGCATTTTCTTTCTGAAATGCAGAATGCCCAGGTTTTTTTAAGAAAGGCTCAAATACCATTTGTGGTTGTGAAGGAGAAATATTTCCCTCCAACTGTCTTGTTTCTGCAAGCTGGCTGAGTGTCACTGTAGTAAAGGAGATTGACTTGTTACATCTTCCCACTTCCTAAAATGTCCAGGCAATGAAGGTGTAAAATTATTTCTTCACTTGAGTATCTTTTTTCTGTGCAATGTTCATTCTCTGGCTGAAGCATCCTGGACTTCATCTAACATAAACATACTATACAGACAGAGAAATCCTGTGTATTTGTACCATATGTGGTAAAGTTAAATGTCTCAAATTTCACATTCACTTAATGATTGATTGTTACTTCAGCATCTTCAAAATATATTCTATGTAACCCAAAACTCATAATTGCAATACTGGACTATTCTACTGGAAAAAACCCCAATAAATTCTAATAGTTAAATAAACACAGTTTTCCTGGATATAACTGGATGTTACAGTTTTACCAGTAAGTTTTATTGAGTTATACACATACAGAAGCTGTAAGTGGTACAATAAAATCTATAAGCTAGAGGACAGAGTTCAAGCTCACTAATTTTGCAGTCATTGACCTGCCAACTAGAAAAAAATCTTGCTTGGCTTACCTAGTGCAAAAAGACAATGCACTGGGGTACAGATAATTTTAATACACTCTTATAATTTAGACATCCTATACAAGAGAGATGGAGCATTATATTACTTGCTAGTATTTAAAAGTATTGGTTTCTTTTTCTAGCTACCTAATTATTTCTCAATATCCAAGGTTTAGTATTGTACACCAGTTATTTATTATGGTTTGGAAAGTGACTGAAAATGGTGTTTTCATCCTACATTTATTTTCTTTGAAGGCAGTGCTGCACAGTTTAGGGGAAGTTTGTTTTGTGTAATACTTGCACGAAGGCAGCAGCGTGCTGTAGCCTTGGAATAAGAAGCTACTTAGATCAAGATTATCCCTGTCTCCTTCACACACTGAGAGTGGAATCTTGATTTTTTTAGCTATATGGGTCATTTTTCAGTAGAACGTGGTTTTTTGCACTGTAATTTGCATAAATTTATACAGAAATCATAGTGAGAAAATAAATATGGATGAATGTGATAACAGGTAACTCACTCTTCACGTGTATTTCAGAAATGTCTCTGTTGCTGCTCAGTCTTCTATTTTCAATTTAAATTCCACTTTTCCTTCATATGGATCATGAACATTATCAAAGGTAATTCCAGCTCCGATGATTTTGCACACTATTTTAACTTCTACGTTCCTTGTAATGTTGAGAAATTTCACAGCTACCAAAGGATTGCTGTAGCTGGGCTGGGAGGAAAGAAAAAACTACTTCAGTAATTTGACACTACCAGTTTATAAATAAAGTCCTAAAATTAGCCTTCTCTCCAGTTATCTCCTGCAGAGATGCTCCATACTTTTCATCTTAAACGAAGATGAAGAAGAAAAGTGGTATTGAAATACACGAGCACCCACCTGTGCCTTTTTTCCATAGTAAGGGAAGTAGTGCAGGTTGAAGGTACCATTCACAGGATAGTAGTCCACCTCCAGCAGGCGAGACTCGTCACCCTGTGTGTAAAGCCAGAATAAGTAGCACTGTTGGCTGGGCAATCATGAGCCAGCCCCGGGCAAGTGATTTACTGCTGCTAAAAGCTGCACAGCGTGTGTTAAAAACTGAAGTTCAGCAGTCAGTTTAGTGCTGGTCTTATTTTTATTTTTTCAAATAAAAGTGAAAATGTCCTGCTGTTCCTATTGCCAAGAAAACCGGGCAAGTGTTCCGTAGCAGTTGGGATTTCAGTGAAGGGGGACCTGCTGGAATGTGCAGAGAGCCTGAAGGAGCTGCTCTGGGGCATGAACTTCACTAGTGGGAGCTCAAAGCAAGTATTCTTTGCAGGACGGAAAAAAGATTCTTCAGGTGATTTAAAACAAAGCAAGTAGTTTTTCGTTATTCTGAAGATGTCTGCTAATGCAAGAAATTGTACAGAACTGAGAATATGCCCAGTATTTGGCCAGAATTACCTGATTTCCAAAGCTGCATGGTAATCTTTCTAGTCACACCTGCACTTCACTTGTTTTCAGAGCTGCAGTGCTTGAAATTTTTGAGACTCAGGCCTCATACACTTACCACATATGTGCAGTCCACTCTTGGGGCAGTGCCATTGCCGGGGAAAAATTTGATAATCTGAAACAGCACACATTTGGTTATCTTGGAAATTGTTTTGAGATAAAAATGAGCAAGCGATTAACTGAACTTCAGATGCTGGTTAATTTGTTTCTGCATAGGGCAAATGGATCACCTCATTTTAAGTACCTGGGTGAAAAAAATGTGTTGTGTTTGGCTATTGAAGAAGCAGAACTCGGTGCTGCCCAAGATGGGCCCTGCAGGTGGGCTCTGTCCAGGCTGCACCTCCTGTCAAGTCCGGCTCATTTGCTTGCCTGTACTGCTTGCTCGGAGCTGGAGGTTCTCTTAAAGCAGCTAATTGCAAGAAAATAAAGGAAAAGCTGAATCCCTGTGCTTTTAATTGTATGCCTTGGCTTTGGCAGAAGCTCTTGGTCCCATCTGTTCCTATAAAAATAGTGGGGTCACAGCCTGTAGTGGCAAAGGCAAAACGAAGTAAAGCTCTCCAGACACTATCCACCTGCTTTTCCCCTGCCCAGGCTGGTGTGCAGCCTTGCTGAAGGAAGGAAAGCTTTTGGGGGAAAAGCCAGTGTTTCACATGCTAAAATCAGGGTCTTGGCTCTCCTCTCAAAGCTTGGGCAGATTCTTGAAAATACTCATTGGCCAAGTCTAGGGTGCAAGCTCAATCGAAAATGAAGTGGTTTTGTCAGGAGCTGGTAGAGAATACAAATTCTTCACTTTGTACTGAAATTGAACTAGAAGGCTCAATCTTACCTGAAAAGAAAAATAAAATACTTATGCTTTTATGTCCTGAAAAAAATTAAGGAGGCATGGAAGATTCCCTTTTTCTTCTCTAAATAAATAAATAAATATAAAATGTATTGGTGGCTTTTACTGAAAAAAAAAAAAATCCGCCAGGTTTGGATTTTGTTTTTACAAGTTCTGCTGAAGATTTTCTTTGCAGCCTGGAGACATAAGATGTGCAAGTATCACCTCTCAGAAATCGCTTCAGTTACTGTCACCTTAACACTTACTGTCATCTTAACACCTTAGCTGAAGGCACAGGATTGTGGTATTGCCAAACAAAACTGTTTTAAGTGCTAGTTTGTTGTATGAAAGCACTACAAAATGGTAACAAAACTAAACACAACCCGAGGCTTTAGAGATAGTTAGTTTAAAGATCACTTTTCCCTATGTTGCTGTCCTAGGGGTGGTGACCAGGTCTCACTGTTTCTTGAGTAACTCCAACTCAGGAAAAGCACATAAATAAATTTGTCTTCCTGGAACAAACAGACATTAGAGCCTGTGCCAGCAGACAATGTAGCAGCTCCCCGGTGGAGACTTGAGCTATCGGGTTTTTCTTGGTGAATTCTTTCCTGCTCAGCACTTTGAGCTTGTACTTACCCTGTTCATTTTTATAATAAAACAGGGTTTTCCCTCTGGAAATCCAAAAGAAGGATCAGTGATGCCGGAGCAGTTTTGAAGCATATCTGAGGTGAATTTGCAGGATAGTTTTGTTTTATTCGGGCCGTCAGAGGTGTCCTGAATGAAGTATGTATCGCTTGTGCAGTTGATGTTTAGATGCTGAGCAGCTGGTGTATATGCTAGATGTGTGAAGGAAGAAAGAAAAATTCTCCTCTGAAGTTTTTAATATGTAAATTATACATCCCAGTATCAGGCTGGAGGATATATATAATGGGAAACTGTACTTAAGTTTAAATTGCCTGGGTTTTGGTTGTGGGTTTTTTTTAGAATACCCAGGCAAAGAAAAAAAAGTGATCAAATTGAGTTAAGTTTGGCAATTTATGTTGATAGCTCCATATAAAGTCCATTTCAAACATAATTTTTCTCAGTATGTATATGAGAAACAGAAACATGATATTAATGTCCACAAGGAATATAAACATATTAAGATACGAGCAGGCAAATGGAGCACCGAACCTACTTTGACTATACCCTCTGATGACCCTGTGCAACAGCTTCAGAAAACTCATTATATGGCCCTTTGATATTTGTAGTCAGGTACAATATCACATTAATTCACATGAGATAGTTTTGAAGACCTTTTTTTACCCTCTTCAAACTTTCTGTTAGCCTATTTTACTAAGGCTAATCAACCTTAAAAAAAAAAATAAAAGCTTGGAAGCAGCAACTAAAAGCTCTGCTTTAATAGACATATTTACATATGTTTGATTTATAGATTCACGAGGTGATTTGCTTGTCCCTTTCAGAAGATGCATTTTTCCACTCAAAATCTCCAAAGGACAACTAGGAAATGGAAACACTGACTTAAGGTCCTCAGATCCAATGAGGGAGATGGAAAAGAATGTTTCTGCAATGTGATGCAGGAAACCTCAGTTTTACCTGTCAGAAAAGTCTGGAGAGTCGTCACTAAACTTTCCCAGGTTTTGTTGTTGGATATGTTGTAATAAATTTGTAGTCCTCTGTCTCCATAAACGTCAGGTCGTAACGTTACACCTTCATGGGGGAAGAAAAGGGAAGGCAAAGCAGAGGAGAGGTGCCAGGCACAGGTTTGTTTATTTAAGTTGACAATGGTGATTATGCTGCATCAAGACTAGTTACTGTAAATGTAGGAGATCCCCAGGCTTTGCTGGGGAAGTTTTAACCACGTACAGAAACCATCTCAGCTCTGAGTTGTTCAACCAAAAACCTAAAGCCTCTGCTGCTGAACTCTTAAATGTGTCCATCCATGCTGTTATCAGAACAGCTTGCAAAATTATTCCAGCAATTGCAATGGATTTCCCCCGGACTTGTTAAAAATAACAGTTAAAACAGTTACACGTCAGGTTAAAGAAATAGATTGTACTGAAGTGTGAGAAAAAGCTTTTGAAAAATCCAAACTTAACATTTTACAGCAATTATTTTGCCAGCAAACATCAAGCTTACTGAATAGTGGAAAAGGAAACTTCAAAATTCATCAACAGGCAGACAGAATAATTTTTAGGGCTACAGCTTCAAAAAATTCATCACCCATTGTTTGTAAAAACAAGCCATTAGGGTGAAGTTTTAGGAGTATGCACTGATTATCTCTCCCTGATACTGTCTTCCCCCTCCCCAGTCTCGCTTCACGTCCCACAGGTCTTTATTTCTAATCCTATTGTCTGATTTTTACTTGCTTGGCCACAGGCATAACATACCCCATCAGGGAGGGATTCCTGCTCTTCCAGGCACTTTCTATTCTGCCAGCAAGCATGGAAATACCCACCCGAGGCTGCTTGCCCCAACACCCCTCTGTCTTGCCACCCCAAAACCCTGCCGGGTGCTTGGGGGGCTGAAGCAGAAACCAGCGTTTCCCCAGGGGCTGATCCCTGTCTGTGAGGACAGGACATAAAGACTTACATTAAAAATAATATATTAAATAAATAGTACCTTTTTTTTTTTTTTTTTAGGCCTAAAATTGTTTTCAGGCAGAGGTTAAATTTTGCAGGGATTATTCTGGGAGAATCGACCTGATTTATTCCACATTTGTCTCTCCTCATGCCCAGGCAGTGCCTCAGCTCAGCCCCATGGAGCTGCTGTGGGAGCCAGGGGGGGTTTACCTCCCCCCAAGGCAGCAGCTGGCTAGACCATGGCAATACCTGGGGATTTCAGCTGGTCTTGGTAATCCGGCTCGTACGGATTAATTGTCCTCATTAAAGAATAAATGGAGAGTGCAAACAGCCCCGACATCACCACGTAGAAAGCCAGGTAGTACAAGCTGATCCACACTGTGGAAAAGAATGAGGGCAAAATCTTATTTTTTGAACAAGGTGGTGCAGTGATCCCTCCATGGCTGGGATATTCCCTGCAGCAGCAGCCATCTCCTTTCCATCCTTGGCCCTAGGGAGCTTTTCCAGCCAAATGAACTGTGATGTTTTGGGTCTTTTTCTCTACACTCAAAAGAATATTCTTCTAGAAAAATTTGGCTGTAAATTTGTTCCATTTTACATGTAGTTTTAAAGTACTTGCTGCTTAGCCCAGATTATTTCAAGCTTAAAAGGTTGTGTGGCTTCTTGAAGTAACTTCACGTATTAAGACCATTTATCTACTTATTACACATGGACATGCTTTTGCCAAGAAAGGTTGGAACAGATGATCTTTGAGGTCCCTTCCAACTTGCTATTCTATGATTCTATGACTAAGCAACACAGCCAAAGTATTTCTTCAACAAAGCCAAGTTGCCCCTTACGTTATTTGGATGTCAGTAATTCAGGCATGTTGATTTTAGACCCCTATCACTTCACTGCTGTTTACTGCTGAAAACAACTTCAACAAAATGTGTCATCTTGCTATTTTGTTCTGGTATGAGATGAAGAATAATGTAGTGTTTCTGTCTGTATGTGCTTAATGTGTCTCATAAATGGCTGGTGCCCTACAGGCAGGCAGAGGATATTTTGGGGTGTGGGGGGGAATGTCAGAAACCACTACCTCTAATCAACAGCGCCCTGTGGCACCTTCTTCTCTCCAAACTGGAAAGGCTCGCATTTCGCTTTCATTTTCTGTAATATTCCATTTTAAAATGTGGCCAATAAGCTACGCTTACAGGCTTAACAGCAGAAAAAAAATCACCTGGCAACTTGCAGCTACTTTTATGATTTGTGGGAAGAGCAGGGACTTCCCTTACAGAGGTCAGGACTGCCCTACCCAGAATGTAGATCAGAAAGCACATTTTTGTCATAGACACAAGGGACATAGGGAGACTCAGGTGAAATATGGACTAGGACGCGGTTATAAGAGAGAAGATGTACTTAGCAGACAATAATTTAGAAAGGAATTTCAGAAAAGCAAAGCATGTTCCCAAAGGATTAGACAAAACCCACCAGTTAATCAAAATTCTGCATATACCAGAACCCCTGCTTTAGTCAGCAATGTCAGAACCACACTTAGTTATATCACTCTTAGCCACTAAGTTGTCTGTTACTGTGTTAAGTTTTTCCTTTTGAAGTATTTGTTCCAAAACCAGTTAAAGGTACATTTGCAGGAACTACTTCAATCAAGGTTTTTATCTGATTGACTCAGCTTATAGGGCCACCCTAAAAGTGGCTCAGGGGCATGTATGAGAACTGATGTTTTCAACAATTACAACACATCTACCATAAGATTATGTCCCATTCATTAGGACCACCCCACCCCCACCCTCTCCACCTCCCCAAGATTTTTAAGCATACCAGAAAGAAGAGAAGACTCTTGCATGTGGAAACCTACCCCAGTTAATTAAGGACCTTCCCATAAAGAGCTTTGTTTCTGGATTCCAGACAAAACGCCGAAAATTTTCCATCCGTTCGCTGCAGGTCTTCTTTTCATTTAAAGTTGCCATTTTCTCAAAAAATTTCCCCAAAATGTGTCCTCCTCAGAAACTAAGATATTCAACAGGTGCTGAAACAGTCACCCAAGAAAAACACTTTGGTTTTTATACCTTCTTCTCCCCTGAAGGTCACTGAGGTTACTTCCTATACCAATGAAAGCCCCTGCTCACCATTATCAACCTGCAGCAGATACAATTCTTTTAAAGGGTGTTGATAATGTAGGTGTTGAGGCTGGCAGAGAAAAGTTAGTTCCTTTCAAATGCCCTTCTCCTTTCTCTTGGCCACCTTAGCCGATCAGCAGCTACGCATTTTGCTGAGTGCCCATAGGGCTTGCGATAAACTCAGTGCAATAGTTGTTATCAGAGCAGATAAAGCAAAGCAGAACCTGTTTCTCTCTAAGCTTTCCTCCTTTCCTTTCCTTTCCTTTCCTTTCCTTTCCTTTCCTTTCCTTTCCTTTCCTTTCCTTTCCTTTCCTTTCCTTTCCTTTCCTTTCCTTTCCTTTCCTTTCCTTTCCTTTCCTTTCCTTTCCTTTCCTTTCCTTTCCTTTCCTTTCCTTTCCTTTCCTTTCCTTTCCTTTCCTTTCCTTTCCTTTCCTTTCCTTTCCTTTCCTTTCCTTTCCTTTCCTTTCCTTTCCTTTCCTTTCCTTTCCTTTCCTTTCCTTTCCTTTCCTTTCCTTTCCTTTCCTTTCCTTTCCTTTCCTTTCCTTTCCTTTCCTTTCCTTTCCTTTCCTTTCCTTTCCTTTCCTTTCCTTTCCTTTCCTTTCCTTTCCTTTCCTTTCCTTTCCTTTCCTTTCCTTTCCTTTCCTTTCCTTTCCTTTCCTTTCCTTTCCTTCCCTTCCCTTCCCTTCCCTTCCCTTCCCTTCCCTTCCCTTCCCTTTCCCTTTCCCTTTCCCTTTCCCTTTCCCTTTCCCTTTCCCTTTCCCTTTCCCTTTCCCTTTCCCTTTCCCTTTCCCTTTCCCTTTCCCTTTCCCTTTCCCTTTCCCTTTCCCTTTCCCTTTCCCTTTCCCTTTCCCTTTCCCTTTCCCTTTCCCTTTCCCTTTCCCTTTCCCTTTCCCTTTCCCTTTCCCTTTCCCTTTCCCTTTCCCTTTCCCTGGCACATATATGACTTCATAGCAGCTTTCCAGTAGATGAAGCTGGAGGAAAGCTGGAGAGGGACATTTTACAAGGACTTGTAGTGACAACACAAGGGATAACAGTTTCAAACTGAAAAAGGGTAGATTTAAATTAAATAAATATTAGAAATTCTTTCCTGTGAGGGTGGTGAGACACTGGAACAGGTTGCCCAAGGAAGTTGTGGCCGCCTCAACCCTGGAAGTGTTCAAGCCCAGGTTGGGCTTGTTCAAGCCCTAGTTCGGCCCTCAGACTACTGCCCATTACTGCTGTTCCAAGTAGGCAGTGATGAGGTAGCTACCAGAAGTGTAGGGGCAATGAAGAGAGATTTCACGGCCCTGGGATGGCTGGTTAGGGGATTGGGAGCACAGGTGGTGTTCTCTATCCCACCAGTAGCAGGGATTGATGAGGGGATAAATGGGAAGAGCCAGAAGATTAACTCCTGGCCTCGGGACTGGTGCAGCAGACAGGACTTCGGCTTTTTTGATCATGGATGGACCTACAGGACACCGGGCATGGCAACAGGTGGGGGAAGCTTAACCTGCAGGGGGAGAAGGGTCCTGGCACACAAGTTAGCAGGGCTCATAGACAGGGCTTTAAACTAGGTTTGAAGGGGGATGGGGACAAAACCAGAGATGCGCCTAAGGACGGCTGCCAGTCTGCTGTCCCACTCAAGGCGGGAAACGGGGATAAATGTGGCAACAAAAACACAGGGCTCACTAACAGGTTGGTAACCACGCAAGTGTTTGGGATATCTGTACCACAGCTCAAGTGTATATGTGCCAATGCCCAAAGCATGGGAAATAAACAAGAGGAGTTAGAAGCTATTGTGCACCAGGGAGACCATGATATAATTGCCATCACAGAAATGTGGTGGGATGAGTCGCATGGTTGGAGTGCTGCAATGGTTGGCTACAGGCTCTTTAGAAGGGACAGGCAAGGCAAGAGAGGTGGTGGGGTGGCGTTACATGTTAAGGAGTGCTTTGACTGCCTAGAATTCAATGCTAGACACACCAAGGCAGAATGTTTATGGGTGAGGATAAAAGGGAAGGCCAATGGGGTTGATATCCTAGTGGGAGTCTGCTACAGACCACCTGACCAGGATAAAGAGACTGATGAGATGTTCTTTCAACAACTAGGGGATGTCTCGCGTTGGCTAGCCCTTGTTCTTGTGGGGGACTTCAACTTACCAGATGTCTGCTGGAAGTCCAACACAGCAGAAAGGGGCCAATCCAGGAGGTTTCTGGAATGTATAGAAGATAACTTCCTACTACAGCTGGTAAGTGAGCCTACCAGGGGTAGTGCCACGCTAGACCTACTGTTCACAAACAGGGAAGGGCTGGTAGAAGATGTAGTGGTTGGAGGTCGTCTTGGGCACAGCGACAATGATATGATAGAACTTTCAATATGTGGTGAAGTTAGGAGACTTGTCAGCAAAACCTCTACCTTGGACTTCTGGAGGGCTGACTTTGGTCTCTTCAGGACACTGGTTGGGAGAGTCCCTTGGGAAGCAGCCCTCAAAGAAGCCCAGGAAGGCTGGGCTTACTTTAAGAATGAATTTATGAAGGCACAGGGGCAGGCTGTCCCTGTGTGCCGAAAAAGGAGCAGGCAGGGAAGAAGACCAGCCTGGTTGAGCAGGGAACTATTGCAAAAACTCAGGAATAAAAAAAGAATGTATCAACTTTGGAAAAAAGGGCAGGTGAATCAGGAAGTATTTAGGGATATTGTAAGGTCATGTAGGAAGAGAATCAGAGATGCAAAAGCCCAGCTAGAACTTAAACTAGCCATCTCTGTAAAGGATAATAAAAAATGCTTTTATAAGTACATTAATAACAAAAGGAGGGACAGGGAAAATCTTAATTCCTTATTGGATGAGGAGGGGAACTTAGTAATGGAGGACAAGGAAAAGGCTGAGGTGCTTAACACCTTATTTGTCTCAGTCTTTAACAAAAAGACTAGCTACCCTCAGGACAGCTGGGCTCCTGAGTTGGTAGGCAGGGATGGGGAGCAAAATGCCCCTCCTGTAATCCAGGAGGAAGTGGTTAGGGACCTGCTGCACCACAAGTCCATGGGTCCAGATGGGATTCATCCGAGGGTGCTGAGGAGCTGGCGGAAGAACTGGCTAAGATGCTCTCCATCATTTATCACCAGTCCTGGCTCACTGGGGAGGCCCCAGATGACTGGAGGTTGGCCAATGTGACGCCCACCCACGAGAAGGGCTGGAAGGAGGATCCGGGGAACTATAGGCCTGTCAGCCTGACCTCGGTGCCTGGCAAGGTTATGGAGCAGATCATCCTGAGTGCCATCAAGCGGCATGTGGAAGACAACCAGGGGATCAGGTTCAGCCAACATGGGTTTAGGAAAGGAAGGTCCTGCCTGACTAATCTCATCTCCTTCTATGACTGGGTGACCTGCCTAGTGGATCAGGGGAAGGCTGTGGATGTGGTCTCCCTTGACTTCAGCAAGGCCTTTGACACAGTCTCCCACAGCATCCTCCTGGAGAGGCTAGCAATCCATGGCTTTGACAGGTGCACCCTTCGCTGGGTCAAAAACTAGTTGGATGACCAGGCCCAGAGAGTGATGGTGAATGGAGCTGCATCCAGCTGGCGTCCGGTGACCAGCGGTGTCCCCCAGGGATCAGTACTGGGCCCAGTCCTATTCAATATCTTTATTGACGACCTGGATGTGGGGATTGAGTCCACCCTCAGTAAATTTGCAGATGACACAAAGCTGGGGGAGAGTGTTGATCTGCCAGAGGGTAGGAAGAGGCTGCAGGAGGACCTGGACAGGCTGGATCAATGGGCCGAGGCCAACGGCATGAAATTCAGCAAGACCAAGTGCAGGGTCCTGCACTTTGGCCACAATAACCCCAGGCAGCGCTACAGGCTGGGGGAAGAGTGGCTGGAGAGCAGCCTGGCAGAGAGGGACCTGGGAGTGCTGGTGGACAGCCAGTTGAACATGAGCCAGCAGTGTGCCCAGGTGGCCCGGAAGGCCAATGGCATCCTGGCTTGTATCAGGAATAGTGTGGCCAGCAGGAGTAGGGATGTAATTCTCCCCCTGTACTCAGCACTGGTGAGGCCTCACCTCAAGTACTGTGTCCAGTTCTGTGCCCCTCACTTCAAGAAGGACGTTGAGGTGCTGGAGCAGGTCCAGAGGACAGCAACAAGGCTGGTGAAAGGACTAGAGGGAAAGTCTTCTAGGGAGAGGTTGAGGGTGCTGGGGTTGTTTAGCCTGGAGAAGAGAAGACTCAGGGGGGACCTTATCACTCTCTTCAACTACCTGAAGGGAGGTTGTAGTCAGGTGGCGGCTGGGCTCTTTTTCCAGGCAACCAGTGACAGGACAAGAGGGCACAGCCTGAAGTTGCTCCAGAGGAGGTTTAGGTTGGATATTAGGAAGTACTTCCTCACGGAGAGGGTGATTAGACATTGGAATGGACTTTGCAGGGAAGTGGTGGAGGCACCGTCCCTGGATGTGTTCAAGGAAAGGCTGGATGTGGCACTTAGTGCCATAGTCTAGCTGGTGTGGTGGTGTTGGTCATAGGCTGGACTTGATGATCTTAAAGGTCTTTTCAAGCCTTGGTGATTCTGTGATTCTTTGATTATGTGGATGGGGCTTTGAGCAACATGGTTGTGCTGGTTTGGTACGATTTTTTGGTAGTGGTGGAACGGCCCCAGTGGTGGCTCCCGTAAGAAGCTGAGATGCTTCCCCTGCTCCAAAACCACCCAAGGAGCAATTAGAGAGACAATAAGTATGCCTCTATGATTAGCATACAAGACCTGAGCAGAGTGAGCAGTAAAGAAAGAAGAGCTGAGCTGGAGAGGTGAAAGGCAGCACTGATGTGAAGATCCCAGGTGGTTGACAAGGAAGAAGAGGAAGAAGGTGCCCAGGCAGAAGTTCCACTGCAATCTATGGCGAGATGGCAGGCTGTCTCCCTGCATTCATGGAGGAACGTGTTGGAACATTCCTTGAAGACACCAGGAGGGGTGAACTTGGCCAGTGGACTTAGATTTTGTGGCCAGTGGACTCAGATTTGCTGCCAGTGGAATCAGATTATGCAGCTGTGAAAGACCCCAGTGCCAGGGGAGGTGACTGTTCCTGAAGTAGCCCGTGACTCTGTGGGAAGCCCATGCTGGAGCAGCTTGCTCCTGACCTTGTGGGAAGGACTCATGAAGGAAAAGTTCATGAAGGTCTCTCTCCCATGGGAGGGACCCCATGGGGAAGCAGGGGAGGACTGTAAGGAATCCTTCTTCCTGAGGAGGAAGGAGTGGCAGGAACCACCAGACTGTGAACTGACTCTAAACCCCATCCCCTGTCCCCCTGTGCCGCTGGGGGGGAAGGAGGGAGAGAAACCGGGAACAAAGTAATTTGGGCCTGGAAAGAAGGGAGGGGTGGGATAACGTATGTAAGCGCTGCTCTGTGTGTTGTCTGTGTCCTGTGTGTGTTTGATTAGTGTGAAATTAAATTATTATTTTTCCCCAAGTTGAGTCTGTTTTGCCTGGGACCTTAAGCGGTGAAGAGCCCTCCTTGTCCTTTGTCTCAACCCATGAGCTTTGTTGTCATGTTAGACCCAAACTACGACACTGGCCTAGTGGAACGTGTCCCTGCCCATGGCAGAGGGGTTGGAACTAGATGATCTTTAAGGTGCCTTCCAACCCAAACCATTCTATGATTCAATGAACTGGATATTGAGACAGCAGTAACTGAGCCTGTCAGCTGGAGTAATATGGCAGTGTTAATGTGTCAGCTAAATAATGCTGGGTTTCTGAACAGAGAGATTTATTGTGCTTTTCTGCCTCAGATTAGGCAGTGTGATAGTTCAGCATAATAGCTACCAATTTGAGGTAATTGAACTTGTTTTCAGATTATGAAATAGGCGTCAGGCCAAGCAAAAGAAAAATAAGATTTACAGACATTTGACCAATTTGCATGCCCCATAGAAAGGGGAGGAGGGTGAAGAAAAAGTTACTTTTTCAGTCATTGCACCATGAGCTGACTGATACTCAGGATAACTGCGGGGGATTTTTTAAAAGTTAAAAGAGGACGAGGTTGAGCAGTGGCCTGAAAATGATGAAAATGAAACAGCTGCCCAGAGGTTAAAAGGCTTGTGGAGGTTCTAATGTAGTGGTTTCAAAGTGAGAGCAGGTTAGGGGGAAAAGCAGGGAGGGAAGTAGTAGGTCTTCAGCAGGTTTTAACCTTTTTTTTTTTATTGAGCAGGAGCCCCTGAGGCGAATCTGATGGAGGAGAGAAACGGAAATGGACTAGATGCAGAGTTAGAAGCTTTCTGAAGAAAGAGCACTGTGCACTGCCTGCAGAAAGGTGAGAATTTAGCAGTACAAAGACTTCAGTAGACAACTAAATCTAAACAAATTAATGATTAATAATGAAATTAAATCCCAAATTCTGTTCAAAAGGAAATTGTTTCTTCTGTTTTCACACAATGTAGATGATGTAGAAATCAGCAGAGTGCAAATGTCTGCAAGGAAAGTGAATGGAGCCTCTTGAAACTTAGGAGTTTGTACTCTGACAAAACTGAGGCCAAGGATTTCATGTGCTCTTCTCTTGTATATTATATCCTGTCTGTTCTGATCTATCACTGGCTGGGGAACCTAAAACTGCTGAGTTCAGCACTGCTCACCCAGGTGCGGCCATGGAGCGTGAAGGAGACCATAACACCACAGTCATGTGCTGGAGAGAGAGAAAGGCACGGGGCAGCTCAAGGGCACCATGAGGGCAATGGGAGAGGACCCCATCACCTGCTTTCATCCCAACAGGTTCAAAGAAAGTTTTCCTGAAGGAAAGGAAATCCAGATTTCAGAAGGAGGGGGAGGGCCTGGCTGCTTTTAATGCTGCCTGTAACCTGTACATTATCTGCTAACCTAGATTCAACAGTGCCAGTTGTATTAGGCAAGAATAAGGAAGCTAAGTGATTTGAGTGGATGATTTAAATTAAATTTCCTTATTTCTAAACTGGGGTTAGTAAAGTTCAGTGGAAACTGAAAATGCAAATACCCCCAGTTAACAGCAGTATAAAAGGTGAGACTAAAGAAGAACAGTATTACAGATGGAAATCTGCTGTGACTAGAAGCTCCAAAAATACAAATTAGATAAATGCAGTAACCACATTAATATAAAAGCGTAAATAGAATTAGTATAATTTTATTATATCCTTACTGTATAATAAGCTATGTACATAATTTCAACTGATGCAGAAATTAAATACATAAATATATTAGAACCTGTAAATTACAAAAATGCATTTACATAAAAAACAAGTAAGAAAAAGTCATGTAACAGTGGGTGGTTATATTGAGATGGTTTATCTTTCAGATTTCTCCTTCAGTATTGCAAATTGTAATGAAAATTTCAGATATTTGTCAGTGCAAGTGAAAGATGTCAGCATATGGAGAGTGATGCATCAGTAGATCTGAGCTCAGAAACTTAAATTTTGTTGAAGAAAAACAAGACTTTCTTGTGGAAGTGATGCTGTCTGTGCCACTAGCCAACTGCATGTGGCAGTCACCTGGTGCTTGTGGACAGGCACTTTCCATTTAACACTGGGTGGATAAATGCAGAAACAATTTTAGTTAAAAGCTGTATTTCACTTGCATCATTTCTAAGTATAATTAAAGACATGAGATTGGTTAGAAAATAAATAACTACTCATAAAGTATATAACTCCTCTTGGGAGCTATTTGCAAGCACATGAAAGACAACAAGATGGCTGGGATTCACCAAAGGTGCCCACCAGCCTGGTTGTTTTCTTTTGTGAGATGAGTGGGCTGATGGGCAAAAGCAGAGGCTTTCCAATTTGATGTCATTCAATCTGATGTCAGCAGAGCTTGCGACATGGCAACCAGACAAGGAGCTTGTGTGTTGGCTTGGTGAGGACCAGGAGGATGGATGGCAAGTGGGCACCTGGGAACATGGCTTATTTGTCTGCAGGTGGACATCCAGGTGCAACCAGTATGGAGCGGTGTCCCTCAGGAGGGTGTTTGGCATCTTTACTAACCATGGGCATCACGGACTGGTGGTTGACACACTGGAGGGCAAGGCTGCCACTCAGAGAGACGTCAGCCAGTGGCAGAGGGGCCCTCCAGACCCTCCTCAGCTCATCAAGGGCAAAGGCAGAGTCTTCACCTGGAACAGGACACCCCATGGCACAGGACAGGTGGGCCCTGCTGATCAAGTTGCACGTAAGTGAGTAGTGCATCCTTGCAGCAAAGACATCGAGTCACACACTAGGCAGCATGAAGAGTGCAGCTGGGAGGCTGAGCAACAGGGTATTTCCCCTTCATCCAGGCTCACCAGGCTACATCTGAAGCCCTGTGTCCTTGCCCAGTGACAAAGGAAGGCTGCAGGGAGATCCTACTGCTGTCTTCAGTGGCCTAAAGGGAGGTTATAGGGTCAAGGTCTTCTCTGAGGAGCACAGCAAAGGGACAAGAGGCAACGAACACAGGTGGCAGCAAAGGAAACTCCAGCAAACTAGAAGGAGAAAGCTTTTCTCCATGAGGGTGGCCACTGCAATAACAGGAGCCCCAAGAGGTGATGCAGTCTCCATTCTTGAAGACAAAAAAACCCAGCTGGATGCAACCCTGCACAACCTGCTGTACCCGTGGGACTGGCCCTGCCTTGAAAGGGGGCTGGATTAGATGACCACCTAAGGTCCCTTCCCACACAGACCGTCCTGTCCCTCTATAATCCTAATCTATTTTTAATTAGCAGGATGCAGACCAGAAAAGGATACCTAACGCTGAAAACCTGATAGTGTTGTTTACATGGCAACACTTGGCATTTTTGTGTTTGCCACTTCCAGCTCTGTTGTTGGAATTAATGAGAATGAACATATGCTTCTCCTTCTTCAGTGTCATGGGAACAACCTGGAGTTGGAGGTCCTACACAGCCCTGGTAGGAAAGGATAGAGAACCCCTGTGACAAACCCGAGCAGCTCTGCTGCTCTCGCCCTGAGAGCTCTTGTATCGCACCAACTCAGCATGGCAGCAACTGTCAAAACGATTTTCAGGCAAAAGGTGCCTCAGTGAAGGGAAATCATACCTTCTTTTTGTGGCAGCTTGACTCCAAAATGGAAAAGTGTAATTTTTCCAGGTTTATGTTTATTAAATACCTTGCCTTATAAACAAAACAAAACCCCCAAAAAACACATAAAGCCACAAAACTCTAAAAAACCCAGTGTACGTAATTCACATGATTAAGTATAGAGGTGAACCATAGAATCATAGAATGGTTTGGGTTGGAAGGGACCGAGAATACCATCTAGTTCCAACCCCCCCTGCAAGGGCAGGATACCCCCCACTAGACCTGGTTGCTCAAAGCCCCATCCAACCTGGCCTTAAACACCTCCAGGGAGGGGGCATTCACAACCTCCTTGGGCAACCTGTTCCAGTGTCTCACCACCCCTACACTAAAGAATTTGTTCCTAATGTCCAACCTAAATCTCCCCTCTTCCAGTTTAAAACCATGAACCCACACCCTATCTCTGCAAGCCCTTCTAAAAAGTCCCTCCCCAGCTTTCCTGTAGCTCCTTCAGGTATTGGAGGCCGCTAGAAGGTCTCCTCAGAGCCTTCTGTGCTGGTTTGGTTTGGCTGGATTTTTTGGTAGCGGGGGAAGGGCCCCAGGGGTGGCTCCAGTAAGAAGCCAAGGAGCTAATTGGCAAGGAGCAATTAGAGACACAATAGATGTGCCTCTGCGATTAACATATGAAATAACTGATATAAGATCTGTGTAGGGTGAGCACTTGGTAGAAAGAAGAGAAGAGAAGAGAAGAGAAGAGAAGAGAAGAGAAGAGAAGAGAAGAGAAGAGAAGAGAAGAGAAGAGAAGAGAAGAGAAGAGAAGAGAAGAGAAGAGAAGAGAAGAGAAGAGAAGAGAAGAGAAGAGAAGAGAAGAGAAGAGAAGAGAAGAGAAGAGAAGAGAAGAGAAGAGAAGAGAAGAGAAGAGAAGAGAAGAGAAGAGAAGAGAAGAGAAGAAAGGAAAGGAAAGGAAAGGAAAGGAAAGGAAAGAAAGAAAAGAAAAGAAAAGAAAAGAAAAGAAAAGAAAAGAAAAGAAAAGAAAAGAAAAGAAAAGAAAAGAAAAGAAAAGAAAAGAAAAGAAAAGAAAAGAAAAGAAAAGAAAAGAAAAGAAAAGAAAAGAAAAGAAAAGAAAAGAAAAGAGAGAAAAAGACCTGTGCTGGAGAGGTGAAGTGCAGTGCTGGGGTGAAAATGCTGGTTGGTGAGGAAGAAGGGGAAAGAAGGTGCCCAGGCAGAAGTTTCCCTGCAACCTATGGCGAGATGGTAGGCTGTCTCCCTGCATTCATGGAGAAACGTGGTGGAACACTCCTTGAAGACACCAGGAGGGGTGAACTTGGCCAGTGGACTTGGATTTTGTGGCCAGTGGAATCAGATTATGCAGCTGTGAAAGACCCCGGTGCCAGGGGAGGTGACTGTTCCCAAAGCAGCCCATGACTCTGTGGGAAGCCCACACTGGAGCAGCTTGCTCCGGACCTTGTGGGAAGGACTCACGAAGGAGAGGTTTGTGAAGGGCTCTCTCCCATGGAAGGGACCCCATGGGGAAGTAGGGGAGGACTGTAAGGAATCCTTCTTCCTGAGGAGGAAGGAGTGGCAGGAACCACCAGACTGCGAACTGACTCTAAACTCCATCCCCTGTCCCCCTGTGCCACTGGGGGAAGGAGGGAGAGAAATGGGGAACAAAGTAATTTGGGCCTGGAAAGAAGGGAGGGGTGGGGGTAACGTATGTAAGCGCTGCTCTGTGTGTTGTCTGTGTCCTGTGTGTGATTAGTGTGAAATTAAATTATTATTTTTCACCAAGTTGAGTCAGTTTTGTCTGTGACTGTAAATGGTGAGCGAACCCTCCTTGTTCTTGTGTCGACCCATGAACTTCTAGTTGGGTTTGTCCTCCTCATCCCAGAGTGTGTGTGTGTGGGGGAGATGAGTGGGCGGCCATGTGGCTAATTCTTGTCATGTTGGACCTAAACCATGACACCTTCTCTTCTTCAGGCTGAACAGCCCCAACTGTCTCAGCTTGTCTTCACAGGAGAGGTGCTCCAGCCCTTGGATCATCTCCGTGGCCCTCCTCTGGACTCGCTTCAAGAGCTCAATGTCCTTCCTGTGTTGAGGGCTCCAGAACTGGACCCAGTACTCCAAGTGGGGTCTCACAAGTGTGGAGTAGAGGGTCAGGAACACCTCCCTCGACCTGCTGGCCAGGCTTCTTTTGACGCAGGACTTCATTCCTTAATAGAATTTAAGGGACTGAAACACCTGTCTTATGAGGAAAGGCTGAAAGAACTGGGGTGGTTTAGTCTAGAGAAGAGAAGACTGAGAGGGGATCTTATTAATGTCTATAAATACCTGAAGGGTGGGTGTCAAGAAGGAAGGGCCAATCACTTTTCAGTGGTGCCCTGTGACAGGATGAGGGGAAACGGCACCAAGCTACAACACATGAAGTTCCACCTCAACATGAGGAAAAACTTCTTTACTGTGAGGGTTACAGAGCTCTGGAACAGGCTGCTCAGAGAGGTTGTGGAGACTCCTTCTTTGGAGACTTTCAAGACCCATCTGGATGAGTTTCTATGTGACCTGCCCTAGGTGGTCCTGCTCTGGTATTGGGGTTGGACTCGATGATCTTCAGAGATCCCTTCCAACCCCTAACATTCTGTGGTTCTGTGATTCTGTGACTCCAGCAGTGGAACCACTTCTAAAGAAAAGTGGCAACAAGCCCGATCACCCAAGCAGCTCAGCCCCATTCCTGAGTACACAACAGGTCCTCTCTGTTTCACAGAATCACAGAATCACCAAGGCTGGAAAAGACCTTTAAGATCATCAAGTCCAGCCTATGACCAACACCACCACACCAGCTAGACTATGGCACTAAGTGCCACATCCAGCCTTTCCTTGAACACATCCAGGGACGGTGCCTCCACCACTTCCCTGCAAAGTCCATTCCAATGTCTAATCACCCTCTCCGTGAGGAAGTGCTTCCTAATATCCAACCTAAACCTCCCCTGGAGCAGCTTCAGGCTGTGCCCTCTTGTCCTGTCACTGGTTGCCTGGAAAAAGAGCCCAGCCGCCACCTGACTACAACCTCCCTTCAGGTAGTTGAAGAGAGTGATAAGGTCCCCCCTGAGTCTCCTCTTCTCCAGGCTAAACAACCCCGGCACCCTCAACCTCTCCCTAGAAGACTTTCCCTCTAGTCCAGCCTTGTTGCTCTTCACTAAAAGCCCCTCAGTGGGCTGCCTGCTGCAGAGCTCTCTGCTCTTCCAAGGCCCAAACCTGGAAAAGCATGGAAAAATATTATGTCTTCAGTGTGGCCAAAGAGGCATCATGAGAGGCTCAGAGGGGATGCAGGGCTTTGTGCTGCGTGCCATTGATGCAGGCAACCTGATCACAAGACAGGCACAGCCATGTTGTCTCCATGGGCTTGTCCCCTGTCCCTCTTCTGCCTAACAGCAGTAGAGAACATGAAAAGAGAAGGGCCATTAGGAGCTTCACCTTTTTACATGCGTAAGTACTGAATATAGAAATTTCCCTCTGGGACACTGAGGATTTTTAATCTCTCTGCAAACACACTCAGAACTTGGTGTTTCCCCTGCAAGGCTGGAGGAGAAGTGTGGGATGAGCAAAGATTTGTAATTACAGATTTTCCTCTGTGTTTTGTTTTAATGAACAAAGAGTTAAATCTGGCTGCATGGAGCTGACCAAAGGCCTTGATACATTTATTTACTCACTAAATTGGACAGGAGGCCAGAGGAACCTCTGTTTCCTTGTCTTCTGCCACTTGAGGTGGATGACATACTGGAGATGGAAAGCTGTGAGCAGAGGACACTGACGCTGATGTGTGGGATCGCAAGTAAATGTGGGGAAGTGGGGGTTAGAAACCTGCTGGAAGAGCAGGAAGGGGAGGTGCTGGTGCACAGAGCCAAATTTGGAGCTCCTGTGACATGCTGGCTGTGTGGGACTGCTGAGCCAGGGGCATGACCCATCTGCAGTTGTGACAAATACGGGATTCTTGTGGAAAGTTTGTGCATTTGAGTGAAAGTGAGAATTGCCTATCTAAAGAGGTTTATCAAGGTAGGATGGAGTGATGGCTACTCATTGGGTCCTACTGAAGGGCTCCTGGCCACAGCAGTAGTTTCTCAGAACACTTGTTACTGACCAGTGGGTGTCTCATGGCCCCACAGGAGGGTTGCTGGTCTAAGCACTTTCTTGTATAGTCCATCAGGATTCAACCAGTGCCCACTTTCCTCATCTGACCATGCAGGACTGCCCGTCAGCATCCAGCACACTGCCCTGATGCCCTGGCCTTGTGGCCATTGCAGCCAGCCCTGATCCCTTTGCTGTGCCAATCCCTCAGCCCAGAGCCTTTTGTCATGTTTAATGTACCCAGAGCTGCTTGGAGGGGGACTGATGTTTGCTTTTCCCAGCTGGTATTCAATGCCTGCATCACTGACCTTGGGCTGGCCACTGAAGGGAAGGACAGCCGAAGGGGAAGGTCATGCAGGAACAGGTGGGTGGCACAAGTCTGGAGAGGAGACCATGGCCTGTCTTCCTCTCCCAGAATAGGCAGCTGTGCTAGCACCAGTTTTTATGGCCTGAGGTTGTGCCAGAGGAGGTTTAGGCTACATATTAGAAAGGATTTCTTTACTGAAAGTGGTTGAACAGTGGAACAGGCTGCCCAGGGAGGTGGGCACTTCCATCTCTGGAAGTGTTTAAAAGAAATATAGATGTGGTGCTTAGGGACATGATTTAAGCATTGAATGGTTATGGTGGGTGGATTTAGGTTATGGTTGGACTTGATGATCTTCAAGGTCTTTTCCAACCAGGATGATTCTGTGATTCTGAAGAGGAGCCTGGGGCACACTTTCCTGCCCGGACCACTCTCCTGCCCGGCCCAGGCATGGTGGCTGGCACAGCTAGCCAGACTTTGGGTGTTTTTCTTCTCTTGCTGATTTAGGCATGAGTAGAGCAAAGCATGGCCCCAGGGAGACCCAGAATCTCCAAAAAAGGAATGCTGAATGTGTTTGGGAGATCTACACTGCTGTGATCAGAGGTAGCTGAATTTGTATGTACAAAGAGGGAGATGAAGCCCCTTCCTTCCCCATCGGTTTGCACAGTTAGCAAGCTTGAGTAATAAGCTTGAAGGCCTCTTCTGGAGCACTACACCTTAAAGGTTAGATCCAGCATGAGAAGTTATCCCTCAGAGATGATGCCTTGAGTAGACCCTGATGCTGTCACCCAGAGCTCCTTACCTGCCACCATCACCCGCCTGAGCTGCTGTCGGTGTACCAAGCACCAACATGTTAATAAAACATTAACTTCATGATAACAGCACTGATTCCTCCCTCCCTCTGGTGGGGCGTTCTGGTTTAAATATTAAAGGTGAACCCTAAACAAACCAGAGGACAGAATTGCTATTACCCACCCTCCACCCGCCCAAGGGAAGACAGAAAGAGAAATAAGAAAGAGAGACTTAAACTTTGGAAATTGAAACTAGAAACAAGTTTACTGTAACACAAGGAAAAAGGGTAAAAAGTGGCGGGGGGGGGAAATGGGTAAATATTTACATACAAATACACAAAACTGATCTCGATGATGGCAGGGATATGGGAAACTCAGGGCCGGTCCAGGAGAGGTCCACGGCTCCTCACAGCACCTGATGTAGTTGGATTCTGGAGTGAGCACATGGGAAGCCAAAGGAAACCAGCAGCACACCTGGCAGGGGGAAAGTAGTGGGAGGAAGGAGAGAGCAGCTTCCGGCTCTCCTGGCTTTTATAGATTGTGACAGGAAGTGGGCAGGAATACTGGCCCCTGCCAGTCTTTCATGCTAAGGTGCTAAGGACCCTCTCTCTCCGATAGGTGTCCAACACAGTGCCAGGGTCTCTCAAACCATAACAGTGGGTGCTGTGCAGGAGGTGGTGGTGCTGAGGGAAACACCTGGAGGGACAGGCCAATGCCAGCTGCCTGACCAGAGCACAGCCAGCGCCATGCCGGGGCCCAGCCTGCAGGTTTCAGGTGGCTCCGTCATGCCAAGTGCCCTCTCCAAGTGCCACGATTTCAGCCCAGCTCCCCAAAAGAGGGGTGCATGGTGTGCTGCACTGATGCTTCCCTGGTGCACGGCATAGACCAGCTGGGAGAAAAACCCACCCTGGTGTAGCAGGAGGTGGGGTGAGGCCCCATGGGCTGACATTTGAAGAGCATCTGCAGTGGGAGAAATTAGGTTTATGCCTTTCTCTTTGGCCAGTGGCTGTTTTCTGTAATAAAAGGTCAGTAGGTGATGGGACGTGCCAGGCTTGCTTTGCCTTTCTTATGGAGATGGTAAACAAAATTTTCTGAAAATTGCTGAAATCTGAAATAGAGAATGTAAGAGAACGCAGCATGAATCATTGCCAGTGCCTCAGACGGTCATGCATACTGAAGAGATGCTTTTAATGTTCAAGATTGCATTTTGTCTAGGAATTTCTGGGTTTTGGGGATTTTTTTGGGCTTTTTTAAGCTGTATTGTGTGTCTCACTAGCAATCCCTCTCATCTGCATCTCTCCTGTGTTTCACAAGTTGGCAAAGAGAAAACGTGTTGGTATTTTTCAGACATGGGGAATACAGTTATGCCACGTTTGAGAATAAAGACATCAGATCTGCAGCCTGAGAAATTCAAGGGAAGAAAACAGTGGAAACATCTTGGAGTGGAACTGAACTGTTGTCCCTGCTGTTTCCAGCTTCAGGGCAAGTGATAAGAGGAAGCGGGAGGCTTGGCAAAAGCACGATGCTGGGCTTATGATAGCACAGCATGATCAGGGCTGACAAAAAGACAAAGCAGACTTTCTTCAGGGCTGACCTGCCGCTCACCCCAGTACTTCAGAAGGAGGCTGGTGGATGTTCACTTCTCTGTCCTTCTCCTTTTTGTCCAAGGGCTGCTGACCCCACCATGAGCACAGCCAGCTCCCTTCACACCTCCTCCACCTCCTGAGAAACTAAAGGAGTTTATTGCTATGAAAACCTGCTAAATTGAATGTAAAAATAAACCTAGCCAAACACAGTGATTTTCCTTTCAGACATGGTTGAGTGCCAGAGCCTGCTGTTGTGGGAGCAACACACTACCGCTCACTGTCTTTTTCAGATGATGAAGAATAACTGGGTCCTTGGGAACATTAAATGTCCCATGAAATATCTCCAGCAGTTTTGACTTTATCAGCTTTCGCCAAAGGGATTTCTCCATCTGCACAGACTATCACAGGCCGTAGTTTCATGTGGTGTTGCAAGGAAAGAAGCCACAGACCCAGGCAAATACCCATCCATCTGCACCCTGTCTCTTCTTGCACTCAAAATCTTGTTCATGGACAAAAAATATGCTTATCAAGTAAAGCAAATAATTTGTTGTTAATGCAATGGAAATTTTAAGAGACTAATCCTTATTACTCCAAATCTATCTGTTGCAGGAAAGAATAATTATTCAGTTAAAGCTATACACACACTTTTTTAGCCTCTATCCCTTTTCCTAATGTTATGTTTCCCCTTCCCCTGCTCCTTGGGGTCCTGAGATGAGTGGTGTCTTGCTGGTGGGTCTGGTGGGGGCTATGGAGAGTTGTGAGTATCTGAAGTCCTGCACCAGGAGCAAAGTGGTGTCTGTGTTGATGGCTTCTTTGGCTTCACTCAAGGAACCATTCAGGGTCGTTTTTGCTTGCAAACTTGCTTTTGCACCTTGTTCTTCCTTCACTGGTCTGCAGCTTCAAATTTCATCTGAATTTGTTATGCACGGTGTGTACTGTCTATGTTGTTAAGAGTCATTCCACCAGTCAGGCCTGGTTTCTCAGAATCACAGAATCACGCAATCATGGAATTGTCAGAGTTGGAAGGGACTTCTAGAGATCATCTAGTCCAACTCCCCTGCTAGAGCAGGATCCCCTACAGCACATCACTCAGGACTGCATCCAGGCGGGTTTGGAATAACTCCAGAGAAGAGGACTTCACAACCTCCCTGGGCAGCCTGTTCCAGTGCTCTGTCACCCTCACCATAAATAATTTTTTCCTCATATTTAAATGGAACTTCCTATGTTCCAGCTTGTGCCTGTTGCCCCTTGTCCTGTCACTGGGAACTACTGAAAAGAGTCTGGCTCCATCCTCCTTGCATCCACTCTTTAGATACTTATAGGCATTAACAAGGTCTTCCCTCAGCCTTTTCTTCTCCAGGCTGAAGAGTCCCAGCTCTCTCAGCCTTTCCTCATAAGGGAGATGCTCCAATCCCCCGATCATTTTTGTTGCCCTCCACTGGACTCTCTTTAGTAGTTCCCTGTCTCTCTTGAACTAGGTAGCCCAGAACTGGATGCAGTATTCCAGATGTGGCCTCACCAGGGCAGAGTAGAGGGGAAGAATGACTTCTCTTGACCTACTGGCCACACACTTCCTTGTGCACCCCAGGATTCCATTTACTTTCTTGGTGGCAAGGGCACATTGCTGGCTCATGGATAATTTACTGTCTACCAGGACTCCCAGATCCTTCTCCTTGGAACCGCTTTCCAGCAGGTCCACCCCTAACCTATGGTGCATAGGATTCTTCCTCCCCAGGTTGTGCCAGCTGGGCTTCTCCCCAGCTCTGGCCTCATCATGGCTATAGTGGCACCACCACCTTGTGAGGCATTGCTTCCCCTCACCTTTCTCTCCTTCCTTTCTGTCTCCCTGCTTCAAAGACTGTTCAGATAATGCTTAGCCATGCTATTAATCATTTAATAACTCCTCAATCTTCCTTCCTAACCCAGTTCCCCTACACTCTTACTGCCATTTTCCTTTGAACTTATCACTGCTTGTCTGTTTCCTAGGGGCAATAAGGTGCCCAAAATTGAATGATGTTCAAGATGTGGCCTCACCTGCCACAAACCCACTAAAATCAATGACAAAGTAACCCATTGGCTTAAATTTACTTTGGCATCTGACCCAAAGAGAATTCCACTTTTCAGCTTGCTAACATGTCTCAGCATGACCCACTCAAAATGACATTTTGTTTTGTTTTGTTTTGTTTTGTTTTACACAGCCCTATCAAATTGCAAATTCGTTGTACTTACTATTCTGCAAACTCTGCCAACTGCTCTGAGTGTTGCTTCTTCTCACAGTCCTTCCATCAAATTTTAGCCATTCACAAAGCTGTCCTCTGTCTAAGTATCTTGTACTTTGCCACACTGAAATAATTTTTTTTCTGCCCAAGTTTCTAATCCTGCCAGGCCTCCCTGTGCTCTTGCTCCATTTTTGTTGCTGAAGTTGCCTGCAGACAGGCTGACCATCTCTCTTGCACCTGTAGCAGATGTGCACTGATCCTCAGTTTTGAAATGAGTTGAAAAAGTAACAACACAGAGTTTGGGTCTTCATTTTAATGTACCTTGCTATGTCCTTGTCCAAACATATACAAAGAGCTTCACTTTTAAAGGACACCCAGCTCAATTCCTGGGCCTGGTTTTCAGAAATGAACTCTGCAGCCAGCAGAGCAAAGGCAAGCCACTTCAACATTTGCTTACATGTAAGGACAAGAGAAAACTGCATGTAACAGCACTCAACACCTGCTAACATGCTGGTGCATCACTCCCTTGTTCTGGTGCAGCAGGTCTCTGTATTACGAAGTATATCCTTCCAATTTATGACTGCACTCTGCACCCAGCCTTTGCTACATAATTAATGACACTATTCCATAAATCCATCACTAACTCAGGTAGTGCATTACTAGTGATTAGCTCCTTAATGGTAAGGAGCTAATGAAGTGCTAGTTCCTCACTGAACCTGTACTATGTTTCTACAGAGAAAGATTCCTTCATTCAAGAATACCCTCCGAGTTTACAGGAACGCATAGATGGGTACAGATAACTGTTCAAAGTCCTCTTTGGGAACAGGTTTTCAAATGCTTGTGAACTCACCCAATGGTTATTTCACCTAGATCCCATTATCAAAGTTTGCTCGGAGAAATGCTCAGTGAAACCATTTAAAGCTTTACCTAAACCAAGATACACCAAGTTTACCACCTGCTCTCCTAGGCAAAGCAAGAACTGAGACTGGTCTTGCATTTGCAGCATGACTTAAATCATCCTATGAACTTGCAGGTATTTATAAACTGATTGTGTAATCCTTTTTCTAACCTCTGCATCTGCATTGAAGTGGGAGTGACTTGTTTGCACAGGTCCTTCCTATCTCTCTGTTTTAAAACAAAGGTGGTGTATCTGCCTGTCTTTGGGCACCTGGAAAGGAGTCTGGTCCTCAGAAAGATTTTCAGAGATTTCTTTGGCTCATTGCTGTATTGCCCTGCTCTTGGTCAGCTGGAAAACTCTTGTTTATCTACATGTTCTTTAACTTGATCTGTTTTTTTCCTGGCCTGCACCCAGTCTTGGCTTTGTTTGATACTTGGCTGCTGTTGCCTGCCTATTGCTAGAATAACTTTCCCCAGGCAATGGGTGAATCAAGGTATGGTTTCCTCTTCCATCCTAAACAAAACAGATGAAGGATGTAACCTGGTCAGCCAAAGGGGACATCCCCTGACCATAGTGGGGCCCTGCCTGACCCAGGTGACAAGATGATTGTTTTCTTTATCACATCTTCAAAGCTGGGTTCTCAGCAGGCGCTGAAGGCACCTGCCCTGCCCTACACCACAGACAGCCCAGCCGAGGTAAGGATCAGCCAGCTGTAATTGCCTGGAGGTGTCAGGGGTTGTCAGGAGTTGTCTGCACACAGTGGGTTTACGAAGCTTTTGGTGTGCTTGTTTGGATGTGAACTCTGTGTCGGGCTGTGCAGGGAAAGGTCAGCTTCAGCCAGGTGAGAAATCAATACTGAGTGGAAAGCAGCATCTCAAGCCGTGGGTGTTAAAATACCGTTGGGAAAATCTGCTTTTACAGATGTGCTTCATGCTCATTGACAATTTCCCTCAAATTGCATGGCTAATTCCTCCTTTGTTGTCACTCTGAGTAATACCATGTTGTTAAGAGCTAAATCCCCATAGACCTTACTTCCTCTTCTGGTGCCAATGATATATATATATGAATATATAGATATAAATGCTTATATGCGTGTGTGTGTGTAAATAAACACACATATAGAAAGAGGCATTTTTTCCAGGCTGATACAAAGAAATGAGGCCAGGTAAAAAGTGTGGAAAAAGGAAGACCCAGGAAACTACAGGCCAGTCTTGCCTCTGTGCCCAGCAAGATCATGGAACAGATCCTCCTGGAAAATCTGCTACAGCACATGGAAAATAAGGAGGTGATTGGTGACAGCCAGCATGGCTTCACTAAGGGCAAATCATGCCTGACCAATTTGGTGGCCTTCTATGACAAGGCTACAGAGATGGTGGATAGTGGCAGAGCAGCTGATGTCATCTACCTGGATTTGTGCAAGGCATTTGACACTGTCCCACATGACATCCTGGTCTGCAAACTGACAAGACATGGATTTGACAGATGGACCACTCGGTGGATAAGTGGTTGGCTGGATGGCTACACCCAGTGAGTTGTGGTCAATGGCTCAGTGTCCAAGTGGTGAGCAAGTGACGAGTGGTGTTCCTCAGGGGTCAGTACTGGGACCAGTGCTGTTTAACATCCATGTTGGCAACATGGACAGTGGGACTGAGTGTATCCTCAGCAAGACTGCTGACAATACCAAGATGTGTGGAGTAGCTGACACAGTAGACGGAAGGGATGCCATGCAGAGGGACCTTGACAGGCTGGAGAGGTAGGCCAATGTCAACATCATGAAGGTCAACAAGGCCAAGTGCAAGGTCTTGCACCTGGGTCGGCGCAACCCCAGGCACAAATACAGGCTGGGGGCAGAATGGTAGAGAGCAGTCCCAAGGAAAAGGACTTGGGGGTGGTAGTAGATGAGAAGCTTGACGTGAGCTGCCAGTGTGCGCTTGCAGCCCAGAGGGCCAACTGCATCCTGGGCTGCATCAAGAGTAGTGTGACCAGTAGGGCCAAGGAGGTGATTCTGCCCCTCTGCTCTGCTCTGGTGAGACCACACCTGGAATACTGTGTACAGCTCTGGAGCCCTTAGCACAAGAAAGACATGGAGCTGTTGGAGAGGGTCCAGAGGAGGGCCACAAAGATGATCAAAGGGCTGGAGCACCTCTGGTATGAAGATAGGCTGAGAGAGTTAGGGCTGTTCAGCCTGGAGAAGAGAAGGCTCTGAGGAGACCTTATAGGGGCCTTCCAGTACCTGAAGGGGCTACAGGAAAGCTGGGGAGGGGCTTTTCACCAGAGAGGGCACTGATAGGACAAGGAGTAACAGTTTTAAACTGAAAGAGGGCAGATTTAGGTTAGACATCAGGAGGAACTTCTTCACCATGAGGGTAATAATGTGCTGGAATAGGCTGCCCAGGGAGGCTGTGGAAGCCCCCTCCCTGGCGATGTTTAAGGCCAGACTGGATGAGGCTTTGTGCAGCCTGGGCTAGTGTGAGGTACCCCTGCTCATAGCAGGGAGGTTGGAACCTGATGATCTTTAAGGTAGCTTCCAACCTTAACCATGCTATGATTTTTTCTATGATTCTATGGGTCATTCTCATTTCCAGTACAACCACTGTGGCTGTTCAGCAGTTAATGAGCTCACTTTACATGCAGACATCCTTTAATATTCTCTGTCCCTCTGGAGCTGCTCAGTCATCCTCCTGGCCTTGTTATTACAACAGACTGATTCTCTTTTAACTGATGTGGCTGCTGTCACTGCATAAAGAGATACTTGTTTGTGTTGAATAAGGCATTCTGAGCTATTGACATGCATGACGTAATGGTGCTATGCTATAAGGGACTCCAAACTCAGGCCAGGTTGTTTCTTGAAAAGTCACCTCTCACCTCCTCTTGCTGCAGTTGGGGTGATGGTGGGGCTGTTTTGCTGCTGTTCTGCACCCATTTAGGCAGCAGCAGCAGGGTGCTGGCAGGGGCAGCCACCTCAGCATCCTTCCTGGGCTGCCCAAGAGGATGCAGTGCAGGTGGAACAGCCCCCAGGACCCTTCATGGTGAGCTGCATATTATTGCACAGCTCTGGAAACCACAAAAAATCTCCCTTTGCACATCTCCTGAACTGTGTATGCTGAGAGGCAGTTAAAAGCAATGCTGAAATGATTGAGGAAATGGCAAAAATTATGCATTCGGTCTTTATCCAGAGTTAGAAGTATTTCTCTCATTCCAGCAAATGTTGGTAGCTGGGAAAAGACAGTGAGGTTTTTCCTGATAGTGGAACTGTAAGTGCTAAGGAGGGACTCTCAAGAAAAGAGGAGGTGAGAGAAATCTGATGATAAGGGCTGAGCACAGGCAGGTTGTAGTATTAAATGACCTCTGTGTACCTACTTTTGGAGCTATTAAACCACTGGTCTAAGCTACACCATTTTCTGTAATGATTTTATATTTAGTGACCTCGCATTAAGAAGGCATATGGCTACAGGTGAAATGGTTCAACTTTTGGCTATTTCATTGCAAAACTTAGAAAACCCTTCAGAGAGACAAGGTGAACAATTTAATGGAGATGCCATTAATACAAATGCTGGCTGAATCAACGTTTCAAGGGAGGGTCAGATTGAAAAAGAATCCATTTTAAAACTGTTTCAGTAGAATGGGTTAGGAGCATTTATGGCACTTTTGTGTTTAGCTGTCACCCTGCTGAGATGGGAACACTTCAGAATATGGCTATGCATCAGAATTTAAGTATCAGTGAGTCTTTATATCGATCTGAGTGCTGGGATCAGCATCCATAATGGATAATGAAGCTTGTGTCCCAAGGCACCATTATGAAGTCCTATTTGGAAGTACCTACTGCTATAAGCAGAAGTTGTGGAGATACTTGTGAATAACAGGCCTCGCTCTCAAAGTATATCCCAGTTGCTATAAAGAACTTGTTTGCCCTGCAAATTAGGCATCTCGGTGGCCTGAGGACGGCACCCCATGGGTCTGGTTTGCTTCTTATACAGGAACCCTTGCATGGCACCCATGGCTTGCTTTGCCAAAAGGGAGGATACGTATATGCTCAGGGGAGGGAAGAAGAGCTTGTGTTTCACAAGCATTAGATAAACCATATGCTTACAAGCATGGGGTCACACCATGTCAGCAGGCTGCTTTTGGTCCCATGGTGAAGTCCCCTACAAACCTGTAGAGAACAATTTGACCTCTTTGATTAATGAAGCTTCCTCAGTCCTGGTGCTCTGTGTACTCTTAACAAGTAACAGCACTTCTTCACACACAGCAACAGAGATCCACTTACTCAGGACCCTAAAGCATTCTCAAAAGGAGGCCCAGTTCCTCTGTGGTGTGCTTACAGTGGGGGACATGGAGAGAGGAGGCATTCATGAACCTTGCCAAAAACATGTTTTGGAAATGTCCCTGTTTGACTATTCTAGACAGGCTTTTTCCAGCCCTGAAGCACACATGACCGGGAAGAAATTTTATATACTATTTTTATTTTCCTCCCTGGCCAGATTTTCAGCTGGGTGTGGAAATGAATAATAAATTTCTCCTTCAACTTTAGAATTATAATTTCAAGGCTTTGGATGAAACTATAAGAGCTTATTTATTTGCTGGGTGAGTAAGTCTGAGCAGGTGGCCATAACAGTTTATGAGGTTATTCTGTTTACACGGGTATTTGTACTTTATATCCCAGGATACACCCAGGCTGAAAAAAATATCTTGCAGATACAAAACTGTGATGAAGACCTCAGGCTGCAATGTGGCAGGGAACTAGATGTTAAATATGGGGCGATAACCTCTCACAGTCTGTACTGAATAACATTTCCGTAGGAAGAAAATTGAGTGGGAAATGTCTTCTAAATAACTGATTTCAGCAGTGCTGTGGGTTGCTGTCCAGAGGCATAATGGCACAGGGTCATTGATCTGATTGCCCCAAATCACTGCCATATCTACAGACGGTGCCCTTTTTTGTAGTTTTTCCCATTTGTGTTTAACAATTCATGTTCTTCCTCCTGCCCTTTAAACTCCAGTTTGCACTCCACAGCTGTGAAATTGTTACCAGCGGAGTTTGACTTCACACTTGAAATGCAGCTTAGCAATAGTCGATCATTCAGAAAGTGTCTCATGTAATAGCTCTCAGCTAAAAACAGGAGTGGAATGATGCACAGCAGCAACAGGGAGAAACAGGCACAATAAGACAGGACATCATGAATAATATCTACAATAGGAAACAAGATACATTCCAATTAGAAATTAGCCAGGAAATTAGCCGAAGTGTTTTTTTTAGTTTAGAAAGACATTAAAGCTTGTCCTAAGGGTAACCATATACCCATAGAAATACAATAAAACTTGTCTTTCTTTCCATTGCCAAATTGCAGGAACACCCTAAGAAGGGCACGAGGGGATGTTTTTATAAACCTACTGCAGGATAGCAGAGAGGATTACAAAAATTCTCCCAGTGCTTCATTGCAGGCTGATGGAGAGACATCTCAAAGATGGCTCATGGGGAAGTCTGGCTGCTCAGTAATATTCAGTAGCCCTTTCTCTTCTCAGTTGCCTGTGTTACATCCTTGGCTCTTCTTACTCTCTTCTCAGTTGCCTGTGTTACATCCTTGGCTCTTCTTACTCATGCAGTGGATAAACAGACCTCCAAATGGTCCAGCATAGACTCTGCTCTTATTTGTATCCTTTTTTTGTATCTTTTTTGTATCCTGCTCTTGCTCTTCAGTGCTTCAGTGAAACTTATGTTCTTAGGTATCTTGGGGGATCTGGACCTCAGGCATGTAGGTGCCCATGCCTTGGTGAAAGTGGATAAAATGTGCATGGCTAGGGGATGCATTCATGCTATCTGCCTGCTGGCACAGGGACAGAAAGCCTACATGACCAGTTAGGGCTGCCTGCAGAGTCAGCGGAGAAAAAACACCCAATTTAGCTTATCTCAAGCTGAGTACGAATTACTTATTTGGGATCATTTCTGAATTCACAAGGCTGGGTGGAGGCCATCTCGGGTGAATCTTGGCCCTGCTGCTCTGCTCACACAGAGTATGCTGGGGCAAGAGTGGAGCTGTGAGTATGCACACAGAATGGCCCCACAATGAAGATCAATGTTATTGCAGTTCCTGGGCAGGCATGCGAGGGGAGAGCAGTAGCTTTACTTGTAGGTCTCCTTAGTCAGATTTGGAAGTTTTCAAGTTCCCACACTGGGACGCAAGCTCAGCCTCAACCCAACTTAGATCAAGGTGGGATCCAAGTACACCTTCATTTTGTCTCCCTGTTTTGACAGAGCATGAAAAAAGCCCTGCACAGACTCGAAGAGGGAAGCAGTAGGCTGCTGCTGGATCCTAAAGCGGCCAGACACCTTGGGCACGCAGCAGTGCAAACTTTTAACTAAGCAAAAGTGACCTGTGAAATTCAGATCTGGAATGCTGACATATCTCTTCAAGCTGAATTTAGACTTAGATTAAAATCCCTCAAGCTCATGCCCATTCTTAGTGAAGCCCCATCATAACTTTGTTCTGAACTGCGATCCTACTGCTGAACTCCCAAGATTTGTACATCCATAAGAAATCCCATTTCCCATTTTCAGGACTCTGTACTGCAGTTATGTTTGTCAGTTCCAGCACTGTGGCATCTTACCACCTTGCAATACTCCTGTGAAGGCGATGGGGAAGGTTTTCATCACCATTTTCAGGTTGGAAAGGGAGGCAAAGACAAGCTCAGTGATGTGCCGAATGTCACCCAAATAATCATTGGCAGAGGAGAAAATGACATATCCCTGAATAACCCCTGCAGTAATGGCTGCTCCAGCTGGTCATATGGGCAGTCATGACCTCAGTTATATAAAGAGCACCAAAATGTCCAAAAATCCAAGCTCAATCTCCCTTTTTCAGCTGCAACAGCAATCACATCATTCAGTGTAGAAGGGTAACAGAACTGAGAAGACTGTTCCTTCCCATGGCCCCAGGACAGCTGCACCCTCTTAGATGGGGATGTACAGGGCAGAAGAGCTCTCTGATGATTGTTGCCTTCTGCCTGCTTTGTGACTGTGCCCCTGTAAGCAACTTCTTTTTCTTCACTTGGTAAAGTCACTTTAAATGCCAATATTGCAAAATGCTGCTATCGATAAATGAATTATTAGTGGTCAGCTCTGAGGATTGGTGACAGGATACAAAGACTTTCAGCAAGAGATCACCAAACGGAGCTGAGGCCAGGGTGTTCTCAGGGACACTTAATACTTTGTGGATGCCAGCTAGGTATGGGGTGCAGCTGGGTGGGTGCCAAGGCTGTCAGAAGGGAGGGCTGGGGCCAGACTCAAGCTATGCTAACCTGGGGTCTGAAGTTCTCCAATGTTTTGCTGCCCTCCTCCAGTCAGCCTGCACAACTGCACGTTAGAGGGTTTCCAAGCCCTCTTATGTCCCAATGGCCCAGTTTATCTTAATGCCCTTAATTATCAGGTTTTTCTAACCTTACATAATTTCCACACACGTGTTTCTCCCGGTGGAATCGGGGGGACAGTATCTGACCATTGCTGCATAGGTGGAGGTGGTGCTCCCCTGACCTTTGGAGCAGCAACCTGGCCTTCATCCCTGACTGCAGCTTTGGGGGCAGTGTTGGGGGTCGCAGTTCCCTGGGGCCTCATGCTTTAACTCTACCAGCATTTCCTCACATCCCCTCATCTCTCTCACCTCATCCTTCAGGCACTGCAGAGCCATGGAGGCACTTCCCCAGGGCCCCTCGCAGCAAGTCACCCTGGTTACAATGAACACCTGCACCTGCATGGCCAAAAAATTGGGGAAAGGTGGGTAGTTTCCAATTCCACCACTTCTCATCACCGGAACACACACATCCTCATAGACCAGGAGCTCTGGCACTGGGACCTGGATGAAACTGATGAACTTTGGGAGAGAAAGGAAAACTTTTTTGATGCAACTTGAGGATAACAAAGAATGCAGTTTTCCTCCCTGCTGAAGCTGCTCACACTTTGTCTTTCCTCTGTCTGCTGCTCTGTTTCTTTCCTGTGTTTCACCTTCTACTTCTTCACCTCTCCCTTTTGCTTTTTCAGCTGCTCTGAGATCCTGCTGCTCAGTTTCCTCTCCCACTGCTATTTGCCTCCATCGTCTGTGTTGTGCTGCTGCCTATGGGATCACAGAACCATTCTGGTTGGAAAAGACCTTTAAGATAATCGAGATAATCGAGTCCAACCATTGTCCTAACTCTACTGAGTCCAGTGCTAAACCATGTCCCTAAGCATCACATCCACACATCTTTTAAACACCTCCTGGGGTGGTGATTCAATCACCTCCCTGTGTAGCCCTGAATGCTTCTGGGTGAGACATCTGACCTTGTTCCTGGACATGGCAGCTGTCTTCACCTCACAGGCTGTCGTAAAATTGCTGATTTGGAGGTTTCCCTCCTGATCACATTAACTGAGGGGCAGTCAGGGCCCAGAACAGAAGGCAAGGTGCACCACTTGTGCTCAGTGGGCAGTATTCCCCACAAGCTGCCAGCCAAAAGCCCTGCAAAGAGGATGAGCTTGTCCTCAGCAAGTGAGCACATGCTTACTGCTCAAGGCATATGCTGGAAGCTGTTTGCTGTCTGCTAAGTGCCTGAAAAGTGTGGTCCTGCTAAAACTCTCTCTTATTTAGGAAGTAATCTAAAATAGTGTTTGTAAATGTCCAGAGTGTTTCTAGTTGAATTCCTGTTTAAAACTCCACCAGTTTTTTGCAGGACTCACAACAGATACCAACACTCACCCAGAGCTCCCACGCCCCCCAGACACACTGGACAGAAATCAAGTAGCTGTGTCTATGAATGTACTCCCATTGCTGACTCGTATGTGGTCTCATTCCATTCAAACATGTAAAGTCTAGTGTTTGGATCCTACAGTGCTGGGGGCATGGGAGCTGGAGTATGGATATAGGCTGACAGCACTTCCCTCTCTTTATTTATGGCCATGAGGAACACATGAGCATATGTCTGCTCCTTTCTCAGCATTTCTGCACATATATTTATAAATCAATGTCATTTCAGCCAGATAGTAAAGAGGATCAATAATCCCTAGCACTCAGTATACCATACAGCATTGATCCCCCTCTCTTCTCTGCACAATAGGGAGTAATAGCTGAGTGTGTGTGACAGCTGTTAGAAGCTGTCTTTCAAGCTATACACTTCAAGGATGTTCATGTGCAATTGCACTGAACTGAAGGATTAAGGGCTAATTTAGTGAATATGTATCTTCAGAGAATCATACAGAATCACAGAATTGTGGGGGCTCAAGGGGACTTCTGCAGATCATCTAGTCCAACTCCCCTGCTAGAGCAGGATCACCTACCGTAGATCACACATCAACATGTCCAGACAGGTTTTGCTGTTTCTCTTATATGTGATTTTTTCAAAAATGTAATTTTCCCCCCCAAATTTTACTTATTTCTGTTAATAACGGACATCACATGCATCTATATGCAATACAAAGACACACACAAAGTCCCAAAGACTTAAGGATAAACTTGAGTTTGCCTTTTACCTCTTAAATACAGTCAAATTCTTCATTCCCTTTGTCAAATCAAAGTGATATACCCTGCTTAATATTGTATCTTGAACACAGGGAAAAATGTAAGTTATTTTGTAATAAGCATGCCAGAAAGAGTGCTGCTCTCCACAGTTACCACAGGGAAGGGATTGTTTTCCTTCTAAATCCACACATTGAATTGAAGAGCAAAAAGCAAAAACAGCAAAAAGGAGACTCCACAACTTCTCTGGGCAGCCTGTTCCAGTGTCCTGTTACCCTTACAGTAAAGGGCTTTTCCTAATGTTTAGGTTGAACCTCCTGTGTTTCAGTTTGTGACCATTGCCCCTTGTCCTGACACTGGACACCACTGAGAAGAGTCTGGTCTCATCCTCCTGACACCTGCCCTTTAGATATTTATAAGCATTGATGAGATCCCTCCTCAGTCTCCTCTTCTTCAGGCTGAGCAGCCCCAGCTCTCTCAGCCTTTCCTCGTATGGTAGATATTCCACTCCCTTCGTCATCTTTGTGGCCCTGTGTTGGACTCTCTCCAGTAGTTTCTTGTCCTTCATGAACTGGGAAGACCAGAATTGGACACACTATTCCAGATATGGTCTCACCAGGGTAAAGCACAGGGGGAGGATAACCTCCCTCGACCTACGGGCCACACTCTTCTTAATGCACCTCAGTATGGCTTTGACCTTCTTGGCCACAAAGGCACATTGTTGACTCATGGTCAGCCTGTTGTCCACCACAACTCCCTGGTCCTTTTGCCCAGAGCTGCTCTCCTTCCTTCTTCCTCCTAGACAGTGAGAATGGATGAGATGGCAGGTTCTAATCTACTGACAACAAGTTTTATCTGGTACTGTATTTCCAGAACAGCACCACAGGTGCAAAGGTTCACAGAATCACACAATGTTAGGGGTTGGAAAGGGACTCTGGAGATCATCTAGTCTAATCACACAGAATCACAGAATCACCAAGGCTTGAAAAGACATTTAAGATCATCAAGTCCAGCCTATGACCAACACCACCACACCATCTAGACCATGGCACTAAGTGCCACATCCAGCCTTGCCTCAAACACATCCAGGGATGGTGCCTCCACCACTTCCCTGGGAAGTCTATTCCAATGTCTAATCACCCTCTCCGTGAAGAAGTACTTCCTAATATCCAACCTAAACCTCCCTTGGAGCAACTTCAGGCTGTGCCCTCTTGTCCTGTCACTAGTTGCCTGGGAGAAGAGCCCAGCCGCCACCTGACTACAACCTCCCTTCAGGTAGTTGAAGAGAGTGATGAGGTCCCCCCTGAGTCTTCTCTTCTCCAGGCTAAACAACCCCAACATCCTCAACCTCACCCTATAAGACTTTCCCTCCAGTCCTTTCACCAGCCTTGTTGCTCTCCTCTGAACCAGCTCCAGCACCTCAATGTCCTTCTTGAAGTGAGGGGCCCAGAACTGGACACAGTAGTCGAGGTGAGGCCTCACCAGTGCTGTGTACAGAGGGAGAACCACATCCCTACTCCTGCTGGCCACACTATTCCTGATACAAGCCAGGATGCCATTGGCCTTCTGGGCCACCTGGGCACACTGCTGGCTCATGTTCAACCAGCTGTCCACCAGCACTCCCAGGTCCCTCTCTGCCAGGCTGCTCTCCAGCCACTCTTCCCCCAGCCTGTAGCGCTGCCTGGGGTTATTGTGGCCAAAGTGCAGGACCCTGCACTTGGTCTTGTTGAATTTCATGCCGTTGGCCTCAGCCCATCGATCCAGCCTGTCCAGGTCCTCCTGCAGCCTCTTCCTACCCTCTGGCAGATCAACACTCCCCCCCAGCTTGGTGTCATCTGCGAATTTACTGAGGGTGGACTCAATCCCCACATCCAGGTCATCAATAAAGATATTGAATAGGACTGGCCCCAGTACTGATCCTTGGGGGACACCGCTGGTCACTGGATGCCAGCTGGATGCAGCTCCATTCACCATCACTCTCTGGTGATTGCCCTGCTAGAGCAGGATCCCCTAAAGCAGATTACACAGGAACACATCCATGTGGGTATTGAATATCTCTGGGGATGAAGGCTCTACAACTTCCCTGGGCAGCTTGTTCCAGTGCTCTGTTACCCTTATAATAAAGAAGTATTTGCTCATATTCAGTTTAAAACTCCTGTGTGCCAGTTTGTGACCATTAGCCTTTATTCTGTCACTGAACACCACTGAGAAGAGTCTGACCTCATCCTCCTGACACCTGCCTTTTAAATATTTATAGACATTGATGAGATTCCCCCCTCAGCCTCCTTTCCTCTAAGCTGAACAGCCCCAGCTCTCTCAGCCTTTCCTCATATGGTGGATGTTCCAGTTTTCTAATCATCTTAGTGGTCCTGTGCTGGACTCTCTCCAGTAGTTCCTTGTTGAAGTTCCTTCTTGAACTGGGGAGTGCAGAACTGCACACAGTCCTCCAGGTGAGGCCTCACTAGAGCAGAGTAGAGGGGGAGGAGAACCTCCCTTGACCTGCTGGCCACGCTCTTTTTAATGCACCCCAGGATGGTATTGGCCCTCTGAGGCTCAGTGTGAAGAGCAGTAGATGGAGAAACCTGACAGGTAATTTTTTTGAACATGGGAGTAATAGCTGCTGTGGGAGGACTCTCCAGCAAAATCAGACCTGTTTCTGAGGGCGAGGACGTGCCTGTACAGGTGTGCTCAGCTCGGAGCAGGAGGCAGAAAGACAGAGCTTTTTGGTACTGGTGTCTTTGAATGTTCATTTTTGGTCGTCTTGCAGAAAGGGCATGATTAATAGAAAAACATATATATTCTAAAGTTCACCTTCTGTTGAAGCTGTTATTACTGCTACTTAGGGGATTTTACTGGATGAAAGCTAGTGAAACTAAATTTCTCCAGAGCCAGGTGTGAAGTACAGAGTACCAACATTTTTATGTGCTTATGCCCTCCTTGGGAACTTCATCCACAGGTTTGCAGATCAATTGTAAATAGCTTCTGAAGCTGTAAGTTAGTAGATCACTGTAGCAAAGACTGAGTAGAATTTCATGGCATGTGTTGTATAGCAAAGGGTAGGAACAACCAGGAGGGCTTTCTCTGGCCTTCAGCAGCAGTCTGAAGCAGCATGGCGAGTGAAAGGAATAGTCTTTCAGGGACAAAACTGAAAGCACAGCCTCTCAGCAAACAGGGCAAGCACCGCCAAACACTTTCACTAGCAAAGACAGGGACTGGACACCTTCTTTGGTCTCTATTGCCTGTTATTTTTTAGGTTCTAAGAAATGCAAGTCACACATATGCAAAAGTAAAATGTTTTTACATTTTAGTTATTTTAAAGGTATTTTCAAATATTAGAAATTAATACATTTCCCTTGTTATATTCTTCTTTCATTGGTTCAATGGGTTTGCTAAGTTCAGATGGCTAAAGACAAACCAGTTTGATTAATTTGATCAGGGCCTCCCTGCATGCAGCACCTATGTTGACTTTGAGAAGAGTTATACACAAGGAAGAAAAGTGACCTTTGCTAATACATTATAATCAGGAAATTATTATTTACTTTCTTACAACACGTTATTCCTTTTTTCCTTAAGTAACAGTAACACAGCTGTTGGCTCTTACAACAGAAATCTAGAAACTCTGGATCATGAACACCATTGACACCAGCATCTGCCTTTCAGTGTTGCTTTTGCTGCATCCCTCCTTTTTGCATCTCAGGGTTGATCTCATACAGGCTTTTTGGTTACCAAACCAATGGAATCATTAAATAATGGGAGCCTGACTATTTGAGGAGCAACCTGAGAAGGACATCTAAGATGTCACCAGTGCACATATGGGGTGCTGAATGAGCTGAACATGATCAGGTGTGCTCAAGGCCCCAGGAGGAGGGCTCACAGGCTGGGATGAGGAGACAGTCTCCCCAGCACACATGCTTTGCATTAGAATTACTTTTTGGGTGATTTTATTTTTGTACAAATGATTTGCAGGTCCTCACAGAACAGTTACAATGTGGGTTTTCCCTCAGCTCAAGTGGCTGAGCCTTTTGGGGACCCTTGGTCCAACACGCACCAGACAGGGAACTGTTCCACATCCTCAGACCACCCTTCCAGCAAGACACAAGAGGGGAGCCTCTGGCCTCATCCACCCTATCATGTGCCATGGGGCAGGAAGCCCTGGAGCATCCCCATGCTTAAGTGGCCACTTAAGCTGGGCTGTGGGTGGGAGCCAACTGTGGAGCACCTGGCAGCCTTTGTCCAGCTGTCTGCCTCATGTCTGGGTGTATGATGCAGACTCAAATGCCCCTGAGGGATAAGGGGACAGAGGGACACTTTTACCATCTGAACCAGTGGTGATGACTCTCTTTTCAAAAGGTCTGGGTGCTTTCTGAGCTCAGGTGACCTTTTAGTGCACAAAAGGCCTCTGGTACAGCGGCCCAGGCATTACTTGCATCTTACGTACACAGGTATTTTTCTGTCCTTCAAAACTGCTGCCTGACAGGCCCACTTGTTGCCCTTCACTTCTTGGATTAGAAGAGGCAGTGGGCAACTGTCCCCACTGACTTTATTCCTGCCCTTTGTGGTCTTCCTGATCTTTCTCATGCCACCGTGGCTCATCTTCTCTTCAAACAGAAGAGCCCTCCTCAATTTAGTGGCTTCTGGAGCTGAAATCACTTGGTACCTTTGATCATCCTCACTGCCAATGCACTGATGCATCCTGATGCAGCTCCGCATCTTTTCCAGTTCTGCTGTAGCTTTCTAGATGTGGGCATAAGCACACAGTATTCAACTTCCAAAACATCTCCTCCTCCTAAAATCCATGTATCTGTCCACCACAATATTAACCGTGCCTATCAGTTGACTACAGAACAGAAAGCAGGATGCATCCACGAGAGGCAGACAGCTATTCAATCCCACTAAAGCCCAATAAATAAATGATAGACTGCTTAGTAGAGCAATCTGGGCTATCAGATGTCCTAGAAGTGTAGAGCCTTGTTTTCTACTGGGAGAAGGTCTCCCTGCAAGCAGCATTAACCTGCCTGGGGAGGTATTATGAGCTGCTGCATGTCACTGCTGGGTTCTGATGGAAAACTTTGTCTCTCCTTTCCTATACTTGCACTCCATCATACTTTCCTTCAGTGGGCTTGACATTTTTTTCCAGGACATTGATGAGATACTGTGACACAATTCAGTGTATTTGCTTTGTATTCAGGAAACCACCCAGTACATGCCCTCTTGTGCTCAACATGACTATGCCATATGGACTGCGTGGAGAAGGAATGCTGTCCTCTTCTGTTCAATGGTATAAACTGTTTGAGAAGCACAATCCATGACAAGAGAGGAAGAAAGTTGGCTTACGTTTTACTGGATATCCCTTTTCTGTAAGTGGCTGGCTATAAGCACTCAGTAATTGTTTCCTGAAGAGCAGGGTGTCAGGGATGCCTCTAGGACCCTGTCTATTAAAATGTTTTGCAGAAGGAGAAGAAATCTGACTCTGTAGATAAAATAAAACTGAGCTGGATTGAACACATCCAACACACTTAATTTGTTTGTGAATTTACTGAGAGGCTGAAAGATGGAGAGGCAATTCGTCTACATGCAGACATGTACTTGATGCTGTTGGTGTGAACAGTCCATCTGGGTTTTTGAAGCCAAAGGTCTCAGACAAGTCACTCTGTGATGAGCAGAGCAGCAGAGCCTGTTTCCATGCTTCTCTTCCGTGTGTAACTCCTTTGGTGCCTCCCAATGTGGTTGAACTATCTTTGAAGCCCTTCTGCAGTGAATGCACTATTACTCCCTCTCCCTTCGTCATCTGGTTTCCTCTTTGCCCAGCTCTGTCATCCTTGAGAGATCCAACCCTCTGACAAGTGTGGTTATGTTTGGCCAGTGGATTTAGATGTTGTTACAGGGGATTGTTAGGCAGCACAATTGCACAAGTCTCAGCTCCAGGGGAAACAAGGATAAAAATCCCCTGGAGAGAAGAAAAAGGAGAGAAATAACTGATGTAAGAAAACTCCAGGCATTCATTTGAAAAAGGTGGGTCGAGCAGGGCTTTCCCAGGCAGCACTCCTCCTCTTCACAATAAGGTAAACTCAACTTCTTAGTGACTGACTACTCAGGAGGTAGGTATCTCTGTTTTCACCCAGGAAAAAGGACAGAAGATCTCAGATTCCTCCTGATAAGGGATGAAAACTCATTTTTTCCATGCAACTGATTCTTGCTTTGTGGCTTCATTGTCTCTTTCTGCCGTGGTGCCCTTTAGAGAATATAATGTATTAAACCAAGTCTTTCTAAACGAAAAAAATATCACCCTGGATAGTCTTAGAGCTCCTAACTGGCAACCTAACCAACCCAGCATTATTTATAAATGAAAGCAAAGTAACCGATAGCAGCAATACAGACTTGGTATTCAGTTTCCCTATTTGAAATCCCTCACATTGCTCAACTCGGCACCACAGCCCAGAGACAGCTGCTGCTGAGTAACAAGCTAATAACTCAGCCAATATGAATTTTATTTTCTTTCAGTATTTGTTATCTAACTAGGTGGGATACTTGCAGTACTTTGGGATTTTTGGATCTTCTTGCTCCTCCAGAGAAGTTTGGCTCCAGAGATGCTCTTTCTTGCTTGTTTTCCAACTTCCAGTCCAGCTTCTTACATTATAGGTCCTTGCCAGCTTTTCCCATTTCATAATCTTTAATATTAATAGACGGATTTATTATCTCTTTCATTTATTACTTTCCTCTGCTCCAGCCTCCAAGTGATGGTCTAATCATCTTCCTGGCAAGGAGGGCTGGCTGTCTCCTAGGATTTTAAAAAATAAATGTATTTACTTCAATGACTTTGAGGCAATTCCCATCTGGCTGTATGGAGGGTTGACATGAGGATTGTTGGAAGGCAATGACTGCATATATGAAACATTTCTTATGAGTGCATTTTACCACCTGTGCCATGCACTGCTTACACTATGCCAGTGTCCCTGGACCATGATGCAAAATCATTGATTCACCTAATATCTGTGGGATGGCAGCCACTGCTACATTTTATATTTGGCTTGTGGAAGACAGGCAGGAAAGTGTAGTACCAAAAACTGATTCCCATTTGTAGCTCACAGTATCTCCACTGTTGGACCTGTTGACCTTTTGAGGACTGCCACCACATGCAGGTCCATGCTAGTTCAAGGTCCTCATCCCCTGAGGTAGAGTTTGTATCGTGAGCACCTGTAAGAACTGATCCTGTTCTTGGCCAATGTCAGAACCCAACAGTCCAGAGCTTCAGGCAAGAGATGAACTGCACTAAGACAAGTGGAGCTGTCAAAATCCCCCAAACAATCTGTTGCACCCAAAGATGATAGGGAATAATCTGGGGCCTTGAGGCAGGTCTGTTGCAATTACAGAGAGGCAATACAAAGGATGAAAAGCAGATGAGAGAAAAGATGAAGCATGATCAGAAGCAATGGTTAATAATCAGATAGAAGGCACAATTAAGAGTAACTACTCTGTGATGCCAAATGGAGGAGAGGAGATATAATCCAATTCCAGAACTGCTGCCAGAGCTCCACAACACTCTGCCTGCCATTTATGTAGGCAGCAGGAGAGCACTAGCAAACACACGTTATCATTACAGAAAAGAAGCATTCATTTATTTCTTGTTCACTGTGCAATTAATTAAAAAGTTACCTTTTATTTGTAAAGTCACCATAAAGTTGGGGTCAATTTATGTCTTGCTGAAAGCACAGTCACTGTTTGAGGAGTTAAAATGCTGCAGCACTTATTACTGGTCTCCCTCCTGGCTCTCCCTAAATAATTCCTCTGGCATTCTCCTTCCTTTGTCAAGGTCTTGCCTTGGCCTCTCAATCCCATATGACCCTCTGTCCCTCAACACACGTCCCTCTGTGTCTGCCTCCACACTCATACACACTCATTTGGCCAGGGTTCAAAAGTTGTTGGTGAGACACCCCCCAAAAACACTTGCAGGCAGCATGACTGCTTCAGCCACATTTCCAGAGCAGAAAATCAAAACAAAAGCCTCTTGAGTAAGCTGGACATGGCCAGCCTCCAATCCAGTTAAGATTTTAATATTCTATTTCCTTTCTTTCCATTTGTGTTTCCCCTTAGGTTTAGACTTCCTAAAGCAGGCACTGGTTCTTCTTTTCTGCTTGAATGAGAAGCCAGGACATGCTGGGTGCTACATGAATGACACATACACAGCAGACTAGCTGTACAGGTTCTCCTAAAGGTGTCCTTCATAAAAATGAAAAGGATAGAAGTTTCCACAAACAACTGTCATATATAAATAGATGAGGAAGTAATATTAGGATTAAAGACCTGGCATTCTTGTTTGGTAGGAGAATTATAGGATGCTGTAGAGCAGGAAATTTTTAACACAAGAAGAAAACTGCATCTTATAAATGAACAAGTATCTTCTAGTTAAAAAACAAATGTCTAAGTAAGGAATAAAAAATGGAATAAAGTGCTCTAGGAAGGAAATGCTTTGTGTTTATTTATGGTGCACTGTAGTTAAAAGGGCAAAAGAAATGGTAGGCATTTATGTCCAAAAGAGAGCTGAACACCCACATGCAGGCACGTGAATTGTTTACTGAAAATTAGATCTCTGAAGGCTGGGTTAGATTAAGCTGTGTTGTCAACAGGTGCCCATAATCTTTCAGACTGATGAAGACAGTTTTTGTTCAACTGTATGCAAGTCCTCTAGATTCATGATGAAGCTGTAGTAATTAAAATTGTTCAATGTTCATGTTCATGTTCAGAAAGAACAACCTAAATACACCAGAAATTAGAATTACATGTATTCCTATTTGACTTCTTTCAAACTTACATTATAGCAAGAATCTTGGTCTCAGCTCTTGTTTTATTACCATTGTTCATGCTGCTTTATTGTAATTTTTCAAATTAAACATCCTTTTTTTCAGTGTGTTGGAAAGATGCCTTGTATTTATCATGGATAAAAAACATTCAGAAAGGCAAGGCAGGAATCTGATATATATAACATTTGGACTCTAGTTCTACCCATAGTAGGGATCCTACAAATTCTGCCCAAATTGAATTCAGATCTCCGAAACAGAGGCAGCCCAGGGGCTGTTATGCAAAGAGGGATTTCTGTTGATGTTTCAGCTTAGTTCTCTCTGAGTGTGTTCAGGAAACCTGTGTTAGTTTGAACTTGAATATCAATAATACTTCCTTTGTTTTTTTCTGAACTGTGTGAAGTTCTTGTTTCCAAGGATTGTGACTTCAGACTTAGCTCATTTGACTTTGCTAACCTGAACTTTGCCAAATTCTGACATCATACGTAAAAGCTTCAGTACAGATGTAGGAGGGTCCAGACTCAAAATCTTGAATTATCCAAAGTGTTCTGTCAGGGCAGGGAGCCCTTGGGGCTGATGCCACTTCCCTCGTACATGCCAGGCTGGCATCATGCTTAGCAGGAATTTGCATGCAGAGGAAATGCAAAACCAAGGTCCATAAAAGCAGACTCGGTTTAGGACAAATGCTCCTGAGTGACTCAAAAGTGGCATTGGAAATGTATGCCTGTGATCTCTGCTCAGAAAACCCTGCAGGGACAATAGTCTAGTGGATCAGTAAACTCAGTTATTGGTAAAGGAGTTATGTTGAGAGAGAATGTCTTTACTTGAAAAAACCTAAATAAAAATCAACAGAGGCCCTTTTGAAAGTTTTGTTACAGGACAAAGCATTCAGCACCTGTAGCACTTGAAACAAACTGCTATATATTAGTAGACATTATCACATTTACTGACTTATTTGGACCTTGAAATACATATTGTTTAAAATGAAAAACATACATAGCATGTGTAGAGCTGGCTATTCAAATGCAGAAAGCAGCTATTTTTAACATGGTCCTCCATCTCCTTTCTGTCTTGTGCAGTCCAACAGAAACTGGGAACCACAAAACTGTTTCCTTCCCCAAAGCCAGAGCTTGCATTTGTGAATGTTGATGCAATTCAGCTTTACTGCAAAGGCCTGCTTTCAAGGTCTGCTGTTTTTTTTTTACTAGAATGACCCCAGTGCTAATCTAGATTCACAAACATTCTTCTTTGTAACTGCTAAACATGTAACTTCTGTTACATGTTGTTTATAACCTTTGTGTGGGTGAGATTTTTTGCATAGATGCTCAAGGAATGGCTATTCTCTGTATAAACACATACTGATGAGCAAACAATTGTATATGGGGCATGTAAAATTGTTGTTCAAGTTTGTCTTGAAAGGTTTATTCTCCTAGGCAAGGTGCAGAGCCACTGGGATAGAAGCAGGTATGTTTGTGCAATGAAGGCTGAAGCCTTGGGTCTGGGATCCATCATGTCTCCCTCCAGCATGGCAAGGAAGTCTCATGTGTCCCTGCACCTTGGCAGGCGTAACACGAGGCTGAGGGTGTACAACACTGAGAGAGTATTCTGAGGGGAAATTCTGTGTTCCTTCCTTCTGGGGGAATCCCATGCCATGAACATGGGAAAGCCTTGGAAGTAGATGATTAATCACACACAACAAAAAAGCAAGGAACAACAAATAGATCAAGTGGATAGCTTATTTCTCTTATTAAATTGTGTCCTTAGGATGAATTATGGTAACAAATATATGTAGAGCTTAGAATAAATTAACAAAGAAAGACTCAAAGTAAATTCAAATATTTATAATTAACTGAAAAAAACCCCACCAAAAAACAATTAATAAAATCCTACTGGCTCTGAGCCCCACTACAGGCTTATGGTATGGCTCATGTCTTTATGAGTCCAACAACATATTTTAATGAGACACATAAGCATGTCTGTATACATACTTACACAGAAATAGATATGCCTATATAAGGAAGTTACAGCAGTGTGACAGCTTTAGCTATGTGTAATTAACATTTCATTCACCAGGCATTTTTTAAAACCTCGCCTGCACCCTGCCCCACTAAACTGTATCCTTTGGGCTCAGTTTGCACACTATAAATCCTGATACTTTCAAATTGCTCCTGCCAGAGAGGATGAACAAGTGATACCATCCCACCAGCATGAGTTCTCAGCAAACATCCCCTTTCCCAAGATGGATCTTTCACAGACTCCATCTGCATAGAGCTTTTCTGCCTGCCCTCATGCTCTTCCCCACCCCTGCCAGTGGCCCAGGCAGGGAGGCAATGTAGCATCCTTTCCTGAAACAGTCAGGCTTAAGACTTGAAATCTCAATGTGCAACACAACCAGGACTGAAGGTTTTGTGCAAATGGAAATGGAGATTTCCACCTTTGGGTGGCCAGCTCCTGAAACTATGGTATTACGGCGCATGGAAAAGCACTTCTAAATGTCAGAGAATACAAAAACTTACCAGCCAGCTTCTCACTGTCTTTTGAGTCTGATACCACTGTAGTAAGGCAGATGGCTACAGAGAGTGAGTGGACAGAGTCGTGGGAGTGGACAAAGTCAACATAGTACCAGATGTAGACCATCATTTCCTTCCCGGCCCATGCAGCGGAGTTGGAACTAGATGATCTTTAAGGTCCCTTCCAACGCAAACTATTCTATGGTTCTGTGATTCGTAGTCTGTGAAGCAAAAGGATGGCCTCATTTATTGAGGTATATGTTTACTATGAGCTCATCTCCAAATATAACCTATTTTTTCATTTAAAAGTATGAAATCAAGAATGATGCTGGGCTCCATTTGCACCTTTAGCTCCACACGTGTTTCTCCCCGCACAAGCTGAGCCATTTCACTTTTCACTGTTTTTTCCCTACCCATATTTCAGGCACCATTTTGTTTACAAGCACTGAAAAGGTCCGTGATGGGCACACTGGTTTTCTGCTCTCATAGTTCTCTTATCTACCTGCTTTCATCTGTGTACAGGCAAAGAATATGTCTTGTGTTTTCCTATCCAGTGCTGTAACTTGTTTGCTGAAGAGGAATACATCAGCTAATTAAAAGGTCACTTTTTTCAGTGGCTGCTTGCAGACAGTCTGAATCTCCTCCTGGGCAACTGCATTTTGTCTCCTCTTGAGCAGCATCCCTGGGCTGTCAGCCTTCAATTCCCCTGTACTACCGCCAGCACTGGCAGAGCTTTCTTCCAGGGTAGTAGGCAGTTCTGCTTGAAGGAGAGTAAGCAAGACAGAAGGGCTTTGACTTTGTCCTGCTCCTTCAGGAGCACGCTCTTCACCTCTGCACAGCCCCTTGCATCTGGCTACTTAGGGGCTCCGTGTGGGGGTCCACAGACAGGAAAGAGGGAAGTTTGTTTCCAGGGACGCAGGCTGCACACACAACAAATACCAGCTTGACTCTCTCTTGTTCTAATCCAATCTCAGTATTTATTCATGGCTTAAATTTTTCAGCCTAGAGAGATTTCTCTTGCATTCTTGTGTGTGCTGTCCTGCACTGTGGAAAACATTGTTCTTACAGTCTAACCCCATAGTGCACAGGGACACTGCTGCTTAAATGATGGCTTCGAGGTCAGGAGAAACATCTGTGACTGACAACTGAAGGAGACGAAAATTAGGGACAGAAGGAACCTAGAAATGATGTGTGCTTCCTCGGCCGAGTTTGTTGCCATCATTAGCATCAGAATATGACGACTTCACAGACACTTTGTTTGGACAATGAGATTGGATGGAAAAAGAGGAAGATGTGTAGCATGTTTCCTGTAACCTCTCTGAATATGAACGAAGGCTTCAAACATGTAAAAAGAAAGGGGGGGGGGGGAAGGAAAACACCTGTAAAAAGTGTTGTTCTCTTCTATGCATATTTTCCTTTGTGAAATGCTTTTGGCAACAGTGTATCTGTGTCTTTTATCATCTACTTGGATGTCTAAACCTCCATGGCAGCAAGCCGTAATTCACCTCCCCAGCAGCAAGTCATGGTCCACCAGCTACTTTTAACTCTTTTTCTTTTATTGAAAATTTAGTATTTTACAAACCAAAGTGCCTGGAAGACTCTAAACTGCTGCTGAAATTGTCTTGGCCCTGAGGGTAGAAAATGCATTTTAAAACCTGTTACCTTTTTTTTTATTTCAACCCTGCATCTCCTCTTTATCTCCACAAGCAGCCCACGCCACCACATGCACCATTAATTCTGGTACTTTCAAATCAAGCAGAAGAAATAAACCAGGCTGCAGCCCTTCCTTTGTGCTGCTATAATGAACCAAGCTAGGAATTTGGAAGATCAAGTGCTGACATTTTAACTTCTAATTGAAGAGTTTCTTCCCACAGAGGTACCAACAGGGAATGGAACATCATCCTCCCTTTTAAAATCAAAGGCCAAGTTCTTCATCTCCTTTTGAGCCAGCATGGGTACAGCTACAAGTGGGATGGTGGAAAGGTGGCCCCGTCCAGGGCTGGAAGGCACCGCTGAGCTAAAGCAGTGGCCACTACAGGTCACTGTGCTAGCTAGAGAGACTGACGGAGAGCCACCTCGACTCTGGCACCCAGGACTCACCTGCTGTTTGTGTATTCCTGTGCAGTCTCCAGCTAAATGTGATTCACTCCACTCACTGCTTTATTCTGCCAAGTAGCCAGGAATCCTCGTCTCTTCGACATAACACAACGTCCGGCATCAGGACCCAGCCTCTAAGTCAGGTTTTATGGCCTTCTTTCTGTTACACTGGCACATCTCTATTTAATCCTAAACACAAGCTTTTAAGAATTGGCAAGCTGCTCCTTTCCTGTGGGAAATAAATGCTGCAGTTGTGCTCTTTTCAATGGATGTGTATTCAGTAAAATACTGAAACACTGGACCACCATCTTATCCCCCTCTAAAGACCCAGGTGGTTCCTAAGGACCCTTCGAGAGGGAGAAAGAGACCATCTACATTACTGGGATATCTCTCCATGGCTGGTGCATTTTCTTCTAGAATGAGCTTCAAAGGCTGACCCACTCATCCCTGCTCAGCTTCTCCCTCTGCTCTCTTCTTCCCAGTTGAGCCACACTACCACCTTCTACAAATTTCACTGTTCTCCTTACCAAGACATTTTTTATACAGTGGAAACTGCAGTGCATGTCAGAATATTACTCTAATTTCATATTTCATTGTCCAGAGTTTCTAAAGAATACCAAGAGCTATTTAAGGATTACATTAATAAAACAATTAGGAGATCTGTTTACAAATGTTGCAGTAGATTACAACTCTTGAGGAAATTTCCAGTGTGGAACTTGGCTCTTGACTCTTTTCCATTGAACCATAAAGCAGCTTGCCAAGGGAAAGGAGAACCTCCTAACTAAGCCTTCAAAACTAAACTGAGCAAAGCTGTTGAGCATATACTGAGGAAACAACCTTGCATGGGAAGAGGGAGGTGCAAGGAATCTTTTCCCACACTGAGGTTGCATTATACATTGTCCTTGACTTTAACAATGTCTGCTACAGCAGACATGAAGGGCACCTGACTAAATTAGGCACCAGCTGCTATAAGGAAAGGTACAGAATGCTTCACTTACTTCTGTAAAAAAAAAAAAATAAAAAAATTGAATGGATAGTGTAATTCATTGTGCTATAAAAGGAACTTTTGAAGAAGCCTTGAGACAGGCAAAATAATTAATCAAACTTTACATTTACTGCTTAGAAGTGTAATTGAAATTATGCCTGTTGTAAAAATATCATTACCACATCTGTATTTCAGATTGATTTATTCTTTTGCTCATGGTGTATTTTTGAAATGTAAGATGCATTTTCCAGAGGAGTTTCCTCATGCATTCCAAAAGTTGATGATCTTTTCATGTTTGGACTGGTATGAATACCTCTGTGTATACATTTTACCTACATACAAATTAATGTAACAGTTCACAAACCAAACTAAAGGTTTTCTTTTGTTGAGTCAGACTTCTGATGTGTTATTCTTGGTGCATTTCAAACATATATTTTTTAATCATCTTGCACATCCAGCTTATATAAACTTAGGCTCTATCAATAAGAGAATATTTCAAAAACTGGTACTTGTCTGAAAACCTTTTTTTACTTTAGATTGTGGAGATTTTTTTCTTAATAAAAATGATTTCTGTTGTGTGGTTTTCACTGTAACACTGGATTATTCCTACCAATAGGAATTTCCTGACAAAGGTCAGGTGGGTTATTTCTGTACCTCTCAGTCACTGACCTACCCAAAGAAAGTAACTTTATCAAAGGAAGAGTTCAGTTTTCAGAGATTTTATTTCTTGAGTCAATCCTTTCGAAGGTACCTGAAAGAGAAGATATTACTGTGTTTTACTAAAACCACATTGACTGTTCCATGTAGTAAGGTCAGGATACAATTACTTCATTTAGTTGTAACAGATTTATGCAAATCCTCAGCATGGTTCATTTTCATAGCAGCACATTTATATCATGGGTTGTATGTCTTTTGGTGTTTTGTGTCTTCATAGTCCGTGTTAAAGAGGACGTATCATTAATAGGACTCTAAATACGTTGTATTTGGCATCTTTGCATTTTGTAACACCTGTCTCCAAACTACTGGAAAAGGCATTAATCTCTGCCTTTTGGTTACCCTTTGCATTTTGTTCTCTCTTCGTTTCTTAAATCCTTTGAATGAGATGAATTCCCTTCTTTCACCGAGCAGTAAGATTTTCTTGAAGGAAGCAGCCTTCTCATCAGCCCAGCTAAAAGACAGTTCTTGGTCTTCAGCGAAGTCAAGTCCATTTCTCACAACACTGTTGCTTTGATATGGTTATGTGCATCACCCCTATGACTTCTCTTTTTATAGCTTTATTAAGAGGTAAGTAACAATGACTCTTGGTATCATTTAGCAATTGACATTTTTTTTTTTTGTAAGGGCAATGTACCTTTCCTCAGGTACATTCTCCTATGATTCTAAATATACCTGACATTTATCTTGACTTTTATCTTGCTCTTTTCGGTTTGCTTCTTGCTCCCACTGGGATATCCCACTTCTTCACACAGCACACAGATATCTATGAAGCTTCTTGTCACAACATGTTGTGAATGCTAAAAGTGTATAAAGTTCAAAAACGGACCGCACAAATTAATGGGTGAAAAATCTACTGAAGGCAATTAAAGACTTTAAATCTGCTTTTGACAAACATGTGGCCGTGTGTAATTCATTTATCTCAGATGCCGCTGAACAAGGTTATGAATGGCTATACCTTCTCAAGTACCTTTTTTAAGCTGCCAGACAGAAGCTTTCAATCTTCTAATAAAACCAACCACACCACATCTTGGAAACTGGCTGGCGCCAGAATTCTGGAAATGGAATTTGTGTCCAGCAACTGTCTTTTAATAGCTATTGACTATTTTAGTCAAATAGTCAGTGGCCATTAACCTCAACCTCATGGCTACTTCTCTGGTTCCTTTCACTTCCTGTGTGATTTCCTATGCTGCCCAGCTGAATGAAGCCAATGTATTCCTAATGGGATTGTACCAGTAACCATGCCAATAAAAACTATTCAGAAATTATTAACAAAGGAAATCTACTTACCTCATTGTCATGATCCTGTGTGACTGACTGGGCAAGCTGGCCTGAGCTGAGTTTAGCCTCAGCGGTGACTTGCTTACCTTTCAGTTGTGTATTCATACAAGGAGAGAAGGAGACAGACCCCAAACTTTTTGAGGGATACAAAAGCAGTCCAAGTACTGTGGTGAAGAGCTAAGAGCTTCAGGGTCAGTTAAGCTGCTTCACTGTTTTTAGTTGAGAATGTAAAGATTATCCGCACAAATAGGCCACATTCCATGCAACACACATATAAGAAAAACTCATAACAGGCTTGCTAGCCTACCAGTGGAGCGTGCAGACTCCTGGACACAAATCTAGCAAATAATTTAATTTTGATACATGAGCAAGGTACATGAGCCAGGCATCTAAGAAACAAAGACCTTCAAAAAATTAAGAAAATTCACTTCCAAGTTACAACAACATGTTGAAAAACAGATCCTTTTGGCTTTAGAGACAACCAGCAATATAAATATAAGACAAAGTTCTGCCACTTACAATGCATTGAGCTAATTAACATGTATTAAGTAACGCATCCTAAACCACATCTGTTCAGCAGTCTTTGCATTGGCATCTTGCAAGCACTGCTGGTGATACATGGATCCCTCCTCAGTTTCACTGAAGCTCAGTTTCACTAAACTAAGGAGACTCCAAAGTTACAGTAAAATCTGTCATTGTCAGTTTTTAAGTGTGGAAGCTCCACCTCAACCTGCTGCTAACATGGTAGTATGTTTCCACTCCCATAGTCTTCAGTAATAGCAATGTCTTCCAGATTTGTGATAGTCACACACTTACTAACAACATATATACCCAATCCCAACAGTGTTCTTGCCTCCAGGCTGCTCCCTGAGGCACACCTCAGACAGCCTGTCTCTTTCAATATTTTGGCTTCCCTTTAGCAATCTCCACACCTGATGTTGACCTATACTTGGACTTGTCTGCTCCATGTTATGTCATTTTCTTTGAAGGATTCTATTAAATGCGTAGCATAATCCAGACAGATTTGCTTCACTGTATTGCTTTTGCCTCAGGAATCACTTACCTTATTAAAGACTTGTTAGTCTAACATGACTAGTATCAATGAACCATACAGTAGTTGAACCCATTTTTTACTTACCTGCAAGACTTTCCCCAGTTAAAGTAATGGGGCATGGAGTTGCTGTTCCACTCCCTCCCTCTGCCTTTTTACAAGAGAGATTTTCTATTCTCCAGTAATAGTTCTTCACCTCTAACTTGGCTGATTCATCAAAAACATTGCTCACGCCTTGAAGAGATAGCTACCAATTCTTTCAACATTTGGGGTGCAGTTTTCCTGGGCCTGTCACAAGAAACAGCCTATGTTATGTTTCCACTTCACATCTGCTCATGTAATCATTTATGTTACCGTCACTTCCTTTAGGTTCTCTGGCAATACCTTCATATAAATAATGTTTGATTGAAAACTGAGGCAGTGTATTCATTCAAGATTTGGAGCAGTCTTTGTCTTCCTCCCATCCCTGGTATTTCACTACCATGCATTTTTTTCCTTTCAATTGTTTCTATTTATATAGTTGAAGTTACCCTTTGTAACATCTGGCTCACCTAGATTTTTATCCATCTGGTATCTCTGGTTCTGCAGTTTCTAACCCTGAAAACTAGCTCTCCTGTTTCCATTCCTGTAGATTCACTCACTGCTTTAATACCCTCTTTCAGGTACTTGGCCACTAGGACTACAGTTGCTCTTGTCCTATTCCAAACTTTTTAAGGAGAAGAAAGTGCTATACAGAATTGTTCATTTTGGATATAAAGTAAGTTCATAATTTTACCAGATTCATATGCTTGAGTTTTTAGATCCAGGCAGCCTCAACAGTTATTTTTTCCCTAGTTTTTTAATGTTTGCCCTCCAATATCAAGGACTGTAGGACCAGACCTATTTCTGACTCTCCTGAAATTTGCAGTGAAAAGCATAAAATCTTAGAATTGTTTTGGTTGGAAAAGACCCTTAAGATCATCAAGTTCAACTGTTAACCCAGCATTGCCAAGTCCACCACTAAACCATGTCCCTAAGCACCACATCTACACACCTTCTAAATACCTCCAGGGTTGGTGACTCTGCCACTTCCCTCGGCAGACTGTTCCAATGTCTGACAACCCTTTCAGTGAAGAACTTTTTCCTAATATCCAATCTAAACCTCCCCTGGCACAACTTGAGGCCATTTCCTCTTGTCCTATCACTTGTTACTTGGGAGAAGAAACCAACCCCCACCTTACTACAACCTCCTTTCAGGTAATCATAGAGAGCAATAAGGTCTTCCCTCAGCCTCCCTTTCTCCAGGCTAAACAACCTGGAGGTTATTTTCTATAATCTAATTATTTTTAAAAAGATTTATAATATCCTTTTTGTTTATTGAAAAGAATTCTAAAGGAGCTTCCCTTCAGGCTGCTGTGTCTGTGAGGTGGCTGCTAGTAGAAAAATATTATTGTCCATCACACCCAAGAATATATGCTGCATATGGTATTCATTTTTCCATTCTGTTTGGGGAATTAAAGTCTTCCTCAGCACTCCCTGGTGTTTAGAGTTGATGGAAATCTTTATCCATAGCCTTCCCTGAACCTGAGGGTCTATACCCCAGATTTTGGGGTTTTTTGTCACTTCTATCCACGCTCACTTTCAAATAAATATATTATTTGTACCTTCACATTTTCTGTCTTCTTAATCCATTACTTCCTTAATTTCTATTAATAATTAGTAATTAATAAGTAGTACAAATATTACCTCTATGCTCATATTTCGCTTTTTTACACAGACTGCAGCCTTCAACCCCTCTGGCTTAGAGAACACCAAGTGAAAAAGGTGGCTTTGACTTGGAGTGGAAATAAGTTTGTGGCTGGTCTTAGCTCCTGGCTTACTTGGCTAGGGGTGGTGTCTGAAAAAGTCATCTCCCTTCACCAAACCATTTTCTGGGGAAATCAGTCAGAGACTGAAGAAGTTAAATACATATACATTTACACATTTAGAGGGCTGAGCAAAAGAGAAACACAAATGTTAAATAGAGTTGTGTTTGTTCCAAGTGTGAGAACACACTTCAGTGTAAGCAAAGCGCATGGCAGCCTATCAAAAACATTGTCCACAAAAAAACATTCTTATGATCTCTGCTATGGGGAAGTTCTGCAAAAGGAACAGCAGGCACCAAAATCAGACAGCAGCTGTTGGCTGTTTCTTCTGAGTTGTTCTCAGACCCTTTCAGACAGAAGTCACATGTCCCTGCAGTCGGTAGCACTGGGAGCAGCAGGTAGCAGCTCCTGGGTAGTAGCAGGACAAGCAGCAGGATCTGCTGTGGGACTGAAAACTGAGAGGGAACAAGAGGGCTGGTAAGGTTGAGAAAGTGATAGGTACTGTGTAAGAAAAAGAATAGTCCTACAGTGTATCTTGGCTATTGTTGTTGCCTATCTTAGCCTATGCCTACCTTAATCTATGTCTCTGAGATGCCTGGTTTTGTTATTAATTTTATCAATATTTCTGGTTATTGTGGTATTTTTTCTGATATATATTTGTTTTAAGTGACAAGGAAAATTGAAAGGTAAGCTTGATAATTCTGATCTCCACAAGGTGACAAAGTGGTCCCTTGCCATAGGCCAAGAACAACAAGTTGCAAAGCCAAGCCTGAGACACAGGTAGAACACATAATGAATGAAAACATTGACCACCACACAAATAAAGACCTTGCCCTTGTCCCACATGCTCAAAGGTGCATTCGGAACTAAGCTGCTCACGGTGCACAGGGATCGTTGGGAGGAGAATGGTGCCCAACTGAAAAACAAGGAGAGTTGTGCCTCGAAAAGGAGAAACCAGAAGGCAGTGGGAGGATGGACCTGCACCCAGACCCCACCAGTGGGACTTTGTGCCATGTCTTAGTTTTTCGGCAGGTCAGTGGACCCGGGCAGAGGCAGAGCCTTGGGAAGGCGAGGTGTGCAGCGGCTGAAGGACTCTGGGCAGCGACGCCCAGTGCGTCCACACTGCCCTCAGGGTCCAGGAGAGAGTTGCCCCCGCAGGACCAGGGCTCCGGCCGCCCTCAGCTGGGGGGCAGAGTGGGGGAGCTGCCTGTTAAGGCTCGCTCCGCCCCCGCCCTCCGCCGCGCTCCCCCGCGGGGCGGGCCCGCAGGGCCGCCCGCACCCCGCGGTCAGCACCGGCAGCAGCGCGGCGAGGCGCGGAGCGCAGCGGAGGCGGTCGCGGAAGATGATGACAGCGCCGCAGCCGGCCCCCGCCGTGTCGGGTCCGCTGGCCATGCTGGATCCCACAGGTGAGCCTCGGCACTCGCCCCGCCGCAACTTCCCTGCCCCGCCGAGGGGGTGAGCCCGGGGACGCGGCTGAGCGGGAGACCGGGAGCTGGCAGCCGGGTGCGGGGGCTGGACGGCCGGGCGAGGCTGATGGAGAGCCGGGGGCTTCCCGCGGGGAGGTGCCTCTGTCCCTGCCCCAGCGCTTTAGGTAACGGGCTGAAGGAACGCAAGCGGTGGCTGTGCGGGGGCTCCGGGGGTTTTCAGCCTGAGATCGCCAGTGCGGGTGCCGGTGTGACTCTCACTCTCGCTCACAGTGGTGTTTAAAATCACCAGTTTTGAGCTTTCCGCCGCACTTAGCGAGTCGCTGTGCTGGTGGTTTAATATGAGCACGAATGGCTTGATACGGAACGTCAGTAGAAAATTAACGCGGGAGATATCCTTATCTGCCTGGTGAAAAGGGGCAGTTACTGCCACGCTGGAGCAGGTGGGGATGTCAGCAGGGTGTGGGGCTGGCGTGAGATCAGCCGGTGGTCGGGACGGGGTGCTGGGCGACTGGAGGGGACAAGCTTGTTTTCAGCTGGCATCCCACCCAGGTGGCAGGGGGTTTCTTTCCACCCGTTTCTGCTAAATTGTAGGGGTTCGTTGCTGAAGTGGGCTGCTGCTTGTGTTTACAGGGTACGTCCTGAAAGAATTAAGACATATGCCAAAAAAAAAAAAAAAGACAAATACTCCAATTAAATTCATTGAAGTCGAGAAAATACAGAACTAACTGCTAGGCATGACTCTGTGAAGTGTTTGGAAGGATAATCAGAGACTTTGCTATGTATCCAGGAACTGTAACAGCCAGTAAAAAAAATGTATTAGATCTTAATTTTTGTCTTCATTTTGGAAGGAAAATGGTTTCAGTGTAGGAAAGGTAGCAATGGAAGATGTGCTGTATTCTAAAAATGTTTGCAGGTAATCAGCAGAAAAGGAAGAATCTGTATGCTAGCTTTAAAATAGTTATTAGCTGCTTGTCAAATTATTTATGAGTGAAACAATTGCTGCCAAAGCAATGAAGTCATAGTGATACTGCCTGATGTCACTTACTGTAGCTATAATACATAGTCTCAAAGGAGAGTTTGTGGGGTTTTTTTTGTTTTTTGGGGGTTTTTTTGTGTGTTTGAGTTTTTTTTGTGCGCTTTTTTTTGTGGTGTTTTGGTTTTTTTGTTGTTGTGTTTTGTTTTTGGTTTTTTTAACAGAATTGTAAAAGAGCAAAGCAATGTTTCCTATGGTCTTGAACATATAACACTCACGGATTCTTCCTCAACAAATTCATAATAAAGATAAGAGACGGGCCTGATAAAAGCTGCTATCTTGTGGCTCAAAACGAAAGCTGTTGCATCTGGTTTAATTAGTTCAGCACTCTGGACAAGTCAAGCATTTAATTAGAAAAGGGAAAGTAATCACCAATAGCAGGTGTGAATATCTCTTTTAAGCATCTCAGTCCATCACATCTAGTTTTGGGAGGTAGTTTAGGATTAATTCAGTTTCACTGGCATAAACAATTTTTGAAAATACACAATGAAAACCATAGCCAACAAAGAGATGGCACTGAAATGAGCACTGCAGTAATTAAAAATTATTAATTTAGCGCCAGAGTTCTTCCCTTAAATATTTTCTCGATAGCAACAAAGCAGTGGAAACCTTTCATACTACACTTCTCTGTCTATGGTGAATTTTGGCTTAAATTGTCTTATTGTATACGGTTAATGCCACTCTCTGAAATGTCACAAATTCAGTAGTATTCATTCGGTAATAAAATTCACTGTTTTTTTTCTGCTACAAAACTTTCCTCTTTTATCTTTTCTCATATTAGCATCCTAATATGAGAAGGGCTTGGATATTATTTGAAATAAATATTTCCATTTAGATCACCTTAAGTAGATCAAGGAGCAAGGTTTGAAATTCTGTTGTGCTAATATCCAGCAAATGTGATTGTGATCCCAGCAAATTGCTACATCTTGCAGGATTCTTTCCTTGTCAAAAATCATTCCACAATTTTTAATAGACTTTATGACATATAGAACTGGATTTTAAAAGGAGTCATGAAGTCAGCAAAGTATAGTTGCCTTGGTTTAATGTAGGCTTTTTTTTTTGTTAAATTGCAGATACATGCAAATTTTCCAGACTTCAGAGATGCTGTTTCACTCTATTCTTTCTTTCCTTTGACCATTGGACACACTCCATACCATGGACATGTTTTGTCATAAATTTGTTCTCTCTCCTTTTAAGCTCACCCTTTGCTCCATCTAAATCTAGACCCTCATCATCATATCCATCACTTTGCATTCTACCAGCAATCTGATCTATACCCTCCTCACAAAAACATTCATTTTCCATAGTCTTCCTACAAATTTAATGTATCCCCCTGCCACCATGAACTGAGCATTGTAAATATAATTTTGTTTTCTGCAATGGATGAATGGACAAAAGGTTTTGCTGAGTCCAGCAGAACTTGGTCTTCAGGAGGCACTTTATCTTTTTTACCTGGTGGAAGATGATCTCAATTTCTCTCCTCATGGGCCTGTTTTTCTCCCAAGGAGGCAGCAGTCTGGTGTCTCCCCTCCTTGTCCTGATGGTGTTACCTTTCCTTCTACTGGCTTATCAGGGCTGAGTGGCTTAGATACTTTCCCTGACAGACATTTAGGAAGCAGAGCAGAGAATGTATCTGGCACTATTCCTTTTTGTGCACAATTTAAGTCTCTAGCAGGCAGAGCACAATCCAGTGATGTGGAAACAGCGTTACCTCTCAATTTATCTCCCAACTTTTACTGTATGCTGCAGTATCAAAACTCAGTTGATACATTAAGAATGTTGCCAATAGAAGGTAATAACATTTTCATGCTCTCTGTTGACTCTGGTCTCAAGCTAACACTCATAAGGACAAGAAGATTTCTTTCTACACACTTGAGTTTTGGTATCATAGAATCATAGAAGGGTTTGGGTTGGAAGGGACCTTAAAGGTCATCTAGTTCCAACCCCCAGGCAGAGACACCTCCCACTAGACCAGGATGCCCAAAGCTGCATCCAACCTGGCCTTGAGCACTTCCAGGGAGGGGACAGCCACAACTTCCCTGGGCAACCTGTGCCAGTGTCTCACTACCCTGATAGTAAAGAATTTCTTCCTAATATCTAACCTAAATCTCCCCTCTTCTAGTCTGAAACCATTCCCCCCTTGTCCTATCACTACAAGACCTTCTAAAAATCCCTCCCCAGCTTTCCTGTAGCCCCTTCAAGTACTGGAAGGCCATTATAAGGTCTCCCCAGAGCCTTCACTTCTCCAGGCTGAACAACCACAACTCTCTCAGCCTGTCATGCTGGAGATAAGAATTTCAAACAATAATTAAATTGGAGCAAGATTATGAGTTTATATACTCATACTGAATCATCATTAAAGAAGTTAAGGGGAATAAATGTCAAAATTATTCTGAGAGTCACTTCAATTTAAAAAAATTGGAAAGTCAATACCCTACATTAACTGTCTTCTGCAGTATAGGAATGTTGCTGTTGGAATAAAATTCAGCCCAAAAATACTGACAGCAACATGTCCTCTGCTCTTAATTTACCTGCTGTTCTTGTATATGGTCAGCCTTTGCTCCAAGCCCTGCATCAGAGGGTGTCAGGGAAGAAGGCTGGGCCAGCCTCTCTGTGTTGTGGACAAGGCTCCTGAGGGAACAGTCTGGCATTAGGTTTTGGCTGGTAGGTACAGTAAAAGCAGATCCAAAAAACTGCATGGCAACTGCTACAAACACCAAGAAACAAAGACGCAAAAAATCTTAGGAACCAACACGACCAAAATAGTGGGAGAGATCTGACAGTAGCAACCCTTTGCAGCTGTAGCCTTTTCATCTGAAGGTATTATGCTGCTTCACAAATATTACTTGGGTCTCACAATATGCTGGCGACTTACATACATGTAATTACACACAATTTGATAAGGATGCCAAATATTTATATTAATGTGGCAAAGGAAACCCAGACAACCAGAGCAGAAACCAATTTAGACCTGAGTCCTACCCATCTTCTCTGAGCATGTCGCAGGCTTTGAGAACAAGGGCTTACATGTGCCAGTTTCTGCTCCATAAAGCTCCTTTCTGTGCTCCTGCCTGTGAGTCATCTCTCCTAAGGGTGGAGTTTATAACTAGCTACATGTAGTTATGAGAGTTTCCAAACTGGAGTATGAAAAACAAGAGGTATGATTCGACACTTGCCTCTGATTTGACTTGCGGCTGGTAAAAGATCAATGAATGTGAGGACTGAATAAGCATCAATACTTTCTAGCATGTGTAAATTTCAAAGTAAAAATGTAGTCGAGCCCAAAAAATGACCCTGCAAATAATGACATCCTTTTCTGTTTTATGTCACTAAATCCACATCTGATTTACTTCAATTACAAGTAATAATATGCTTTTCCTAAGACATTTTCCAGCAAATTCAGTCTGGACAATCAAATGCCTGTCTTTTTTTCTTTTTTTTTTCACATCATTATTGATAAACAAAACTCTGGAGGGGGCAGGTTGGATCCTTAGTGTATCTCCATGGTATTACTTTGAGAAAAATGTGGAGATTTGGCTCCTCAGGCACTTTCATAAAAGCTGACATTCAATGGTCTCAGAAACATTTTGCTTAGCAGCATCTGTCCCATTGACTTTCAGAAGGTTTGTGTTCCTTTGTCCCTTTAGAGTATGTCTACATTGCAGCTACAGTCTCGTAACAGTGGCTATGAGCACAGATACCCAAGCCACTTTTAGTCTAGCTGTCTTGACTGTCATAAAACCATAGACTCATAGAATAATTCAGGTGGGAAGGCACCTCAGGAAGTTGCTCATCCAACCTCCTACTCAAAGCGGGATCAATTAAGAGGTCAGACCAGGTTGCTCAGGGCTTTTCCTGGTTGAATCTTGAAAACCTCCAAGGATGGAGACTGCACAACCTCTTTGGGCAACCTGTTCCAATGCTTGACTGTCCTAGTGTTGATTTTTTTTTTCCTCCTTATACCCAGTCTGAAACTCTTTCTTATGTTTCAGTTTATGTCCACTGTCTTTTGTCCTCCTGCTGTGCACCACTATTAAAAGCCTGAGTCTGTCCTCTTGACAACCACCTCACAGGTACTGGAAGACTGAACTAGCCCTGATAAAAGCCATCTCATCTCTAGGCTGAGCAAGCCTTGTTCCCTCAGCCTCTTCTCATACAACAAGAGTGGAAGCCTCTGACCTTCTTTGGGGTCCTCTGTTGAATTCATGGCAGTTAATTCATGTATTTCCTGTACTGAGTATGCAAAAGTGGGGCTGTGTAGTCTAAAAAGTGTTGAATAGAGGGGCATAGTTACTCCTCTGATCTACTAATGATGGTCCTGTTAATACAGCTCAGGATACTGTTTGCCTTCTTTGCTACCAGGACACACTGCTGGTTTATGTTCAGCTCATGGCCAACATCCCAGGTCCTTTTCAGCAGAGCTACTCCCCAGCCTGGCAGTCCCCAGCCTGCATCATCACAAGGTGTTGTTCTTTCCTTTGCACAGGACTTTGCATCTGTCTGTTGGATTCTGTGAGGTTTCTGCTGGCCTGTTTTTCCAACCTGCCTAGATCCCTTTGAATGGCAGCCCTGTCCACCAGGGGCTCCCCAGTTTTGTGTCATCTGCCAGCTTGATGAGCAGGCATTCTACCGCTTTCTTTAGGTGACTGATGAATACATTAAATGGGACAGGTCCCAAAACAGATCCCCATGGTAGTCCACTTGTTATCGATCTCCAGGTAGAGTACAATCCATTAACAACTCCCTCGGAACCCAACAGTCCAGCCAATTTTTTAGCCATCTGCTTGTCCGCCCATCCCGACCATGATGTCCCAGCTTGGTTATGAAAATGTGGTGGGATACCATGTTAAAAAAGTTGCTAGATTTGAGGTAAAATACACCCACTGCTCCACAAGTCTGATCATTTTGTCATAGAAGGCAGTTGAGTTGGTCAGGCATGACTTGTGTCTGGTAAATTCATGCTGACTGAATGAATCACAGTTTGATTCATTTCCTAGAATCATAGAGTGGTTTGGGTTGGAAGGGACCTTAAGGATCATCTAGTTCCAACCCCCCTGCATGGACAGGGACACTTCCCACTAGACCAGGGTGCCCAAAGCCCTATCCAACCTGGCCTTGACACTTCCAGGAAGGGGACAGCCACAACTTCCCTGGGCAACCTGTGCCAGTGTCTCACCACCCTGACAGTAAATAATTTCTTCCTAATGTCTAGCCTAAATTTACCCTCTTTCAGCTTCAAACTGTTCCCTTTTTCCTATCACTACAAGCCCTTCTAAAAAGTTGGTCCCCAGCTTTCCTGGAGGCCCCTTGAGGTACTGGAAAGCTGCTATAAGGTTTCTCTGGAGCCTTCTCTTCTCCAGGCTGATCACTCTCAGCTCTCAGCCTGTCTTCATAGCAGAGGTGCTCCAGCCCTCTGATCATCTTCGTGGCCCTCCTCTGGACTTGCTCCAACAGGTCCATGTCCTTTTTATGTTGGTGCCTTTTGTTAGCCAGAGTCATATATTGATTGATGTTTTTAAATAAGTCTTACATAAGTCAGTGCTATGGACTGGGACTCTGTTGCTAGTAACCTGTGGTTGCAGCTCAGGCGTGCCACCACCATAACAAGGGTGACCTGAAACGAGCTGAAGGCAGTAGTTGAGCCTGTGGTTTCTCACTTTGGAGTATCTGAATCCAAATCCCCGTGAGACTGAAAGTATTTCAGTGAGCAGCTACTGTTAAAAAAACATAGGCCCCTATAACATTACATGATCAACTATATTACAGCTTTACTTCAGAAATACAGATTGGTTTGCTTGCACTAGTAAATATGACGAACACATTCATTTTTCATGACAGCATGCAGCACTTCTGCTAATCTTGTTTAAGATGTAAATTTTTGTGTTCTGTCCAGGTAGAATCAAATTGGCACTTCATGTTGGCAAGTGTTTAAGGTCTGCAGGGTCTGACTTACGGATGTGAGCAACACTTTAATTATAAATGTTACCGAAGACAAGGCATAATTATCACTGTCACTGACTTTCAGTTCAGCTTAATAAAAAGTCATCTCCTGCATGTACCCAATATGTGTGCATTAAGCTATGCTGAGCTCTAGCTAGCTCTGTGCTTTTAATTCCCTCTGTTGTCTGCCAGGCCTTTTCTTTAGTGGAAGAACAACAATGGGTTAAAACAGAAAAGATTAGCAAAAGAAAATATTATGTTATTTTGTATTTATTCTGCCATGATTGTAATTAAAAGCTGTCTTTTTTCTTCCTTCTCACTCCCTACAGGACAATTTGCAAAAAGGAAGAAGACTTCACTTTGGTTCACTGTCTCTCTGCTGGTAGTGTCTGTTTTCATACTGACCATAGGTCTGGCAGCTACCACCAGAACAGAAAATGTTACTGTGGGAGGCTACTACCCAGGCATCGTTGTGAGTAAAGCAACCTATTTATATTATTTGGTACAACCAGATAAATTGTTATCAGCTGGATATGGGAAGCTCTGATTGATTTAAAAAAAAAAAAAAAAAAAAAAAGGAGGAAAATTCAGTCCTGTTGCTTTTCATGGATGGGAGATACTCCTTTGTTTTGACCTAGTTCTAGTGTGTGGTAAGGTAGGGGGTAAGCTCTGGTTTTGGGGAGGCTGTTGGGCAGCACAAGGGGAGCAATCATGGTTCCACCGCACAGCAGTGTGCTGGGCACAGAGGCCTATACGAGAACTTGTGCTTGACTTCCCAGTGATCTCTGTCAAATGTGGGCATATAAGTGACTGGACAGTAGGCATGGGATAGATTTAAACAACCTTTTAGAGGTTTACTACATTGATGGCAGAAGGAACCACTCCACTCTCATGTCCATGTGCCACGAATTCTTCTGGGTCCATCCCAGGAAAAGCCCTGTGGATGTGCATATGAAAGCTTCTCTCTAGAGCCTGCCTCACATCGTCTTGTGCACTCTTGCTGTTAGTCCTCTTGTAGAAGACCCCCTTATGAAATCCTTAGTCTTGTTTTTGCCTTGGGAGCAGACCACTTAAACATGTTCCCGCACTTGGCACAAGGTTTGAGTTGCGTCTACTTTGCCATGTGGTGCCTCTATGACTTCTGAGGAGGGGTAGCTCTGCCAGACCCTTGACAGTTCAGCTCCTATGGCCCTTTATGATCTCAGAAGAAGAGATCAAGTCATATCCAAAAGGGTGCAAACCCCTGGAGCCAAAAAAGCTTTTTTGCCTCTTTTGGTCTCCGCAAGACAGCCAGCAGGAGGCAGAGGGTGCAAGGTGAAGTAACTCATGTACTCAAAGTTAGGAATCTGCTTAGGTATTTGGCTCCACCACTACCAAAATGTGTTGTAAGGTACCATTATTTCTTATTCTCTATGGAATGAAATGCCTAGAGGAGAGGGATATATCTATTTTAATAATGTGCATACATTTTACATTGCCATTAATAATTTGTGAGTTAGCACTCTTCCTCCTAAGCAAGACCTCTTACATCTTACTGTCATGCTGTGAACAGGTCTTTCAGAAAGATAATTTTGGGATAATGATCTGTAAGGACTAGTGTTTTAAAAACAGAACAAAAGAGTTCTTTTCTTCTTTCCAAGAAGAAAACCTTAAAATAATGAATTTTCCTTTCATTAGGCTAAAATAGAATAATACTGATAAAGGTCTTTTCTTCTTCTGTAATTTAAATTAAAATATTTTAAAAGACTGTATTAGCTGCATTCATGCCCTTGAAAGGAGTTTCATTTTTAAACTGCTGTCTTTAATAAGTGTAATAAGTGATAAACTTGTGTGCATAAACCACTCTATTTCAGCATTTAGTTTCTTTTAGAAATAACACAATGTCTACCCCCTCAGCTGAAAAATATAATCTAGTAAAAGAAATATTTTTTTAAATCTTGAAGTAATTAATAACCAGATGGAATAGCTAGAATTTATCAGAACACTTTGAAAACTAAGCTTTTTATTAATAATTTCCCCCCTCAAAAGACTGTTGGAGCTAAATAATTTTAATAAAATTCACAATTCTTTTTGTGCAAGTGTGATGGGTTACTGAAGTCACTGAGAAAGAATGATGGGTAATTGTCAGTGTAAACTTCATTAATACACTAAATATCCCAAACATTTAGCAAGAGTTAAAGGTGCTACACAAACCTTCCTAAAAGCCCAACCAGAGGTGTGTGACAGCGCTGATGTGTTCCTGCCTCATTGGCAGAGGTTGTGGACTCCAGTGCAGCATTGGCAGATGTGCCATGGGATGGCCTTTCCTCCACCTCCGCACAAAGTCAGAGCTGCCTCTTTCAGAATGAGATGAATAACCCTCAAAAGGTGTTTGTCATCTCCTCTGACAGCAGAGGGAGCTTAGAAAACCAACATAGCACCGATGCCAAACATTTGGGTACCAAAAGCCGGGGGAGTGAATTCCACACTACGTATTTAATTATTGTCACAGTTTGGCTCCGGGTTGGCAGTCAAACCAATAACAATAACACTCTCGATTCACTCCCCCCTCCCCCAAGGTAGGGAAAGAGGGAGAAAAATGAGAAAGAGAGGCTTTCTGGGTTGAAAAGTGAAACAGATTGATTTTAATTATTAGTGATAAGGGAGCACATATATATTTGTAAAGGGATGTGCAACACCCGATCCCCTCCCTCCTCCCCCAGCGACTCTCACAGCAACTCTTCTCCCTGGTGACTCCCAGATCCTCGGGTGTCGGCTGTGAAGAAAAATGGAAAAAAAAGAGAGAGCCAAAGAAAAGGTGATAGAAGTGACAGTAAGCAGAAAAGTGAGAGAAAAAGGAAACAAAAGGCTTGACTTCCATGATGTCTTAACCTATACCGAAAGCCAAATAGAGAAAATATTATGAGAAGGGAATATTCTGATTTGCTGATCCTGCCTTCGGTCTAATCTGCTCCCCCGTAGGGGAGGTGAGGCTGCAGACAGTCAGAAGTGACCTTGGCTATTATCAGTCCACTGGCACTGCTAAAAAGTTCACAGAAAGAAAAAAAAATCAGCAAAGAGAAAGTTCGCTTCACACTAGGACACTGTTGGGCTCAAAGAGAAGAAAGAGTATGAGGACAGACAGCGTTGATTACAATTAAAAATAAGGTTTAGTTCTCCCAGAATTCAGTGGTAAAGTATTAACTCCAGAGGTGGTAGGTGAGATCTAAATCTCAACTGACCAAAGGATTCTGGTCCTGCAGATTTAATTAGTCCCTATCTTGCAAACACCTACAAATGTGAGTAAGGCCATCCACTTGCATAGATATAATTGCATCTAGAAGTATTTGCAGAGCAGGGCTTTAGGGCTTGATCCATAATATAATTTGAGCTTCTGCTCAGTTCCCATTGGCTTCGAGAAGAGATGGGTGCTTTAATTTCTCTCCAAATGTAGTCGTTTGTCATTTATTAGGGAAAAGCTGGTTTGTAAAGACATCTTTATAGTGGTAGGTATTATCTGCATTTATGCATCCAAAGTAATTTAATACAAAATATTTATGTGTCTAGATGAGTTAGTATAATGTTACAGTTTGGAAGGTGTCTGCATTTAGTGGACTGCTGCTCGATCATCAGTTTGGGTTTAGGGCTGTCTTTGTGGAACAGGCTGCAAAGCCAGACTTGGGACATCTTCAACCTCACTTACTTATAAATATTGTTTATACTTAAATATTTCATGTCACTTCTTCATGACTACTGCTTGTACTCTCTTAATTTGCTATTTTTATAATCTTTCAACCAGCAGTCTACAGGGTCCAATTGTCCCAGTCACCATCCTGACCTGAACTTCAAGAGTTCCCAACCCAAGTAGCTTATTGTCTAAACAGACCAAAAAAAGCAGTGTATGTGGCCCTAAACCAATCTCAGCAATACTGTGGCTTGCATCATGATCTCTGTCTGTGGTTCTGCTCCTTCTGATTTAATTGTTATTGTTTCATATTTGCTCATTTATGTTTTTTTCTTCACCTGGATAATACTACTCTGCTCTCTGCCCCATGCACCAGCCACAAATGGGGCTTTATGGATTGTTCCCTTTGGGATGAAAAATGGGGTTTGGAACCAGGTGTCATTTTGATGTAGTTAATTTAAAAAGTTGCTGCCCCCTGCAGAGAGTGTCCTTGCTCACGGTTCCAAGTCTCTCTCCTGTTCAGCTGTCAACATGGATGAACTTGCACACTCTTTCTTTTCAAAAGTCTCTGCTTTTAGTCCTTCTGTCTCCCTTTCACATAAATCTTCCCAAAGCACTCTATAGCAAATCCCCTTCCCTACATTTGCTTTCTTGAGAGGGAGTAACGGGTTTCTGTTGTGATACTGAGCAAGTGAAGTGCTTGCAGGAGATGTCCTTTCTGCTGTGAGCAGCTGTGCATAGCAGCAAGGAGTTCACGGGCATTGCTCAAGCCCTTGGCTGGGACACATAGTCCTTAAAAACTTAACTTGTGCTTGGAGGAGAGGCTTCAAACCAGATTCAGAGACCTTGATCCAGAAAGGGTCTTAGATTCTTTAACAAAATGTCATGCCATAGATGGGGTAGGAGCTGAGGGGGTGACTGGGAGCGTGCCTGGGCAGGGAGGAGTGTGACCCTAGTGAAGAGGGGAGCAAGAAGCACAGAAGTGATTGGGGATTGAGACTGAGGTGACCTCTAGGCAGCATAAGGCAAGGAGGGAGCTCCATGAGAAGACCCTGCTGACACCTGCACCCAGCTCTGGCTGCTTTTCAGTCTGTGGCCGGCTACATCTCAGGTGTGTAACATCAAGGACACTCCTTTTCTGCAAGCCCACTTGAGCCTAGTGAGAGTCCAGAGGCCAGGAAGGTCTGATGAAAGGCTGATCTCACCTGTTGCTGTTTTACCTCATGTTAACCACAAATCCAAAAAGTTCCTACCTCTCCAAACCTTGCCTGTTATAAGGACGAGGCTTTTCCTGCCAGCCTGGTGTTGAAGCTGTTCCTGGTAGGAACAATAAGGCCAGCTTACTCAGACACAGCTTCCCTGTGGCTGTTGGTGCTGCAGCTGCCTCATGTTGAAACTAACTATACTGGTCCCTTTGGCATTTTAGCAAGGACTTTTTCTTGGATGTGTGATAGCAGTTAGTCTTTACAATCAAACAAACCCTACACTAAGGATTTGAACTTTGGTGACTTCTGTGGCAGCAATGTATCCATTTTTTGATGAAAACTGCCTGCAGTTGCCTAAAGCTTTGCAATTTTCCAAAATAATTATGTATGGGCTGAATATAAGTGTTCTTTCCTCCTGCTTTGCTTAATTTTTGCTTTAGAGTGTGTAAAACTATATGTGACTATGGTAACAATAGCCAGGTTATAGAAATGTATGTTTATGCAAACTTCCATTTTCTACATGACAAGTTTTGTGCTCAAATATCAAAGAACTGCAGTTCTAGGCATTCTCCATGACATTAAATTATTTATGTTTACCAATAACCTCCATCCTTTCCCCTCACCCAATTAGTCCATCTGTACGATGCATCAGCTTGATCTCATGTGTCTCTCTTGGTTTTGTTCTTTGCCTTAGCTTGGCTTTGGATCTTTCCTAGGGATTGTTGGAATCCACCTGGTAGAAAACAGAAGACAAATGGTAAGCAATGGCCTTTCTTGTTTTAATTTTTTCGTATCAGGATGTCTTAAAACCACAAAAAGGAGGGATTTCCAGTTGACATAAAACTGCTGCATCTGCTTCAAAATGTTAGTCTTTTATTTCACCTTCTCTGAAAAGGTTCAGAGAAGCATGAATTGGCTAGTGACTCCATCTGTACAGGGCAAGGGGGGGGTTCCACTTCTGACGGAAGCAGTCTGATTTTTTTTTACTGAATTAATTTTCTGCTGGCTTAGTGAGTTGAATCGACTCAGGGCAGGGTCAGATGAGTGTCAGAGCTTGGCCAGAATCATGTAGCTTGGAAAAGGATGGGTAGTGAGACACAAAATATGGGTCATGCCAGCTAGGGCAGTAATGAGCCACAAAATCAGCTCAGCCGTAACAGGTGATCTCATTGTGCACAAGAAGTTTAAGTCAGGAACATTTTCCTCAAACTATACGTATTAAGAAGAAAAAAAAACCCAGAGCTTTTGCTGTCAAGGTTCCCTGGCTAGGTCAGACAGAATCTGATGACATTGTGTAGCTTGTTTTTAGATTGAGCTTGGTTTTGCAAACCCCTTGCTTTCTTTTAACGTAGGAAAGTCACAGAAAGTCCTTGGGACACCTGGGTAAAGGAAGGTGTGTAAGACTGGATTTATGGAAAGTCTTACACCTTCCTTGCTCTTGGCAAAAATAGCAGTGTCTTGGTTGAATAACAGCGTGTCAAATGTGCACTTTACAGTAGACTGATTATAGCTAAGCACCATGACATAAGATTAATTTAATAATGTAGAGCCTTCACTGGTATAAATAAGAGTGGTATTAAGTTCAGAGGAGGAAATTATGGATTGACCTTGCTTTTTACTAACAAGTAGCTACTTTACTTACAAGTAGTCTGTTGTGATTTCCTGTGCAACCTGCTCTAGGTCGACCTGCTTTAGCAGGGGGGTTGGAGTAGATGATCTCCAGAGGTCCCTTCCAACCCCTACCATTATGTGATTCTGTTTTCTTCTTGGTAAAGGCAGTCTTGTTCTTACAATTTGTAGACAAACTTCTTTCATAATACCACTTTTTTTTTTTTTTTTTGCGCATTGCCTTTAAGTTTCAGTCATGTATTTGCAAGTATTCCTCTGCTTTTAGTTTCTAGCAGGGTTTCCCAAAGGAATGAGATTCACAATGCCATAACGTTTGTCTGTGCCCTTCTCTGTTCCCCTTGCTATTTTTTTAATGTGTTGACGAATTTCAGGGGAGTTCATCAGGGAGGCAGGGACTTCAAAGGTGTACAGTTCCTTCAAGTTTCATGAAAATTCAGAGGTGGGTAGAAGAGAGAATTCTTAATTAATTCCCCCATTGTGGTAAAGGCTGCAATGTCAGCTCACCTTTTATTAAACACTAGAGAATCTAAATGGGACATGACCTGTGAGACACAAATCTGCAGCAGGCCAGGCCTCCTTAATTTTGCTACTAACAAAACAGCTTATTCATTTTTTAAGAACTATTGCCTGTGGTTTCCACATCAGAGACTAGGATGAATGGCAGGTTCCAAATTGCAGGCTCAGTGGTGGGCAGATTAAAATAGGTTTGTCTTCCACAGCATTCGTGCTACTTTGCTAACAGGCATAATGTTTTAGGGTTGTTTTATCTTTCAGTTTTAATCTGCCTCTTAGTTTTCTGTCGCTCCTGTCCTCAGCAGAAAATAAAGTGGCTGAAAAAATGTGAAGTGGGTAAGCAGCAGTTCAACCATGTAATACTCAACGTGTTGTGTCATTTACACAAGGACTGTGGAGAAATAAGTGTCCAGTATGTTTGGTATTAGCGCCTGTTTGAATTTCCCAGCATGGAAAAAGGAAAACAGCTTCCTGCTAATAGCACTTCGTGATGATCTAGTTGTTGAAAGATTTGGTTTCTGGGGAACAGACCAAGAAAATAACTAGAAAGTTCAGTTATGCTTCTTGCTTTAAGTACCATCCACATTGGGCTAAGCCTTTAAACACTGTGTTTGCTAAGGCTGGGCTGCCGTTTTCAAACATTACGGAAATGAGATTGAAAGGGTTTATGTCATAATACCAGTGAGGGCAGTAATTATTCCCTGGAGTGTAACTAGTGTATTTGATTGAAAGGGTTTAGAATATCTTTAACAAATTTGCAGCCATCAATAAGATTGTAGAGACTTAGATAAGCACAGATATGTAACAGAAATGTTGTATTTCTGTAGCTAAATATTCTATGCATTGCAGCAGGACAAAAGGGGGTGGTAAGGAAAAGAAATTGCTTACCTAATTGCTTCTATTGTAACTAAACTTCCTTTGTGCAGTTACTGCAGTATAATTTTAGTTCAACCCAATGTAGTTCTGACAATGGTCTAGCCCTTGTAATGACTCAATGCTTCATTTGTTGTTTGTTTTTGTTTTGTTTTAATTAAGAATGAATATAGATTTGATTACACTAGAAAAACAATCTATTTTAAATTGACATTTTCTCCATAAATCTTTTTTGTCTTGAAGTTCTAATTCCTTGTGACCTGTTCTCTGTAAGTCCTAGTCTATCAATCATTGATGAAATGCTACATGCAATATGAAATAGGTAATGGTTGGCAAAACTACAGAACTAGTCCAGCAAATACCCAGCACTCAGTAAATTTCAGCATGCAGTTTGAGAAAGAATGAAAGCACAGTTAGGCAGAATGGACAAGGGTTTGTTCTTAAAACACAACATTAATAATGTTGCTCCTCTTTGACCTCATTCTTGGCATCCCAGGGCCCACAGTGGGAGTTCAATCTGCTGACCAAGGTATAACCACTAATTCAAAGGAACTGCTGCTTGCAGAGCAGGCTCTGCCTCATTGACTAGCATGATTTTACTTCACCTCTTAGCATTCCTGTTTGGCTCTGCTCTGCAGAGCTTGGCACCAGCGAAACAAAATTTCCCTTTAAAGATTTGCACTGATTTGGGATGTTTCTCACTGGCAAACAGCAGAAATTGAAGAATAATGTGTTGCAGTTCTTTTTTGCAGCTTTGGACCTCTTCAAAGCAGGTCATGGATCAAAGAGCAGAGTATAGATGTACTTTGTGTCATTCCAAAGGCACACTTAGTCCAGCCTGATGGGTGGAAGATAGAACACTGCTCAAATCAAATAGATTTGATTGTAAAACATGAAGTGTCCTTGCTTGTTTGGTTGCTTGCCATCTCCTCACATTACAGTACAAAGTATTTCCCATTAGAAAATGAGATGCTGAAATTGCATACAGAGGTGGGGAAGGCTGAATGCATGGGGGGTTCATGGCAGTTCATCCCAAATCAGAGCTGAGCTGGGAGCAGTAAGCAGTGCTGAGGGAGTGCTGTAGAAGGTTTCTCCTCAGATAAATGTGGAGGTGGTATGAGCGAGCACCCAGAAGTGAAGCACTCTCTAAAAGTGCAATGTTGATAAGACACCAGACATGTAGTTTTAGCTAACCCAATGGATAAATCAAGCGCTGGCTAACAGTTTCCACTCACACATCTTTCCAATGCCAGTCTCATCAAGCTGTACTGTTCACAAGACTGAGGATGAGCATGCTGGAACTGTGATGCCTGCAGGAGTGACTGGGAGATGAAAGAGAACCGAAACAACAAGGGCTTTGAACATTTGCAATATCACAATGCTGCCTGCAAGAGCTCTCAGTAGGGTGGTGGGAGTCACCCTGGCAGCATCCCAGCTATGGCAGGAAGAGGCAGAGGCAGGAGCAGCGTGGGAGGAGGTACAGGAGTGTAAAGGACACAGAGAAGATGAGGGGGGGAATCAGAGAAGCAGGAGTGAGCCCTCAGGAGGTGTGAGTTAGTGTCAGCCTCAGTACTGCTTAGGATGAAGGCAGTTGTCTGCAGCAGGTCTGAGACATGAATTCATCCATTGCTGAGTCTTGCTTGCTTTTTCTTCATGTTAACACACAACTAATTTTCTTGCTGACATGTCTGGGATATGCTCAGATAAAGATCTAATACTCAGCTAGCTCACCCTGCTCCTTGACTTGAGAGAGATTGTTGTTGTGATTTTAGCTGAGGAGACATTGCTTCTGACAAAAGCAGAATTTGAAAACCTGAGGGAGGTCAGAACGTGAAGCTCTGCACACAAATGAAAAAGGCAAGGCTATTTCTTTGAACTTCTCAAGGGATACTAAGTTCAGGTGCTTTAATATGCTCAATTTCTGATCTCTGTCAACAATAATTAGATATCAAATTAAGTGCTGAAAAGCAACTATAGCAAAAGTTGGAGAAACAAAGCAGTACTTCTCTGTTTTCAGCTGATAGACTTCCCTGACAGTGCATGCATTCCCACCCCATGTTGAGATGTATGTGAGGTAGTATTTCAAGATAATCTCTGGTTATTTTCTTGCCACTAGATTTTACATCTGTTTCAGAAGAAAAGCTTTTTCAAAGGAGTTATATCTGCGAGCCGGTTTTCTGAAGAGTTAAACCTCTTTCACTTTTCAGAACCAATATATCTTGTAAACAGATTATGTCCATCAGAAAATGCCCACTGGACATACTGCGTAAAGGTGGTGGTTATTAATATGTACACCAAAAAAAGATACTGATAGGGATACCTGCTCTGTTCTGTTGAAACACCTTGTGCCTCATCTACTTTTTCATGCAAAGAAAATGCAACTGGCATTAGTGCAAATTTTGATCAATGATGCTAAATGCTGGTAGATTCCATATCACAGATGAAGCTGATAAAAGCAGCTTGTTTACATAAAGAAAAAAGTTTTTAGTGTAGTGCAGTGGAAATGCACACAATGTAAAGGCAATTGTTGTAATTATCAAGGTATTATTTCTCCTTTGAACTCAAGCTTCAGAGAAAGTCAAAAGCACTTATTTTTTTCAGTGATTACTTTTTATGTGATCATATTTCACCTAGTTCAGGAAAAAATAATTAATGCTGATGTAAAAATGATAATAATGGAACAAATCAGCAATCATCCTTGTCTTGCTTAGCACCTTCAAAATGATTAAAACTGAAAAGACCTAATACTAGCTTTTCAGTAGTAAATGTGCACTGTCTTTTGTAGTGTGATCTAATGGCACATTTCAGAAACAGACAAGGAGATTTATATGAAGTTAACCAATACAGGTTGACACTGACACTTCTATGAGCTTGAGCATGGCTCTTCTTCAGGTGTCTGCATTCTTTTCAAAATATAACAGCCTCTAATTAGTTGCTAAAATCAAGCAGATTACTTTTTGAGGGCATCTTTCTGCTCTCTTATGCCTAGTTCTTAGACCCCTGTAATGTGGTGCCCATTGGAGGCATCTTGTTCTCTCCTTAGGTTCTGAGAGGTGCCTTGAAGTGAAATTTAGAGTAGGCTCTGGAGTTTTAGATAGCTAAAGTGTGGTAAGAAGAATCCCATGTTAGGTGACAATTACATCTCTCTTCTATAATACTGAGGAGATTACAAAAGATATCATACTTTAATTCTGCCTGGTTTTAAGTTTTAGCAGTCTCCTTTTTTGCTATAAACATGGGGCAGTCTTGACTATTAGCTGCCTTTTTTGACAGGAATCAGCTTTGTGACAACTTTTTAGTCCTTTTTGGGAAGGATTTTGAATGAGGTCTATCTATGATAGGTTGAGAAATTTGTGTTATTCCTTGTAATGCAGGAGAGCATTCAGCAAAAACATGGGTAGAAGTGAGAGAAGTGAAGATGTTTTGACAGCTCATTATTTCAGCTGAAGAGGAGGAGGACAGGTCTGTGGGCCTGAAAGCACCATCCAAAGTGAAGGCCAGTGAAATTAAAATAATAAAATTCAATGGGTAATTAAAATGTAAACAGTTGAAAAGTTTCTTATAGTTTGTTTTAGTTAGTATAATATTATGAGAGACATTTTGCATTTGTTAGTATGATTATTCCATGAATGAAGTACCAAATGAAATATTTGGAATTTTAGAAATGCAGTTCTTTGACCTTGTGCATTTAAAGTGAGGATTTCCAATTTATTATAAATAATACCACTGACACAGAGAGGTCTTCCTTTTTCCTCATTCCACCTTTCCTCCTTCCTCTAGCTTGCCAACTGCTTCTTCTCCTCTTGCTTGCCCCAGCCAAAAATAATTTCCACTGGATTAGCATGTTAAAAGGTTCATAGCCAAGTGAGGATCAGACATAACTGTCCTGAACGGAAGGGACGGAAGAGGAGATGTATATGAAGAGATGAAGATTTATTGCATTATGACGTTGGGGTCTTAACTCTTCAGAGTTCAAGGCACAAATACAGCAAAAACGTAGTGAAATTGGGAGATTGGAACAGAAGCTGAAGTTTGAATGCAAAGGGTATCTTAACAGTGAATTTTACTACTTATAGTTAAATCAAACAACAAAGGTTAACCATTAAAATGCCGGCAAATTACTTATTATCAAATTCTATACTAGGGCCTAGAACATTAATTATCACTCTTAAAGGATTCTACAATCTTAAACTTAATGATGAAGATTACTTAAGGTTAAGTTTGCTAATAAAGACAATGAAAGAGTTAATATTTCTCACCCTTGCCTGGTTGCAGCTGGGTGTCCTTGGGTGGATCCTAATTCTCGAGAATTAGTCTCTCTGGCAGGTGTCCCTGCTGGAGAGGAGAAGGTCCAGCACACCTGGGAAGGTGTATGGAAGTCTCACTGATCAAAAATGGGACCAGGCTTTTATAGAATAAAGTGGATTGACTGTTGTCATTTAACCATTAGCCATACCTCCAACATCTCTCATGGGAGAATAAAAAGAAAACAGCAGAAAAATTCATGAAGGCCCAGTCCCCACCAAGCAAACTCTTTTGTTTATCTGTTCATTATTATTTTATCTCTGTTTCAGGCCTAGTTGTGGCTGGGCTGAGCTCTGTGTTCTTCAGCACCGGAGAGCAGCTGGTGTTATGAACATCAGCTTGGCCTCTGTTTGTACCTTTCAAGGTTGTTACCAGCTCAGAGTTTGCTAGGCCTTTTCCTTTCTCATGGGAACTTTTCCACTCCAGGCTTGGACCTGTGAAACTGAGAGACAAAAGCAGCTGAATAATAGAGTAAAACTGAGGCAGGCATATTGAGAGATGGAGCATCCTGCTACAATAAAAAAGCAACATGTGGGGCTGTATGGCTGAGAGTAGAGGGGATTCTGTGAGAGAAGGGAACAGAACTCATCCCTTTTACCAGGAATAAAGTGTTGTATCAACTCACTATGCTGTGGAACCATCATCTAAGTGCTATCGGTGAGTTAATACCTGAAGTTAGATAGTATAAATTTCCCCACGGTGTCTTGAGGACTTTGAAGTTCAGGGACTCAAAGACAAAAATAGATGCTCTCACTGTGTGAATTACCAAAGGAAGTGTGGGGGGATGTTTCAGCTCTTTCTGCCTAGTTCCTTATGGATGAGCATTTCATGTTGCATATCTACAGGATTATGCTGCAGCCAGCCCCAACTACAGTTGTTTTTTCCCTGTCATACAACCCTATGCTGGTCTGTTGGTTTTACAAATTCCAGGTTATACCCACCCCAGGTTCCTCAGCTTGAGACCCAACACAGCTCAGACTCAGATAAGACATGACCATGTTTCCACTGTTATCATTGGTAGAAAGAAATGGAAAAGTTATTACAAAGGGAAAAAATTAGGAAAGAGGCTTTGGCTTCTATTTGGAGAGCTTTCCTGGCAACCAGAATGGCTTCAGCTTGCTTCTGGAAGCTTAAATTCTGTAAAACCAGAAGGGAGATATATATACACACACATGCACATACACCAACCCCATGTATATTTATCTCTAGATATATGTAGACATGAATATATGCATGCACCAGCACAGCTTCTTTTGGACACTTCAATGTTTAAAGGCTAGCACTGTTATTTTGAGCCAAAGAATCAAGCCACCAATTTAGTTTAAATCGTCCATCTTACTAAGTAGAAGTCTTTTGAGATATGGTTCCTTTAAGATGGGTGCTTGGAAACAGCACACAGAATTAAGTGCCTAGTAGGACACTTTTAAACTGCCAGTTTCTTTTTGTGTGCTCTTAACATAATGAAAACATTTCTGTCACATATCTGAGAACTAAAGTAAACTTTATGACCCATGAAATGTGTTTGTGGAACAATGAAGAAATCAATTACTCTCCCTAGCAGGCAAAGGCAGGGGATAAAATGTCTTGGTAAGGAATCTGGAGTAAGTGCTCGTGTGTGCAAGGTGGAGAAAGTGAGGTGTGGTGTTTTCCATCCTCTTCTTGAAGGATGATACTAAATGGAATGAATGGGTATCCCTGTTGGCCAAATACAATCTTCCAGACACTACAGATAGAACTTCACTACATGAAAGCTTATCATTTAATTGTAATGCATTTCTGATAAAGGGGGTGTGTGTTTCTTGATAAACCAATGCAGTCACTGTAAAGTGAAAGAGGATTTGTAATGATACCAACAGACCTTGGTGTAAAACAAGTTCCTGCTACTAAAATGGTGTCACCTGTAGTAGTCTTGATCTATGTTGATTCCACCATTTTTTACCAGGAAGCATAAACTTTTATGACACATGATATGCTATTTATTTCTGGTTTTATTGTTCTGTTACTGCTCTGAACAGCTGCCTCTGTTTAAGTGATGACATCAGCTTGTTCCATTTTAATCAATAAAAGACCATCGATGAAAGGAAGTATGTGATGGATTCTTCTAATGTCAGCACTGCTGATCAGTGAATCTAAATTTATGTTTCACTTTTGTCCCCTTGCCTTTTAATGCTGTATTTAGTTTTTGCTTCCTGACTGTATTTTTTATCCACAAATCTGTAACCTTTTTTAACCCTTCTTAGGTAAGTGCTTTTGTGCAAGGGACAATTCTTGCCTGCTTGAAGTGCTCACTGGACTAAAGCTTACTTAGGCTGGTTCTGAAACAATTAGCATTTTTCCAGCTGTGAAATCCAGCTGATATTTTTTTTTTATTTGCATAACATTGCTCTATCTTCATCAAACCCCAGGCATCCTTCTCTCCTTCCACATTACTTCCCTCCCTCCCTTGCAAGTCCCAGGCAAGTGATTGAAGGAAAGTACTAAAGTGAAGACAAAGCATATAACAGAGCAGCCAACATCAAAGGCATGAAAAAAGTATTGATAAGATGTTGATTTTGGCAGCACAGATACTTCCTCATCTAGGCTCCCTCTGTAGCCAGTGGAAAAAAAGACAGATACCATCAGAAGATAATTCATCCTGTTCTGCAGTAGGTGTAGAAGGTAGCTGGAAGTGTCTGGCTCTTTGTTGACTAGAGAGGAGCACACATAACCACCTGAGACAAATACTTACATTTTAAGTAGCCGGAGTTATGTATGATGAAATCTACATCTTAGGAGAGTTTCCTTAGCAGCTTCACCATCCACAAAATGCCACTCTCGGTACTGCCCAGCAGCATGGATGGGAACTACTGCTTCACTTTGGATGGAGCACTGCAACATTCCCCTTTCAGAAATACACATTGAGGCTTCACACCCTGTACTTCAACGGAGCAGAGCCTGGCTGGTTCCCAAATGCAGACCCAGGTGCCTTGTGAAGGTGTGCTGTTCCTGTTTTTTGTATCCCCCAGTCCATGCCTATATCCATAGAAATGAATCAAGTCATGAGGATATAACACTGAATGCTCCAGATATTTTGGTCTCAAAAGTAATCTAGAGTGAGCTCATGTGATTTGCCATAGAATACAGCAAGAGACTCCTGCAAAATAAAAAGCTAAAAACCATACAGATGTAAAAAGATGAAACTGAATGAATGAGTACATTACCAAAAGACAGCTCTTAAAACAAATTAATAATTTGGGCATGCCAACTCTGATTCTGAAATTGACTTTGAAACAGGGAGACAAGGACTCACAAAACCAGTAGACTACTGGAGAGCAGCGTTGCCTGTAAAAGCCCACTACATCTGAACTGCCCTGGGAAGCCTTGGAGACCCTCTACCTACCAATAAGAAGCTGAAACAAGGCAAAAGGGTTTGACCCTACTTAATGGCCTGCAACAAAAGTAGAGCAGCTATTTAAACAATTATCCTTAAAAGCAGCTAACACATGGGTGGGGCAAAGCACGTGTCTTGCACTTGCTTGAGCTAGAGAGGGTCAGTCATTAGGAAGGTTGTACCAGCACAGAGAAGGGAGAAAATACAGCAGTGCTGTTAGAACAAGCTGAGATACACTGCTGCCAAAAGGAAATCAGTAACTGTGGTAATGGTTACTGGGACACAAACAGGGGTTCTCAGATGCTGCAGGGACTTAAAAGAGCACCGATAATAAAACTAACCCTCCTCCTGGAAATAAAAAAAAAAAACACTACCTTTTTCTTTTTAGGTTGCTTTCTGTTTCTTGTATTGGAAAATGTGAACCAAGTATAGTTCAGTCCTTCTTCCAACATTGTTTTGTTAACATCTGCTGAACTCCAGTAGCTGGAACTCTATGACTCCCAAGCTCCCAAGAGTCATCTGTGGTGACATTTTAACGGAGTCAAGACAAGCATTTACTTGTCAGTGAATGAATTATCTTGAATTTAATATATGCTCATTTACACATATATCAAATCCATTCTCTGATTGCAATGTAATGGTGACTCCAGTTTTGAAGTCTAAGTGCACAGAAACTGCTTTATATAGGTTGTTTCATTTGGTAATTAGTCATTCTAGTAAAGATTTGCTTGTAAAGCAATTTGAAATAATTTCCTGGCGGTTTTAGGTCTGGTTCTGTAGCTGATATTAGATTATGAGAGAAGAAAGAATACATTAATCAGGTAACTCTTCTCAATAACTTTGTTTCATGTTTCATAATGGCTATTGATTTAATTCCTGCCATTCTTTCATTGCTTGAAGATAAAAATACAGGAAAAGACATCTTTATTTCATATAGCATCTTTCACAGAAACTGTATTTTCAAATGCTTTAGCAAGTTAGGAGAAAAGACAAGATAAATTACAGAAAGAGTAGTGCAAAGTGTGTTGGTATAAAGTAAGGATTGATGCTCAAGAGAGCATTTCTAGAGGGTGAAATCACCTGGGACAACTACACTAGGGAACTATCATAGTTAACATATTTGGTTTTTATTTGGACAGTACAATGTTAAGGCAGAATGTTTCCATGCCATTTTTCTAGATAACTGGAGTTTTAAAAGAGTTGAACTGCTGTACTTAAAACCTGTGAGAATGGCACAGCCGATTCTAGCTGGCAGGGGGAAGGACAGGAGACATGCTCGGTGGCTGGGGAAGCTTTGTGAGGAGCTTAACAACAAGGGTTCTAATGAGCAGTTTTGAACCATGGGCTTTCATGCCCTGAAGACAAGTGGAAAGCAAAGATGGCCATGTGAGCCACCTCCTGTTGTGAGATTTAGCACACACATCACACCACCCTGGGCACGTGTTGATGTGATCGGATACTAATTTCCCCCATCTCCATAACTAGCTGTTGCAGCAAATGGGGTGAGTAAAGTTCCCCGTAACTCAAGAAGTTTGTTTATCTGACCAGTAAAGAAACAGTCCATGTCCTAAAGATCCCCGTGTGTGCCTTGAGGAGGTGGAGTAAACAGACTCAGCACCTGTGCTCCCTTTCTTGTCTTACACAACTGTGCTGCACAAGCCCTCTGGAGCTGGGGAAGAGCTGGGACCATTAAGTCACTCTGTTGTGTATTTCCTGTCCATGGGCACTTCTGTGGTCCCTTGGCCTTGTGAATACCTTAATTGATGAATATTCTGCAAAAGCTGAGCATCAACACCACTGGAAGAGAAAAAGACAAAGCAGAATGCATTAGCTATGCCTATGTATTATATAACTTAACTGTGAGTATCTAGGGCATAACAAAAGATACTGTGATTTCTGCCTTTCCCCATTTTGCGCTTCAGAATGTTGGGCATGCAAAAAGAGAAATTTTCTGAATGAAAATGCCTCCTGTATTTTGAAAGTGGATTTTTATCTTTTTTCTTCTTGGCATAATAATTGATACCTCTCATGTGGTTTCTGTATTCTTTCCATACATTTGTTCATCTAATTAATGCTGCCTTTTTATACATGCAAGGTTGCTTACATTTCTCATGGGACCTCTCCCCTGCCTGTGTTACACCAACTGGCCTTTTCAGGTTGCTATTTTTCCTAATTATCCCTGGCACGATACTGGAAAACAGCAGACTTCTTCACAGGCAATAAAACAAAAGTCTCTGTGACCACAAACAGCAAAATCACCTCCATCCTTATAATTGATTAGTTATGGATGAAACCTAGCTTTTACTTTGGTAATCCCTACGAGCACAAATTACATTAAATAGGTGAGATAACCTGATAGTTGCTGCCAGCACTTCAATCTCCTTCCCCACCTGGAGTACTGTGTCCAGCTGTGTCCAGCTAAGAAAATTGGGGTGCTTAGCCTGGAGAAGAGAAGGCTCTGGGGAGACCTTATAGCAGCCTTCATATTACCTGAAGGAGCAACAGGAAAGCTGGGGAGTGACTTTTTAGAAGGGCTTGTAGTGATAGGACAAGAGCAGGTAGTTTTGAACTGGAACAGCATAGATTTAGGTTAGACATTAGGAAGAAATTTTTTACTATCAGGGTGGTGAGACACTGGCACAGGTTGCCCAGGGAAATTGTGGCTGCCCCCTCCCTAGAAGTGTTCAAGGCCAGGATGGATGGGGCTTTGGGCATCCTGGTCTAGTGGGAGGTGTCCCTGCCCATGTAGGGAGGGTGGAACTAGATTATCTTTAAGTTCCTTCCACCCCAAACTATTCTGAGATTCTGCCTTGGCCACATGTTCTCGCTGCACATGGTCTAGTGTTTGTCTTTCCTTACATTTGTCTGACTTCACTTTTTTGAGGGAAGAAATAGTTTTCTGCCAAGTGATTGAATTGCCCTGGCTTGCTGTTTATTTGGGCAAGCATAGGAGCTGCTATGCAGGGTTGGGCTCCTTTGGGAGAGAGAGCAGGAGAGGGGGCTGGACAGCAGGGAGCCAAACTAAGGACAGGAGAGCAAGATGCCATTTCAGATGACAGTGAGCAGTCGCATAGGGTCAGGTCTGGGGTGCTATTAACAACAGCGAGAGGGAAGAAAATCTGATCAAAAAGATCTGTGTTGTTGCTGATAATATTCAACAATGTATAACTGGACTTGCTGAATTCAAACTGATGATACTGCGGAAAGGCTGTAGGTCTCTAACTTGGTCACTTGATCTAAATGCAAGACTTGATCTAAACACCTGACAACATCATTTGTGCAGTGTCTCTGTCTGAAGGCCTTCCTGGTAATATAGGTATCTGCTGGGGACATTGGCTACATTATTAGGTGCATTACAGTCAGAAGCAAATGACATGTTAATGCGTGGCCTCCCAGCCCCACTTCCTTGTCCTTAGGAGCTGTCCCAAATCTGGTGCTTTTAACAACAAGAGACATGTTGTGTTTATTGTCCTTCCCTCTGTCATCTGGAAGCCCATCTAGGAAATAGTTCTTCAGGCATAGGTTGGGCAGTCATAGAAGTCTTTCATCATGACAAATTCGTGTTGTTGTAACTAGCACAACAGCTGGAATTGGCTTTAGTGAATAACAAAGATAACATCATGATATCTCCTGTGGTGTGACAGCCCTCCAGCTGAGCCTCAAGTACAGCAGTGCTGTTACTGAAGGACCAACCTTTGGAAGGAGTAAGTTGGCAGGCCATGAGCTATGAAGCACGTTACCTGGTATAGTGAGAAACCTCCTAATAAGCCCAGTTGTGAAAACCGTTGTAGTAGGAGCCTTGCCTGAGCTCAATTTTCATCACAGCAGAAAAAATTCTGTCCTGAGGGCAGGGGAAAAAGTGGCCATTGTGTGAAGGGAAGGGGCTACACAGGAGAGGACTTTCCAAATTAGAGAAAATTAACTCAAAATTAAGAGTACTTTTATAAATCTCACCTCACAAGACAGGCAGTGTTTAGCTGATAGCAGTATCTGAAATGCAATACAATGAGTTTAATTGTCTTAATTTTGTGGGTTATTAATCTATGGCCCTGCTGAGGTGCCATGGTAACAGATGCAGTTTCTGGTTGAGATTGCAGCAGGTGTGGGAAGTCATCCTCTGTTTTGAATTTGTGACATAGTTTTTGTAACTTCTGCTCTTACATATTCATCCTCAGTGTACTGAAAAAAGGCAGTGGATTTAATGTAATGTTAGGGGCAATCTGCAACAAACTGCCCCAAGCTTTTGTTTTCCAAATACAGTTGATTGAACCTGGACAAAAAGGGCTTCACAAACCCATGGCATAACATTTATACAGCTTTTTGCAAAGCGTTCACTTTCCAGAGCAAAAGGTATAGGATGACAGTGTTTCTCAATTTACTTTGATGAGGGTAATTGTGATTCTTCCTCTGCCTGGAAAAAAATCCCAGAGAGATTTGATGAACAGCACAATGCTTGGAGACATTGGAGGCTGTGCAGTGCAAAAGATGCCATTTAGCATGAGCAAAGTGAGTCTGCTAGAGATAATGCAACTTACATCTGATACTGAGATGATTTTGCAAACAAAAATTGATGCATTTTCCAAAGCCTCAGATCTACTAAATCTAAATTGAGAGAATGAGCATCTCACACAGCATCTGGTACTAGAAGTGACTGTCACTATCTGAGCAGTTGTGCTTTCTGACTGAAGGCAGGTAAGGGCTAAATTAGAGCCATGAGGAAGCCAAGTATGTGTGGGAATGGAGGTCTGGAGCCTAGGGAGCCTTACAGAGGTGTTTTATAGGGGTGTTGGAAGCAGCCAGTGAGGTGCCTGCCTGTAGCAAGTGGGTGCTTACGCTGGGGAGCAATGTGATTTTGTGTGTGTCCGCTGGCAAATGTTGGCTGCACGTCTCTGCATGTCACACAGTGGGGACACAGTGCCAGCAGCTTGTGGTTCAACACACAGATTGCTTGGGGACCTGAGACGTGGTGGTTGCGTGAGAATGTGGCCACATCAGACTCCCTGTTGGGCCTGGTCTGTGGCATACCTTAGAATCACTGTGGGAGACTGTTGGTTGCCAGCTGCTTTCTGAGAGATGGACAGTGTCAGTGACCAGCTCCTGTGGCCACAAGGTGTGTCTCCTGGCTCTGCTGCCTTCACTGGGCTCTCTTGCATGAGAGGGTGACAGTACAGCCAGTGGTGCTGTATGCCTGCTGAAGGGCAAGAGGTTGTTTAAGGCAGGTGTATTCTGCAATAAAATGCATCCCTTTTCTGAAAGAAGGCAGCATGCAAGAATTTTCATGCCAAGCCTTTCACTTTTTTTTTGCATTCTTGAATATTTTCATACTTCTGTGACATGACTGAAGATAGATGACAGTTCTTCAGTTAATCCTATGTGCAAAGTCCCTCATTCTAAGTGCTATTTTGCTCTCCCTTCTGCTAAGACACCTCTGTTAAACAACTGGCTTTTGGGGTTGATTTTTAGGCCTTCACGGTACATTTTTCCCTGTTTAATAATTGGCTTCATGGTTCCCTTGTAAATAACCAAATTATTGTATTCTGTACCAGAACCAGGAGTAAATGTGTTCTGATAATGGCAGCTGTAGAGAAGCCTGGCTGCAGAGCAATGGAACAGCAAGAGCAAAACTTTCTTGAATAAGTGTTAAAATATGTTGTTATAAGGAATTAATAGTTTTCTTGACAAAACATACTTCTATTAAAAATGGAGATGAGATGATGTGATGGATCAATATTTATTTTTTTAAAAAGTGTTATTTCTTTTACCTACCAACAAAAATTCTCTGTTTAACTGAACCATGCTGCTTTTCTTTCTTGACAATGCTAGGCTTGTGAACTCACAACTCCAGCAATCACCTGCCATTCAGGAAAACTAGCTTTTGAATTTACAACAGCTCTTCATTTGGCTGTTCTTGGCTGCAATTTTTAGAAGTAATTAATTTTGTACTTTGTTTATGTGTTTCTCACATTCTCAGTAAGCAATGGGAGGTTTGAGAGATAATATAAACCTGTAATTTTATTTTAAGTTTTTGTGTTCCTCTTGTATTACTACTTCTTTTATTATTCTAATACATATAGAAGTCAATTTAAGTCAGTGTCACATTCTGCCACTTTGGCATTGTAATAAATATTACTTAAGTCAAGAAACAGTCTTCTTCATTTCAAAGGGACCATTCACTGAAGTAGTTGCTATTAGGCATAGATAAGAACAGCAAACTCTGGCTGACAATCTTTCACTTGCATGCAGCTCCTTGAGTATGTAGATGTTCACCAGCATGACTGAGGAGTGCAAAGAGAACTCCACAGCTGCTGTCTATACAACAGTTTATGGTGCACCTTTATATGCAATCTCTTATAGCTTTATGGTGAGACTGAAAGGCCAGCATACTCATTAGGTGATTTAAGATACCTCCATGAGTGGAAAACGTTGGTTTGGGGATTGTAGATCATCAATAAGTTGCTCATGTGTGAAATGAAAAGCCACCTTAAGGTCAGCTTCCAGTAAATTCATCCTGAGCTCAAGCAATTTGGAAACACCTGGCTAAGCCCACTAATTATATGATTGACTGTTGTGACTTGAAAAACAAGATAGAGATATCAGCCAATGATGACTTAATCTGAACTTTTAAATGCTGCTGCTTTTTCAAATAAAGAGATCAGGGTCTGCAGCAAATGCAGTTGCCACATAGCAGTGCAGCCCACTGGTCTGTAGTGATAATAGCTCTCAAGGAGCCCACAGCCTTCTTTATCTGATGAGTTGCATGCCAAGGTCTTTAGACACCCATATTCTCAACGCATGACCCATCATACTGGGGAGTCGAGGAATAGTGGATAGGCAATGTAGCCAACAGTGATTTCTTAGGGTTTCTGCCTCCTCATGGCAGGATGGAGCTGGCTGCAGGAGGGATGCAGTAGGTTCCCAAGAGCAGCTAGTGCCATCAGCTTCAGTCACTCAATGGGCCCCTTTCCTCCCCACACCGAGGTTTCCAATTCACAGCAATCCCTGTGGCAGTGCTGACTTGCCTCTGATTACATGATCTAAGAGCCATGAGCTAATGAGAGATTAAAAGAGTGTATCATGAAGCCTTTGAAAGCTGTGGTTCTTCTGCTTTTAAGTTGTACTTTTGCTGGTTCCCTGAGAGCTCTTATTTCCAAATGTTTGATATTGCTTTGACCTGTGTGTCCAGTGCTCTGGGTTTATAAGGCTGTAATTTTTTACCTGCCTAAGAAAGACACCAGTGCTGTGTCCCTTGCTGACACTATTGACATTGTGCTGTTTTTAGCCTAACATAAGCTGAAGAGTCCATTTTTCAGGTGGGTTTGTGATGCCTTACAAATTTTACACATGTGAAAACAGTATTTAGGTAATGCAGATACGAATTTTGTATAGACAAAAGGGATATATAAACTGTATGGATATAATTTTGGTAATCAATATCTGAGCATTCCTAAAATACATGTTGTGAAGGAGCAATTAATGACTGGTAAATAACAAAGAGGTTCAAGTTCTTAACTGGAATCCTGGTCTGTGTGCTCTGTCAATTAATGATACAGTTCTGACAGTTTTCAAGGGAATTTTTTAATCTGTTGCAGTTATTAACTATAACTTAATACTGATGTAAATTAAAATTAAGCTATCATGCTTCCAAGGGTTTGTCTTGTGACTTCACATCAGAAATGCCAGAGATGTGAGAGATGTACATTAAAGTATGTTAAAAACATAGCCAGAGACTGTATGTTAGGTTCACCTTATATCCTGCAGGTGCCCACTCATGCAAACTCAAGGTGCAGAGCCCTCAAAGTCACAAAACCCTCTAATCTGCGCAAGGAAGGAGTGACAGAATCCCTTCCTCATCTGATGGTATTGGGGCTAATGAGCCCAAGGGGAGCACCTTGCCAGGTGTACAGAGAGTTTCCCTTTCAGGACTCACTTAATCTCACTTCACTCACAGCATTGCATCTTTCAGACATGCCCTCAAGACAAACCAGTGCCATCTCAAGAGTGTGTGCTAACAGCACACTGGCTGGTCTCTGATGGAGATGCTGGCCAGTGCTTGGCTTTTCCAAGTCCTACTGCTCTCTTTAGGGGGAGTTGGGCAGTAAGCTTGCCACGTCTAGAATTGTGCTAGCCCTGCAGTTGCTGCTGGAGCTGCAGCTGTAGTCACCCTCAGAGATAAAGTGAGAATGGCTAACAGGGGCTCAGCACACCCAACCTGCACAGCCTCTTCACCTGAGCCCTCCGTACTACCACCACTTCTGCCAGAGCAGTGTTGTAACATTGCACCATATGCACTCCTGTTGATAAAGGATTAATAATAATGAAGGAAGCACCTTGGGAGGCAGAATGAGGTCTGAGGCTGTGGCTGGTAGCCTATCAAAAACAGTGTGGTGTCTGTGCTGCAGCTGGGACATGTACTGAGCTCTGCTGTGCCCACTCTGAGACTGAGAGTCAGCCTGGAAGTTCCAGCAAAGGCAGGGGCCGAGGCAGCACACCCCGGGTTGTTCAGAGGTACCAGTCCTGTGAGTCTCTGATTTCACTGTAGTATAAGGTATCATAAACTATTTGGGATGATAAAAGCTTTCACAGGTTAGTTATTAACTTCCTACCATGTCTGTATCTGTATGTGAGAACTACTACCACTGTAGTAAAGCTCTAGAGATAGATGTGAGCTGACAGGAACACAGCTTTTTGCCATGCTCCCTACGGCCACCAGTGCTGTTTTATTAAATAAGTTGATTTAGAAGAAATCACCACTGAATTTAATAACTCTTACAGCTGACCTTATTTTCTCTAGAAAAATTCAAGCTTTCACAGTAGACTTGATGGTATGTCAACTCAGCATCAAAAATTTCTGCCTTTTTTCTACTGCATGACTGGCTTCCTGCCACACTGATTTGAAGTGAATTACAGCAGAGGGAAACATCGTTTAAGAATACTAGAAAAATCAGTGCAACTGTTTTACTTAAAGAGTTCTACTGAAAACATTACTCAATGTGTTTCTCTTTTCTCAGTTAGTAGCCTCCATCGTGTTTATCAGCTTTGGCGTGGTAGCAGCGTTCTGTTGTGCAATAGTTGATGGAGTGTTTGCAGCACGACACATAGTAAGTACAGTGATTTTCTGTCACCTTTCTTTTTTTGATTACTTACGTCTTTTCTAGCAGGAAAGCATTTTCTTTTGGTTTATGCTAGCAGTATATTCGTTTTTTTAAATAGTCCTCCTTTTATAGTCCTCCTTCTTGGAGAAATGTCATTTGGAAAAAAAATGGACAGGAAAGCCTATCATGCTAATACCCAGAGATGGTGCCAACTGCTTATCCATCTCTCAGGGAGTTCCAAATATAGAGGTGATGCACAATGAGGTAATGACAGACATGCTATAATACAATCCTGCTTAGGAAAGGGAAGACACTTCAGCCACCAGCAGCATTTATTTCCTTTTGCACAAAGGCTTTGTGGCCACGGTCAGGATTTGGACTGCACCAGACAGTGATGAGCACCCCACGGGCCCTTTAGAGGGAAATGGATTGCAACAGCACAAAGGGAATGTTTTGTTGGAGCAAAGACAGCAGAGGAAGTGGCAGGCTTTGGTTAGAGGTAGCGTGAAGGGGGAACCTCTTGGGTGAAAAACAACCCAAAATTCACCATCTGCCTGCCATGAAATGGTGGGTCAATTAACCAGAGTAACCAGTATTTCCAGTGTGTCTTCAAAACCCAGTCCTCCTCCTTCCCCCAAACCTATTGCCATCTCTGCTTCAAAAGAACATCTATAGGCATTCCCAGCCCTGCGGTGGCAGCAGTGTTACTAGTATTTCATTACTGTCTATGAGTGCCTAGCAGTCTTTCTCATGACAGTCTTGTGTAAGCACTAGACAGTTTAGAACAAAAGGATATTTTTTTTTCTTTTTGGCTCACAGAGTTTAAATTAAAATATTAGCCAAAAATGATCAATAGAAGAACAAGACAGGCTGGGTTGTGGGGTCATTTGAATACCCCAGTTTACATGTTAGATATGTTTTGTTTGCTGTTCTATTTTTTGTGATAGCATACCTAAAAACCTACCTAAACCTAACCTTTGTATTGAGCTTTGATTTCCAAAAGTATCAGGAAATAATTAGTTATATGTTTTAATAGACACTAGAATTCAGATACAGTGTGCTGCATAATATAGCAACAATGAGGGCATATGACGGCTGGTTAGGGGATAGGGAGTACAGGTGGTGTTCTCCTCTATCCCACCAGTGGCAGGGATTGATGAGGAGATAAACAGGAGGAGCCAGAAGATTAACTCCTGGCTCCAGAACTGGCGCAGCTGACAGGACTTCGGCTTTTTCAATCATTAATGGACCTACAGGACACCAGGCATGACAACAGGTGCAGGAAGCCTAACCCAAAGGGGGAGAAGGATCCTGGGGCATGAGTTTGCAGGGCTCATCAAAAGGGCTTTAAACTAGGTTTGAAGGGGGATAGGGATGAAACCAGGCTCACCAGAGATGAGCCTGAGGATGGCTGTCAGCCTGCCATCCCACTTGAGGTGGGAAATGTGGATAAATGCAGCAACAAAAACACAGGGCTCACTAATAGGTTGGTAACCATGCAAGTGTTTGGGATACCTGTACCACAGCTCAAGTGTATATGTGCCAATGCCCAAAGCATGGGAAATAAACAAGAGGAGTTAGAAGCTATTGTGCACCAGGGAGACCATGATATAATTGCCATCACGGAAACGTGGTGGGATGAGTCGCATGGTTGGAGTGCTGCAATGGTTGGCTACAGGCTCTTTAGAAGGGACAGGCAAGGCAAGAGAGGTGGTGGGGTGGTGTTATATGTTAAGGAGTGCTTTAACTGCCTGGAATTCAATGTTAAACACACCGAGGCAGAATGTATATGGGTGAGGATAAAGGGGAAGGCCAATGGGGCTGATATCCTAGTGGGAGTCTGCTATAGACCACATGACCAGGATAGACACTGATAAGACATTCTTTCAACAACTTGGAGATGTCTCACATTCACTGGCCCTTGTTCTCATGGGGGACTTCAACTTACCAGATGTCTGCTGGTAAGTGAAAGGGGGCAGAAAGGGGGCAATCCAGGATGTTTCTGGAATGTATGGAAGATAACTTCCTGCTACAGCTGGTAAGTGAGCCTACCAGGGGTAGTGCCATGCTAGACCTACTGTTTATGAACTAGGAAGGGCTGGTGGAAGATGTAGTGGTTGGAGGTCTTCTTGGGCACAGCGACAATGATATGATAGAATTTTCAATATGTGGTGATGTTAGGATGGTCGTCAGCAAAACCTCTACCTTGGACTTCTGGAGGGCTGACTTTGTCCTCTTCAGGACACTGGTTGGGAGAGTCCCTTGGGAAGCAGCCCTCAAAAACAAAGGAGCCCAGGAAGGCTGGGCTTACTTTAAGAATGAAATTATGAAGGCACAGGGGCAGGCTGTCCCTGTGTGCCAAAAACGGAGCCGGTGGGGAAGAAGACCAGCCTGGTTGAGCAGGGAACTGTTAAAAGAACTCAGGAATAAAAATAGCGTATCAACTTTGGCAAAAGGAGCAGGTGAACTAGGAAGCATTTAAGGATATTGAAAGAAAATTAGAGTGCAAAAGCTCAGCTAGAACTCAGTCTGGCCATCTCTGTAAAAGATAATTAAAAATGCTTTTATAAATACATTAATAACAAAAGAAGGGTCAGGGAAAATCTTCATTCCTTATTGGATGAGGAGGGGAACTTAGTAACAGAGGACAAGGAAAAGGCTGAGGTACATAACACCTTATTTGCCTCAGTCTTTAACAAAAAGACTAGCTACCCTCAGGACAACTGGGCTCCTGAGTTGGTAGACAGGGATGGGGAGCAGAATCCCCCTCCTGTAATCCAGGAGGAAGTGGTTAGGGACCTGCTGCACCATTTAGATCCCAACAAGTCCATGGGTCCAGATGGGACTCATCCTAGGGTGCTGAGGGAGCTGGCGGAAGAAATGGCTAAGCTGCTCTTCATCATTTATCACCAGTCCTGGCTCACTTGGAGGTCCCAGATGACTGGAGGTTGGCCAATGTGACACCCATCCACAAAAAGGGCCAGAAGGAGGATCCAGGGAACTATAGGCCTGTCAGCCTGACAAGGTTATGGAACAGATCATCCTGAGTGCCATCAAGCGTCATGTAGAAGACAACCAGGGAATCAGGTCCAGCCAAGATGGGTTTAGGAAAGGAAGGTCCTGCCTGACTAATCTCATCTCCTTCTATGACTGGGTGACCCGCCTAGTGGATGAGGGGAAGGCTGTGGATGTGGTCTACCTCAACTTCAGCAAGGCCTTTGACACAGTCTCCCACAGCATCCTCCTGGAGAAGCTAGCAATCCATGGCTTCGACAGGTGCACCATTCGCTGGGTCAAAAACTGGTTGGATGACCAGGCCCAGAGAGTGATGGTGAATGGTGCTGCATCCAGTTGGTGTCTGGTGACCAGCAGTGTCCCCCAGGGATCAGTACTGGGCCCAGTCCTATTCAATATCTTTATTGATGACCTGGGTGTGGGGATTGAGTCCACCCTTAGTAAGTTCACAGATGACACCAAGCTGGGCGGGAGTGTTGATCTGCCAGAGGGTAGAAAGAGGCTGCAGGAGGACCTGGACAGGCTGGATCAATGGGCCGAGGCCAACAGCATGAAATTCAACAAGACCAAGTGCAGGGTCCTGCACTTTGGCCACAATAACCCCAGGCAGAGCTACAGGCTGGGGGAAGAGTGGCTGGAGAGCAGCCCAGCAGAGAGGGACCTGGGAGTACTGGTTGACAACTGGTTGAACATGAGCCAGCAGTGTGCCCAGGTGTCCCGGAAGGCCAATGGCATCCTGGCTTGTATCAGGAATAGTGTGGCCAGCAGGAGTAGGGATGTAATTGTCCCCCTGTACACAGCACTGGTGAGGCCTCACCTCGAGTACTGTGTCCAGTTCTGGGCCCCTCACTTCAAGAAGGACGTTGAGGTGCTGGAGCAGGTCCAGAGGACAGCAACAAGGCTGGTGAAAGGACTAGAGGGAAAGTCTTATAGGGATAGGCTGAGGGAGTTGAGATGGTTTAGCCTGGAGAAGACTCAAGGGGGACCTTATCACTCTCTACAACTACCTGAAGGGAGGTTGGGGTCAGGTGGGGGCTGGGCTCTTCTCCCAGGCAACTAGCGACAAGATGAGGGGGTACAGCCTGAAGCTGCTCCAGGGGAGGTTTAGGTTGGATATTAGGAAGCACTTCCTCATGGAGAGGGTGATTAGACATTGGAATAGACTTCCCAGGGAAGTGGTGGAGGCACCGTCCCTGGATGTGTTCAAGGAAACGCTGGATGTGGCACTTAGTGCCATGGTCTAGCTGATGTTGTGGTGTTGGTCATAGGCTGGACTTGATGATCTTAAAGGTCTTTTCCAGCCTTGGTGATTTTGTGATTCTGTGACCCCTTCACTGCTATGAAATATCATGGGCCTATTCATCTTTCTCCTTATGTTCATTGAGGGACAGCATAACACCACTGGCATCAGCAGAACCACACTTACATTTTCTCTTAGCAAATGCATAAGAATAGGCTTTGGATCACTTGGAGCATAAAGCTGTAAACTGATTTCTTTTTTACTGTTATTGAAGAGGACTTTAAACCAAATGTGGGCTTCAGAACTTTACGTGCATTGCACAGGGAAGGAGAAATCTATTGATACAAAAAGCTGAGTTGTGCAATGTGAGCATGAATAAACACTCTGGATAATAATCATGTTTTGGGCTGCACAGACCCTGCATGATGCTGCAGTGGCCTGCTTTTACTTCGATTCGCCCTCCTGTTGTTCTGGATGACTCTTGGTATAACTTTTTCTGGGGCCCAGGGAGCCTTTCCATGGGAGCTGCTTGAAAGAGAAGGAAAGTAGATTCCTATTTAGGTTTCCTGCTCATGAAAATTCTGTGGTTGTGCCCCAGAAAACCATTGCCACTTGTCCAAATATTGGACCTGTCTCCTAATTTCACAGGAACTAAACTTATTTTTGTCCCGCTTTGATGCGATCATTAGGAAGTGTTCAAGTGGCACTTGTCCAGTCTTACACCTTGTAGCTGCAACACAACTGTGCAGCCACAGCCCCCCACTGCTGAGGCTAAATATGGCGTTGCCTCCTCTGAGATGAGTTCCTCTGTCAGAGGACAGCGTGTGTGCTCAGCCTCAAACACAGAGACATCATTGCTGTTGTCTTTCTAGATGATTCCTTTGTCAGTTTGCCCTCTTTTGGCTTTAAGTTCCTTTCACATACTTAGCTATTCTAGAAACGACAGTGCTTGCTATCTAAATCAAACAGTAATGTCATATTAGAATATTATTATATCCTTACATCTGAAGAAACAACATTTCCTACTTAATACCTAAAGTTCAGATTTGTCTCCTCTGTATTGTAGCACAGAGAGCTGCGTGGCATTGCTAGCTGTCATACCGTACCCTTGAGGTGTTGTTATGGAATAAAAGCAATTCAGTTCATTGCACTGCTCTCTGGGGACAAAGCAGGCCAGTGAGTTGTAGGGGAGCACCAAGGCACAAAGTCATTACCCTCACCTAAGAAGAAAGCATCTTACAATCTTGGCTCCAGTTCTGTACCTGGTCAAGCGGGTATGACTGCATCATCTGTGCAGAGCTGCAGGCTGGATGGGGCTGGTCACCACCCAGCCATGGTGGTAGAGTGCCCAAGATTCACAACCCAGTGACATGAACCTGCTTCAGTCACAGCACGACATGCTTCATGGAAATCTGTTTCCAGCTGTCTACATTTGGGCTGAGTATTGTTTATCACCTCTATCTCTTCTGGTCTTTTTCATTTCTTTCAGAACAAAAGAATACTTAGTAATGCCACTTGTTGGAAAACTAACTTGTGTGTTGACATGGTCACACTTAATCACATTCACCTCCTCTGTCTAATAAGAAGCTTAACAGGATCAGGTGAAATGACGGTGTACATCTCCTAATTTCTCTGACTCACACCTGGGGAAGTCTGTAGGGGTGGTAGTGTTAGTACACTTCCAATTTGATGTGCAGGAACGCTGAGGCCTTATCAAAAGGAGTGTCATGCAGACTATGGTGTCATTGCCACTGTGTTACCTCCCCTTTGAGTCACAGCTAATTTCCTTCAGAGAGGGCAGTAACACCACGTTCAGTCCATGCCCCACAGGCCAGTACTGGCCATTTTCAGACCTGTGTTGTGCTGTTGCTACTTTGACCACTGCCTTTGGGAGGTAACTGCTGGGGAATTGAACTAAAGCATCCTCCATTCAGGGAAAGGACAAACTCCTGGGATGTCAGAGCAGGTGCCCAGGTCTACACTGAAGCCATAAAGTTTTTTGTGACAAGGAGTTGGGCAGCATTCACTTTTCTGTCTCCAGTATCAGGGTGCTGATACCAAGATTCCAGGTCCCTTTTCTCCTGGAGGGAGAAGTACTAGCTGAAGCCAAGCAAGCTTACAACAAATACAACATTCTTCACATCAATTTGGAATAAAATGTCTCCTGTTTTTATTTTTATTTTTGACTTCATTTGAGTTGGAAAGGATGTGAAGAGGACAAATCACATAATTGTAGGGTTTTTTAGTGTGTGCCTGCTGTGGAACAGAGACTATTGCTGTTACACATTTTCTCCTGCTCTTGTAAAACCGTGGATAGAATAATAAAATACCTTCTCTATTTTATTTTCTTCACAAGAAGGCATAAAATTGACAAAAATTCTTCCAAGAAAGGGATGTATTTCAGAAAAGATATATTTAAATTATTTAAGACCCATTTTTAAGCACTTTGCTTAATAGAAAGGTCTGAAGCACAGCACTTATAAAACTAAGAACACTGAAGGAAAAGTAGCTTGTTTTAAAATAGCAGTTGCTTATTTAAAAAATAATGCAGATGTAATTTACTGTGTAAAGTAATTTTGCCATTGGTCCCTTCAGCTGCACTTTTCACCTTCAAAAAAAGAGAAGACACAATAAAATGAAACTAATCAAAGCTGGAATTAATATGCAGTGATGTTATTTCAGAAAAAATTATGGTGATCACAGGAATCCATTATCTGCATTTGTGTTTGCTTGAGACATTTTGTTATTTAGCAGATGAAAACAGCCCAGTTGTGCAATAGCTAATGGAGATCATTCAACAGCCTCCTCTCACACACAGGAAGACCTGCTGCCCAGCCTCACATCCACATTCTCTGCAGTACCTACTGCTGTCCTATCCATGACTATAAGCCTTGACCTTTGCCACAGGATCCTTAGCTTTGCAGTTATCCCCCAGGCAGAACCTAAAATAGCCAGCAACAAAAAATCCAGTTATGAGGTAAGGAAATTGCCTGCAAGAGCTTCCTGAGAACATTAGGAAGACAGGAGGTAGCAAAAGAATGGGCAGATATTTTAAGCTGTGGAGGCAAAAGCTTTGCACCATCTTTTCACACACTCAGCTGGCAATCATGGAACATTGGTACTGACACATGCACAGTTTCATTTTCCTGAAGTATGGGATAAAAAAAGACTCGGACATGCCTGAAAGCTCTAGGAGAAACCAAGGGCTCAGTCAGGGGAAGTCCTCTCTGCTCAGCTATAAGAACTGCTTTTTCATCTTGTTGAGTGGAATTCACAGACCACATCCAGACAGATTTATTAAAGTTAATCCACTAAATAGAAACAGCAGAGCTGAAGAACTTGGGATAATACCAATGAGAACACCAGAAGATACAGTAGTAAATTGCAGCTTGGGACTGTTGCCATCATCTGTTCCTTACACACGTCTTTGGCTTTGTCTTTGTCTTCTCTATAACAATTATTCAGGTAGTTCAATGCAGCAATAAATACACCCCTAAGCCTTCCTTTCTCCTCGTTGAACAAGACCAGTTCCTTCAACCTGTCCTGGTACATCCTATCTTTCAGCCTTCTGATTATTTAGTGGCCCTCTACTGGTCATACTGTAATTTGTCAAGGTCTTTCTTATATTGGAGAGGGATTAAAATTGTAGACCCTACTGAGATACGGCCTCATGAGCATTCAGCAAAAAAAATTAAACACTTCCTCCGGCCCCCTGGTGGTGGTTTGCTAATGCAGCCCAGTATGCAACTGGCCATCACTTTTGCAAAAGCACCCTGCTAATACATGTTAAACTGGTCCACAAACACATCTGATTTTTTCTTTGCCAAGCTGCTACCTAGTCAGGTTGAATTGCTACCTGGGGTTATTCCAGCTGAGATGCTGCATTTTACATTGTTGGTGCACAAAAACTAGCAGAATACAGTCCAAGAATTTAGATTCAGGTTCAACTATTTTTCAAGATGCACATGTTTTCTCTTCTAGATGTCCAGCACCAACAGAAAAGAATAAAAAGGTTTTGATGCCCTATTAATTGCCATTTCATTACTATTTTTTGCTTTCTTCTAAGCATGAACAGGCTGCCCAGAGAGGTTGTGGAGTCTCCTTTGCTGGAGACATTCAAAACCCGCCTGGACAAGTTCCTGTGTGATGTGCTCTAGGTGACCCTGCTCTGGCAGGGGGGGTTGGACTAGATGATCTTTCGAGGTCCCTTCCAGCTCCTAGGATTCTATGATTCTATGATTCTATGATTCTATGATTTTTCTGTGTTTATAAAGCCTAAGACTTTGATTATGACCCTTACATATCTTACCATTACTACTACATCCTCTTAGCTGAAGTTCTGTTTTGCAGAACTTTGTAATGCAGTTTCTGGTCAGGCATGAACTTGATTTAAAAGGAAGTGATTTTTAAAGATTATTTTAGGTGTGGCAACGAAGGGACAGTTTAAATCTATGGATCAGAGCTGCTGCACATAGTCACTGTCTTGTCTCCTGTTCTTGGAGCTGGGTTCCTTTGCCACCAAGAGCTGTGAGATGCAGTGAAAATCTGAGCCGAGGGCTGTGTAACTAAAATGTCTTAGAAGTATTTCCAAGATGTTTCTCTGAAATAGCAATTTTTTCAGGGGCTTCCTAAAAGCAGCCTCGGTGCTTTTTATCTGGATGAATGATTGGATAGTGTAACGGGAGGTGATCCTTTGAAAGTTCATAAGGTGCTTACAACTTCTGATTGTGAATGGTGAAGTGACAAATTGGAAGAATACTCAGATGCACTTCAGGTTAGCTTTTATAGGTAGCCACCAACATAGATTACTTCATTACTTTGTTACTAGCAATTTGAGAAAACACTATGATAAGGTACTGTTTTAGGAACTGAAACCTGAAATGGACTATGCTAAGAGAAATAGTTTTATAGGAGCCTGAGGAGATGAGCATCTTTCTCTGTTGTTTTGCAATTTCAGACCTCTATTTTTATACAGATAGATCCTAATGCATTCAAGAATTTTCTTAAGTCTGCACAAATAAGAACCTGAGACAGTGGTGGAACATGAAATGTTGGGAAAATTGGTCCAGAGAAAGAATAAAATCTTTTTATCCTTAAGATTGTCCTGACAAAGATCAGTGGGAGTTTGCCCTTCTCCACTAGAGAAAGCAGGAACACAAATGGTTGCTTTGTTTATGGAGATCTGGGGACTTATTTTATTCTTGCTACAGACTGCCTTGGCTTACAGTAGTGAAATGGCAGAAGAATAAGGGACCATCTGTAGGTTTTTTTGATGTAGGATAAATCTGTTAACAGTGGTTATTCTGAAGACTAGTGCCTGTGGGAAAAAAATGTGTGACTTTGAAATTGTATATTGTGAATACACATGATAAGTGATCCTGTCTAGCTGAAGCATTTTAATGTGACTGCATTTATATGGAGGAAGGGCTTCTTGGTGCCTTAGGTCTGACATCACTCACTTCAAGCAAAGATTCAAATTCCCATCCTTGCTAAAAGCAGAGACAACACGTTAGATTCTGATTTACAATAGCAAATTCTCACAAGCTGTTCTCAACACTCCAGATGTTCAAGAATTGGACCAGAAAAAGAGTCACACTCCAATCCTGGGCTCCCATTTTTGTACTCTTTCTGACTCTATGTGCCAGCTTTACATTGTTTGAGGGATATGTGTATAAGTAAAAGGAGGGTGCTGTGGAAAGGCAGAATTGCTTGTCTGTAATTAGATCTAAAATTCACATCAAACCAGGCAGCATTATGTTGTTCCTTGGATTCATCTCCTCTTCTGCAAAGGCACTTCTGTGTTACATTGATTTCATTTCATTTTCAGCTGATCTAGTTTCTTCATCTTGATAGCGGTGGCTTAAGGAATTAATTAAAATAGAACCTATTACCAGACACTAAGCCCTGAAATGAACCTGTACCTGAACCTGAGGACACTAAAACACTTATCCCTAGCATGAGAGCTTCACCCCCATGGTTTAAGAGCAGTTTGTGGACTCCTGAAGTGTATCAGCTGGGTAATTATTTATAGATTTGGGAGCTTAGAAACTAAATTTGTCTTCTCTTTACGTGTGCTAACTCAAAATGTTGTTTAATAAGAGTAGCATTACGTAAACTCACCTTCTGGAAAGCACAGAGACCTGGCAATGGGAAAATAGAGTGTTTCATCTGGGGGCTGCTGAGGCAAATTGAGCTCTGGTTGGTAGAGCTCAAAAGCTGCTGTTCTAAGTAATATCAAGGTGGTAGCTCCCATGCAGTGAACAAGTAACTCCATTATAAAACTGCACTCCCAGCAAAAAAACTCGACAAAAAGATAACATGAGTGGGTGTGGGTTTTGGTTCCTTCATCTTGTCCAAAGTATTTAGATCAGGGCTGCTTTGCATTGCACCCTTCTGTGCTACAGAAACCAGATTGGGGACTCAACTGCTTTTTTTTTTTTTTTTTTTTTTTTCCCCCTCACAGAAAGCACATGTAAAATACTCTTAGTTATGTAGTATTTTATGCCTCTAGACTGAGAAGCTGCAAAATTAGCATGGCCACTTGGTGCTCTATATTCTCCTAGGACAACATGGAAGCTGCATTAGGACTCTAAGGTTTATCAGCCTCAGCAAACATCAGTGCTTTTGGTGTTTTATAGGTTATAGAGCACAGATCAGCTGCCCACAGTAAAAAAAAAAAAATAATTCTGAGATTTTAAATAAGCGTGGCTGTCAAAAAGTGGCACCCTCCTTCCCCCGGTTTCACATTTCTGCCTCACCTCTTGTACTAATAAGGCACAGGACCCTGCCTTGGGGAAGCTGAAGGGAAAACTCACCCTTTGTGCTTTTATCACAGACAGACAGATGATGGTCGGTGCCGGCCCAGGGTGAATGGTGAGGAGGCATAGCTGGGAGCTGGAGGGAAGGCAGGACCAGGTCTTGGGGCTGCAGAGTTCACTTGACTCCAACTGAAGCCTGCGTTGAGCCAAGTTAGGAGCGTTGAGCCCAGTGATGACTGAAAAAATCAAACATTGTGAGGCCTCTGCTCGAGATATTGGTTAGTCAGAGAAGTACAGTCTGAAATGCCGTGAGGATCTGATGATTTCTGCTGTAAGCACAGGATCCCAAGCAGGAATCCCCCCCCCAACCCCAGCCGCGAGCTTCAGGTTCCCTGCTGCTTCCCCAGGTCTTGGGCAGAGGAGGCAGGTGCTGCATGCCTGCTCTCCAGAATTGATGGCACCATCTGGTGGTTGCACGTGCAATGGCCGAGAATGTCCATCCTCTTCCTATCTTTTAAGCTTGTCGTACAGGTTATGGACTCTTAGTCAAGAACTGCAGCAGGAGTGCCCAGCAGCTTCACTGACAAATCACTGCATAAGCCCATGGCATGTAACAGGGCTTACTATCACGCTTTGAAGTCTTGCACACTTAAGGCCAAATCTCCTAAAAAGCCATTCGAAAATGTTCTGAAGAAGCCTGTTGGCCTTTCCTTTGAAGAAAAAAACAAACAGTTGTATTCCACTTCTAACAAAGGTGTTACCTTGATGACTGCTGGTAGAAAATGCAACTCAAAGAATAAGTAATTTCTCATTGCAATTAAGTTATCTAGGTTCTCTGGAGAAGAACACTAAATGCATTTTACTTTCTCCATGCTGCTACATGAGACAAAATTACAGCTAATTATTTTTAATTCAGTTTCCATCCTGGATGACTCATTAATATGTTAGCCTGGTGTAGGATAAACCATAAAGGGTTTTGTTGGGGTTTTTTTTAGCAGAGTGAGCAATAAACATTTGTAACTGAAAACTAGCAGTAATACAGTAGTGATTTTTAAATGACAGTCCACTGAGGTGAAAAATGTTTTATTTATGAACTTCTTAAATACAAAGTGCTTAAGTTTGCAAGCAACGTGTTTTAAAGCTAATACTGAACTATACATAAGTATTAATTCTAATATTAGACCTTGCATCTGACACTGAGATAGGAAGCACATACTGCATTCCTACAGTACCAATTAATTACAAGGGGAGATTAATTATTTTTTGTGGGTTTAGTGTAAGAGTTGGAGCAAAGCAGGACTCTTGCAACCAGCTTAAGCCAACCTGCCAAGATTTCTCTTTTGTACTGCAAGCTGACCAAATTTGCATAACAGTTAAGTTCATGCATCCAAATGCAGTTAAGTATACTTTAAATCAAAGGACAAATACTCTTCTTTGAGCATCCAAATCCAGATGGTAGAAGAGCTCCCCATGCTGGACGGGTCTCCAGCCTAATTGAGAGCCCTGGAATGAGTTACAGGTATCCACAGTCTGGTGCTTCCAGCCACAACAGAGCCTGGAAGCTCTTCGTTGCTGTCTGCTCTGGCACACAATCAAAATCACCTCCTGTCAGGTGAAGATCTCCCCCTCACAGCAACCACAGTTATATTGATGCTGTTGTAAGTTATTGTGGTGTTGCCAGATGAGCCTTCCTGGGCCAAAGGAGGGGTTTTTTTAATGCCTTTTTGCGATGCTGGTATTTTCAGTTGACACATGAGGAGCAGAGTAGAGAAAAAGGATGTCCTAGCTTTAGGATGTAGCCACTGGGTTTTGAAAAGCAGCAAGTCTAAGGAGGGATGAAACATCAATATGGTAAAAAAATCAATGTAAAGTAATCTTCCAGGCAGATAATCTAGCTAATTGAGCTAATCTAACCCATTAATTACTGGACAGTAGTGTATACTAGCAAGACAAAGCTGAGTTACCTGTAATGACAAGTATTTTGTAAGGTATTTGTGGCCATGTCTACTCTGTTGCTATGGAATAAACTCAAGCATCAGACCTCTCTGTCTAATGGTTAGCTGGCACTTCAGCTCAGTTTCAGACCATCCCCACAAACTCCCTTGAAAACAAATCTGAACTAGAGGGATAACACTAAGTTGTGTTTGTGTGAGCAGCATGGATGGGACCATGTGGCCTCAGGAGTGAAGGCTGGTCTCTGGCTTTTATTTGGCAATATAGGTACAGCTCATGGGACCATTGCTAGACTACTGACTCCAGCTCTAGTATTTCCTTGTGTTTTGCAAAGGACATTATCAACTTGGAAGGAGTTCAAAGGCGAAAAATCTGAGATTTGGAGTGCCACCTTTTAGCAACAGTACTCAGAAATTTGATGTTTATCAAAGAAAAGGTGGAGAGGTGAATCGCTCTTGGCCTCTGTAAGGTATCTACGTAATCAAAGGTTATCTGATAACAGAAGGCTTTTAATCTCTCACACAAAAGCACAAGTGCAGTGGGTTTAAGTCAATGCTAAACAGGTTCGAATCATGAAGCAGACACAATTTTGACAATAATGAATTACAGGAATAACCTTGTCAAGGATATGGAAGGTTCTCCTTCACTGAAATATTTCAACCGCAAGCTTCTTTTTTGTATGATCTTATGAAACCTATCCAGAAGTTATGAAGTTTATGGAGATATCTTGGGATGAAATTGTTCAGCCTATGTTATTCAGAAGGTCAACCTAGAGCAGAGTCTTCAAAGATGGGCACTGTGAACTGTTTTTTATGGTCAGGTGGAAACTGTATTGCCTCTTGTCAGCAGGTGTGGTGCCAGGACCTTTAGGAGTTTACAGATTAAAACCACTTGAAAATGATTTATCAAGATTTCTGATGCAGGTTTGCTGATCTTCAAACCTGCAAAGGAAATACAATCTTTAACATGAACATAACTAAAATAATATCTCTACTAAAACCACTATTCCTTAAATATTGGATAACACACAAGACAACCCAATGATGAATATACTGAATGCATCCAAGGGCTTGTCAGCAAAACTGTCATATTGCAAGTGTTTTCTGGGCTGGAATGCAGAGACAGGGGAGGGCTTCAGGATATTTGTCCCCACAAATCTGCAGTCTGATATTCCTCTGTTCCCAGACAGGTTAAGTACTGTGCATACAGCCTGAATATATTGACATTACAGAGGAGCTGGTAGGATTCTTTAGTTTGATTGCCAAATACTTTACTGTAAGAAAAATAATGGCAGCCCTTTTTATGGAGAACCTTTTAAGATCCCCCCTCTAGTTTGCAGAGCCTTTCACTTTGGCAGGGATAAAGTCCCCTGGTTATAGAGCTCCTCTTTCTTTTTGTTTAACTGAATTGCAAATTTTTTTTAATCCCTTTTTTCTTCCCTGCTGTGACTTGTTTTCCTGAGGGAAAAGGGCTGGTATTGTGCCAACCAAAGAGAAATGTCTAAAACATTAAGCAGCACACACTTTGTGTTTGGATGCCAAAGAGCAATTTGTGTGGGAAGAGAAAAGAGGGACTCCTGGTTCCTTTCCCATCAGCACTCTGCACCTACCACATGGTCTCCTCATGCTATATTGCAGCCCCAGGACAGGGGCAGAGATAAGACTGTCTCAGGCCCTCCTAGCTCTTCATCCACACCACTGTGTAGGACAAAAGCCTTCACTGCTGGCAAAAGCAATAGGGAGGGAGGAAGACTACCCTTTTATTTTAAATTAGGAGTTTTCATTTTGAGAAAACATTAGAAGAATGACCCACACATTTGAGTATATGAAACCTAATGGTTAGATGCCATTGCCATTTAATTACATGATCTTGTTTCACAGAGAGCACAATGTCAGTGTACAACAGGGCAGAATTTTTAATGCATTGGGATAGTAACAAATCTGGCACTTCCAATTTTTTTGGCTCTGAAAATGAAATAATTTTATTTTAGCTCTGCTTCCAGAGTAATTAGATAGGTGGGAACTCCACTGAGGATATTGTAATCAACTCCGGAGATATGGAGGGAAATTCTACACATTTTACTCACATTAATAATCATATTGTTAGTGCAAGAAATAATATGAGAGGTGAGAAAGTGAGCAGGATTTGATCCATGTTTAAAATGACACCGGTATTCTAGTTTTTATAGATTCTAGTCTTCTGCATTTGTACATACATTATAGTCTTATATAATCTGCATCTGTTTCTATAGATTATAGTCTCCTGCATCTGTGTGGCTCCTGTACACCCAAAACTCAATTCTGGGGGTGAATTTACTTAGCAATGTAGAATAGCATCTTGGATCAAGAGAGATCTATTCTCGCTTCCATCTTTATCCTTACTTTACAGAGCACAAGCCATGATGGAATTTATGCAAAGCATACAAAGTTGAGTTAATTACGGTTTACTTCTCAGAAAGGTGGATGGCTGGGGCAAAGGGCTTGCAGACTGCTCTGAAAAGCCTTATCTACTTCCCTCTGATGTGCTGCCAGCAGAAGATAACTACCTTCATTGTTTCCTATTCTCAGAAATGTCTCTAGACTATCAACAGATGTTTCTGTTTTATGAAAAAAAATTCAAAGCTGCTACACAGATACATACAGGGGAGTGGGAGTGACCACCTGCAGACTTCAGACTACAGCAAAAATACCTGGCATTTTTTCCCACCATTTGTCAAAGGAAAAAAACCAGATCTTTGAGTTGTCCTGTGCAGAGACTAGTGAAGTACAAAAAAGGAGAAGATACTGTTTACTGACATGGATCTACATCTGCAAAGCATGTAAAAGTCCTGAAATTCTACTAGAGTAAAAATTTAGGCTATTTTAAGTATGTTGCATTTTGCTGTAGCAAAAGTTTTCAAAAAGCCCGAGGTTTTATTTGTTTCACTTTTAAGAAGAAACCATGATTAGTATGAATAATAATATCAAGTATCAGGACTTTCTCTCTCTGTGAGTGAGTGATTATTCGGTGGCAAATATTGTCCATGGAAAGTATGTTCCCAGGTATTCAGTAAGGTTTCAATTGATGATTATTTATGGCTGTGAAGAGCTTATTAAAATATGTGTTGCACTAGAGTAGATTATGGAAGTCCACACTTGTATCATATTTATTGAGTCTTTGATGAGGAATTCCAAGTTTGAAAAAGTAAGCTTCTAAGATATCACAGTTCACTTTTTTTTTTTAACTGAACCTGCCTAGAATTTCCTTGTGTGTATGCCCCAGTGGAGTTCTCTCCACAGCCCCAGCCAGCAGCATATCTGGAGGACTGAACACCATGTATTTGAACATCGCTGATCTGAAACACATGTGAGCTTCAAAATGACAAGCCAGTGGAGATGGGGAAAAGCTTTTTGTACCTGAGCAATCAGGGTATGCATGAATCATTTCACTAATTGTTTCCATTCCTCCTGGGGCTTCTTTCATGGACTTTTTACTTTCTTATATTTTGGGGTCTGGTCTTGCAGTCTCTTTCATTTGGACTGTCAGCCTGCCCTCCAGTGTTCTGTGGGTCTTCCATTTATGGGGATGACAGGGAGCTTTGATGGCAAATTGCTGGGCATAAACACCTACTCTCTGTGTGTTTTCTGTTCAATACCTAACATAAAATTTTCACACACAAAGTTGTTGTTACATTGCTTAGATTATAATATTTAAAGGCCCCTGTCAGTGGTGTTGAAAATTAAAATCAACACTGCAACAATAGTTAAGCCTCCAGCATTTTATTTGTATATGTAGATATTATATATATCTCAACTAGATGCATTTAATGCAGCCTCTTTTCTTTCTCTCTAATGTAAAATAAATCCAAAAGATCATTATAAATGTAAAGCCCCTACATTTCAGTCAGCAGGATATTCAGTATTTCAGATGTGTAAAGTTAGTGCCTTGCAAAATGACATTTCTTGCAGTAGTATACTTACAGACTTACATATTTCTTACATATTCTGATAGCATTAAGGCAAAAGGGAGGAGATGGGTTAGTTCTCATTTCTTTGAGTTACATTACCAGAAACAGAAAAAACAGTTCATGCATTCTTGTGGAAAAGTTAATTACTCACATGGCACAACATCATTATAATCAAGACAGAGCAATTAGTTCTTGTAACTAACTCCATAATCAAGGTAATATAATCAATGCAAGTAATCAACTATAATAAGCAATTAAATTTCTAAATGCATCAAGCAATAACTAAAATTACAGCTTTGAATAGTATCAGCTAATTGCATGATTAGAAACTTGTGTAAAAGCCAATGGTATATCTAAGTTTTTAACTATATAAAAAAAGCAGCTGAAAGTACAATGGGGAGGTCTACAGCCTCATCCCAAGAGACATTAGCTAGCAAAACTTGACTGAGAAAAGCAGCCATATTCCAGTGCCAGGCTTGCATTTGCCAGAAGTCTGGGGTTCTAAGGCAGGAGTTGGTTTCCTCACTTGAGCCTTTTGTGGTCCCAGCTCCCTGGTACAGCCAGAGCAACTGCCTCTGATGACACACCTGTTTGCAGCACAGCGGCCCTGAGCGGACGGGCACGGTGTCACTCTGCAGCTCTGCACACACCTCTTTTCTTCCTGCCACCACCCATACCTGCAGAAGCTAAAGGCACCAGGGCTGCTGAACCTCCTTGAGAATGTACAAGGAGTCAGCTCCTGTTACTTCTTCTTTTCCCGCTGCACTGTCTATGCTGGTGAAGGCTGATGGGCCTGTCCTCCCACCTTTGTGCCAGGCAGACCGTGGCCAAAAATCATTCAAAGAAAAAAAAAAAACAATCTGAAGAGGCTTTAACCTCTCCTCATAGAACTATATCCATCCAAACAGACCTGTCTGTGCACATCATCTATCTATGTGGCAAGTCAATCACCTGGAGGCTTTTAATTTGACTATAGCAGTACTACCAGCCATAAATCTGCCCCAAGTAAAGGACAGTGAGACTGAGACTACCACTACAAAATATTTTAAATAGAAGAAAAATGAATGAGCAAATGCAAAGTGAGACAGATCCATGTATGTTTTTCAGCCATTACAGGATTCAGGTATTGTAAGTACTTGATGGTTTGAAAAAGCTGAAATGAGTATCTACTGCTCCCAAGTTTTAAGAGGAGAGGATTCTGTACCATCTAGTCTTCCAAATTTAATAGAAATCCTAAAAGGAGCCCCTGGAAAGCACACTGTGAAGTAAATGTGGTTTGTGAGTGTACAGAAGGGTTTAAGCCACACCAGCTGCTTTTCCTATTTTCAGCACTGGAGTTGGTTATTTCAGCATAGCAGAAGAGATGAGCAGCATCCATAGGCTGGAGCCCAACATTTATCTGAGAAGATTATTAGCTCCTAAGTTAAATTCATGCAGGGCAGATGGAGAAGCACAAGAAAGGATAAATGCTGATTTCAGTCTGGAGTGAAGCTCTCAGCATTGCTTTCATGTCATGACCTCACCCTAAGTGTGTAAACGAGTACCCTTATGAATGCTTCCAAAGTACTTAAACAAAATTGGGAATATATTGTTAGCACCAGGGGATCACTGATGTCTTGTAGTTGCAGAAAGAGTATGGCATGGAGAGAAGCATCCCATCTCTGTCTCACTCTTCATAGAATCACTAAGGTTGGAAGGGACCTTAAAGATCATCAAGTTCCCACCCCCCTGCCATGAGCAGGGAATCACTTTGAAGGGTTTGTTCAACTATACATTTAGGAGCATTGACTTTTAAGGTGGACGCAATGCATGTAGAAACTGAATCAACACACATTAGCCAAGACTGCAGCTTAGGTCAAAAGAACATCTAATCTAAAAAAGTCTAATCCTAGGTCTTATAATTTCTTAATATAGTTTCCTAATTATCAGCTAAATTTTGAAAAAATGGCAAAAAATTTGAAAACGTTCTGTTCCTGAGGGTACAGTCCATGGCAGCCCTTGGCAGTAGCATAAGCTCAGGACCAGGCTGCTGCACTGTGGGAGTCCAGAAAAGGCTTGCTCTTTTTTTTTTATTGCTCACCCTTCCAAATCCCAGCACTGTGCACTCCCCTATAGCCCAGGACTTTCTATTTGTTACTAAAGGTGGTGCTCTCAAGAGGATAAAACACAGAAGGAAAAGTAGGAAACAAACTCTAGAAAGCACTCTCTTGGTGCATGTTCAAAATGTGAAGAAAGTAGGAATTAGAATCACAGAGTCATTTAAGTTAGAGAACATCTTTAAGAACATTGAGTCCAACCGCAAACTTAACACCGCCAAATCCACCAGCATAGTTAATTTTCTTCCCATAACTGTACTTTCCCAACTTCCTTAATTTTGAATAAAATTACAATTTCTTTTTTTTTTTTTACAATTCCTGTCTTTCAGGCATCTCTCCACAGTCTTCAGGGCTTTATTTTCTAGCATCTGGACTTCCCTTCAGGGTCATAGTTTTTTAAAACCTGGGGTTTTGAAGTGACCACAACATTCCAGGTTGCTGCCAGCCAAATGTTTACAGCAAATGTATTATGTGTTTTGCATTTCCTAGTAATGAGGGAGATGGAGATGCAGTGGCTGGTTCAAGTACCAGCCCCTTCAGCATTGCTGGTACTGAATGAAAGAGCACATCTGCTCAATCCAGTGCAGCAAAGGCCAGGAGCTGATGCCTGGCACTCCCATAAGAGCAGTCCCTGATGTTGAAGGGAGAGAAAAGAAGCCCACTGAGCCCCATGATGGGGGTGGACAGCCCCAGGACACTGGCCTGTCCAACGAGGCACCTTTTCCATGCTCTCTCCTGGGCCAGAAGCTCCTGCAGTTGGGCATGACCCCTCTCTTCACAGCTGCTTTCTGAAATGCAAAGTTTATGAAAATAACACCATTACTTATAAATTTCAATGAAGCTTAGAGGAGTGATATTTTAATAACTGTTTATAAACTGTGTGTACAAAAATTTAATGTCTCATGAATTATGTGTAAGGTGTGCTGTTGGTCTGCCAGGAGGCTAAAGATTCTTTATCAAGCACAAGAGAAAACATAGGTCTGTAAGAAACTAGCCAGTTTAAAAAGGTTATTGTGAATAGTTTATTTTCTATTCCATCAGTTGATGTGGATTCAGTATTTGGAAATCTGGAATTGGAGAGTTCAGAGGGGGTTATTATTATTTCTGCTCTTTTCTTAAAATAGTGAAATCACACAAGATAAATTGTTTTCTGAAAGTCTCTTCTGCTCCAGAAATTGCAAACTGAAAACTGAACTGCATGTTTAGCTGCCACAGAGTAAAAGCCCAAAACAATTGTCAAAATGCCCCACCGTTGTTTCTGACTCCAGAAGGTATAACCATGTGCTTTATGTGGGAGTTGCAAGGCTGGGGAGCAAACAGAAGTATAAGATGTTTTGTTCCTTAAAGCTGGTATCCCCATGCCACAGTATTGAGGATACTGACCTGTACCTTAGACTCAGATGTTCTTTAATACCCATCTTGCCACAGCCAATATGGAAGCTGATCATAACATTTTAAAAATGAACATGTTTTTGTTTCTTTGGGGTTTTTTTGTTAATGAGTGAAAGCACAAAGATGTTTGTATTGAACTTTCCTATGAATATCTGGGATCTTCTAGCAGTGGTCTTCCTCAGGAGATACCTTGTTGACAATGTTGTTGAAAAAGACTGAGAAACAGCTCTTGGTCAGGAATGACAAAAGATCTGTAGCATTTCCTCTCATTATTTGTATGGGGGGGGGGAATCCAATCTGCTTTAGCTCAGGTCCCAGACAGTGATCCAGTCTGCCTGCTTTCCCAGACTCCTCCTCTCTTGGCACCTTCTTGCATGAAATTCTTCATCTTTGGTCTGAAAACTCTTGGGTCTGTATGCTGCCATGTGCCACGTGCTCTCAGATAGGGAGTGTGATAACTGTGCTCCATCTAGCCCTTCATAAAAGCTAGTTTCTAATAACATCTGTTTGTTCATATTTACATGCCTGCTTTCACAAAGTTAGCAGAGAGCCCAGTCTTGAAGGAAGTGATAATGTCCAGAACACCCAGCTGCTGGCACAAGGCTGAACTGGCACTAAAGGGTTATGTTTTGGTTTGCTTTAGGATTAAACTTGAAAAATCTTGGCAACTCCCTCTCCTATTCATTGCTAGCTATGCTGTAGATGAAAAGGACCTACAAAAATGTTGTAGGAAGAAAACAGAAAATGAGAAACTACAAGTTAATGATCCACTAAAAACATTAGTCTGGTTTTGGACTCCTCAATTTTATCTATATTTGTCTTTTACATGTGTCCAGGACTGTTCTGTGGTCCCCAGGCCAAACTGGTTTCTTAATGTCACAGGCTGCATGACAATGTCCAAATTACTTACTGGGAATGGTTCTTGGCCCATGCTAATTTCCAAACCATGCCCAGAAATGATTTTGGAAGAGTGATAGTTTGCCCAGGCCAAAGCCATCACAGGCCCAGTTCTAACAATTTAATGGACTAGACGATTGAGTTTCAGGCCTGGGAACACTCCCTGGCATTGATTAATCTATGCTTCTATTGATGCACTCATGGAAGCTAAGGCTAAATAAATACTGTATTTAGAAAAAAAAATAGCTCTCACTATATCATTATTTCAATAAATCATTATCCATCTTTTTTGTCTTCAAAGTATGGCATAAATTTCAGTCAATACAGTTTATGCTATATCTCAGTTTTCAGAAAGTGGACTTATACCTAAGGGAGATGGAATTTTCCCTGTGCTATCCAAAATATATGTGTTCTCCAAGGAAACAAAAAATTGGAATAGAAAAATTTACTTTCCATCCCTCAGTTAATAGCCATACAACCTCCTCCCCACAGACATTGTGTCAAATCCACCAAAGATACTGTTCAAAGAATACTTTCCTTACACTAATAATGTATTGCAGTGCTCCCACCATCAAAGAGAATGTGGGTTTTTTATTGTATGCTCTGAAAAGAAAACAAGTAACTAAACCAAAACTCTCTACATTTGGACCAATTCTTCTCCTCCTTGGCATGAAGCCTTCTCTCTTAGCCATCTGTTCATCACTCCCAGGTTCTAAAACAAGAAAAATATTGACATAAAAACTGTGCAAGAGCAGGGAGAGCTACAGTTTGATCTGTAGGGTTCAAGGCTGAGCAGTTCTGATTTTCCTGAAGTTCAAGGGGATTACTGGGTGTCCAGATTTTGTTTCAATACCTCTGAAAATTTCCTAAACTCAGACTGATGGCAGTCTGACTGCTTCTGCCCATTATACACAAGCACACTCATACATAATTAACTACAAAATAAAATTTTCCAGTGCTTAGAAGACTTGAATAAAACCCATCCATTTTCCTTTACTTCAATGAATAAACTCAAACATGCGACTACATTTTTATAAAGAATTCTTCCTCTTTTTGACAGCCTACTGGTGTTTGTTCTCTGCATATATCAGCAGAGCTCTAACCAATAGATCTTTCCTACCTACCCATTACAAGTTAAAGAGATTTACTCAAAGAAGCAGAGGAAAGCATTATTTCTTATATATTAATATATTATATTAATATATTATTATATAATGTAATAGCATAACATATTATAATATATATTATAGTATGTGATTATATTATAGATTATATTAATATATTTCTTATATGTTAATATATATTAATATTTTATATTAGTAGGAGGTAATGCATAGCTCTGTTCCAATAACAGTGTTTGAGGAAGTTCCTGGTATCAAAGGATATCAAATTAGTTAAACAGAATATTGTTGTTATATACTTTAAAGCAACTGTTATTAGATGGAATATATATATACTTACATATAGAGTATGTAAAAGTAGCTCTGTCTCTACCAGTATTACTATGAGCAGTAGAATCAAGTAGAATCAAGGACTGGTGGGCATCCTATATTCATCCATAGTCTGCAGTGAGCAATATAAAAATACAAAGTATTTTATGAGCAGCCGGTCAGGAATGCTTTTCTAGCTTTGAAGTATGTCTCCTTTGCCTTTTTATCAGAGAAGTCTATAAAAATTCAATGGGTGCTAATGTGGTGTGACATGCTGTGTGGTGCCTTATTCACATAAATGCCTTAGTAGACAGACCACAGCTCCTCTTGTGGTGTGCAAATCTAATGCAAATGGAAGCTTTTACAAATGCAACCTTTCAGCATCCCCAGTGTACCTCGACTTTAGAGCTGCATGCTTTAGGTGTTGAGTCTTGTGGTTGTCTGGATAAAGTCAATGTTATTTAATCTGTGTTATTTTTATACGCTCGATCATCACTTGTTTATTTTGATTTGGGGTTGCCAGACTGCACATACAAATGGATTTAGGAGAACAGACTGAATGCAGACAGCTGGCTTTACTAGAGCAGAAGGCTTGCTTTTCAAAATTAGCTGCATGAAGGAAAGCACTTGCTTGCCATGACTGTGCATGCAAATGTATTTGCTGTATTCACAGTGGTCACTTCCATGTCCCAGCTCTGACCTTTTTGCTGCACAGCAGTATGAAGCGATAATAGCTGGTATGGATTTATCCATCACCTCTCTCCCCAGGGAACAGTGCCACTTGCAAGCACACTTGGATAAAAAGCATGTTTGTCTTCTCCTTCAGAGACCAAAACAATAAAAGGCCCAGTTTCTTTTTTAAGGGGAAGGAGGTGTAAAGGGTAGGAAAGCTGTGTGAGCCAAGAGGTCAGGGCCAAAGTGAGGATCTTCCTCTACTTCATGGAGGCAGATTAGACAGCTCTCTCACTGCCTTTAACAAGATAGATAGGTGTTTGAGAGGAGGATCTTAGCATTCAGGTCCAGACACAGCCTCATAGCGTGATGTGGTGGTGTCACTCATCAGCAACCTTTAGTGAGGGCATGCATGCCCAGAAGGTAAGGTCAGGGAAGATCTGTCTCCAGATGCTAAGGTATATTTGCTAAATTCACAACCTGTGATATTTCGAGAGAGCTTGTTAGTGTACTCATATCCTGAGGTAGGCTCGGACTCTCCTCACAAAATCACAGAGCTTCTGAGGCTGGGTTGCACCTTTGGAGAATGTCTAATTTAACCCCCTCTACTGAGCGCAGTGTCAACTAGAGCAGGTTACTCAAAACTGTATCCAGTTGGGCTTTGAATATCTCCAAGGATGGAGACTCCACAATCACTCTGGGAAACCTGTTCCTGTGTTTAATCACCCATAGAGAAAAAAAGTTGCTTCTTATGTTTGAATATCATCTCCCATATTTCAGTTTGTGCCTTTTGCTTCTTGTGGGCACCACTGAGAAGAGTCTAGCTCCATTTTCTTTACTCCCCCCATCAGGTATTGCCACACATTGATAAGGTACACCTGAGCCTTCTCTTATCTAGGCTGAACAGTCCCAGCTCTTTCAGCTGCCCTTCTTATGACAGATCCTGCAGTCTGTTAATTATCTTCAGGGTCCTTTTCTGCACTCCCTGTAGTATGTCCATGTTTCTTTCATACTGAGGAGCCAACACTGGACCAAACACTCCAGATACATCTCATCAGTGCTGAGTCGAGAAGGAGGATCACCTCCCTGGCTCTGCTGTTGATGATCTTCCTAATACAGATGATACTGCTGGCCTTTTTTGTCACATGGGCACACCGCTGGTTCATATTTAACCTGCTGACCACCATGACCCCCAGGTCCTTCTCTGTAAAGCTGCTTTCCAGCAGGTCAGCCCCCAGCCTTTTCTAGTGCATGGGATTATTCATCCCCAGGTGCAGGACTTGGCATTTCCCTGTGCTGAACTTCTTGAGGTTCCTGTGGGCCAATTCTCCTGGCCAGGTCCCTCTGAACAACAGCACAGTCCTCTGGTGGTTCAGCCACTGCTCCCAGTTTTGTGTCATCTGCAGGCTTGCAGAGGGTGCACTCCTGCAGTTCAGTAATTACAATGTTACACAATATTGTCCCTAATATTGACCCCTGGGCTGGATCACTATTGAGTGGCCTCTGGCTGTACTACTACTGAGTGGCCTCCAGCTGGACTTCATGTCACTGATCAAAACACCATGACCCTAGCAGTTCTGCCAGCTTTTGGTCCATCTCACCACCCAGTTATTTAGCCTGTACTTCATCAGCTTGTCTGTGAGAATATTATGAGAGACTGCCAAAGGCCTCACTGAAGTGAAGATAAACAACACCCAGAAGCAGATGAGTGAGAAGCTCCACTCATCCACCAATCCAGTCACATCCTTGTAGAAGGCTAACAGGTTGGTCAGACGTCATTCTCCCTTTGTAAATGCATGTTGACTACTCCTTCATGTCCTTCAGATGTTTGAGAATGGCTTCCAAGATTATTTGCTCCATTGCCTTCCCACCAGGGTGTAGTTCTTTGGATTCTCTTTTTTACCATTCTTGAAGATGAGAGTGACATTTGTTTTCTTCAGATACTCAGAAATCTTCCCTGAACACTATGATCTTTCGAAGACAACTGAGAATGGCTTTGCATCAATATCACTGAGCCTCCTCAGTACTCATGGGTGTATCCAGTTAGGTCCCATGGACTTGTGTATCTCTGGGCCGTTTAAATTTTCCTTAACCTGATCATTCTCCAGCAAGTGTTAAGTCTTCCTTGACCCAGATTTTCCCACTGGTCTTCATTGAAGACCATGGCAAAGAAGGCATAAAGTATCTTGGCCTTTACCATGTCTTTTGTCACCAGGTTGCCTGCCTCATTCAATAGTGTGCCCGTATTTTTCCTAATCTCTCTTTTGCTGCTGATACACATGTAGTTGCTCTTCTTGTTGCCCTTTGCAGCCCTTCACTGGATTAAATTCCAGGTGGGCTTTGGCTTTCCTAGCCCCACCCCTGCATGCTCATGTAATTTCTCTGTTTTCCTTCCTGGTGACTGCCTCTGATTGCCCTTCTTGTACACTTCCTTTTTATGTCTGAGTTATGTCAGGAACTCCTTGTTCATCCATGCAGGGCTCCTGCTGCCTTTGCCTCATTTCCTACTAGTTGGAATTAACAGTTCTAAACTTTGGAGGAGGTGGTCCTTGTCTATCAACCAGCTCTCCTGGACCTCACTGCTTTCCAGTACTGTATTCCATGGAATTCTTCCAAGCAGATCACTGAATAGGCTGTAGTCTCCTTTACTGAAGTCCAGGGTTGGGATCCTGCTTTTTCCCCTGCTTCCTCCTCTCCAGATTCTGAACTCCACCATCTCATTATCAGGGGCAAGGCTTCTAAAGCCATTTCTCCTCACCAGCAGGATTGAGAAAAACCACTTGGGCTCCATGCACTTGACCATCACACCCTTCTAGAATCTTCCAGGATCAAACTGAAAGTTTTTGTTGTTGTGGTTAAGATGGACAGCAGTTTTTGCTCCTCATGGCAGGGAAAAAAACAAACAAACAAACAAACAACCTTTTCTATTGCTCTATCCCCTTCTCTCTCATTTCCTCCCCATGCAACAGATGAAGTCAGGGTTGGAGTACGATGACCTACAAAAGAAGGGCAACACAGCCTTTGGCTGATGCTATCCTCACTGTGCTAGCAGAGAAACTACGGTCCTATTAATCCTCCCAACCAGATCTGTCCTTGGAAGTCACTGCTTTCCCAGGCCTATGGAAGAATGTTGTCCTAGTTCAAGACATGACATGCTGCTTGTGTGTTATTTGCTTTTCCTCTAAAGAGAAAGAGCTACTGAATAATTTTTTCTTACACTTGTGTAATATAAATAAATATTTTTGAATGCAGGAAGCTAACCTTTCTGTAACCCTCGGGAGCTGGTGTCCAAACTTCCTTGGGTTTGCCAGAGTAATCAGAAAGGCAAAAAAGCTGATGGATGAGCTTTATTCCTTGACCTGTCTGCATTCCTGCCTTGCTCTGCATTTTAACTGATTATGCATTTTGGGTCAGCAAATTTATACAGTTCACACTTCATTATAAAACAAACATAGAAAGCTCAGAAGTGATCTTAAGTAGTGCAGATCTTTCTGCAATTTCTGGGTTACTCCTGGATGGGTCATAAAGCTTTAAAATGCAGCAAAAGTTAATCAGCACAGATTTCTGGTAAAAACATATGTAGTCCTTTGCTTGTAAGTTAGCATGGAAAGAGGGGATAGCAGATAGTGAGTGTCCATCTTCTCTCTTGGAAGTGGTCTGACAGGCATGTTGGGGAGTACTTTAGTGCTTTTGAAGGCACGGATCAGGACTAGATAAGTGACAGAAAGTTGAAAAAGAGGTGGTTTTGCCAACAGAAGTCATTCCCACAATTTGCTTTAGGATAGGCATCTGATCACAAAGGACTCTTCAGCTGTCAAATCCTCCCTAGGCAAATATGGTCTAGTCCTGAAACTGGCTGAGATATGCACCCTCTGGCCTTCAAAGTGGCCATTTGCCAAGTTCAGAAACACACATCTTCCATCTGGCCAAGGATATTTCATTGAATTCTTCCTTTATGTCAGCTTGTGGAAACTGTTACAAGCAAATTATGAAATATGAGCAGTGAATGCATCTTTTGCAATAAGCATAAATTGAAAATAAGGCAAACAGTGCAAATTACTTCCCCTTTATGCCTTCATTTCTTCATTCTTCTGTTTTTCTTTTGGAGTTCAAAGTGTGTATACTAAGTGGAATGCTTAAAGTATTATCTATTTTACTTTGTTTTCACTATGGACATTGTTATGGAACAGGCTGCCCAGGGGGGTTGTGTTTGGAGTCTCCTTCTCTGGAGACATTCAAGACCTGCCTGGATGCAGTCCTGAGTAATATGCTCTAGGGAATTCTGCTTTAGCGGGGGAGTTGAACTAGATGATCTCTAGAGGTGCCTTCCAACCCTGACAATTCTGTAATTATGTGATTGCTGAAATCCTTTAAAAAGAGAGTCCCATATCCTGAAGACAAAAAGCAAAGTAATTCCTTGTGCTAGGTAGGAAACTACCAGGAAAAAGAGTGACAGGACTGTTCTCATAGACCAGTACTATTTGACATGAAGCCATGGAGTGGTTAAATGCCAGAAGTTATGTCTTCTTAAAAGAGGTGACTGGTACAGAGAAAAATAAGTGATGCTCACTTTGCTTAGAGGCAGAGTGAGGAAGGAAAATGTAACCCTGAGCAGAGCAATTCTAAGAGTAAAGCCAACACGGGGTTTTGTCAGCCACTTACCCAAGTGTCTTCATTGGCTTTAGCTCCACAGAGTGCTAAGCATCTGGCATGGGGACACGGGACATGGTGCCTTCACACTTCCTCCAGTCTGAGTACTTTATTGGCTATTTTTCTCTTTACAGGAGCCCAGACCTTTGTATAACAAAAGATGCCAGTTTTATTCAAGTGGGATAGGATTCCTGTATGATGCCTACCAGACAGAGGTAAACAAACTCACCTCATTGCATTTGTTTCTGCTGTGCTTTGAGGGGCTGGGGAGATGGGAGGCAGGTGTTTGTGAGCATGTCTCTGTATGTAGGTCATGGGTTGATAGAAACCCAACTGTTTTTTCTCTCACAAGTGACTTCCTGCTTGTCCAAGCCCCTGATGATTGCAAATCATTACAATCAGTGAGGTTTTGAGTCATCATAAATGTTTCTGTCCAGTACATTACTCTGGGACTGGAATGATTCCTACTCCATCTATTCTGTATAATAGCTGTCTGGAATTTATTTGTCACATTGGCATCTTTCTCTAAGGGTTTTTTTGTAGACTTCAAGTGGAATAGGAAATATCTAAATTAATCCATTTGCATTGTCCAGAAGACTTCAAATCTTCTCTGTATTTATTCAGCACAGTCCAAGAACGTCAGTGGTTTGAATGCAGCTTTTTTTATTATCTCAGTGACATTAACATGGTTGGAAAAATACCCATACCCAAATGGCTAACCTCCTGAGAAGTCCAGATTTGGTTTCTTTTCCTATTTTTCAATGTATTATTGTGTTAAATTGGTGGGAGTGCAAAGAAAATCAAGCAGAGCAGGACTGAGAACAGCTAAACAGTGGTATTACTTACAAGAATCCAGATGTCCTTCATCACCATTCCTCCCATGACTAAGAAAAGGTGTATGGGGACTGTTTACAGTTAATAATTCCAGACAGCTTAACAAAGTATATTACCAGGTTAGGCAGCTAATACTCCTTATATCTTGCTGCTAGGGCACCTTGTTGTTGATTCCAGAAGAAGTATGACAAAAATACTTCATTGACCTCCTTGCCTAGAGACCTACCCAGACCAACTTATGATCTGTGGCAACACCCTTTCTCTAAGTTTTACTCAGTCCTCTTCTGAAGTGTGCGTGCACAACTCAGACACAGGCATGGCCTGACAAATGCTTCTGATTCCTGTAATAAGCATGTAGCTGGCATCATACTGACCACAATTCCCTGCAGGTGACCTCAGCCTTGAGCTTTTGGCTAGACAGGTTTCAGCAGCTCTGCAGATTTTGGGAATGTCTAAAGTTGGACCACCCAGAGCTTCTTGCTCTATTCTGGGAAAAACCCTCTATCTTTTAAAAGTGTAGTTAGTTTGGAATAACATTCTTGTCTGGTTGTCCACTGATCTAGAGTTAGCATGTACAAAATCAGAGTTAATGATCTATGGCATCTGAACTTGGCTTTTGCTTTTCTGAAGTTAGCCAGCTAGTGAGCAGGGGACATGCTTTGCATGCCAGGCAAACACCTAACTAGGAAGGCAGATTGTTTACTGAGTGCAAGTGCTCTTCTGATTGTCATTTCTAGCCTGTGAGTCGTCTCCAGCTCATGTAGTTTGCCTGCTTCAGTTCTTCTCTTTGCTCAAAGCAGAAATAATTTTATTTTCTTGCAATTACCATGAGGTGAGAACATCTCTTCAATTGGTGCTGAGGGGATAGACAGGCATAAACAGCCAGAACATAAAAAAGATAAATGTTTGGTCACTGAAATGAAATAATAGGTCTCGACATGCAGAATACCCACAAATGGCCTGTTTCTACCATCTTTCCTCACACCACACAGTAATTTGTTTGTTTTGGTTTATTCACTGTTGTCCTAAAAAGGAGTGTCTTTCTCTCTGAGTGTTTTAAAAATGCAGTGATAAGAATAGAAAAGTACAGTAACTCCCTTGGCCAATAATATGTCTTGTAGCCTAGAAGCAGCTGAAAACGTGTTTAAGATCCTGTCAATCTCCCTTTTGTACTTCTAGCCTTCTACAGTAACAAGGGGCAAACTGGCCTTATTGATGCTTGGAGAGGGGAAAAGTACTTTTATTTCCCATCAGAAGTGGTCCCCAAAGCCATGCATCAGAACAAACCACCTTTTTAGTAGCCCACTCTATCTTAGAAAGCCTTCACATCCCAGTCATGCATGTGTAATGGGAAAAGGGTATTTTAGCAAGGCAGGTACTAGGCCATTTTGTCTGCATACAGGGGGTCAAAGCCAAAGTCTTAAGTTCCACTCAGTGCAAAACCACTATGGCATCCCACAAAATGGCTGTGCTAGCAGATGCATTGGTACAATCTGCTCCAGGATCAGTTTTCAAACTGCTTTGAGAAGCCAGGTGTGATGTTTCTGTCACTGCTGAGCTGGATCTTGATTAAGTTGATGCAGTTGTTGACAGTAGAGTACTTTTCTTCTGAAGTAAATTGCAGCTCAGGCTGAGGGCAGCTGCAGCTGAATGTGACTTCAGGCCAACAAAGCCCTTATGTGAAATTCCAGTGAGTTTAGACACAACAGAACAAGGTTGATGAAATTAGGTCCTATCTCAGGGTGCAATATTCCTGTGACAAGTCAGATGTGTCTGTATCAACCTGTGAGCTCCATTTCCAGATTGCAACCTAGACTGAGACTGTCCTTTTATAACCTAACTTCCATTTGGGGTTAGAAGAGCTGATTTCTATGAGACACTAACCACAGGTACAGCCTTGTCCTGGGCAACAAAGCAACCCCAAGGCATCATTTATCTTCCTTTTAACTTTACCTTTGTCACCCAACTTCCACTGCTGAAGCGAATCCTGCTAAGGACAAGTGTGGCACATCTGAGACTAGCTGCAAGATTGACATTCTCTGGTGCTGAGTCTGTGTGTTTAAGGCTTTCCTTTTTGCTGGGAGCAACCCATGAGGAGTAGAGATGCATCAACAGTGGCATTTTTCACACTAAAAACAATGCACAGGTCCAGAACTCAGGACCTGAGAAACATCTCGTTTAACATCTCCTGTGGAGACTGTTCCACAGACTAATGGATTCATGGCTAAGCAGAACTGTCTGACAGAAGCTTTTTAGAAGCAGGCATGTTTTCCTAGGCATGCTCCTTCTACTTTTTTATTATGAGGAATTTTCCATTCAATACAATAATACATTTTATTCACGTTTTGTGAACAAAATACTTCTCAGTGGTTGCAATACATTGTTTCTATCAAAATAAAAACTATAGAAAGAATGTATTTTCTGACCTGCTAGTTTTTAGAGCCTGACAGTTCTCCAGGATTTCAAAGTCAATTATCTAAAAATCTCAGGAAAAACAAGCCCTACATAAAAATATTTCAGTTGGTCTATAATGCCAAATAGAAGTGATTAATGCTTATCACACTTAAGGAGTCATTAAAATGATTTATTGTCTGGGTGGAGAGTGGCTTACATGTGCCTGTCTTTATTGTTCTAACATCTGTCCATGCCTGCAATTCCTGCTCACACAAATAAACCTTTTCAGTGTTTTATTCACGAGCCTGCAGTAAATGGCACTTACTTGCTGGAGAGCTTGGATAATTTCTGAGTGGTTTTGTTTGTGGGTTTGGAGATTGTTCTTCTTGTTGTTTTTCCTAATTATTTCCTTCTTCAGGAGGGTGCTGAAGGAGGAAGCTCCCATATATTGGAAGCTATTGAGATAAATTGGTTTCATTGCTCATTTCCTCACTATAATGGAGTAATATTCTTACCCACTTCAGTGGCTTGCTTTGGTATATCTCTCAAGACCCATGGTCCCTACATCACAGCTATAAGGATCCACATCTCACAGCTGCAGATTCTGAGTCTTGGCAAAATACCACCAGGCAGTGCAGCAAAGTGAGTGAAAACTCTGGCAGTCCTGGCTGCAGGTCAGTGCTGGAGGCTTTGGGCTCCATAGTGCAAATGCCGTGAGACTCAGGGGCTGATCACTCAATCGAATGAAGCTCCTGGGAGCTCAGCTTCAGCCATGCAGTCATGGATTTTGGAATCTCAGGATCTTTCTGCACAACAGGTAATAGAAACTGACACTGAAGGAGCTGCTTCTTTGTGGTCAGTAGGATGGTTCACACAACAGTGAAACACCGAGAATAACAGTCAGTCTCTTCTTATTTTGGCAGGTGACATGTTACACCTTAAACAGCAAGTGCCAGCTGAAAGTCAAGAGTAACACGTGCTATTGCTGTGACCTGTACAACTGTGAGAAGTAAGTACCCATGTACAGTCCATGGCCTTTGAGAAATCCTTGATTGTTGTCTCTCCTCTTAAATGATAGAGGGAAGGTGCCCTTAGGCCTGGAGAAGCAACAGCTTGTACGCTGAGCAACCCAGTTCCACTGTAACTGAAGTCTTGATGCCAGCAGAAAAGAGGTCAGGGGTTGCATATTAGTGTTGACATTATTTCAGTTTCTGTTTTTAAAAATATGTTCATAAGCTCTTTGCTGTGTGATCAAAATCGACCACTCAGTTGCTGTCAAGATTAGAATCATAGAACCATAGAATCATTTAGGTTGTAAAAGACCTTTAAGATCATCATGTCCAACCATTAACCTAACTTTACCAAGTCCACTGCTAAACTATGTGCCCAAGCACTGTATCTACACAACTTCTAAACACATCCAGGGATGGTGATTTTGCCACTTCCTGGGCAGCCTTTTGATTTTGCAAAGCAATTTTCGTATTTGGTTTAAGGAATCCTTTTTCTTTTCTATCAAACTGGAGGAAACAAAATTAATAAAAATGTAGGTGTCCATGAGCAGAGATCATGTTGTAGGCATATGCAGAGCTCTTTTGTTAGCAACAGCTTCTGTAGGCATGGGATTTTGCTAAATTGCCATAGGATAGGTACAGAGGGTCTTGTGAACGTTTTCTGAAGCTGTCCATTTGACTTCATTATTAACAAAGTATGACATGTCAGAAGATAAGAGAGGAAATGTCTGGATATGCTTACAAAGATCAGCTGAAGGTTAGTGCAGGGTTGCTAGGCAGCCACAGAGTCACAGAGTCACAGAGTGGTCAGGGTTGGAAGGGACCTCTGAAGATCATCTAGTCCAACCCCGCTGCTAGAGCAGGATCACCTGCAGTAGATCACACAGGAACACGTCCAGATGGGTTTTGAATGTCTCTAGAGAAGAAGACTCCACAACCTCTCTGAATTTAACAGCCATTTAGCAGAAGCAAAAAAGGTGCAACAGTGAAGTTCAAGAGTTTATAAAGTGGAAGACAGATGAATTTAACTTGCACAACTAACTGACTGCCTGGCACACAGGCATTTCAACTGCAAGCAGCATCATGTCTTGCCACTTAGCGGGGAGCATTTCCCAGAGCAGACGATCTGCCCGAGCCACCCTGTGCACACCTCAGTGTCATCTTACCATGCAGTCTCATGCAACATCTGCAACGCTCTACAATTCACCCATAGTCATTCTTCTTTCTCTCTGTGTATTTCTCATCTTTCTTCCTTCCTACATCTCCTGTTTTATTTTGGTTCTGCCTCCTTTTCACATTCCAGCAGCCCTGAATAACCCCAGTCCTCCATAAGCCTTGGCTAGCATGCTGCCAGCCATGAACATTTTAGATGTAGGGGAATGAGGCTGGCACAATGAGGCTTCTACACCAGGCTTCTGCATACAAGAGTATCTCTTGCTCAGATTCTGACTCAACTAGACAAGCAAAGGGAAATTTGGGCCTAGAGGGAAGTCATCTAAGCATGTGTATTTCTCATGCACACAAGAGACACGAAGTGAGTGCAGGTCTATGGAATGGATTAAAATCCCCTATGAATGTTAGAGTCTTTTGCTTCTGTAAGAAGTGCTAAATCTGGACATGATGGAGGTATACAAAACAAATTACATCGGAAAGGTAGAGTATGCACAACTTTGGTACTTTTTCTGTGATAGACAAATGACGAAAACATTATAGTTGCAGTGCAGTATGTTTATACTGAGAATGCTTTCTCCCATGGTATGCAACTAGTAGCTGCACATTAACATTGAACTGAACAGCTCAACAGAAATGAACAGGACTCTTAAAGGGGTGAAAGCATTCAGAATTATCAAATAAAGTGACTGAAACTTTGTTGCTTAAAGCATAAAGTAACAAGAAGGAGAAATCAGGAATACTCACCCCTCCAGACGAAGATCCTCAGTGCCATTTTTTAAGACACTGGGTTTGTCTGAAATACCTGGGACTGATTGCTGCTGTGACAGTATTTGATGATATAACTAAACGTGTGTGTTTTGCCATGGTCAGCAATACCCAGTGAACAACAAGATCTTATGGCACTGGCATGGACAAATCCAGAGTAAAAAAGCAGCCTTGCTGCTCTACAGACTTGGTAATTCCAGTTCAAAGGATGGCTAGAGAGAAGTAGAAGGAGACAGTCACACAAAGTGATTTGAATAGTGTCAGCCATGCAATAGCCCAGTAGGCAGGCAGGATCACAAGTCAGATTTCCTCAGCCTCATGGCAGCTGAAGCTAGAGGTTTAGTTAACCAGCATCTGCCTCATGATAGGGTCCAAATGGACTGAACAGTAGCAGAGCCACGGTGCCAGAGTCATGCCCCACAACAAATGACTGACCATTTCCAAGAATTACTGGGCTTGGTGTAGTTCTTCCCAGAAATGTAGTGGGTTTCTCCACACTGCTATCTTCCTCTGTGGAACTTTCCCTAACCACTATCTCCACTGTTGCCCCATGCACTGTGGATGGAGGAACAGAAGAGTGAGCACGAACGGGTTACCTCTGGTTTCCACCATAATCTGATGGCAATTTCCTAACAGTGCAAAAACAGACTTGGCATTTAAAAAACCTTTCCAACTCAAATAGCTGCTCTAGGAAGTCATTAGTGGGCCAGCAATAAGGCAGGTCCTGAAAAGAATTGCAGGAAACTGTGGTTTCAAAGTTGGCACTAGGGTATTTCTGACTTCTGGCAAAACAATTAGGATTAACTTCACAACATGCCCAATTTACAATAACCAGTGCAGTGTAGAAATATGAACAATGAAAGATTTCTGGATAGTACAATCCATAGTGTAAAGGCACAACTTTATCCTGTGCTCCATTGCATCTGTTAATTTGCAACTGCAGACACCATAAACAAATGTAGCCAGCTGGCAAAATCTCACTTCCTGCAGTAGAATTAATGCTTAAGCAACTTGTCTTCGCCAGTTTCAGAGATGCCAACAGATTTCCAGGTGAGCTAGGGGGGAAAAAAAAAAAAAAAAAAAAAAAAAGCAATGCTAAACATGCTTCAGCTGGGAGCTAAATGACAAGGGCAGCATCCACATGCCAGGACTACGCCTGTGTTCAGAGACCCTGAGGAAAAAAAAAAAAAGAGTCCCTGCTGGTGCACAGCCACCAATCAGCCAAACTAGGGTCTAGGGTTGGTATTAGTTGGACTACATGTTTAATGCTGGTGTTAGCAGAGCCAGTTTTCACCTACAGTAGAGCTTTCTCCAATTCACTGGAGCAGTGCTTGGTGGGAGCATGGCTGGAGTACTTTGCCAAAGAGGACAGTAAGCAGGAGGGATTCCAATCCTCTGGTGCAAAACCATTCCCACTGCAGTGATGTTGTCTGCATTCCCTTTCAGTTCCGAGCAGTCCTCCAGCTATTATGAATTTCTTGGCGTGAGCAGCTGTCAGGACGTGGTTCACCTGTACAGGCTGCTGTGGTCCTCCACAGTCCTCAACATCATCGGGTTGTTCCTGGGGATTATTACAGCAGCCATTCTTGGGGCATTTAAAGACATGGTAAGGCTCATAGTCTTTTGCCTTATGTGTTTGTTGGTGTTACCAAATGGGTTAAAATCAAGGAAGCGTAAGTGTACAAAGGAGGCACTTTAACCATGTTCCCTGTGTGATCTGGGAGTCTGGAGTCATATCTTGACACTAAGCCGTTGCCAGCTGCTCACAGCTAAGTAGGTCAAGCCTGGTCAAATACATGGATGGAAGGGAAAAAAACATGCTTTCCAGTAGTCCCTGCACTGAGGGCAGCTGTGGGAGTTGCTGGTGCTCCCCTGAGATGGGGATGGGTGCAGAGAGCCAGCTTGAATCCACCTAATCTGTCTCACACAAACTGAGGCTTACATGGGATTTGGGTTGGTGCTTCGTAACAGACTGATCTCCAGCCCAGGCATGCTGCTGTGCTGTGCAGGGGCCATTGTTGCACTGCTCGTGAGGGATGCCAAGATGAGATGTTCCTGGCAGAACTGGGGTCTCCATTACCTGGCATGTTCACTTGCTGGGATGTAGGGTCCTCTGACTGGGTGGTGCAAAGCCATGCAAGGAAATTGCAGCAGCAGTGGATGTGCAGCTTCCCCCCAGGCTCAGCTGGAGTGAGTCTGTTGGGGCTCCAGAAAAAAGTCTGATCAGAATAAGCTGTTTAATGTCTCCTCTGCTGTGGAAAAAAAGCAGAAAAAAAATCCCCTCACTAGCTTAAGGGAAAGATGAGTTTGTGTCAGCTACCTCAGCACAGGAGTCATTCTATGTTTGCGGAAGTGTTAATAAAGCAGCAATCCAAAATGCAATGCCTGCCCCTTGCTCCTGCCTGTGCTTTTTCAGGGTCCTTTTGAATGATCTACCAGAGCTGGTTTGCTAATATGCTGCTCGCTTTCATTACAAAAGGAGTAACTCTTGGGGGAAGACAGGGGCTAAGAAAAGATCAAGCAGAAGAGGGAAAGAAAGGGGCATGGGACCGAAATAAGAAACAAACCCTTTCAAATACGTGGGAGAACACTTTTTCTTTCTTTCAGGATGTACCTTCCCACATAAATGCTCAGTGGCATTTTGAAGGGAGAGCTACAAAGGCTGCTGAAACACTGCAGGGCACTGCTCTGAGGCTGACTTCCAGAAAACACAGGGCTAGGCTGACTAGTCAAATAAAAAACATCATGTTTATCTCTGGGGAACGCTGGCAGCCAAAACATGTTAGAAAGGGGAGAGTTTGCAAAACAGTGCCGCATTTCTTGGACAGAAAAAAAGAGAAGTGTTGTGTTGATTGTTGCGGGTTTTCTTTCTCGTGACAAATTCCCTGCAGACCCTGGCACACTCCCTGTGGTTTTACTGCCTGCCAGAGGGCTGTGCTGGTTCAGTAGGAAACATTTCATACTCTTGTGACGCCCAAGGTGTCAGCTCTCAGTGGCCCCTGTGTCACCCCTGGGCTGTCCTCTGTGATCTGCTGGGTGCTGGGGGAGCTCAAGCGGTCACACCAGTACCCTCCATTTCAAATCTACAGTGTGTTTGGATATAGGATGCTGGTTAGGCAGTTACCTTAAAGTCATCTTTATCAAAAAAGCAGGTTTAAGATATACTGTAAATAGAAGTATCCAAAATGGTAAAACCCCCTGATTATTTCTTACAGAAGACAGAGGTATAGAAATGCATTAAAAACTTTACTTGCTGGTACTAAGAGTTAATCTATAAGCGTGCTTCCCTGCCCAGGTATTAATCTGATGACTTGTAGATGTTTTCCTAACTCACCTTGCCAAGGAATCTGCCTGCCCTGAGTTCAGGGTTGCATTAATCAGAACCACAGCTGGTCCTAGGTGGGAGACGAGGGGAGATTGCTGTCTTTCTGGTTCTGTTTTTCGGGATTTTTTTCAGCTAGTTTCCTTCTTGGTGTCCTCAGGGGAATCTGGACAGATTAAATGTAATTCCCTTCTCTCTTCTCCTCTTCCCTCACCCTGCTCTGAAAAGGGAAACAAAATGAACCCCTGACTTCTGAACTACTTGCCAACGCATTCATGTCTTAGCAGTCATGCAACTAAAGGTGCAGTCTGATGTTAGAAGTAGTCGTAGCTCAGAAACAAAGGCTTTGGCAGGTCTGTGTCAGATCAGTGAGCTGACCTGCTTTGCTCTGCAGCCACACAGCCCAGCACCTGGCCAGCAGCTGCTTGCATGGCTGGGTGGGGGCAGCCAGGCAGCTTCTCTGGCCACTGCCTGGTCTCCTCACACTCCCTGACCCGAGGTGCTTGCATGGCACTGCCAGTGCTCCCTGGCCAGTTAACAGCTCCTTATCTCTTTGACTTGGGTGGTGGTTCAGGTTACGATCTCTCCACCCACCTTTGTATTTTATGTGACTAATTTAACATAGTGTCATTACTGGAATACTTGACAAAAGCATCTAACCAACTTAAATACCTGCAAATCGTTGCTGGCTCCAGGCTGACAGCAGATAGCCTGATAATAAGGTGCTTTGATCAGTGGGTGGTTTGGGGTGGATGACTCCCCAGACCTGTCTTCTAGGACTGTTGTGATACTTGTCCTTAGCAAGAGGAGAGCATGGCTACTGCGGGTGGAGAGAACCTAAGAGGACTGAGTGAGGTTCCTGGGAGAAGAGCAGCAGCACCCAAAGGGACCCACACCAGAAGGCTGATGACAGACACAAAGCAGGCGACTGTTTTGTGTTATGTCCTTATGTCCACAGTGACACACTGACGTCCAGGCAAGGGCCCAGCACTGACTAGGGGGGGACCGTGTTGCTAGCCCCAAACCTCTGGGTCTGAGGCAAGCTCGGTAACTGCTTGCGGCTGCTCCTGCCTGGAAGGCAGCGTCTCTCCGTTTCTCCCCACCACATCCCGCCAGCAGGGTGGGTAGAAAGGAGGCGTTTTGATAGGCTTGCTGCTTTTGGGCCCAGCCTTTCTCTGCACCTGCGAAGTTTCTCTGGAGAACGAAGGCCTAGATTGTCAGTGACCTAAATGATGTTTTCCATGTACAAACACAGTTATTGTAGCTCCTTCTCAATCACAGTGAGATCTTGCACTATCTCCAGAGGATGAAGTGGTTTATCTCTCTCTCTGATATATCTAAAAGGAAATGCCAAAAAACCCTAAAATCCTGGCTGCTGCTTTCAGCAGTTGTCTGGCAACCACCATATTTTATTATTTCAGTAAAAAGAAGATTCCATGCTCTCATGAAGAGGAATCTGCTAATAAAAACAAAGGAGAGAAAAGAAACCACTGGATTTCACTTACTTTGCAAAGCAGAGGGACGTGAAAATCTTCCACAGAGCTCTACAAATTCACAAATGTTTATATAGCACAAGATTCTAGGGTTTAACACAAGTCCTCTTTCACATTTAGCTTTTGCTCCTTTTTTTTTTTTCCTTCCCCAGTTGTATAATCTGTTTTAATGTGAGCTATTGCCTCTTCCTGCAAACCTCTTCACTTTGCTGTTGAGCCATATGCCAATAAAACCACAAGATATGATGAAGGATTTTATGCAGTAGGGATTAGATATGCACATGGGGGGTGGTACTGGACAGCCAGAAGGAAACTCCATTACATAAGAGAGAGGGAGCTGTGAAAGAAGAGTAAGTGATCTGGAAAGGGAGATCTTTGTAGATCAGTGTAGGAAAGCAGGGAGAAAAGACATGAGGGCATCAGGCACTTGCTATTGGGACAAGTCTGCAGCAAACTGTGAAGGAGTGGGTGTTTGGTGCTGGAGTGGGTAAGAAGAGGAGGTCAAAGCTGTATGCTGTGCTCTTCAGGGTGTCACGGGTCTGGAGTCCTGCCAGTGCTTCTGCAACTGGTGCTAGGGAAGCACCAGCAGTCTTTTTCCAAGGGAAGTAGATTAAAATAGCTGTGTATTTCTGGTCAGAAAATTGACTCCAGATACAACCCCCTCTCATTCTGTCTGCTCCTTGCTTTTTTGTAGTATTGGTATTGTGTTGGAAAACAAAAAGGTGTTAAATTGCCTAGTTGCTTGTGTCAGGACCAGTTTGTACTCCAGCCCTCCCTACGCTGTGCTGATATATTGTTGTCTTCTGTGCTCAACAGGTACCTCTGACCCAAATCGCTTTCAGTGCTGCCTCACCCCCACAGATCCTGTACAATCCTGCCCAGCAGATCCTGACATATGCTGGGTTCTGTCCTTCTGCAGCAACTATTTCTACGTATCCATCCTATCCGTTACCCCTTCAGGTACAGTACAAAATGGCACTCTTCTTACTCCATCAGAAAAGCATAAGCTGCTACACAGTACAAACTCTGCAGTGGTAAATCTCGGCTCCTGGGTGTTTGAAATGGGCCAAGGAAGTTTGATCCCAAGTCAGACTCACCTTTGGCATGACTTAGTCTGGTTGTAGTTCTCAGGTCTGTTCTCAGATCTCAGGCTTTCTGTAGTTGTCCTTTGGACTCCATCTGCTGACCAGGAATCCCAGTGTGGGATTAGAACTGTGCTGCCATAGTCATGAAAGTGAACACAGCCTCCAGCAACAGAGGTGTTGGGGAAACTGAAGGAAGCATCTGATACACACAGGATTTGGCAGAGAAGTTTACGCACCTTAGGCCCACCTTACTCCTAATAGGGAGATAAGTAGATTAGGACTCATCAGATGGAAAGGAGACAAGAAAGGTGAGGAAATAAGAGGTCTGTGTAACTGAGGGATATGGAAAGGATTTGTGGAGGAGGATAACTTCTAATCACAGAAAGTTTTGTTTGCCACAGTAAAGCTACTAGGTGTCAAGATAAGCCAGAAATAGAAGTGTTTTTACACACCAGAGAAGATTCACATGCCACAGGATGCTATGGAAGAGCACAAATGAAGGGTTAGGAACATTAGCTGCTGTTAAAAACAGGGATTCAGGTGTCACTTGCAGCCCAGAAAATCCCCAGATAAATGCCTGCCACAAGAACCAATGGGGGCTCATCAGAAGATGAAGGCCTTTTTCTTTTAGCATCTATAAATATCTGCTACAGGCCAGCACTGGGAGACCCATACAAAGCTGCTGTGGCAGTTGGCAGAGCTTGGTGAGCCTTACTGACCAGAGGCAACCAGCCTGAAGAAGGCAGGAGGAAAAGCTGCTGGATGTGCAGCTTTCTCCCCTTGCGGGATGGGATACCACATAAGCTGAGTCAACACTGCTTCACCTTCTTCAAAAGGATGAGATGCAAGTTGTGTTCCAAGCCCTTGCTGTGTCCAGCCAGAGCTGGCTGGCCTGGAAAATGCAGGGAGTGGTGCTGAGGATGGTGTTTGCTTTTTTTTTTTGCCCCAGAGTGAGGTGAAGAACACAGTGTGAGCTGGTAAATAACTGAAAGTACTGACACACTGGACCAATCATAGTAGTTTTTAGATATTTTTTTTAAAGCACAGTAAGACTGTTTTGTTCAGTCCAATGGCTTGTTATACTTTGGCTGTGTAGTGCTAGACCAGTGGATACCACAAGTTTTGCAATACTTCTTAACTGAAAACACTGCATGCTTAGCATGAACTGGCTGTGGACCAGCTCCTCACAGCCTCCTGGGCCACATCTGTTCGGGGCCAATAAGCTACCAAGCTCAAGTACTGGGACATGATAATCATCCACTCCAGTGAATTACTAGGATGCTCCTGGTATGGGTTTGGCCCAGACCACCTAAAAGTATCCCAACAACACTCAGGAAGCAGTCAGAAGATGGCAAGGACAAGGGGCTGTTCCCAGTAGATTGTGTGCATATGGACAGCCACACTGGTTTGGTGGTACAATTTCAGCTGTAGGGATGTGGTATGTGCTGTGTCAGTTGGCTTCACAGCCAGAGAACAGTCCTTGGCACACCTTATTTATTAACATAAATGGGGCCAGGCATTTGCAGAGACCACGGGCTGAGAGGAAAAAAAAAAAAGAACATCTCTTTTTAGCTGAAAAGCTGTGCTGTTCTGCAGAGTTCAGTTAGCATGTAGCCAAGAGTAGAAAGAGAAGGGGATAAACCCAGATGAAACAAAGAATAAAGCTGAAAAGATGCATGTACGTAGTCATGAGGATCAATTGTAACTGTTCAGTCCTGTGTCCACTGAGACATAGAAATACATTGTATTTACCCCCACATTCTAAACAGCACTCCAAAATAAACAGTTATTTTCCTAGATTTCTAGATTTTCTATGAAGTGTGTTCATTTGTCTTCTCCCCTCTTCATAGCATTCAGAGGCAGATACCACCAGCTGTGCCCAAGCCAGGAGAGGTTAGCGAGAAGCACTGGGCTCCAAAAGGGAAAGCACTTAATCCTTTTCCTGGGGGGAGGAAAAAGCAAACCACCTTCCTGCATGTATGAGATCATTATGTTGGAGTTTGGAGTGAACTGATTTCTGCATCAGTTATGACAAAAAAATCATAATAAACTTACTCAGTAACAAGTGGTGAATGTGAGAAGCAGGCTCGATTAGGAACAGTCAGAAGTTTAACTGTCATCCACTTCCACTACTTGAGAGTTGTGGGCTGAATCCATAGGGCTGGAGGTCTTCATGACCCATCTAAGTGCCCCAAGCAATGCCCAGCTGCTGGATTCAAGCGTTCACAAGGCATGTTCAGCTGGTCCTTGTCCTTAAGGCAACTTACAAGTCCTGGGGCTGGGATTCATCTGGCTAAACACAGGGGATGTTGGTGTAAGTTGCTGTCTGATAAAGAGATCAGGTAGCCACCTGGCCTCTGCTGCCACTCCAGGAGCATCCAGGTCCTGTAGTCCCTGTGTCACTTCTGTGTGGATGTCTGGCAATGGCATCCCAAAAGGGTTGGACACTCCCATGTGGGCAGCTGAACTGAGCTCCAGCTGTCCATTGTGTAGAAGACCCTGCCTGAGCTGTTCTGCCCTTTAGAGTCCACAGAAAGACAGGTAGATTATCTCAGGCTAAAGATATATGAGTGTGAGTGCTACAAAAGCACTGTAAAGGCCTTTCCACTGACTAGGGGCGGGATTCAGTTGCTACGTATCACTGTGCTTTGTGCTTAGATATCTCTGTTGTTGAGCTTTCAACTGATACATCAAAACCTGAGGCTGAACCCTGTATTGTAGGGATGAAGTTCAGCTGCCTAAAGATCTGGCATCTAAGATGGCCAAATGTTCACAAGACTCCATACACGGCTGGCTGTTGTGGGCCAAGGTCTACATGAGACTTGCACATATTTCTGCAGCAGGTGGCAGAGAGTGCCCTTGGGCATCTCAAAAAGGCCTAACAATTTGCTTCCACAGAGATCAAGATCCATGTAGAGCCCCTGGTCACACCTCTCTCCTCAGCGTTCTCTTTGGCTCACTGAAGCTTTGGCTAATCTCTGTTCCTAAGTCCCTGCAGTACACATTGCCTTGCACCTGCCCCAACTTGGGACAGGGTCACATACGTGGTGGTTCAGTACAACAGAAGGAGCAAAACCATCCTCAGCTAAGAGCTGGGGAAAGAAAAACGTCAATTGATGCCAGTTAATGAAGTAAAGCAGTTAGCAATCAATTACCAACTAATAACTCTAGTTTGAACTCTCACCTCAACCACAGGAAAGCCATAGTTCTTCCACCTGGGAACATATCCCACCTTGGATTAGTCTGGTATACAACACACCTAGCCTAAGCGCTGCCCCCACTTGCATGGACTGAAGTCCCATTAGCTCAGAGGCTATGAACCTGAGTTCTCCTGTGGTTCCCACCATTGAGCAGTTTCATTCCTAGTCCTCTGGTGAATCTGGTATCTCACTGAATAACTGCTTGCTGGAGGGGGGCAAACAAAGTCTTTAAAAAAAATCACACGCTGAGCTGGAGGTAAATGCTCCTCAGTTCACCTTGTGCTTCCTTGTCCACAAGCAGAAATTAGCCAAATGCAAAAAAAGAAAGGGTGGTAAGAGAAATATATTTTGACAAGGATGTAACCAGCATTTTTAAATTTACTGTAGCATGTGCTAAAAAATAATTAATTCCTTACTGGTACAGTTCAGACACAACAAGTCTTGGAAACAAGCCTGCCAGCTGGTCAGGTAGATTATTAGCTGGGCAGGGACTGGTGGTGATGACAGCAGTAAGGGTTGTGACAGTCATTCCTGCCAGGAATGAGGAGAGGAGAACTCTTTACAGAAGCAATTCAAGGCAGACAGATGGAAACAGTGGCCACAGTTTGAGGGGGTGAGGGAAGTAACAACTCCAAAATAAATAAAAAAACCCAAACCCCAACAACTACATTTGGAGGTGATCTATCTAGCAGGTCTGTCCATGTACCTGCACTACCTCCTGGAGAGTTAAAGGGCATAATCAACCTTCCTGTCAAGACTTCCCCATTCTCACTCATTACTAGGCTACAAATACAGGACAACATTCTCTTTGCTATGGGGGGTTTGACCCAGGGCACCAGCCCCTGCTGACCCAGAGCCCCTCGGAAGCCAGGCACTGTGGCATGGGGTCTGCCAGCCCTGGGTAGCTCTGAGATGCCACTGTCCATGTGCCAGCCCTGATACTAGCCTTCTAGATAGTGACTATTCATTTTTTTAAGCAGTGGGCAGCAGCATTTAAATGCCCAGATTTTTCATTTCCCTTGAAAAAGATCCATTACTACTATTTTTTGGTGTGTGTGGGTTTTGGTTTTTTTTTTTAATTCCAAGCACTTTAGTCCTGAACCTGAGGGGAGCTGAGCACAACTTTTCTGATGAAGCCCATGGACTGGCATGTGTTGGCATATGAAGGGAGGAATGAAATCCTGACCCTCTTGAAATCAATGCCAAAACTTGGATTAAAGTAGTGGTAGGGTTTTATTCAGAATATTAGTCCCTACATGCATTCTTTTGTTTTAACAAACTCTGCTTATTCCTGAATATGGTCTTCTTCCTAAGCTCCATCTATTTTTTGGTGCTTCTTTTTGCCCCAGCCAAAGTGGAAGACCTACAGGGACACACATGCCTACCTGTAAAATTTTTTCTTAAGGGGAGTCTTCATTTGGCACAGAAATATTATAAATTTGGCATTTATGCAAGTATTATAACTGACATTAATTACCTCTGAGATAATTTAAATTTCCCAGTGATGCCTGGAAACAAGCAGCTACATGTAACCTAATCAGCCAGTCAGGTGCAGTGCCTCACCCAGGAAGACAGCATCTTCTGCAGAAATTCCTGCCTAGCTGTATGTGCAATGCCTATTAAAAATGACTTGGGTTACAGATGGAATCTGTCTTGTTTCGCCAGACACCTCCATTGCTAAACTTAAGCAGATGCTTTAAAACTAAAGTGAGCTTCGAGCTGCAATGCAGGAAAAATTTAATCATGGGGGTTATTATCTAACACTTAGATGGCAAACAACGCAGAGCTGTGAATGGGGTTGTAATCCTTTACTGAAGAAGGCGTTTTTCTTTGTCTGTATACAGCCTGCCAGCAATTTTCCAGGAACGTCATCTACTGACATTTCTTTATCAGAAGAAACTCAGCCTCCATCTCAGTCCAGCTCCAGCTATGGGCTTCCCCCCAATGCTCCAGCCCTCTATACACCAGCCTACTTCTTGCCTGGAGAAAAGCCTCCACCCTATGCACCATAGAACAAAGAATTTATTTTAGGTAGTTGGTAGGCTTTTATTTTCTTTTGAAGAAACCTCTGGAAACTGTGCTGTGCAGGCAGTAGACCTCCCAAGGAACCCACTGTGGAGTGTGTTACGGCCACTCTTGCATCTCACTGTGAGCAGAGCAGGACCCTGGAAATGCAAGGGCAGGTGCATCACCAGTGGGGTGACCAGTCACCACCCAGTCTGCCTGCAGTCAAATGCCTGTTGCTTTCTGGCTACCAAAAGCATGAGAAGTTTCCTCCTCAGTACACTGCATAATTAATTTTCTTCAAGAGGAGGAATGAAGAAAACACTCTGGACATGTGTTCTGCTTTCATAAACCCAGACAGAGGGGTTCTAGTCTGTGTTGTCTGAGTGGGTAGTCAGGAGTGCTCCAAGCCAATCGTTTTGGGTTGGAAGAGCTCAGGTGTTTGTTTGCTTGTAGTATTTACTTAATAACCTTTTTTGGTGAAAGTGTTGTACCAATAGAAGAAGTGTGGTGATTATTTTACAATAAAATTGACTGTGTATATTTATACTGTACCTAAGGCTGTGTGTATTTGTAAAGACAGAAAAACAAAGGAACAGAGGAAAAGTACCCTATCAAATAGTCCTGTCTTTCAAGTTTCAAACAGAAAGGTTAATTTTCTTAGGACTATTTTATCCAAACTTTGTGCCAGTCTAGTCTGCGTACTAAAATGTTATGTCATTGTGATAAAGATGCAATTTCCAGACAGGTATTTAAGCGGCACTTCAGTGTTGGAATTAATTATTTTCTAGTCAAAAGAGGACCGTAAAGAAAACACTCTATGTTATACCCTAGTTATTTACTTTTAAACTGATCAAGACCTCATCGAGACGAGAGGAAATGGCCTGAAGTTGCGCCAGGGGAGGTTTACGCTAGATATGAGAAAGAATTTATTTACTGAAAGAGTGGTTGGACACTGGAAAAGGCTGCCCAGGGAGGTGGTGGAGTCACCATCCCTGAAAGTATTTAAAAGAAATATAGATATAGTGCTTAGGGACATGATTTAAGCACTGAACGGGTAGATTAGGTTATGGTTGGTGGATTTAGGTTACGGTTGGACTCGATGATCTTCAAGGTCCTTTCCAACCAGGATGAATCTATGATTCTATGATTTTACAGTGACTGAAACAAAATGTATGAAGGGTCAGAATTCCTTCATTTATATATAAACATTTATTTTCTCCTATTTTATAGAGACAAAAATACACTTGACAAGGCTAAGCAGCAATACCTGTAGCAGTGCCATTGACAGGAATAAAGTCTTGTCCCTGTCGTGTGCACCCTGCCCCTTGCTGTGCATCTTAGCACATGGCTGCCATATTTTGGGGCAGGAGTGGCTCCACCAGCATGAAAATCCATCAGACTGCAGCATTCCTGCACTGCATGTTGCTGCTTCAGGAAGGGTGGTGGTGGTGCTTGCTTTATAGATATAGAAGTCTAGACAGCAATGAAGCTGTAGAAATTTCCTGAAAAGCCGAAGAGCAAAGTAAGGAAAGGAAGGTATTTCTCATTACCATTTTAAGCAGCTGCTTCATATTATGGAAGTATTACAAAACCAGCTTACTTGACACTTTCCTTTGAGAGGAAGTGACACCATCAGACCAGCTGAAAATAGAACCAAGAATGATCAGACTTTTACATAACATTTTCCACCTTTCAAGGAATTGGGTAATTTATGTGTTGTACCTCTATGTATAAAAAGTAGATTAAGTACTAATACACATAAGATCAGAGGTTAATTTCTATGGACAGTAAAAAACATGTTTTACTCCATTAAGAAGGATTTTCTGACATGTGAAGTTTAAGGCCAGCAATGTTAACATCAGTGTCAAGGTGCCTTACATGTGTTGTTGACAAGGTAAGTTATATGAACTTGGTTAAGAGAAACAGAAGTCAGAGACAAGACTATTATTTTTCCTTTAAACATTATTTTAATGCATCCACAATGCCTCGTTCTTGTGCAAATGCATGCTGTGAAGAGCACAGCGGCCCTGATCACAAAATGAGTGGAACTACACATGTACTTGTTTTTACTTATTATGAATACTACCAGGGGGCCACCAGGGTTTGTTCTGTTGACTCAAAGCCCAGAACAGACATGCTCCCTTTGAGTTGAGCACCTAGGCTGCTAATGGAACAAAAATTAAAATTAATTCAATATTTCTCTTGGGTCGAAGCACAGTGACTGAGGAGGAATGAAGGAATGCATGTCACTTTTTTCCTCTTTTCAATGGTGCATAGAAGCAGCTCCCTCTTCCTTCAACATCCTACCGCTGTACGGTATTAAAAACAATCCAGCCTGACACAGAAGACCCCCACTCTGGCTTTCTCTTCTTAACCCTATTTTGGGTTTTGGTGTGTTGTGGTCTATGCAAAAAATCTTTGCATACATGCACACGTGTTCACAGTCTGGGAGAAATTTTTTGCTCTGAATTAAATTGGTTCAGAAAATGGAATTACGGTCCTTTTAATATTAAGTCTGAAACAGAATTCACGTTCCCAGGCTCCAGAAAAATTCTGGCCTCATAAATAGTACCATTACATTAACACAAAGGTCAGACATGTTTGTGATTCATTTATGCCACATGGTAGTTTTCTGGGAACTACCACAGAAATTATACAAAAATGCCAGACATTGCACTGTTTTGCTAACATGCTTCCTTTGAAAACAACAAAGTAAAGCAGGGTTTGTTTTATCTAAGTGGTTTAAAAAATAGTAGGTGCCTTCCAAGTTTGAACTGTTTTCATTAGAGGTACTCCAAAAAGATGGCAGATGTGTTTTGGTAAAGGACTAAAATAACTAAAATAACCATGAAAAACACAGAAAACAGAACGCTGCAGTGTGGAAGTGCTATTAACCACAGTATCTTCAGGATTCCCAGCTCTCACTAGAGATGTTAAATTAATGTTTCTTGAATTCTCCATCAACTCTAGCTGAAAGCACTCTGGGGAAAAATGTGGCTTTCCTTGCTCAATAAAAAAATGCAAAAACATAGGACTACTTATGGGTTTTCCTTTCCATGCACACCCACCAATAAGTTATCACTCTCTAGTGAGCAACTATCCTGTCAAACTTGCATCTGGTCACATCTCAGTGTAAAGAGTCTTTTGACAGGGCCTCCTGTAAGTGTAAAGAGTAGGTTGGTTGAAAGTGATAAAGCTCTTTTCTGCCCTACTGCATTACTGCTGAGAGATCTGGTCATGATACAGAGCTATGATGTCATGCTGTCTAATGGCTAAGAGAGTACCTTCCTTTTCTCTGCTAAATACAACAGGGATCCTTACCAGGAAACATGTTTGGATTGTATCTCCCCTCTTACATCCTTTCCTCTATCTCCACAGCTTGGTCACAGATGTTGTCATACCTATGGATTAATCTACCACCTCCCTATTTGACTAGGCAAAACATGACATAGAATGACCAGGAACAATTTGTAGAAGACCTTGTAGAATCAGACCTTTTCCATGCTAACCCTCAGAAGCATAGCGTAACCTTAGCCAGCCAGTATTCGGATTTCCACCACAGCATATATCCATCTTTCTCAGTTCATTAGTCTGATGCAAGACAAGGGTCAAATAAAGCAAGATGTAAGTGCTTCAAAGCATGCTAGGCAAAGCCCACCCCAGCTTCACAAGGACACCTTAAAAGCTGAATGCACTTTATGGCTCTACAACCTCTCCCGAGTAAACGCCCACATGTATTCTCACCACGCTGCAATTTGGCCTGGCTAACTCTCACAGTTTTGAGCCTCTCTGCTCCCACGAGGCTCACAGAGAATGAGCCAACCTAAAAAATTCAGCACCAAAAATATGTCATCACCAGATAATATTCCCCAGTTCTTTACACTTCATCATTTGCTTCAGCGGTTATTGACACACAAGCCATACGGCTTTCAGCTTATTGAGGCTTTTCTTCTAATTGTTTCCTGCTGACCCAACTTTGTTTTCTGTTTTCTGTTGACCAAGAGTTTTTCGAAAGGTCACAACTGAGTCTTCTATCTGTGGTACCAGAAAGAGAAGCCCAGCAATAAGAATGGCAGCAACCATTTGCTCTCCAGCCCAGAAGATAGATGATACTGACATAAGCACATAAAAAGCCCCATGTCCAACCAAAAAAACCCAACCCAACCAACCAACAAAACCCACACCCCATTAGTGTAATCTCCACATCAGGCATAGCCTGAGTCATTAGCTCCAAATAACAGAATACAGAATAATCTCAGTCCAACCAAAAAAACCCAACCCAACCAACCAACAAAACCCACACCCCATTAGTGTTATCTCCACACCAGGCATAGCCTGAGTCATTAGCTCCAAATAACAGAATACAGAATAATCTCAGTCCAACCAAAAAAACCCAACCCAACCAACCAACAAAACCCACACCCCATTAGTGTTATCTCCACACCAGGCATAGCCTGAGTCATTAGCTCCAAATAACAGAATACAGAATAATCTCAGTACAGGTAAATTAAAAACTTGTATGTAAATATTTTATTCTCTCATATTTTGCAAATCAGAAAGCAGTGTTTGGGAATAAAAAATAATACAGAATTATTATTTTTTTTCCAGTCCACATTAATATATTACCAGGTTTTCCACATTACAGATAAAACTGTCTCTTACAGTCTAAAGGTAACGTTCACTTCCCGTATATTCTGTACTTTTGGCTTATTTAATATTAGTCTTCTGAACTATTTACAAATATATTACAACCTTTAAACCTCAAAGCAAAGGAGTATTTCAACAGTCAATCTGACATAAAGATCAGTAGCTCCTACATAACTTCAGTGTTTAAGAGAAACTATACACGCAGTGCGGTAGGTCTGAATAATTTATATCTTAAAAAAAAAAAAGAAAAGCATTGAAAGTTTCTGAATATAAAACTTTTGCATTGCAATGGTACCTACTGACCCGCCTCAACTGGAGGACAGGAATGTGAGGTGATGTCACTGTGCTTGTAGAGAGCCTCATCTAAGTCCAGTGCTTTGTCGCTCAGCTTGACGGTCATGCAGCCATGGTAGGACGCGGTGACCGGAGTGGAAGTCACAGGAACGTCTGTGTGAAAGGGAAGAGAAACATCTCTGATGGCCTGTTTTGAATAAATACCTGCCCTACCTATGCTCAGATGAGCATCACTTCAATGAATTCAAGCTCTCCTCCACTCTGGGATTTCTACCTTCCCCCCTGCCTCTCTCAGCAGAAGGCAAGAACACAATCCCAGACGTGGGGAAAACACCATCTGCTCTTGTGCACAAAAGCCCTTTTCCCCAGCTGAACCCTTCCTCAGCTGCTCTGTGTCTCTGCAAGGCCTCCAGCACTGATGAAACTGTGTCCTGACCTCTAAAGACCTCTACTTGGTCTTTAGTGGAGTTGTTATACCTTCCTCTAATGCTTTCCCTCTCTCTTCAAAATATCTGCCAAAAGATTATGGGAAGAACTTCATGACAGAGAGGCTCCTCCTGTATGCAGACTATCATGTGCCAGACTTACCTTTACCATGATTAGCACTAGGAGGTTGCTGAAATTCATCAGAAAGGTGCTGGAACACATCAGTTGAGTTGGTAAGACTAATGAGACTAAATTTCTTTTTCTACGGAGATCCACTGGTGACATACTTTTAATCAGTTTACCAGGGGCAGAAAACCAATAGATGACACTAAGTACAATCCAACAGACCAGAGGAAATTAGTCAATCTTATTACTTACTACCTTTTGTAACATCATATACACTGACCTCTAATAAATAAAAAACCTCACACAGTAATACAGTAACATGAAAATTAACATGAACTGTGTCCTCTACCCTTCCCCAAAGGTTATTAGTTTATTTACAACCCAAAGCCGACCCAATCAAGCCGGTTGTACAATGGAAAGCAAAAAAAAGGTCTCAGATTATTTAACTTTATAGTAGCTAAGTAAACCCCTTATCTTCACATTGAAGCAAGGACAACTTGAACAATAGGTTGACCTGTTGACCTGAGATTATATACAATTTAAAGGGTTCTTCCAGGAGATTCATGGGGCCAAATTTGAAGCTGATGTGATCAAAAAAAGCTCAGGCAGACTCTAGGAATGAGTGAGAGAAAGAAAATTCATGTGGGATCTATAAGCCACAAAGAGATACTATAAATTTTTCAGTTTCCTGGCTGAAAGGGACCATTGCTTTGTAGTTGCTTAAACTAATAATTTTAGCTATTTCCTGTTCCTCCCCATTCACTAAATGTTATTTGTGGAATCTGCTTCAGACAAGGGGGCATCCGAGTGTTGCAGCTCACATGAATGTAAATGAAATTTTGACTCAGAAGTTTAAGTGTTGGCTTAATGGCTTGAACACCCATCTAAGGAATCATGCGGATTGGTGTTACATGTGCCACAGGGATGACTGAAAGACAGTGTGGGCTTTCAGATGGATTTGTAAGATGCTACCAAAAGTAGTTTAAAAACACATATTTTCTTGGTGTTTTAATTGCAAATCAGGTCAAATTTTTCATTTTCTGTTATGACCAGAAAGGGATCTGTCTGAAACTTGCTCCTATAAAAACTCAGAAGCTTTGTTTAAAGGCTCATTCAACTGGTGGTATAAACATTGTAGGGAAAAACACCTATGCATTATATAAATTACATTATTTAGGATTTACCAGAACTGAAAATGCCATAGAAAAGGTAGTAAATGCCCAGCTGTTCCCTCTCATTTCTTGAAACTCTAATATTTCTTTCACATCTGCAACAAAAGCTGTACTTAGAATGGGAAATACTACATATTTTGACCCAGAATTCTTTCTTTGTGGCAAATGGAATAAAGACATTAAGTGCAACCACTATACTTTGTTTTTTTCCACAGGGTATGGAAGCAGGGAAAAAGCAAAAATGACGTAATGTTGTCAAAATCTGAATGAGCCAGACTTGCTTAGATTTGACCATTTGGTATAGTTATATAACCTAGAGTGATGAACCCAACCAAAGTGCTAAAATGTTTATTCGTTTGGCAAATGACAAGGTTTCTCAATGCAAGTGCTGGGTTTCTCTCGATGACAAAAGCAGACCACAGGCAGAAGTTCCCATTGCTGATCAAAGGGGGAAAGCAACTAAACCTACAGAAGCCAGCTGGGTCTAAACAGCCAAGGCTATGATATCTCACACTTAGATCTGGCTAATTAAAAACTATGCTTTCCCCCAGCATGGTTAGCCTAAGAGAACCACAGAGAACCCAGGGCAGGGACAGAATGGGATTGTCTTCTGAGCTGTGAGAGTTTCTGCTGTGCATCTGAGAGCTACTTGAAAGAAAGCAGGTGACCTCTCTTACTTGTGCAATAGCCTGCTCGGACAATTCAATCTGACACTGGAAAATGCCCCTTTTGGGGATTCAGCCTTGTTCCTGCCAGTGTGTGAACACCCCAGAGTGTATGACCTCCTCTTTTTAGGTGTGACAAGGAGTCATTTACATCATCAGCACAAATACCCTGTAAACTGTTGTTCCTGATGGGAACAGTCATGCCATGTGTCCTGGCACACATGGCACCTCAGTCACCCTCTGAAGCCTGTCTGCTTCAGCACCTACCAAGAGGCCAACATTGCTGCCTTTTCCTTTGCTTGGGCAAGTAAAGGCGAGATTTTGCTTAGCTGCTGGCAGTAAAATAGGATGTACTGCTCTGCATCAGAGACATAAGTGTTTCCTTAACTGCATTCCTCAGCAGTATGGTCTGATAAAACAATTCAGCCAGAAAAAACCCCAAACCTCCAACCTTGTCCAAAATTCATGGTCGGATGAAAGTCTGATCTTCCAGGCTCAGAACAGAGGAGCAAACCGACCTACCACAAGAAGCCCTGTTGTTGCTGAATAACCAGCCAAACTATAAATGGAGGTAGCCCCTTGGTTGTGCCCTAAGCCCCCTCTGCTGGGAGGAAATCTGTTAATTGTGTAGTGCTGTGATCAGTTCAAAGAGAATATCAGCCAGGGAAAATCACCACACTGGGCTTCCCAACCTTCAGACAAAACAGTATGAGGCCCTGGTACTTCCCTCACACATGTTCATTACATTAACGAAGCACTGCAGGAGCCCACGGTCCAGCTCCTATGGATTCTACCAGGTTTAAGACAATGACTCTGCTAACAGCTATCCTTCAGATAAATCATACCTACTGATGACAAAGCAAAACCTTTTTATTTTTGCATCCAGCTGTCCTCAGAAGGACACCATCATTCCAGAAAAAAATTATGTCAAGCACACCCTCACATCTGTTAAGATCACATGCCTGCTTTATAGACAAATTCTGCTCAAGCAGAAACAGAAACGGAGGTTCCCAGCTTGAATGAACAGCAGTTTTCCTGACTGCCAGCTCAGCAAGGTGAGTTGGGAGTCTGTATGTAGTCCATGTGACAAAACTGGATGCTCACCTGGCAATCCTCCCACATACGTCTTCACCGTTGACTGCAAAGAGCTCTGCAAGATGGACAGACTGTCTTCTAACTCAGAGATGCTTAGTTCACTCTCTCCTGCTATCCCATCTACCCTCAGGGATAAGTGATTGTTCTTGAGAAGGATGTCCACAGAGTGTTCCTTCTTATCACACAGATTTATTGCCAGTCTGGACACAACTGTGCTCTCCAAGGCCACAATGACAAACTGGACAGCAGAGGAAAAAAGAAAAAAGAGGCAGTGAGCAGACATATACCTAGTCACGCTTATCCAAGACCAGAATGACCCCACATTGGCCTTGTTTACAAAGATTTCACAAAGCCACCAAAGAATTAGTCTTAGTACTATTGCTGATCATGTTCTGAGCTAATTTGCATAGATGAAAAAACAATGAACCAGTGGGACTAATTGTTAGTTGTAACCACTGTCTGCTCAGAAAGAATTCTTACTGGGTCTTACAGAGATTGTTATATTGCACTGGAACCAAACGGACTAGAGCTGCTGTAGTGTAAATGAAAAGTTGGCTTGTGGGTTTTAGTTGAAATCATTCCTGCTTTACACTCATTTAATGCCAGAATCCAGTCCTTTATTATGAATACCATTAAATCAGTTGCCTCAGCACTTCATCATAACTGGCCTTTCACAGCACCTGCAGTGACACCTAAGCCTGTTTCTTGACCATCTTGGGACTATTGTTGATGAGCTCCAGAGAATGGGAATAATCTTCTTATGGCATTAAACAGATTCTGTGCCAGAAAAACATAACAAAATACACCTGCATTCAACAGTTCCATCTTTTACCGAGACCTCACGTGCCAAGAGCTCCCTAGCAGTGTCTGACATGTACCCATGGGAGGCAGAACTTCAGTGACAGCCAAGCAGCTCTGTCTCACACCATGTTCTGAATGAGGGGGGGGGCAAATAAGCAGGCAGGCAGTAAACCTGACAGCTGTTTTTTAAGAATGACTTTCAGTTCCCAGGAAAGAGCAAGGAGCCTTCTCTAGATAAATGCTTGTCTGTACCTGTTGTTTCATTTTTTTTGTGGAGTGATAGTCAATCAGAGATAGTGACAAAGGGACAGATGCTTCTTCTGTAACCAGAGCAAACAGCACACCAGTATCTGTTGCTGGTTGAATCACAGCATTTACTTCTATTTCCCAACTTGTCTTGCTTTCATTTCCAGAAGAGGGTTGCACTGCAGAAGATTAAATGCATAGCATGAGAAACATAGGACTAACAGGTCAAATGGGTAGGCTGTGCAATTTCTGTCTGGAGAAGAGGATAGATGGATGACCATATGCAGGGACTGCCACAATTCTTTTACTCAAAAAAAAAAAATAATAAAAATTCCAAAGCACCTGAACATAAAATCAGAGAAGAAAATGACATCAGTTTCCTCTTGTCACCTTCTGCATTCTGATGCCTTTCAGAATGTCAAAGGACAAGGTTAAACTTTTCTATCACAAAAAGAGATTCAGATTCTCGTGGCTGTCAATTCAACACATTCAAAGAACTGCTGCAAGACAGGGCACCCAATTTTTGCATCCTTGCTGACTGTCCCAAGATCATTGAGAAATCTAAGTCCAAATCTGACATACAGGAAGCATTTCTAGGAAAGCCTGTGTTAAACTGCAAAAGGATATAGGCATAATACACTGATCACCTACCTACCAACTTCCTGATCTCAGCCTCTCAGAAGAATGGGATGTTTAATATCACCTGCTGAACTCTGAATCAAATTCTCTGGCATCTTACTGACCCAGTGAAGCTGGCTACACAGAAAAAAATCCATACTGTTTCTGCAACCTCCCTACATAGTGCTATTAGGTATGCTGGTTCACAACATGTGGAAATACAATAAACTCTTCACAAAGCTTACCATTTTAAAGCAAAAAAAATGGAGGCTTATTATTTGTAGAAAAAAAGTATAAAAAATGCAGGAGCCGAGGCCTCATCTCTGTTGAGTGCTGTCAGCTGCCTGTTAGATGCTGCATTGTCTCTACTTTGCAGCTTTTGAATCCATGCGTTAAACAAGACAACAGACACTTGATACTCCCTAATTTACAATGGCACAGCAGAAACATCCACACAGTGATGCACAGAAGGCTTCTGCAGAGGAGGACTTGCACACAAAACTAAAATAGGTGGTTGGCATTTGTAAGGGTTTATAAATACCGACAGTTGATCGTGCATATAAACAAACAGAATAATCCAGAGCAACAAAAAGGTGTCTTTTGGAGAGTTAAATTCGTATGGCCAAGTTTGGTTTGAAACTTGTTATTACTGTATCTTGGCCAATTTCATTCAGCTTGTATCAGGGATACGCTTAGTGTGTTTGTCCCAAGTGTAACAAATAACACCCAATGATTAAAAGTGAATCTGATCTTGGACATTTTGCTACAGACAATACTGATTTTCTGTCTACCATAAACTCAAGATACAGCACTATGGCTTGCAGCTCTCCCTCTTTAGCAGAAAACAGTGGATAGTGCTGGAACCACCTATGCTCCTGACAGAGGGCTGTGAAGCCCCTAATGCTGAGGAGGAGCTGGAACGAGCCTGGATGTGAAATGCATTCCTTGAGCTATACAGAGAGACCCTAATCCATCCTGGTCATATTCGTATTGGTTCTAACCATCACACATGTAACCATCATACACGGGCCTGCTTCCTTTGCTATGAACCACAAGTCTAGCTATTCCCTCTCCATTCACAGCTGCCAGCCTTTTCTGCAGCAATCAACACTGAGTCTGGCATACGTGTAAGTTTTAAACTGTTTATTAGCCAAGTATATTTAATAGTAGGACAACAGGTCAGAAACAAAAAAACAAACAGATTACTTACTGTAAGTAAGATTAAACACAGCAAAACCTCGGCCAGGATAGAAAGATCCTCGTCCTGCTACAGAAAAACACTGCATCTTTTCATTCATCTTTATGGTCTCTTGGATAGTGGTGTCCTCCCCATTCAGCCAGTTCCATGCCCGCATGCAACCATCTAGACGAGAGTTTATCTAGGAAGATAAAGCAGTATCTCATGTCTCAAAGTACTGTCCAGCAAATAAAAATTATTTTGGGTGCAGAGGAATACTGCTTTGTATTATGATACTAAACAGAAATCCTTTTGACATGCTACGCACATGCAAACCAACTGGCAGCAACCCAACCCAGCAACCCCCCAAGGAAGTAAGTGGTCAGTATTCCCCAGGAAACTCCCCTGAGCCCAGCTTGTTTCCACACGACAGAAGGGCACTAGTTAATGCAGGTGCTGATTTGGTTGTATTGATTCTGTTAGATGCTTCTACATGCTGCACATCATTACTATAATTTACTTCTAAAGCTCTGTAACCCAAGCTTTGGAAGTCCTGTAATTCTACATTGTGAATGCTGGGGGCTAACTTGAAGTTAAAAAAACCAATCCTTTGTGTCATTGCAAACAGTCTTCGTGAGACACAAGATGTTGGACCTGATCCTGGTGTACGTTGTCAGGTTCTGGCTTAAGGGAGGGAGTGCCTGAGCCACAGGATGGGCACACCACTCTGTACACACCTTGATCCTTCCAGGTTCTAATTATCCCATACCAAATATCAGCATCAAAATGTGAGACAATATGTAAAGAGAAGGCTCCTTGCAAAGCATCTAAATCAGCACCATTACCAGCAATTAACTGAAGCAGAGAAAGAATTAAGTGTCTGAGCCAGGATAAAAACCTCAGGAGTTTTTGGCTCTCAATCCTATACTCAGACCACACCTCAAGCTTAGTGTTTCAGACAAGCAGTGGCCCTAAATGACTTCCTGTGAGGAACAGGAGCCTTCCTCAGCTGCTGCACTCCCAGTCACAGAGAAGCAAGCTTCTCACCTCATTTAGAAATAAAAAAAATGCCAATTGGGGTTTCCAGATGCCAACTCTGTGTGTGATGGACATTCAAACCAGCCTGAGCAGCAGTTATTTCAGAAACACAGCAATCAACCCATCTCACCCAAAGAGTGCCTTAACTTTTATTTGTATGTCTTATCTACTTGAATTAGGAGAAAATAAAGAAAAATAAGCTTCTGTTTTTCCTTGGGTCTTACCAAACTGAAACAGCAAAAGCAATCAGCAAAACCATGATACAATTTACATGAAGCATAAACTCTGGAAACAATACAAAAAGTGCCCCCAATGCTGTTTCCAGACCTCCAGTGGTGCATCCGCTGACTGCCTGCAGCCACTCATGGTCTCCAAGCCAGCACGACTACCATTAATTTTGTCATGTGCTCCAGGTTTCCTGTGTCCTAATTCTGCAGGCCAAGGGTGGGATACCTCTCAGCCAAACTTACCAGCCAAAAAATCAGAAGCCTCCCCTTTGCTACTGCCTTAGATTCCCTCTATAATCAATGGAGAGAAAGACGTATCCAGAAGGTGCTAATTCCGCCTGTTTTGGGGCAGACTGAACTGCTCTCAGGAAGGACCTACTTTACCCCAACAAAAGATGAAATCAAGCCCTTCAGGCATGCAAAACAACATGAGTGATTGTACTATACTCACCGGTAGCACAAGTTCCTTTGTTTTGAAAGGAATGCCTCCTACTGTCAAATTCAGCTGATACAGTCCTTTGTCTAGAGTGAACAGATCCCCCGAGACAGCGATTTTCATAACTGCATCCCTGTTGACCTTTATAACTAAACTTCTCTCGAATTCTTCAACAGAGATCTGAAGAAGTTAAAATTGTAAATAGAAAAATTCAGTATCAAAAAATACTGCCGCTTGTATCTGCCATTTCAACTAAAGGACAGGACCACCAGTGAAATCCCCAAGATGGAGGAATATTTTCTGTCCCCAAGCTTCTCTGTCTACCTTTCAGGTTACATTTCATTTTGGTAGGTAGATCTTTATTCTAGAACGCAACTTGGGGTAGCCCTAATGGCAAAGACAGCCCAGCTACTTTGAAACAGCTGCACAAAACTACGAGTGGATTGACTACATGACACTTGTAGGTTGCTCTATGCAAAATGTAAATGCAATAATGAGTTGTTAAAGTGGAACTTCCTACTGCAATGGCACATAAAAGGAAAAGCTGAAAAAACGGATCAGATGATGTTTTTTTTTTCTGAACCACTAAAAGATAAAGCAGAAGCCTTCCAGTCACACTTAGTCTTTGAATACTGACCTCTGAAAAAAGAACAGTAGAAGATGTCATATTTGAGAGGGTAATGAAAACATGTAATAGGCAATAATTTTTCCTTCAAAAGGTCTCTGCAAGTTTTATCTCCACGGCTTTGAAGCTACTTCTAGGAAGATTCTATCACCACTGAAATTTCAAAAATATTTCATAATTTAATGATGACCAGGCTGCACTGAGAAGCACTATAAAACAGCCAGCTCTGCAGAGGGAGAGGAGGAGGTGAAGCACAAAGCTGACATACAACAGGCTGCTGAGCAGCAGCATGGATTCTCTGCCTTCGGGTCTAGGTCCTGCTACCAACATGGTGTTCTGTGGCCATCATGGAAGGCAATCCCTTTCTCCCTGCAGGGAAGAAAACGTGCACCTCCTCTATTTCATTACCTCAACACAGCACTCCTTCTTCCCATTCCATGACAGATACCGCACTTACACACTCCTCATCCATATAGTTTTGTTCCCTGGGATACCCAGATGCTACCTCCATCAGTCAGCCACTGTATAGAACCAAATATCTATTTCAGCAGCTGTTTAGACTTGTTCTTCCCTCTCCCTGCTAGTCATGAGCATTTTTCTCTTTTCCTTTCAAGAGTAGCTGTGCCAAAACTGTTTCCATCATCCACACTGAGCTTTCACTCTGTGGCCGTCATGTATAAGGATGAAAGGGTTGAGCAGGTTTATCCCTGGACACTCCCTTTGGATTGCAGTCTTCACTAATGAAGACTGATGGAATTTGGTAGTTTAAAAGATTATTCACAGAATAAAAAACTTTTTCCTTGTGGATTCCAGTACAGTCCAGTTTATATTGCTAAAACACTGTTTACACCTGATGTGTTGTTCCGTGCTGTATCCTACAGGACATGAATTTACTTGTCTGAAGCTTGCTTGTTTACAGCAACATCTACACCTCCCCACTACGTCCCACAGAGACACACAAGTCAGTCTCAAACAGGCTTTTTTGGGCGTTGGCCACTCAGTGGGTGTGAGCATTAGCCCACAGGTCCTGGAAGTCACAGTCCCACTGGCTCAGTTACACTGGCTATCGATATCAAGTCACATGGATGCCTCTACTCGGTGTTGCAGCCACCAGGGTGCAGAATCACAGAATTGCCTCAGTTGGAAAAGACCTTTAAGATCATCAAGTCTAACCATTAACCTACCATGCTGCCAAGTCCACCACTAAACCATGTCCCTAAGCACCACATCTACACATCTTTTAAATACCTCCAGGGATGGTGACTCCATCACTTTCCTGGACAGCCTGTTCCAGTGCCTGACAACCCTTTCAGTGAAGAATGTTTTCTCATATCCAATCTAAACTTCCCCTAGTACAACCAACCCTCCCTCACTACAACCTCCTTTCAGGTAGCTGTAGAAAGCTGTAATATCTCCCCTCAGCCTCCTTTTCTCCAGACTTACAACCCCAGTTCCCTCAGTCGCTCCTTATAAGACTTGTTCTCCAGACCTTCACCAGCTTGGTTGCCCTTCTTTGGACTCGCTTTAGCATCTCAATGTCCTTCCTGTGGTGAGGGGCCCAAAACTGAACACAGTACTTGAGGTGTGGCCTCACCAGCACCGAGTACAGGGGCACCACCACATCCTTAGTCCTGCTGGCCACACTATGCCTGATACAGGCTAGGAGGCTGTTGGCCATCTGGACACAATGCTAGCTCATATTCAGCCAGAGCACCATAAGGAGCTGGCGTGGACCATTTCCCCGCTCCTAGCATGGATTGTGGGAAGCCATGGAGCAAATGGGAATGGGAAAAAGCTGGCTGCAGAGTTACCCATACTGTGTTTCTTCTGTGAAAAAATCCTGTAACTTGCAATGCCACCAAAATTCACGGCCTTTTGACATTTTTATTATATTGTATAGAAAATAATAACATAGAAATTTGAAAAAATTAGTCTGAGTTCCTAGCTGCTTCTGATCACTAATATAAACAAACCTAAATCAGTGGAAACTTCCACAGGAGATGTGGTTAATCCCCACGGAAGCTCTTAGCAAATCCCAGTTTAGGTAATTATGTCCTGCCTGCTTCTCACTGCCCTCTGACAGTTTCAGCTGCGGTTCCTTAAATTCAAAGCTTAGCTGCTGGTGCACCACCATCACCTATAAACCAAAAGGAGAATCGTTTCAGTAGTCAGCAGACTGCTGTAATTCCCTCCTCCTGTTGCAAGGAGCAGGTAGCTGCTGACTGCCATAGTGTGCTCAGGGACAATCAGGCAGGTAGTTCTCATAGTGAAGGGTTCCCATACAGTTAGCCATAAGGACAGTCAGTTTTGTGTTTTGGATCTGTGTCCTGGATAACTCACAACACACAGCCAGCCTGTCTGCTCTGCTGAAGAGCAAGTGGACAAAACTGAAAAGGGACGAGACTACAGGCAGCTGCAGGGTTAAAGCTAAATACAAATCTGCTTGTGATTGCTTAATCTTCAGTTCTGACATTTAACAGTGCAGGTAGGTTATTATTTTTCCTAACCATACTGTCCTCATGCCAGTGCTAAACCAAACACCGAAAATAAGACAAAATGATGACTTTTTTTTTCAGAAATGCTGAACAAACAGAAGGTGAGTCGCTCTCTACTATAATAATTTCATACTTGCCACCTCATCCAGCTGGATTATACAGAAATAACTACATTAGAAGTTTTTCCTGAGTCTTTCTTGTTTGTGTTTTCAATGCTGGGAATGATCATTTAAAAATAGATTAGGAGAGATCAACATCAGAGAAAATACCTAGGTAGAAATACTGGCCTGAAGTTCTGAAAATACCTTTGTATTTCCATAAAACTATGAAACTTTTAATCAAGACACCAAAAGACATACACTTGCTGGTGCTTTTTCTCATGTTTTGTTTTTAAATAGCCATTGTTTTTTCATGTGCTGATTACTGTTTTCTCACAAACCCTATAAAGTTCTCCCAAGTGTCCAACTCCAGGTCTAAACAAAACTAAGGGCTGTGCACACTGAAGGCCAGGGTAAAGCTCCCAAACTGCATTTGAGTCTGGAGTGTGACCTCTGAAGGTTGTTGGGGCTGTGCTTCACAGAAGGTGAGGCTGAAAAGTAAACACAAGTCCATACTTAAATATGTGGCTACCTGTTTTATAAAAGGAGACACATTATAAAGGAATAATGCCTCCTCAGCAGGATCTCCCAAATTCAGAATCATGCTGGACAGAGGAAAAAGGAGAAATGAGGGAGGGGATTAAATGGAGGAACAGATTTATTAGTTGTGTCACTCAGCCATATAGGTTAAATGGCATTTAGAGACAAGGGTGACACTGGATGTTCAGCAGAAGGGAACACAGTACCTGAAGAGAGAAGGCAAGAGAAAAGAAAGTAGAGCAGAGAAAGGGGAAATCATCAGCATCCCAGCAACATCAACAGCATCACAAGTCTCAGAGGTTAAGTGAATGAGGAAGTCAAGAGACTAAAGGCTCCTTCCTCCTGCTGCTGTTTGTCTGTGGGTAAATTCTTCTGCCTTTGGCCAGTATCACAGAATCACAGAAAGTTAGGGGTTGGAAGGGACCTCTGAAGATCATCAAGTCCAACCCCCTGCCAGAGCAGGACCAAAAACTAGGGCAGATCACTCAGAAAGGCATCCAGACCGGTCTTGAAAGTCTCCAGAGAAGGAGGCTCCACAACCTCTCTGGGGAGAGGTTTTGTAACCCTCACAGTAAAGTTGTTCTTCCTCATGTTGAGGTGGAACTTCCTGTGCTTGAGTCTGAATCCATGACAGTCACCAGAGCTGGGGCCATCGACCTGTTCCAAGCAAGCACTGCATGATGCTCTCTCCTCCAGTCATGCTGTACTGTGTCTCTGGTGGCTGCCATGCCCTGCTCAGCCCACATGCAGGGCATCACTGGTGGCTGCAGGGGCACCTCTGCCCTCCCTGTGGCATGGCCCCTGTCCACTTGCATTGCTCAGGGCAGGTCCTGCTGTCACAGAACCCACAGCTCAGTCTACACTGTCCCAAAAAGCCTCAGGGAAGAGCTTCCAGAAGATTTATACAACTTCTAAAAAACCACAGAAAGAGTGCATTGCTGAAGCAACCCAACCAATTTGTTGGTTATGATGGTACCTGAGGATAAGAACCCTGACATTGCTGGCTGGCAGGAGACCAGTAATTCTTGCCTAAAAATGATACTTACTTTTATTATACTGGCTTCTCTCCCTGCAGAAAGCAAACACAGCCTTTGTTTACCCCCCTAACCCGTAAGTGTTTGAGCATTTTTGTATTGCTTGCAGAAAGAAAATTCCCCTGAAACTAACATAGGGAAGTTTACAATTACTTCATAATGAGGTCTGGCATTTAACAAGTATGTTATGCTCCTGTGTTAAATGGTTTAATTTGGTAATGACTGCTTTTTGTGACTCCCAAGTCACCCCAGTGGCATCAGCTCTGCTTTTCACATCTTCTGTCACCATCCTCTCCATGCAGGCAATTACAATTAACATATTTCAAATTAGCAGAACAAATCTTACAACAAATTTAGTAAGAACTGGCTTGAGGCAACTCCTACCTGTAAAGATACAGTATGTCATACATTTTATATACAGCTTTGCTGAACCTCTATAGCTCTCCATTTGGAATCTAAAATTGTTCCACTGACAGTAAAGGAACTGAATTGAACATCACCTCATCCACTGGAAACATTATCAAATGCCAGTGGTTGACAGTGAATGCACTCAAGGACTTCTTTATGTATTCCTTAGAAACAAAAGTTTTTCCACCTTGCTTTTTTCTTTAATTAAGAATTCTGAATTTTTTTATACTAAAAAGTTTAAAATATAAAATTATTCAGTTACCAGTATCTGTATTTGTCTCATAGGCGAATTAGCTGAGAATTTCCCACCCACTCCCCGAGACACATGAACTTAAAAGAGCTAATTAACTAAGAAAAAAGGAAAAAAGAAAAAAAGACACAATTGAGAAGTTGCATGTATAAATTGCTAGTCCAGTGTAGATCACTCTACAGGATGCTTTTCATGATTTTGTCACAAGTATTAAGACCCATGATGCTTTCTGAACCTCCAGAGGATGTTCTGAGAGAGCGTCAGGAACATGAATCCTTACAAGCTCCAAGCTGGGGTGCATCACCCTGGGAGATCACTGGGATTATGTTATTAGTAAGCAGACATCCACTTAGTTTCTAACAGACCCAGTATCTTTACAAGGGAAATGGACTGTTTTGTATATAAACAAGCCTGAAGAGTTTAAAAACAGATACTGTAGCATAAGGGATTTGTCAAGCAGTCAGACAATCTAAGCCCTGTGACTAAACAAACAAACAGATGAATAAACAAAACCAACACACACACACCATACGGCAAACTAACCACCCTTGGAAACTTCCTTAAGAGAACAGCTACTTGAGTTCCTTCCCTCTTACTCCCTTCCAATCCTCAGCCAGAAGGCATCTTTTGAACTAACATGATGTAATCTTAGCACTGTGCCTTCTCTGGTCAAGCTAGTCTTGTACAAGTTAGTGACCCAGCCTAGTTTACAATGGACAGGAAGTATAATTCAATTTCTTAGGAAGAATACGCTGCTCTCACCTTAGGATGGAATGAATGGATAGATCAGAAAAGCATCTTCTCAGAAATACAAAGAATACACGAAGTGCAGCTGCACTAGACAGAGCCCTTCAGGAACAAGCCAAGACAGGGTGAGATCTCAGCAGAGGTCTGGACTCACCGTCTGCCACATGCCATGGTTGATAAGTGGTCCACTGCTGGTCACACGGCCTATCCCATTGTATTTCAGCTGCAGCTCTAGCCGTCCTTTGCGCAAAGCCAAGACTACCCACGTGCTGTCTCGATGGCCTCCAGCAAAGAAAAGGATACCTTCAGGATCAAAGGTTCTAAAGTCGAACTCAGCCACAAGTCTGACCGCACAGGTGCCAAGAAATAAATTAGTTACGCAGAGTTCAAAAACCACAGAGTACTTTCCATACAGATAGCATCAATTCTAACAGTTTAAAGCTCCCTTAAAACATACTAGCTTTTAATGCACTCCTGAAGGACTTAAGCTGTGAAGATGGATTTTAAAATAGCATCAATAAAGAAAACATCACTGGACTTCAGTAATTATCTTAGGAGCTCTGCAGTCACGGCTGCCTTTCTCAGTTGCTGGTTTGGATAATGTTTCACCTTAAAGGACTCCATAATCCAAACAAATAAGGGAGCTCATAGGAATACTTGTTACTGTGATGACTTAACTCAATTGCATGCATTAAAGCTGGGCAGCTTATTAGACTGTCATTCTACATTGTCCTCACCTTGTTGGTTGTTTCCTTTTGAAGCGCAGCCTGATGACAGGGGTGCCGCTGAACATCCTCCCCAAGTACAAGGATTTAATACTTTTCCCAACAGCAAAAGGCACACAGGGTATTATGTTCTATAATCAAAACACATTTTTGAGTGCTTATTCTCCTCACACAGCAGAATCAGAGAGCGTGCCTCCTTTTCTCATGTAGTTGCTACGTATACAGTAGGTTAGGGCACTTTAATGTTTATACTCTCAAAGTACAGATGTTTTGGTACTGATAACATTTCCTCTTTCCTTCCCTCCTCCCTCCTATCTGCCTTGTAGGTACATCTTCCTGTTGTAAAATGAAACTATACTCATAAGATACAGCATAAGGTTTTCTACTGCAGCATCATTTATGCAACAGAAGATGTGCTAAGAACTTGCTGTTGGTTCGCTGGTCTCCACAGAGGCAGTCTGTGCCACTGTAGCCCATCCACCTCAAACGCCTGGAGGATGAAAGTGCCAAGTGCAAGTGCTGGTCTGTAACTTACACTATATGCCCTGAGACCTTTGCACCACCTTACTAGGTCTAACTCAGTAAAGCTTGGGCCACCAGAGGCAACTCATAGCCAAAGCAAGGGCTTGCAGGGCTATTGCTGGCATGGTCTTTTTGGGATGGGGACAGGAGAAGCCTGAGAAGAAAGACTTTCAGGAGAGAGTTTGTTTTCATGAGAGCTGCTGTCCCCAGCTCACCTGGTGTTGCCAATATGACTCCCTCCTTCTGGTCACTCAGTTCAAATGGCTTTGGTTTCATCATTTATTCTTAATTGCAATGTAAAATAAAGGTCTGTTCTGCAGTAACAGCAAGGAAGACTAACATACCTCACAAGTATTCATGTCCCGGGAAAGTTTAACTCCCCCTCTGCCATCGCAATGACAGGTATAACTCCCTGGTGAGTTGACACAGGTCTGTTCACAGAGCTTTTCTTCACATTCATTTATATCTACACAAAACCAGCAAAGAATAGAAGAGAAAATAGCAACTGAGTTTGATTAAACATGAATCATCTGGGGAAAAAACATTCCCAGTGCTGTTTCGTAGCACCTTTCATTTGAGCATGCCCAAGTGCTCCACAGCCAGTACTTACCCTATGCCACGTCTTTATAGGAGGGAAGAGTTAGAATTAGCATCTGTACAAATCTATTTTCACAGACAGATTCCAGCTGCCCACAGATACACAGCAAGTCAGTGGGAAGGCTGGAAGCAGAGCTCAACTCCTTGTCTGCTGATTCAAGAGCCCTGGACTTCAACTTCTAGACAAGACTTCCTCCCTTCAGGCCCCTTCTGCTATGCCTGTGCTGACTGGCTCCTGCTCCTTCAGCTCAGGTCCAACTCAGGGACTGCTTGCTTCACTGCTACTCAGCAGCTGGATCCTCAACAGACAAGGAAAAGCTGAGTTTCTCATTCATTATTTTCTTTTTTTTCCTTCTTGTTTTCACCCACTTCACAAACAAATGGAGGAAAACAAATTGCAATGGCTCACTGGGATCTCTTCAGGCAGAGATAAACACTTAGGGCCTGGTAGGCATGTGATTCAAGTCATTACGTTAACTTAGACAAAAGGCAGGAAACAATGCTAGTTTTGGAATACTTTCAAGACTTACTCCATTGAGAAAGCTTGCAGGCAGCGTAGCCAGCAGAACTGTGCATGGTTCCAATGCATATTAAGCTGCTAGTTCAGAGTAATACCACAAGACAGGCTTTCAAAGAACAACCGCTACTGCTCTAACTTTTCTTGTCCTACAAAGAGAGACGGAAACATGCATGGATGCTTCTGAGCTTCCACCAGATCTTGTTCTTGTCATAAATTCAAGAAATCTTAGTACCCTGGCTCGTACAGCTTGAGTCAAGTCATCAAAGATGACTGCAAACTCAGTGAACTCAAAGATGATTGCAAATGCAAACTCACAACTAGGGAAATGGGACAGAAGTCCAGTGTGTAAGCAAGATTTAAAAAAAAAAAAAAAAAAAGCTTTTACTGAAGCCTGAAATTCAACTTCTGGGTTTTTATAGCTTTAAATCATGTTGTTATTTCATTAACTTACCCTGACAAGTCTTTCTCAAGTTGTCGTACTTGTAGCCTGCATCACAAACACATTCATATGAGCTTATCAAATTTTTACAATGAGCTTCTCCACAGATGTCTGCTGATGCTGTGCATTCATCTATGTCTGCAAAACAAGCAATTAAACAACACTACTTCAGATGAGTGCAACCACTTCACTGTTTGCACAATGAAGTGGGTCCAGGGTACAAATGATTGCTCTATTATTCTGGTAACTGAAAAAAAAAGTATATTTAAGAATATACCTTCAGGGTTACCTATAAGGAGTTACTTCAGGCTTTCAAAACCAGTTGTTGTTACTTTCTTAAAGCCATCAACCACTACTGGAAAAAACAACGCAAAGTGAGCCAGGAGAAGAACTGTAAACCAAAATAGCTCCCACAAATCCAAAAATCCCCACTCTGTTCTGGGGATTGAAACTGGTTTAAAAAGCAGCAATTAAGAAAACGAAGTATGATTTCTACCAGAAATTATTTCTAACAGAAGGAACACAAAGCCTGTAGACCATCACAGATTTCTGTTCTCCTTCCTCAGGCAAGCAAACTATGCTTTTTCACACATTCACAAAACTAGTATCTAAATCGCTGCTCTGTAGTGGTAAAGGGGTATTGAGGCCATGCAATTTGTCACAGAGAACAGGTAATGTCTGAGACATGTTGTGGGGTTTCACCACAAAGGCAGGCAATGGACTGGAACTGGAGGTCCATAAAAACAAACAAGTGCTTTTCTAACATGTTAACTAATACCCAGCAAAATCCTGGTGTTGACAAAACATTCGCAGTATACTGAGAGTTCAATATTTACTTTTGCTTTCTAGTACATGTCAAAACTACAACCACGTTACACTTTGTGATTTTCCCGTGTATGAGTGGACTGGCCCATGCTCACAGATTATACCCACAGTGCTCCAGTAGACAGTACTAGGGTATCATACCAATACACATAAACATGGAAAAAAATGTAACTGTGAGCCCACTCGCCATCCACCTGTCTGTGCCAACTGGCACCAGAAGACAATTCAAAACGGAAGTTGGCTCTTCTAAGCAGCTGCTCCCATTAGAAAGGGATACCATGACTATACAGTCATCACTTTAAACAGTGGAAGTGACATAGAAATAAAAATCTGCTCTCTGTGTTTTAGCTGGTAGCATTGTTGTTCAGATCAGGTATGCAAACTGTTTGGAAATATGTTGTCATATCCATCTGTAAGAGGGATATACACAGACCCGCCTGTTTTTTTGTGAGATACACGTAACTTTAACAGCCACCTGTGATTATTAATGAGTCTGTGTCTCAACATGCAGTCTCTTAACACCTTTAAAATTTCAGTTGCTTAAGTTCTGGTTATGTAAAGTCATTCTGCAGTTTCAATCAGGTACTTCAGATCCTCACTTTCTGTTCTCAGCTACTGTGTAAAACTGTTGCCAACCTTCACTGAGGCCTTTCTGCAGCTATTCAGTTGCAGGGAATTTATTCATCTGTATCTATCTGAATTCATTAGCTGCTGCACATATCCAAATTTAGAAAAAGAAATTACAATAAGAAACACACAAAAGAAAAACAAATGGCTCACATACTACAGCACCGTGAGCTTGGAAAGAATCACAAGAACGCATCTGGCCAGCCTTTCCTCTCCTCAATATCAGGCTGTGAGGACTGATCAACTAAAGCAATTTAGCACAATCCAAGCCACAAATCCTCTGTGAATCACGCCTGCATGATGATGTTGGAAAGCAGCACGGTGCAACCGCTGACAAGCCCAGGCATGTAGCGCCGGCTGGGGCAGCCGGTACAACCCCAGTGCAGCTCAACAGGAGCTACCAGCAAGACTCTTGCTGGGCTGGGGAGTAGACCAGGGCTGCTCAGTGCCACCCAGCTCACTGAAACACAGTTACAACTCACTAACATCTGATGAAGCAAACTGAGAGGCCCAGCAAAGCTTACCTTCACATGTTTTGCTGTCTTTGAGAGCGTAACCACTGAAGCATGAGCAGTGGTAGCTGCCTAGCTTGTTGAGACAGAGCTGGTTACAGCCACCGTTCTGTGCTCTGCATTCATCAATATCTACATCAAAAGAAAGTGATAAAGTCAGCTTTTCACCTCTATAAATAATCTGGAGAGTGAGGGTGGGATAGGCCTTGGGAAGGAGAAAGACCAAAGGAGAAACAACATTACAGCTGCAACACAATGATTACAAATAGCACAAAGATTTTATTCAAACACTTCAAATACATTAGCTCAAGTTAATTAGAGAAAAAGAGTAAGACAGAGAAGGAATTGTAACTCAGTATCTCCTTCACAGCACTGAGAATACAGAAGAGTATCTTTAATCACTGTTGAGGTGAAGAAGTTTGTTTGCAGAAGCAAACTAATTATAACAAATATATTTCATATCATAACTAGCTTTAAAAATTATTCATGATCACTAAGCTCAGGGTGAAAGCTTTAAATAAAACAAGAACAATATATCCTTACTACTGCAGAGATCACGAGAACACAACATGTTTTAAGTTTACAGCTATTGAGCATTGCGAGCTAAATGGTGCTCAACTGAAGTTAGCAGCTAAAGCCTGTCAAATTCAGTAGAGCCTGGATTTCACCCTCAATGTGCCCCACCTGCTCATTATGTCCTGATTGTATATGGGACTCTAGAGTTAGCTGATGGGTAGAACAGCATATTTCATGGCGTATTATAAGAAAAAGAGGGGATATGCTTTAGACTGATCAGTTGCTGAGCTCTCAAAGCTGATTGTATACTGATCAGACAACTGTCTCAAATGCTTAAATAAGCTGCTTGTGAGTGATTCTATAATCTCCCCACAATATTTACATCAGAAGGAGAGGCTTTGGGTCTCCTGCTGTCGTGGCTGCCACAATTCCAGACTGGCTGAATGCAATTTCTGGCAATTTCTTGATATTGGCAGACAGAAAAGCAATGGCCCTGACAGGAAGCCTTGCAGGCAGAAGTAAGAAAAGAAATAAAAAAACATGAGGAGGGAAGATTACTTCACTATTTCATAAAGAAATACAGAAAGCCCTCTTGAAGCCTGGAACTTCTAACACAAATAATTTGTCTGAATAGTGTCTTTGGAGTTGCTGGAAATACACAGTGGGATGTAAGTGGATGTGGAAAAAGATCCTACTAGCGAGGAGGCTTTAGCAGACAAAATACATCTGCTTGTGCATCATCGGAGTCAGACCCCAACTGTCTGCTGAAAGTCACTGTTCCCAGTGCAGGGGTGCTAGACAGGAACATGGGGCAAATTCTCAGGCTCTACAGTCTGATCTGTTACACTGGGGTTCACCACAACAGCTGAGGCAATTCTGCTTGAAAAGCCACTACAGCTCTATTTCTGCTGCCCTTTTCAGAGGGATGGGACAGAAAGTCAGAGCATAACTTAGATTATTTTGCCAAGACCAAGCTGAGATCCATTGAAGGTGTATAAAAAATGTTGATGTGGCAGAGTCACCCGATTCACAGAAGGGTAAAAACATGAGTGGTGTGTCATCCAGGTTCAATTTTGTGACTTTTGAATTGTGCAGCACAGTATCAGTGACCACATGAGAATATAGCAAAACCCAATACATCTTTGTTACAGGGTAGAAAAGATAATGAAACCCAATTACCTTTGTCACAAGTTTTTCCCTGCCAGCCACGCTTGCATTCACAATAGAAGTCCCCCTTGAGATCTTCACATTTGACAGTCCCCTCTTTGTGACAAGGGTCAGGAGAGCACTGGTTTGGCAAATCTGATTTATGTCAGGAATAAAAAAAAGAACAAAACAAAACAGTACAATGCATTAAAGTCACTGACAACCAGGTGTTTCCCTCTCATTAAAAGTCAAGAAGCTTAAAGAGTAATGGGGAGTCACTATCAGAAATTCTCACACTTAGGAACACTGGAAACTAACTCTTAGTGCTCACATGCTGAAAAAACTGTGCCAGAAATTTTGCACTAGCAGCAGAATTCATTTAATTGCAAAAGGGAGTGAGCTACCCCCATATCTGAAGGTCACATCCTGAAAGAAACAACTCAAAGTAGCTCATTTTTCAAGAAAGTTAATTCTACTATCCCTAGTTTTGGAGGAAATAGAAAGCAAGCAGCAACTAAAGTACTCAAGGAAGAATGGGTACTCATTTCAATTACTTTTGGTAGCTCAACTGAGGATCTTACTAGGGCTGATAGACTTGTTGCTAGCAAAGGTAAATCCCTAAATTTTTTGTCAGAGCTGTCCAACTAAGGCTTTTATATTACATAAAATGAGAAAAAAAAAAGAAATACTAATGTGTTAACAGCATAAGGATAGCAAACCAGTTTACAGACAGCACAATGTTCCTATGAGACCAACACAGAGTAAAGTCTGCCACTGATTTTTAAGCCAAGTTCCAATAGTTGGCAATGGATTTTCTCCATAGGAAAGATAAACAGAGTAGTCACCATACTTTGGGGAAGACTGGAGCAACAAATACCAAACCTCTCAACAAATGGAAGTCACCTGTCCAAATTCATCCACTCATCTACAAAACAGCCAGGAAAAGTGCTTACCAGAGACAGCTAAAGGAAGAGAGAACATCCTTGTCCCCACAAAAAATAAGTTGTTTTAGATCAGTGATCTCCAAAAAAACCGAAATGTGTTAAATGTTTCTACAACCTTAACGAGAAGGAGCAGCTCATTCTGTAGACTGCAAAGCTCACCTAGTTAGAGAGCCTTTCTGTTCACATACCCCCTCCCAGCAGTGGGGTTCAGGAGAGACAGGGCACTTCTGTGGACCTTCTACTCTTGGGTGAACTTAAGTCACAGTCCAGTCTGCCATGGATGCCACTTCCTACAGAGAACATCTGAATCTGAGCAGAGCCATAGCAAACCCAAATGAATGTATTCACAATGGGACTGATCTCCACTGGAGCAGTTACATGATCAGTCCCACCATCCTCCATGCTCACCAGCACATGGAATGCAGTGGAAAAAGGAAGTCCTATGGTATGAAGGCATGATGCCCAGGCTTCTCTCCTGGTGAACATACGTGGCAGTTTTTTGTGCCTGACCAGCTGTGCCTCCAGCATGGTGGTGACACAGCTACAAAGCAATTATTCTGCCCAGTCCTTTTGGTGCATGACACAGGAACTGTTGCCGTTGCTGCAGCTAGGAGAGCTTATTTAAAGGAAGAACTACTATGATTAACAATGCCTTCTCCAATCCCACAATTGGGATTGGAGCACATCCTTGAAACTCAGCAGAAACCCAGTTCAGTCCAGCCAAAAGGAAGAGTTTACCAAAAGTGGACAAGACAAGCACATTTAGAGCACCTGATTAGCAACAGCTCTCTGCAGACCAAGTTCAGTCTGTGATACTACATTTGCAGTGCAAGAAGTGCTCAGTGGGTACACATTAAGCGAGCAGCAGTAGCTAAGATCCGTTCTCATGCACAGGTTCTGCTGAGACCAATGTTCAGTAGGACCAATGTCCAGTTTGTACTTCTCATGATATTTTGAAACATGACTTGTGAATTGATGGGCATATGGGGTGGCAAGGAGGCATGCAGGATGAGGAACAGTTTGTAGATTATAAGCTCTGTCAGACTTCTCAAATTGAGTTAATTTAAGAATTGGATACGCTCCTACTTGCATTGGGATTACATTCCTTCTATATGTCTCTTACTAACTTCCTCTGTGTGACCCTGAAAGTCCCATTCATGACAGGCTGCTTTGAAAAAACATTTCTGTGAGTGCAGGCAGAAGAAACTCCCTTTCATATATACACAGGATTGATGTTTGCACTGACTGCCTTAGATTTGAATCTCAGACTGGTTGAGGTTGGCAGGCACCTCTGGAAGTCATCTTGTTCAACCCCCTGCTCAAGAAGGGTCGCCTAGAACTGGTTGCCCAGGACCATGTCCAGACAGTTTTTGAGTATTTCCAAGGCTGGAGACTCCACAGCCTCCCTGGACCATCTGTGCCAGTGCTGGGTCACTCTCACAGTGAAGTGTTTCCTGATGTTCAGAAGGAACCTCCTGTGTTTCAGTTTGCCTCACTGCCTTTTGGACTTCTCAGTCTGCCATTTGGACAGCCATTAAGATTAATGAAATGTTAGGCATTAAAATAAGGCAAGAGCATAAACTCTAATGTTGGATAGCATTTGTGTTATAGTTATAAAACAAAATAGTCAGATTCTTGGGCTACACTGCACACTGAATTACCTGAACTTAAATGGGCTTTATATATTTAAAGGGAGCTTATGAGAAAGATGGGGACGAACTTTTAGCAGAGCCTGTTGCAATAGGATAAGGGATAATGATTTTAAACTAACAGCAGGTAGATTAGGACTAGATATAATGTAGAAATTTTTTACAATAAGGATGGTGAGACACTGGAATAGATTGTCCAAAGAGGTGGTAGAAGCCCCATCCCTGCAAACATTCGAGGCCAGGTTGGGTGGGGCTTTGAGCAACCTCATCTAGTTGAAGATTTCCCTGATCACTGCAGAGGGGATGGACTAGATGACCTTTAAGGCCCCTTCCAAGCCAAAGCATTCTATGATTCTAAGTTAGCAGCACACAGTGTTGCACTTCATCCAGATTACCATGGAGTACTAAAATTAATATTTGCTTTACATGTAGCACTTTGTACAATATAAGTTTTCACCACTCCTTTCTCCGTAGGGTATTTAGTTGAGCTTTGGACATAAAAACTGTCTAGAGCGAGTTCAACAACTGACAAACAGAGCTGTCCACTATGCATATGTTTGTAATGAAGACTCCACTGTACTTCTGAAGAGGACTAACAGAATGCAGAAATCACCAGATGATTGACAGTGGCTGTCATTAAATATGGTAAGCTGAATCAACTGGAACAAAACAGATGAAGCAAAGAAAGGAGCTCTATAAAAGGTCATAACGAATCACAAATCACCTCAACTAAAATAGTTGTGATTTCATCCACCTCTATCAAAATACAGCTAAAAATACTGGTTCCAGGCAGTGTCTCACTTTCCTCCTCTGTAGCCAGCACAGCTTCAGCCTCTAGTGAGGGCTATGCCATTGATAAGCATTTATCCTGAGCCTCAGCAAGGTGTTCCATAGTGGTCAAGAGTGCCTGGAAAAATGCTATAGTAAAATCCCAAGAATCTCACAGAAATAACCACCCACTCACTACAAGCAAGGACTAACTATCTTTCCCCCTCACCACTCCAACGGCGCAGAGCCGGGGCAGAGCCCCAGCGAAGGTGGAAGGAAGGCCATACAAAATAAAACACAGCTACACAGGCTGTCTGAAAATCCACCTGCCAGAACACCTCCTGACAAATCACTGCCCAGTTGATACGTGGCTGGAGGTGGAGGAGTCAGGGAAGGAGAGGCCAGGCTAAGGTGGAGCAGCTCTGACCAGCATGACCAGAGCGCAGCTCTGGTCAGCATGTTTCTTTCCCTAGGCAGACCAGAATTTGTATACAGTAAACAGAATTGTTTAGGTACAGTAAGTCAAGTCTGTTTTTTTGAAGCAGCACAAACTAAGCCTCCCAGTGACTTTTCAAAGTCACTTGATAAGCTAAAAAAGCCAACAGAGAGGAAGAATGCATGACTTAAGTGATGTATCATCAAGCTTCTGATTCTTTCCCTCAAACGGGATTCTGATGTATCTTGCAGAGCCAGATGGCAATAAATCTGCCCAGAAGAATACCACTCTATCACAACACATGATAAATGACAGGACAACCATGGACATTTCTATCGCATCAACACTGTGCTGATAGTTTGCTCCTCTTATCATGGGAGTTTAAGAACAGGAGACACAGCTTTACACTCCCTTGGTGGCTTCACAGCTGCATAATTCTGTGGAACTATTGGTAGAGGGTAGGAGGTTGGTAGAACTTGGTAGAAGATGCTCGTGATTTAAACCACTGCAAGACAAAACGGAGCTTTTTTTTTCTGTTCATTTGCATAACAGATTTTAGGAAAGGTACTAAAAGTAAGGAAGAGCATGACTTTTTTTGTGCTTTAAGCAGTGTCGGACAGCACACATATGGCTCATAAATGCAGAGAATAGTAGTGGTGGTTCCATTTTTTAAGTCAGAAAGGAAACAAAACTTTCCCTAAGTTTACTGACTGCTCCTTCCAGTTCATTGCTTTGTACTGTGAATTTATTTTTTTATATTTACAAAACAGTACAAATTAAAAATACATTGGGAAAATGCTAGGCTGTGAAGATTATGACACTCACTATTAAAAAGCAGATACATACGACCTAACAAAAATCCCACTGTGTTTTTTGAGGCCACATGCAATCTTTTTAAAAAAGAACCCTATACAGTTTGCCAGGCTCTTTCAGAATCATATCACTAATTCCTAGCTAAACCCCAGCATCTCTTTTAGAAAAAGATCCAGATCTGCAGACCAAAGTACAGATAGCTACGCTGTGAGGCAAGCATCTATCTGCAAAGCAATTGTCTTAAATTTTCATTGCAGTCAGTGGAAATCTAGGCAGTAGAGTAAACCAAACCTGGATAGTGATTCAGCTCTCCCCAACACAGACACAGCTTGATCAGTGGAATCCCTCTAGATCTGCAGATTAACTCTCCACTGACTGTGATGGGAATACTGTTCATGAAGGCACCTATGCTGGAAACAGCTGCATCTACCTCTCTGAATCCAGAGCTGAATCCTACCTACAACCCTGATCTTATGAAACTGAGAATCCTCAAATACTCTGCTAAGCTGTGTAATCACTGCCACAGTTAAAATTTGTACCTTACTTCTAGTATAAACTAGTACAATTAATCACCCTCCAGCCCTTGGGTTGGGCAATGTATTTGTATGTCAGATTAAAAGAGCCTTCCACTACCTTGTTCTAAGAGGAGAAAGACTGTTAAGAAACAAAATGTAAATGCGTCTTCCAGGCACAACCCCACAGAACTACACAGCCTTTTGGCAGCATCTGTGAAAAATTAGGAGGCACACTGGAACTGGCCAAGCACAAAGCCTGTCATTCTTCCAAGTGCGTTTCAGGCTCCTACTCCTTCACTCCTAGCCAAAACTCAGTCATTTGAAAACATGATAATGGGGGAAAATATTATTATTTTTTTTCCAAACCACTGCATCTGCAATGGGAAAAAAATCCCTAAATACTATTATTCAGCTTTTATCGTTTCAGATGTTTTCATCACTAGTCTTTAGACTTGTATTTCTAACATGCTATTAGCTGTTTGGAACAAGTGTTCCCAGTTGATAGCACCGTTTCCAGCAAGAATTCCCACCTCTGTGCTGTGCCATACATGTGAGCAAAAGGAAGCATTCAGCCTCCTGTCCTGCTATGAACAAGCTGGTGTACTGCAGCCGATGCTGGTACCACATGTCTGAGAATTCCCAGCTCAGAGGACTCTAACATCCACAAGTCATAATGCTCCATTGGATCAGGGCAGGTCTTAATAGAACAATTAGAAACCCTGGAATTCACTCTTCAAAAAAGGTTGCTGTAAGGCAGTTTATAAACATGAAAGCTCGACTAAATCCTGATCCTGTTTTGGTAGCACTCATATGAACACATAGCTATTCAAACTTATCACAGTAAGAGACAGAATCACAGGAGTAAAAATGAAAATAAATATATATACATGTGATTTTCTCCCCATTTGAACTGATCTGCTCCCAGATCATATTTAGAATATTTATGCAGATTTATATCTTTAGCACTGCTACAATTCAAGGAGGAACTGGAAAGGTATTAGAAAAGTTCATTAAATTCTGATCTCTAGCATTACTTATTAACAAATACCCCTTCCTCTTCTACACAGATATCAGTTTGACATCCAAGTTAATCTGATTTTTTAAAGGTTGCAATGTGCAAAACTGATCTCCTTACATAAAGCTGTGAGAAGCCCGACATCAGCCTGGGTTTGACATTAAGGTTTTTTTTAAGGTTCCATAGCAGGAGCAAGCTGAAGTTAGCATTCAAGAAAGAAAATAAAAATTAAAGGCCAAGCATAGTGTACAAGCTTCTGGCAAATCCTGTTTCTCCTCCCTCTTCCCTTCACACCTTGGGAAACTGGCGGGAAAGAAACATCTTGCATGACAAAATACCAAAGCAGTGAAAGGTGAGAGCAAGATGGCAATAGGTCACAAAAGGGAAAAGGCCTTGTTTTGTTGCTCAGCTAGGACAAGCGATATGGAGTCTCAATCCTAGAGAACAGAAAGGTCAGTACTAAAATACTATAAAAAAATGGAGATGGTTGAGCTGCTTCACTCCTTCAGGTAACATGAGAGAACATTTAACTACAATATACAAAACAAAAATGCTTACTATGAACGCATGTAAGGAAATCTGGACTTCTTGTATACGGCGACCCATATTTCCGAATACAAGCTGAAGAACAGAAAATGAAATTGTTATTATTATAATGATGACATGGCAGCTGTTCAAAGCATGTAAAATCATACCTGACCTGCTGATTCACTAAGCAAGGATCTGAAGGGTGGGTGCAAAATCTATGCAATATTATAATCTCCGAGATGTCCTAAAATTCTTAAGTTCATCAACATTTTTTAGCTCTGAGGTACAGTAGAGCTATAAGCTATCTGAAGAGGATGATCACTCTACCAGATGGTACTCTGATTCTAAACGCATGTTAGTAGCTACTCAAATTTGACCTACTAAATCTCTTTTAAAAACCTAAAAAGCAATCGGAGTTTTCTAAAAGCGTTGGCATTTGTGATCTTAAGTACTCCATATTAAACACAAATAGAAAACAACATGATGCTGTGACTACGATAAAGTCCACAGAATAAGCCAGTGGATCAATCAATTCTTTTTTTAATAAGGAAAGCAATTAAGAGCTAAGTTAATTAAGAAGGGGAAAAGGGAGAAGACTTCAAATTATTTACTAATGCTGCAAGCTACAGATATAAATGCAACACCAATATTTAACCATGCAGAAAACATATAAAGGATCTCTGTATGTAAAGCTACATGTAAGCAAAAAACAAAATCACATAAGGAACATGCAGTCTATCTTAAAAGTTAGAAATGCATGTTTACTGCAATCAGATTTCCATCACTTTCCTTAGCAGAGACCTCAGCTGTGACAAGCTCCAGTGTTAGGCACCACATACCAGCACTGCCACAAAGTGAAAGTAAAAACTGCAACTCACCCAAGTATTTCGGGTAAAAATATTCCTGTAGGAGGGGAAAAAAAAAAAAAAAAAGCAAAGATTTATTGAATAATATTTGCTTCATTGTCATAGTATTTAAGAGCTGCATTTAGTTTGGTGGTCTTGCATGGCAGTTGTTTAACAAGGTCCAAACACAAACATCCTCATTTCTTTTTAGTCAGAGCCAGCAGCAGTACAGTATCATACGTGCATTTTGTCTTTTGAAAAGGAGAGAAACATTAGCTCCAGACCCAAGGTATTTTTTGACAACAGTTGACCTGGTAGTGGCAGTGACTGAGCATGAAGCCACTTACCCACTACCCAAGAGGTAAACGTGCTGATGGCAGCATGAAATAGGGGAAGGAATAGGAATCTAAGGACAAAACCCCAAAGGGAAAGTGCGGAAACATTTTGTCACCCCACACCTCCTCAGAGACCCTCTGTTGATGCAGGACATGGGCATCACCCTAACACCATAACCACTAAAATAAAAGGGTACCTTTTGGTCTTAAAACAACAAGCACCCTACAATTTACCATCACCCATTGCTGTACCATCCATCAGATCATGGAGACTGCCCACTCAAAAAAGGGAATGCAGAAAGTTTGCAAGTGAGGGGAAAACTGACTTTCATTGATCTAAAACTGCAAAAGGCATTCCTGCTCCTCTTGTGGTACATGGCCACACGTTACTGTTCCCTATCGTGTCAACAAAGAGAAGCCGTACAGGGAGAGCAGCAGTTTGCTGAGGTGATGTGGATCTAACCTTGCATGTTAGAAAAATACTCAACTTGGTGAAGTCCTGTCAGTCTCACGATTGCTTGCATTAACAGAGATCATGTGCTGCATGGAAGGGTGAGAGAATGGCTTAAACTGATCATTAACACACTATTAAAAAATACAGAAATTCATGGCCAGGAAAAAGCATTTCTTTCCAACTTCATACTGGATTTCATAGTGTGTAAGTCACTAGTTTGAGTACTGTTCAAACTGTAATTGGGGTGTGCAATGAAGGAAAACTTGTGACTTGTATCACTGCTTTATTTTTTTTGTTGTTAAAATCAACAATTTCTCCGCTAATTATGAGAGCATATGCATAGCATAATTCTCTTTCATACAACATGAGCAATTTTCATATAACACTATCTGCAGGGAGACTGGGACAGTAAATATCCTGGATGATACAAAACTCACTTGGTCTATCTTGGTGCAAGATTATTTTATTTTTTCTTCTTATTACAGATGTTTGGATAAGCTCATGCATATATACAGAGATGGACACACAACAGAGACAGGCACACACCGTGATTCAGTTGGACCTGGACTCTCTAATGCAATCCAGTGGTTGACAAGGTCATGTAAACTAAAAGTTTTGCATTGCTGTCATCTTCCAGAAAAATCAACCACTTCTGGCAAATAACGCTCCCGTTACTGAAATGCACCATGTAAATATTCAGCCTAAATCATAAAAGAAGCAATAAAGAAGTAAAAGTAGCTTACAGTTACTCTAGTTTTCAATTCGGACCTGAGGATAATAAGCTTGGCAGTTATTGGGGTTGAGCTTTGTAGTATCTCTTTGGGTTAACAAACTGAGTGAGGAGCTCAGAACTCACTGCAGTCACATCTCCTTTTTTTTTTTTAAGTTTTGCTTTGGAATAGAGAAGTAAAAAAAAATACAGTCAAAACAGAAGTAAATCTAAACAGTCTAAGTGTTCAGATGAGTGCCCAGCTGTGCTATAACCACAAACGTAACTCCAGCCAGAACTTGAGGAGAAAAAGGAAGTGGCATGTGATGAAATATTCCAAACATTTTTTCATTATTTCCACTTTATTCAATATATGTCACAAGAATGTGCAGAGGTGTTTGACCACCAACAGGATAATCCAGACACTGGCAAGAACAACTTTTTCTGCACTTACAGGACAAGAAATAGGAGCTTTCATATTCATGGCCACCAGCCGAATTGCTCCAAGTCAGTGATGGCAAAGGCATAAAACTTCATTTTCTCCTTGACCTCAGATGAATTAGATGAGTGCTAGAAAAATTGTACAGAGTTTACTTTTGAATGAAAAGTTAAGGTAACTCGTTGTTTTCATTGCACAAATAACAAACTGATTGTATATAGATTCAATGCCAGCTGAACAGTAGAAGAGTGAAACTCCATGACACAGTATCACCACAAGCTTCATTTCATGAGGGACTTAACAGAGGTAAGTGATTTAAACAGGAGGCTATTAGCAGAAGTTTAATGCATCTTTCCCTATTTCCATCATTTTCTTAAGCTATACAATACTACTTGCTGATCAGTAGCATTTCTACAGGTCTACAGGACCTGCTGACGATATCGTTCTAAAATAAATCACTGTGATTGCAGGTTCTAACACTACTCATTCTTGTATGATTAACTTTCCATTTTTCTCCATCATAAGTTTTCCTTACAACAGGCTTCTGGAAACACAATGATAATGTATTTCCATTCAGCCAAAAGATGAAACAAGAATGAAAGATGAATGATCTCCCACCTTGAGAACAGGAGCTTGCTTAAACTGAAAGTAGCACTCTCTTTTCAAAACAAGCACATGAGAAGTTTTCACAGTTAAAAATTCAAGATGTGCCTAAACTGCACAGAAAGACAAACAGATGTGCAGTATTTCTTCTGTGAGCACTCAACTCTGTGATGCCTTTTCTCAGTCTTCTTCACTGTACTAAGTCTTAATGACCCGCGGATGTCAGTGAAGATGAAAACCCTATACAGGGTCAGGTGTTAAAAGTCTGAGACTCATCTTTTCTCCACCAGAAGTCTTCAATCTTATTTTCAGGATCCAGCAAATATGCCACGAGAAATTATTTGAGGCTTGCTAATGAGGAGTTAGCAGAGATTCTCTGATACTACTTTGCTGACTTCTCAACTAGTCACCTTCAATTGCAGGCTCACCAAACATCTCACTACCCAGAAAGCCAGCCAGTATTCACAGGATCAAAATGCAGGAGGTTATTTAACTGTAACCACTGTGGTAGCAAAAGTCACCACAGAATTATAGTAAGTGTTACATTTTCAGCCTGGAATCTGGTAAAATAAGTCAACATTTAAATGTTGCCAGCCCTTCCCTTTTGGATTTGCTTTCCTAATTACTGCTGAAAATAAAAGCAAGAGCAATGGGCTTTTAAAAATAAAAACCTATAAACAAACACATATTAGACATAAACATCCCTTGAATAATCTGTGGTACAGACACTGACCTCTCCAAGCTTTCTAATCAATCTGCCCAGTAGTAATGTCTCAGTGCATGCAAGAGGAAGACAATACCTTGCAAAAGCACCAACCTCCACAAGAGACTAACTTCTACAAACATAGTTTCAACAATTCCAGCCTCCGTGCCTGCTCCTACCAAGAACACCTTAATGCGTTTCCACCCTCCTTCTTGTCGCCCAACACACTTTCTGTCCACCTGGCTCCCACATATCAACCAGTACAACTGGGACACCAGAAGCATCAATCGTCAAGGTCCTAGCACTAGGACACTGGCAGCCCACAGACCTGCATGGAGCACGAGTTACACACTACGTGTCACGTGCCACCAGGAGTACAGCTCAGCAGGGATCTTGGGTAAAGAGGGAGAAATAGGAGAGATTGGGAAGTTCCTCGCATCTACGAGTCCCCACCCTTTGAGTGAGGTGGAAAGTAGGGCATGAGGCCAGTCCCTCCAGGCAGGTCCTGGCTTGCTTTTCAGATCGGTTGAAGAGACCTTTTCCTTGCTGTCCAGAAGACTGAGCTGTGTGGTAACAGGAAAGTTTTAAGCTCTACAGCCCCCACCCCTTCCACATGAACACATGTACATGCTAGACAGAAGGAAGGCTTGCCATGCATTATACACAATTACTAGTTTCCACAACAGTAGTGCAAGACCTAACAGTGCATGCTTTTACTTCAGGGTAGAGTGACACCAACACTTTTTCATGGGGTTCAGAAGTTCCTCCCCCACCTACATGCAGAGCTTATCCCTATCCTTACAACACAACCACCACAACATGTAGTGTGGATATCTCAAATTAAAAGAGAGCGTAAGTTTAAAAGCATCCTCAAAATAAAACCCAACCCAAGCAAACTCCAGGTTGTTAAGTTTTAAATTTGCTTTTTCTTCCAAATGTAGTTGAGGTGAAATAGTTAAGAACAGTTTCTGTGAAGCCACTCCCAAAATACCCTGCATTGTAACAACTGAGGAGAAAAGCAACCTGAAGGTGAGAATTCCCAGCAGGGCTGAGGAGTTGAAGGGGCAGAAGTATCTACATCAGTTACCCTGCCAAAGGAAACCTACAATGTGACTGGGCTCACCATGTATTTTCAACTCTATGACCAAACTCTCCCTGAGTGCTAAAATCCAAAAATCAGTGAAATTATACTGGCTATGCATTAGTTCCACTGCATTTTTAGGGAAGATGGAAGAACACCAAATCAGAACAGGCGTTAACATGAGTCACTGTATAAAAATAGACCTTCTGAAAACATAACAATGATCCTGTCAACACCAGGAAAATGTTCTCACTGTTGCTTAAAGTAATTGGCAACACTGGAAACCTCAGCCAAAAGGGCCTGCCAACTGCTTCTGTTTGTTTTGCTGGAGTTCTAGGTCAGGTAAGACTGATCAGCAGTGGATCTAATCAAAATCATATCTGAGCTGTAGCAGCAGCAGATAAAAGACATAGTTCACAGAAGGACTGTTCACATTTCTGGGCAACTGGCTGAAGGTGGCCCTGCCTGAGCAGGGATGTTAGACCAGATGACCTCCAAACGTGCCTGTCAACCTTCACCACCCTGTGATTCTGTGGCTGCAGCAGCACTGCCAACCCCGGAGGATCCCACAGACCTGTGTTAGCAATGGTAATTTCTAAAAAGCACTTTCTTAGTTACCTAGTTACCTCTCAGCAAGCAGCAACAACTCCCACATTATGCCCTTTTCTCATTTCCATATGACTCTCCATTTTCCTCTTTCAGGATTGAATGTTTGTCTTGGGCATGGCCTGACCTCCTTGTTTATAAACGTACTTCATGTTTCCATACCGCAGGCATGCATTATCCTTGCAAAGAAATGGCCACTAACAACCATAATTGGCTATAACTTAAGTGTTTGACAGTTGTTTAAGCTGAGAATGCAAAGCTCACCAATACTCCTTGCATTTTTTTAAACTCAGCCCTAGGCTTTTGATGCATAGTAAATCTTATGCTGAATAATTAGGCTTTCTTTCCATACAATGTAATGAAACTGTCCCACAATTCAGAATTTTTAATCTATGGAAGCTATAGCTGCAGAAGTTATGCTCAGATGAATGCCACACTGTTTGCACAAGCTTTCCTTCTCACTGTAAGGAACCTCACACTCAGCCAGGTTAGTTTGCTTCCTATTTTGCTTTGGGGCAATCTGCATTCTCCATGGAGCAAGGATAAGTTCTCTCCAAAATTTGGCAAGTGAAGCTTTAAAGAAGCAAGCAGGTCATGTTGCAACCTGAAAGCTCAAAATCTCACCTCCTACCATCAGAGTTACTGTTGTTTAGGTTACCTTTTAGATTTTGCATCCATTTGCGAGAGTATCCATTTCACTGTCCAGCTACTCTGGTACATAAAGACCATGGCTGTCCTTTCCACCAAGCTGTTTATCTTTCCTAACAAGAAGAATTCAAGACCCCCCTCTCTAGCATCACCCCTTTCATAGGGAACAGACATCACTGCAGAATCCTGAAGACTGGAAACAAAAAAACACCTATTGTTACAGCTTCCCTCACCCTCTTCTGAGAGGCAGGACTATCTCCCAACTGTATACTGAGGTGCCACTTCAGCAAAAGATGTTGCTCTGCAATGAGGAAAAATGCACCAATTATTAGAATGCACAATTATAGGAAACAAAGTAATCAAAAGAAGGGGGGGGAAAAGGTTCCTGTATGCCACAGCAAAGCGAAACACGGATACTTTACATTTGTGATGATGTATAGGGCACAGAGAGATGATTTCCATATGCAGCCTGAGGCAGGGTTTGATTGGACAGTAACAGTGTGAAATGGATATAACTGATGCCAAGGGCCAAATATTTCAAGAAAAATCATTTGTAGAGTGCTTCTAACAAGGTGGTTGCATGTGCTTTAAATTTATTCTTCATGCAATTCAAACACAAATGCCTTCAGGTTTCCTCCACCACTTCAGGATTGAAAGGCTACTTTCCCTCCAGCTGTATCAATGTGCTATTTGAAAGGAGGATCCCAGTTTGACAACAGATCTTCACTCACTGTTGCTTGTTTGAATCCTTACTTGTTGCAATATTTACAGTATTTGTACGTGTGGTTAAACTAACACTCACATGAAACGTCAATCAAATTAAGCACACCAGGATCTTACTCCAGTTGCTTACTCCAACTAGATCATCTGAGATCCCAACTGTGAAACCAAAGCCTGAAAATACTATTACATTAATGAAGGAGAAGTAACCTGGAAGAATCCCTTTCTCCCTGCTTTCCACTGGTTCTATTTTCAAATCGCCATGATTTTAGTTATTTAACACTTGTTGAATTACTTCACTGGGCACTGAAGTATGAGCTAATGAACACTTTTGCTGCTTGTTAGTAACTGTAAGGTTGAAAGCTTTCCCCTCTCCATACCCCAGCTCTGTGTCCCGCAGTCTCCAGAGCAGTCTCTCTGCTGTCTGCGGCAGTGCTGTCTGCCGCTTCCTTGCTGTGTCACAGAATCACAAAATGGTTTGGGTTGGAAGGGACCTTAAATATAATCTAGTTCCACCCCATCTGCATGGACAGGGACACCTCCCACTAGACCAGGTTGCCCAAAGCCCCATCCAACCTGCCCTTGAACACTTCCAGGGATGGAGCATCCACAGCCTCTCTGGGCAACCTGTTCCAGTGTCTCGCCACTCTTCTAGTGAAGAATCTCCTCCTCCTGTCTAACCTAAATCTACTCTCTTTCAGTTTAAAACCATTATCCCCTGTCCTCTCACTACCTGCCCTTGTAAAAAGTCCCTCCCCAGCTTTTCTGTATGCCCCTTCAGGTACTAGAAGACTGCTATAAGGTCTCCTTGGAGCCTTGTCTGCTCCAGACTGAAGAAAATGTCCATTCTCCATTTCTTCTAAACCTCTGATGCTGAATTAATTCTTGTTCTTCATACGTATTGGAAAGTAATTGCTTGTAATTCATTAACTTCACTTAAGAGTTAGGAGCACATGTGAACCACACTTCAGATTCAATGTTTCTTACCTGATTCTCCTGCAGCTGTACTAACAAACTCTGCACTAATTTCCAGTAGGCCGCTTCTCTTTTTTTTCATTTAGAAACAAAATTAAATTACCTCTTAGCCAAAAAACATTTTTCTTCATTTATAATTGGCTTTTTTCCCCTTATGTATTTATTAAAACCTACTGTACTCCTCTAAAAAACTGAATAACTTTATCTGCTTTTTCCATTACCTTCGTTCTTGACCTAAAGCCTTATAATCCCCTTGCTTCAATTTACCATTCTTAGCATCTTTTTCCATCCTATCATCAAACAGCCCCTCCAGCATAATATTCACCACTTTTGTTTTCTCTTGTTCCTTCCCTCCTGCTGCACAGGAGGTTTAGTGTCTAGTGCTTTCGTGATGTGGTGTTTCAGTATTTCCAGGTCTGTTCCGAACTTCTGGGCTAAACTCACACCAGTGGAAACAGATAAAGGCATTAGGTTGGCATGAGTCCAGCAGAGTTGATGGAGCTGTATCTGCTCCCTCCAACAGCAAACTTCGCTCACCCTTCTCAGTAACTTTTGATAAAACAGCATTTAGCTAATAAATGCGTCACCTGCCTTCTAAGGCAGGTGGGAATATTTTTGTCACTCTCCTGCTACTGAACTCCACCACAAACTTTGTGTCTGTACCAGCAAGCAGATAGATGCATCTTGCTTCACAGTCCCAATCTGCTTGCCTTCCAGATCAGTTGGACCTACTGCAGTTTGGTACGATTCTCTCCCATCCTGTGTTTCCTTTATGAGAAGGAAGCAAGGGAAGGGAGAACAACTGGTGCTCACCAAGCTCTCATCCCAGCATTAAGCTAAGCTTCTGCTGTGTTATACATCCGGGCCTTCAAACTTTCCTACATTCTTCTTCTCTCCTTCAAGCTATTCCTGGACAAAAGTCTACATCTCCCCTTATTTGCTTTCTCAAAATCTATTAAGCAGGTACCACTGTGCCTGGGAATCCATCCATATAGTGAGTCCAAGCAGGTTAAATCATCAGCACAGAGTTCTCCAGTAACCCTTTCCCTCTCTCAGATGAATTCTGCACCAACGAGAAGAGACACAAAAATTCATTTCAGCTATAAATCTAGCCCTTCCTCCACACTCTGCCAAAATGCCATCCTGAATTGGTATATTGAGAATTTTCACAGCAAATAAATTCATATTTTTGCCTGGATCTAGAAAGGACTATTCTATACAGGGATGATGACATCTCTATTTAAAGATAACAGTATTTTTCATGTCTAGACTACACAACATTCACTAAATTACTCGAAGAAATTTTATACTGCTTAACTCTGCTCCTCTCCTCCTCCACTACATGCCTTCATGCTTTTCTGATTAGTATTTACAAATGTGTATCTACCTTGCTATTCTTAGAAATAAGACCTAAATATTGTCTGCCAAGCACTCCTCCTAAAAGATCAGCACAAAGTTTGGATGACTCTACTCCATGCATGCAGCTTGTCTGTGTTATCACGACCATGTCACATAATGAAACAAATAAAGAAATAAAACCAATGAGCCAGCAACAGTATGAAACACAACCAAACTGACCATATCACACCCTATATATTGCTTCATCTGCTTTTCAGCTCCTCGATAAAACCAGCCTAGCAGAAACAATGCTGACATTGCTGGATGTTTTGTTGGGATCAGTAATTTTCAAGACATGACTGCAAAAAGCCTCAAAAAGCCTGCTCTGGTCTCTCTGCTGTGAGTGGGCGACTGGACTAGATAAGTGGACTAGAGACCTCCTGAGTGCCTTTCAGACTGAGTTACTCCATGATTCTCTGCCAGTGTTTTGTGTATCTGACAAGCCATTGATTTTAATAGAAGTCTGGATGCAAGTCCTTCCAAAAGGAAAATAACTTCTCATGTGGATGTTCACACTGCACACATACGAAAACCAGCTGGCTTTCCATGGTACTCTGTTGAGGGACAAATCTATAAACAGTAAACACAGGCGGCCAGGCTGACCTACATCAGTGCTTCTGGTGGGCCTAACAGCTTTCAGAATGCTCAGCACGGCAATTTCCATGGTGACCTGCAGGAAGACCAGTAACAACAGCAAGCAAGATGTGCAGAGACACATGCTGCACTAACAAACTATGGTACCAAATAATAAGCAGCTGCATTCAAACACCTTCCCTATGCTGAGCCTTTCAAAACAGAGAAACGCCTTGCACAAGGGCATGTTTTTGCTGTATTTATTCTTTAGTGAAATCCAGCGTTTCTAAGAACTCCAGCAACTACACTCCCTTCTGCCCTTTGTTTCACATGCTTGGATGACCACATTTTTAGAACAGGTCAACCAAATTCCTGAGTAGTTTATCAGTCAGTTAACAAGCTGTAATACCTTGACTGCATACCAAGGTCAAATATTTCTGCATCACTGCTTTTTATAAGGCCTCATCAACATTTTAAATACGATAACATTCTTATCTCTATATTCAAGATATTTTGCAACTTCAGCCCATCAGTCACACCTAGCATATCTTTTTAATAGATCCCATTTATAAAAAGTCCTCATACCTCCCATGAATGTGTTTTCCATCCTTATTCTTTTCTCACCATGTTATCTTTTCTTTTTTTTTTTGTTTGGCACCTTTAGCATAAATGAAATTATAAAACAGGAACCATCCCAGAATTCTGCAGTAATATCTAAGGATGTTATAACCGGCTTCATGAAAAAGGCTGCAAGACTCATTAACCTAGGCTCACACTTTTTACCATGTATAGTCATACAAATAGCACAGCCTGAGTTTTGTTCTGCCTCCTAAAAAAAAAACCAACAAACCCACAACAACATAAAAATGTTTCAATTGATCTTCCTTCCTCCAGTCTGGGTGAGGTGATATTTGTATTTTCTGCAATATAAAAGACAAAAGCTACACTGGCTTGCAAATGAATGGCTGTTTAGCCCTGCCTAATACACTATTCTTAGCAACTGATGTAAGTAATCACACATGTGGCAACACCCGCATTCAGGTTTCAGAGAATGTGCATCTTCTGCCGATGGCTTGCAGATGGTGCTTTGGAAAGCTAATCACTGAAGCAATGGAAGGCACGGGAAAAGGGTGCTCTGGTGCAGGCAAACAACATTTCATTCCTATTTACTGATCTATCCAGTAAGTATCTTTCCATAAAAAGTTATTATTGGCTAGATGTGATAATTGGCTGGATCAAGCTATGGTTTTATCAGGGAAGCACCGCACAAGCTTGCCTTGCTTCATCTTATCTGAACCTCTGGTGCTGTCTGACTGAACTGGTTAATGCAATTTCATATCCCATCTTTAAGTCACAGGTCTGGAAATTAGGCCTTGAAATTCTCTCCACACAACCACAGAAGAGTTAAGAATGGCAAGGTTTGCAAGGAAGACTCCAACATTTCATTAGATCATCTGATGGAAGGGGACAAGGGGAAAGACAACACCTTTGTGCTCACATCACAAGCCTTTCTTGAGGTAAAATAGAAGCAGCAACCTACTTACTATTCTTAAACTAACTTTCAGTTGTCAAGGCTGCAAAACCATTGTTGCTCCTGTGAGACAGTAAACAACCAGATGCCTACATTCATGCCTATCTGGTGCTTTAAAGCATAAAACCTGGGAGATACAACAGCACGGATGAGCAGTGCCCTGATGTGTTCCCCTTGGCTTGCCTACTACAAGGTTAGCCATAGGGCTCAGTGCAGGGCAAGAAGTGCTGTAGCTAAGTAGTTCATCTCTATGACCAGATTCAGCAGGTTGAAACAAAAATGTCAGCCTTCTTGAAATACAAAGAACCATCAGCTATCAACAGTCATCTGTACATTTCCCAGATCAACAAAAAGTCCTCACTTTACCAGCATGGACCAGCTGCAGCCTGACAATATGCTGAAGCATGACTGCAGTTACTTTAATTCCTCAACCAGGCACTGTTTGTCAACACTTTGCATCTTTCCTTAGTCAACTCAGCTTCCTTCTTCTGTCAGCCACCAGGACAGGATGTACAAAGCAGAATCAGTGAAATGACAGCATGATAACTTCCTAGCATTTAAGAAACACTTCCATTACTTCAGATGCCTATTAAAGAGATATGAAAAGATGAAGTCAGATGAAAACGCAGGTGAGGAAAATACTCTGCCCATCAAATCCACAGATACTGCTGGAGACCTAGTCATCTATGCCTTACAAAGCACTGAAGGCTTCCAACGTTTATTGTAGTAACAGCCCACATACATGATCTCTGTCACCAAGCACTAGAAAACTGCTACTGAACAGCAGCTGCTGCCTCTATGTTACAGGCTGATTGCAAAATGGATAGCAAGGGCCATAAATCCCCAATAGATGGTAGCACACTGGCTACCCTGTCAAATTGAAGCAAAGTAACAGCAAGGAGTAGAACATACTGCAAGTAACAAGTGAGTTCACGGCTCTTGGGAGGTTTATGTCTCAGAAAAGGTATGATCATACACCACTGAAGACCTGAAAGTACAATAAAGTACAGTACTTTGGTGCAGAAGTTAATGTAAAATAAGCAAGGGGGAACTGACGCTAGAAGCTCATCTAGCCTTAATGACATTTCTTCAGAGGTTTTCAGACCAGAGACAGACCAAGCAGCAGTAACAAAGAAAATGCACAAAAAATAAAAAATTTGCAATGACAGAAAGTTTGCATTGTCCTGCAAAACATGTTTAAATGGCATGACTGGATCTTAGAGAAATTATATTGCACATGAAAATATTTTAAACAAAAATTATTTCACTATTTTCATTACAGTAGGAGAACTGTACATTTTTTCCAATACACAAAGTAAGTACTGAATATTGTTAAATCTCCTGACACATTTACACAGTCTACCACACTCTAAACTGATCAATGCATCGCCCTTAGCTACTTTCTTGGCCAGAAGCCAGTTAGCAACACTGGTGACCTCAGATCACATTTATTCCAGAATGCAACAAAATCACATTTGGGCTATTTTTTCCTGCATTCGCTGCTATATGGTGAATATTTATACTGAGCTTAAAGTTAGGTGATTCATCATGGATACAGAAATAGTTGTGCCAGCCAGTCTCACCACATTACAGTTATCCATAATCTGCATTTGTTTAGTTTTACAGGGGAGAAGCAAACACCACTGCATGCAGATGTGACTACACGTACACAGAAGACGTGTACCACTGAACACTGCCTCGGCAAGTGCTCAACATTAAGCTCTAAATAAAGTGTCAAAAAGAAAAGCTAGCATCACAATGTTTTTTCTTACTTACTACTGCCTTGTGACAAGCTACTGCACTGTATACCCAGTGCTGAGCCTGCTAAAGAAGCACACATGTCAAGGCTTGTCTGACTGAAGCATAGAACATCTCCTCAGATGGGTCCCTCCCTTGCCTGTGATGTGTGTGTCTTTGTGTACACACACACACACTCTCTCTCTCTGTCCTATCTTCTCCCTAGAGCATCGTACCATTAACAGGAATATGCTGTGCAGTATTGAGCTTCAATTCAAGCACCAGGAAAATCCACTTCCAACTGCTAAAGCAATGCCAGATAACCTCTGCCATGAGAACAGCCTATTCAAAACAGCATAGAGAGGAGGTGTAAAGTAACTGGAAGATTAAGCCAAGCTTAGTAAAGCAACACAACTGCATCCACATGCTGTCCAAAGCGAGAAGAAGACTGAAGTGAAAGTCAACCTTGAGAAGACTGGGAAAGTCAGCTCCACATGTGTTGTGCAGGCTGTTAACTGTGTGAAACCACGCTCAGTGTCAGAAGTGCAGCAGTACCACACTCCCATACACATGCTCTCCCGCTGTTGTAGTGACAGGTCCTGAACCCCCTGATTCCAAAATGCTGACCAAGCTGAATGTGGCCCAAAAAGATGTGTGTTTATGCCATTCTTCTTCTGAGAAAGCCCTATTCTGACAGATGCCACAACATTAAGGGGATTTCAAATACAGCAGGGATGGGAGGGTGAAGAGGGATGGTAAGGTGTCCAGCCAGAGAAGCAGTAGCATCATGTCACAATGGTCTTGCTCATGGGTTGACACCATGGGTGGACAGGCCCCTTTCACTCTCAGGAGACAGCAGCCACGCCAGCCGGTGCCAGGCTGGGCCGCTCACCCAGACCACCCTCACAGTGGCATTTCTGACCGGACAGCGCTGCCACACCCCTTGCACAGGCTGAGCGCTAGTTAGCCGGGTGGCTTCCAGTCAGTCACCTAAAGGTTCTGGTTCCTCCTCCCAACGGCTTCCCCAGCTGTGCAGACAGATGGCAACCAGCCGCAGATGGATGGAAGGCGGGCTGGAGGGCAGAGCTAGACAACCCACCCAAATCTCCGCGGCGGCTCTGTGCCCTTACCGTCTCGGGGTCGTTCTCAAAGACTTCTCGGGCCTCCTCCTTGCTGCAGTGCTCCTCCACGCACTCCCTCTCCAGGTGCCCTTGCCTCGTCTCCTCGAAGATCTGGTAGGCTCGCCGCTGCCTCTGCCGCAGGAACTGGGCAGCGTCTTGGGCGCGCAGCAGCACGGCTGGGCCACCGATGGCCGGGCCGGCGGGGGGTCGGCGGGAGACGAGGAGGAGGAGGAGGAGAGGAGCAGGAGGAAGGGGAGGCAGCGATGAACAGCCGAGCTCGCCTGGCCGCCCTACACACACACACCCACCCACACCAAACCGCCCCGCCGAGGGGCACCGACCCAGCCCAGGGAGGGGCCTCAAGCCCCCTCCCTGCCCGTGAGTCGCCGCGGCTCCTCACAGCGGCGACCCCGCACCGGCATCCCCCACCGCTTTCCCCACCATAGCCCGGCCGTGAGGCTGCGCATTCCGCCCCCCAGCACCACCACCCCCCTCCAGCCGCTCGGCGTCCCCAGCCCCAGCAACTTCACCCCGGTGCGGCGGGGGATGCTCGGCGGAGGGACAGGGTCCCACGTTCCCCCCCCTTCAACTCCCAGTACTCACTTTGCGAGGAGTCCGCCGCCAGTAAGACGAGCAGCAGGGCGGCCCCGAGGGGATGCGGCATGATGCGGCGGCGGCTGGGGCCGGGGCCGGGGCCGGGGCCGGGGCCGGGCCGGGCCGGGCCGGGCCGGGGGCTGGCGGGGAGCGCAGTGGTGCGGTGCGGAGCGGAGCGGAGCGGGCGTGCGGCGGCGCGGGCGGGGAGGGCGCTGCGACTGAGGGAGCCCAGCAGGGGAGCCGGGGAGCCGCTCGCCCGTCCTACCCAATCGCTCGCCAAGTCGCCGCCGAGCCGCCGCACAAGGGACACACCTCGCTGGCGGCGGGGCAGCCCCCCACCCACCCCCTCCTCCGTACCTGCCCCGCCGCTCTGCGAAAGGCCGTGGCAAGCGGTGGGGGTGGGGAGGTGGGGGTTGGGCGCGGGGGGAATTAGGGGGAGCCGCGGCGATGGGCAGACAGGAGGGCGCGGTGAGCCGGCGGGCTGGCTGGCTGCTCCCCTGCCTGCGGGCGGGCCGGGCTGGCGGGCACCGCTTCCTAATAGCGCCGGAGCTGATAATGAGCGAAGGAGAAGCTGGCACCGAACCTTGCCCAGTCCTGCCTTCAGTTAGAAACTTGGGTTCCCCCCACACCGCAATACATTTTTTATTCACAACTAAATGTGCTGTTTGTTCCAGCCCTTAAGGACGAACTGCTCAGGAACGAGGTGGATGTGGTTTATACCAATAGGTTGCAAACCATCTTACATTGTCTCTGTCCTTCCGTAGTTGCAGAGGACGTGTCCGACGTGGGAAACCCTGTTAGCTGCAACGAAGAGCTGAAGGGTCAAAGCTCAGAGCTGGACTTAATTGCCTGTTGCCACCACTTTAAAGCTGCCCCTGTTAACTGCCCTGTAGACGTGTCGATATGACATATAACTCAAGTAGCACCAAATCATAGAATCATAGTATCATCAAATGGTTTGGATTGGAAGTGACCTTAAAAACAATCTAGTTCCAACCTCCTTGCATGGGCAGGGACACCTCCCACTAGACCAGGTTGCTGAAAGCCCAAATCTATACAGTCTTCAAGATACAAACTTTATTGTCATGAGTTGTGTGAAAAAATAAATTGTCTAATGTAATTTTAGTATTTAGGTGTATCTAATACAGAGTCTGTGTTTCCACAGTAAATTACTGCAAATACAATGTAACTAATGTAGACCATGCATTTATATTACATAGTTGAAGTAATGAAAACATAAGCACCAGCCTACTGGCTCAAAGCAAGCATTCCTAGGCTTGTGTCTTCTGCCTGACAACGGCCAATAGTAGACATACAGGTAAGAGGTGTAAAAACATATAAACCACCATGGAGAGGTCTTTCTGTTTTCAGATTCTGAAGTGCAGAGGAATAATTTTCTATGGTAAAAATTCTGTACGCTGTCATGCTACCAGCCACGAATGTACCTCTTGTCCATGAATTTGTCAAATACTTTTTTAATCTGTTGGTACTTCTGGTTTCCAGGAGTAGCAACAAGGTACCAAATGTGCACAAAGGCTTTTTTCCCACCAATCTTAAATCCAGTGCTTAATAGTTTTACAGGATACCTTGATTTTCTGTCTTCTAAGAAATATTGATGTATCATGCCCTATCTGTTTTCGCCATGCCATTTTGCAGACCTCTGTCATATGCTTTCAGAACCACCTCTTTTCCAAAGCTCTGGAGCTTTAGCCTATTGTTTCCACACCCCTTTGAGCTAGCAGTGCTCAAAGAAGCAGTCCCACCAGTCCCTATTGCTTGTTCCTGTCCTTTGGTCATATCCTAATCTTGTGCTGGCATGCAGCAAGCCTGATCAGAGTAACCCAACAAAAAAGATTAATTCAGTTTCTATCAGTCCCCCACTGAGCTGCTGCACAGCTGCGCAAACACCAAAGGGAGAGGCTTTCAGGGGTGGCAGCGAGTAGCTGCAAGCAAAGGGAATGTGGACCTGATCATTTCAGCAGCAGACCTGGCCAAAATGGCTTGTGAAGCTACAGCTGCAGGCAGAGGTTTTGTAAGACTGGCTGCTACATTCCATGTCCCTCCATGCCTACATCCGGAGATGTAGCTGTGCCATTTCAGCTCACTCACCTGGCAGAAAAGTCTTCACCTTTTTTAGTACGTGGATGTTTTCTACCAGGTTACCATGCTGAACCAGCTCAGTGACAGGGCAAACAAGTGTGGAGTGGGATTGCAGCAGTAAATCCATAGGTTGCTGTGAGATTGCAGCCTGTTCCCCTCGTACAGAAGCCATCCTCATCTCTGTTTTCATCCTTCTCTGTATCTTTTCTATGTAGGCTTTTTTTCCAGTTGAAGTGACAGAACTACATGCAATATTCAAGATGTGGGTTTACAGCAGCACTGTCCTGTTTTGTTCTTACTTTTGTTTTTTCCTTAGTTTCCAAACATTGTGTAGGTTCCTTTTTACTTCCTGACCCATTATTTTCAAAGATGAATTTTGTGTTATCTGCAAACTGTCCACGTAGCATTAAACTTTTCCATAAATTTCCTGAAGTTGTTGAACAGCAGAGATTTTTGTGGGTTCTGGAAACGGCTTTATATTGTGTAATCTAATTATGAGTTTAATTTCTTTTAGACTGCTTTTTAGCCTACTCCTTTTATTCCATACAAATGAATGGAGAGCCTATGATGAAAAAACAGGTCAAAAGCTTTTTAAAAATCCAGGTATGTAATATTATCAGAACCATCCTTATCTACATAAAAGTCACTCCTTGAACCTCTAATGGGCTTGCAAAACATGGTGTCCTACTTGATATGCAATGCTGATTCTTCTCCAACATGTTATTCAGTCTACGACTTCTATTCTTTATTATAGTTTCCAGTAAGTTCCTGGCACAGACATCAAACACTGATTTGGGTGAGCCCCGAAGTCCTTATAACAGTCAAATTTTCCACCTTCCATTCTTCTGGCACTGTAGTATTTAAGGCAGATTTAAGCAAGGAGTTGCGTAAAGCAGCAGTTTTGTTTTCTTCAAAATTCATGGCTTTATACTATCTTATCTCAGCTATGCCAGTGAGGTCTTAAGGAACATAAAACCAGGACAGAAAAATAATGCAGAAAATATTGAAAAAACATTATATGAACTGCTTGTACTCTCAGTATGTCCTATTTTAGACTCCCTTTTGGACAATAAGTAGTCAAGGCACAGAGATTTCCAGATGTAAATGTGAACTTGTAGAATTAAGTTCCGTTGGTTACTAGGGACTAACCAGAAATATGCATCAGATTTAACAGGTTTTGAGAAAAGTGATATCACTAGAAAGTGTTTGTTAAGGACATAAAACTGAAAAATTATTTGCCAGGTAACAGAACTTTAGTCAGTTATTCTAAATTCTGATGAGTATCATCAGAATCAGTCCACCTTCTTTACTTAGTCCGAAAACAAAAAACAAGGTACCAATTGCCTATCAGTGCAAACCAGTTCCATAGTTTCCTGTGACTAATTAAATCTGTAGGTACCAAATGGTAGAATGGCACAAAAATGTCCTAGAGAGAGTAAATTGACCTCACAACTTTAGAGTCAAAGATACCGAATTATGGAGAAGAGGAAAAGATTCCCAAGTGTGCTCTTCCATCCATCATCCCCTCAGCCAAGGGCACTACGAGGGGAGGTTCTTGTTGACTTCTGAAAGACCATATTATCCACGTAATGTACTTGTTTGACTTAAAGGAAAAATTGGTTTGACTTAAGTCTTGTGGGTTGTCTCACACTGCCGAACTATCTCAGATTTTAGGAACAAGTGACTGCTGCACATACTCATTCTGTGTTCATTTCTTTTTCCTTCAAAAGTGCTCCAAAGATGACATTCCTGTTTTTTGTTTCTATTCTACAAGGAGGGAGGAGTAAAAGGATGTGAGATTACATCAGAATATTTAAAAAAAAATAAATTATGGTGGAAGGCAGTGTACTTAACCAGCAAATCCCTATGAGAGTAAGCAAACTGATTCCATGGTCCTTGACCTGAATGCACAGCAGGCTGGGCACATGCCAAATTTGCTCAGCACATTAAGGTCTGGAACTTGCTACTTAGTTGTGTGAACTACAATTCACAGCCTGATAAGAGGAAATAAATTGGAGGTTTCAAGGGCAGGTAGTAACTGTCTTTGTCTCCTCTGTGCCTGTCTTGGTTCCAGGTCAGTGGAGTTCCCTTTCATTAGAGGTCAAAATGGGGAATGAAAATGGCTTTAGGCACCAGCAAAACCAAATTGCTCATCTGGGACATGGCACTCCCCCTGCGGCAAGCGAGGCAATGTGCAAACTTCTGGGCAGAACATACCACCATCCTCATGGGTGATTTCTCAGACTAAAGGGTGCTGAGCAAAAGTACCAGATCCCCTGCCCCAGCCTACAGCACATCGCAGCTCCCTGTTCATTAAACACCACTGCAGGTCACAGAAAGGGCAAGAAGGGGATGTGGGACCAGATAGTCTACTTCCTGTGCGGTCTGAGCCACCACAATGCATTTAGCACTGAGCACCTGGGAGGTGGGAAGCCCAACAGGGCTGTTGTATTTATCATGGCAAGAAGAGGTTGCAGAGAAGGACAAACTGAAGGAGGCACTTACATAACCAACTGTGCTTTTTAATTCTTGCTCCCTTTGAAAAGAACACCCTCGCTTTCCTCCATTTAGGAAAGACCTCTGGCCACGTTGGATGGGGTTTTGAGCAACCTGGTCTAGTAGGAGGTGTCCCTGCCCATGCAGGGGGGTTGGAACTAGATGATCTTTAAGGTCCCTTCCAACTCAAACCATTCCATGATTCTACTATATTATCCCTTCCAACCCAAACCATTCTGTGATTCTGTGGTCCCTGGGATCCGAATATTAGATGGGGAGTTAACTGCTTGTTGAGGAAGCCCAGATCTTTTACCAAGTGCCTGGCTTTGCATAGCTGTTATCCAGTTAAGGATATTAAGTTAAAGTGTAATAGACTTCTTGCTTGAGCATGAAGCACCCGTCATACTGTCACAAAATGCTTCTATTGTATTTCCTTATGTTGCTATTTGGCATTAAAATTCTGTAGAGGTTGAAAAATGTCTTGATTTTCACTCACGTGTGAGCAGGCAGAGAAAGGAGCTCACACACTGGGACCACTGTGGGCAGACAGACTGTAAGTAGTTCTAGGAGGCTCCTGAGAGGTAATTTACATTAAAAAAACCAGCTTCCCAAATATCCCACTGTCTTGACACACACAAAGAAAAATTTTAAAAATCTTTGTCTGCAAAAATCACACACAGAATCCTCACTGAAACAGCATCGTTTTGAAGAAGAGCCAAGGATTTGCATTTCTGCTTCACCCAGAGGTGAAAGAGCTCCTGTAGCAGTGTGTGGAGCTTCTCCAGGCAGACCTAAGTTAATGAGAAAAAAGACGGGTTCCCAGCCTAAAAATGTAAGATTTCGTCTCAGCAGCAGCAGGAATTGAAGCCAGAGTGCAAGACAGGGATCTTCCATGGTACCACTGCAACCTTTGCTGCTTGGGAAACCCATGTGGTGGGTCAGGTTGGACCTTCTGAGTTGGGTCTTTTTGCACAGCGCACACTTTCCTTTTCAAGAACAACAGAGTTTGAAACACATCAGCTTCACTTGATGTCTGGCTGTAAAATGAATCAAAATAAATCAAAATTGTGAAGTGTCTGTATTAATGAGAAAGTCAGAAGGGGTGGGTTTTTTAATAGGATGGAAGCCTTCTAAGAAGATTTCAAGGCACTCAGTGTAATGATGGATGGCCGTGCAGCTCCACTGAAAGGTCTTACTAGTGCGTGTGTGAAACCTTGTTCAAAGACACAGATTGATGTAAAATGAGAATGGGGATGAAAAAGCATGTGTCAGAAATGTGAGAAACTGCAACTAAAACAATTAGAAGCCACATTTTCATTCAGGCTATTTTCAAATCCCTGGATAAATATGAAAAATTACTCTCCCCTCTTTCAAATAGAAATCCTTCCTAGAGTCACAGAAACATGTATCTTTGTTTAGATCAGGCCAGTGTTTTTATGGGAGGATGTGGAATTTAATCAAGAGCTCTCCAATAATGTTGATGTCATAAAATTCCTCTTATCCAGTAGGGTCAAATTAAACATTTTCTAATAAAACAAATACAGAAAAGGTCCCATTATATTGCTGAACTCTTTTGAGCCATTAGCTTATATTGACTCAAGAAGAAAAGCATTAACTTTCAAAATATGCTTAGTTTTAGTGGAGGAAGAAATGGATGCGGAGAACAAGCAAATGTAGATTAGAGAGAGAAAAAAAACCGTTCCAATAAAGAAATGGAGCTGGATCCATGGAGACAGATGGAGAAGAAAGGTTATTAATCTTTCACACATTGTGTACTCAAAAAGACATTTCATAAAACACTCCCTAACTAGTATCTCTAAGGGACCAAACCCCCATTTCTGACAGTGACGCATTATACTGGAGGGAGAAAAAGAGAAAGGCTCCTTTTTGTGCAGGTATTAGTCATGCCCATGTCCATATGCTGGACTGAATGACCAGAGGAATAACCTTTGCAAGGGACCAAGTTCTCTTCGAGACAGTTGGTTTGCCTCGTGAAAGCTCCTCTGTGGCTGAGTCAACTTGTGTTGAAGCCTCACACCAACATGAATGAATCTGTTTCTTCCTCTCACTTTTCTGCTGTCCTCATCCAACTGGACGTGTGCTGACTTAAAACATGGGGCATCCTTGGTAATGAAGGTACTGTGGCAACCTGTCCAATTGCTGAGAAGCAGTAAAGAGGAAAGGCAGTGCCAACATACGGAGCACATTTCTGACTTACACACAGGACAAGAGTTCAACAAGCCTGAATCCCAAACCAGGCTCTCTGAATATAAATGAACAACTGAGCAATGAAAGGTATTTAATAAATATGGCTAGTGGGTGTGATTTGTGTTTTATTAGACCAGCTGTAGATTAATATACTATGTATGAGGTCATCATGGTTTCTATTCCTGTGCATTCCACGTGTGCTTGTTTTCTGGGACATTATTAGTTGCTTGAATACAATAAAAATAAAAAGATTAAAGAGTGACATGAGGAGTAAAAGAACACTGCAGCAAAACAGCAAGAACAAATATAACCTATACATGTTAGGCCCTACAAAACCGCACCAGGGATAACACAAACACTGAGCTGGCAGGTGGACTTGCTGAACATGAGCATGAGCTGTTTCTTGGAGGCAAGAAGGAGCCTACTGATACCCACTGCTGCCTTTGAAACCAACTTCTTAGCGGAAGACCATGATGTATTCATTGTTGTGCTCATTAACTCAAAACAATAAACACATAACTTAAAAATGTCTTGTATGTAGAAAAAAAAGTTGGCTTATTGGAGCCGGTGGCTAAAATCCCAGCTATATAATGCAATACAATGTGATGGTGAGAGATGAAGCCATGGTTTTCACAAGAGGTAGCTCTTGTAAATGCTCTGAGATCTCAGAGGGAATCCCACACTGGAGCAGCCTCCATGGATCGATCTGGTTTTGGAAGAAAGGAGAAGAGCTGTCACTGCACAGCAGCCCCTAAATCCTGATCCCTAGGATAGATGCTGGTGGCTGGGAAGAGTTGCCTGGTAACATGGAGCTGCCTTTGTCTCATTTCCATCTGTTAAATTACATAGAGAGGAGCTGAATAATACAAGAATAGAAACTCAGTTTATCCTTTAATATAAGAGTATAGGGGCCATTTAATGGCATCTCTTAATTGTTTCCCAGGGTAACATAGTTCCTTACTGGCAAAGGTAGCAAAACCACTTCAACCTTTTGCCACAAGGACCATTTCTTCTGGGGATGTATTTTATTTTAAGCAGTCAGAAAAGCTGGGAAGTCATCAGTAAGCACTTGTGCTCATCAGCACAGCAACGCTTTGGGTTTGTCACCCACCTTTTTCCTAGTAACAGCGAGAAATTCTGACCTCCTTGCCAAAGCCATGCACATCCATTTTTTAATTGCCCCTGATTAAAAGGCAGAAAGAGTGGTAACATAAGTAAAAATTCCACAAATGTGAAGAGCCTTAAACAGAAGCCAGTTGCTACTTCCATGTTATGTGTACACACACCTCTGGCCTCCTGTGTGTGTGTATATATAAACGTCTAGATTCAGTGCCTGAAAATATGTTTACTAAATATAATAAAGATAAGATTTTGCCCTCTGAACTACGTCTTCATTATTGTGTATTCAAAGGAGATGAGCCTTTGCAGCAGAATTCTAGCAGGTCCATGTTGCAAAATGAAAACAGGACTTTCTGTAATCTTTTATTGGTTAGCTCCTTGTTTCAACAAGTTTTGTCAGTGGGATGCTGTCATCTCTGCTGTGTGTTAAGGGTGGAGAAAAAGTAATAGCAGAGAGGATTGTACCAGAGCAGGACAAGAAATAGACATAACCAAGAAAGTGAAAAATAATTTTTGGAAAGTGCATGAAAAGATATTTGTTAAAATATCAAAATTTAGCTTTACTTTTTGAATGGAAAATGGAATATCTGATGAGCTGGTTTCTCAATCCAAACAGAAATTTCGGTATTTATTTTTTTATCATGATGATGATAAGCATAATACTACAATTCTACAATACTACTAATTCTACAGGCTAAGCAAAGCCCGAGTTTAATTCTAAATGTGAATGCATTCTCTTTTGGGTTTAGGTTTTTTTTAGTTTTTTTTGTTTTTTTCTGGAGGGGAAATTCAACCTGTCCAGTTTGGGAGGGAATGGCAAGTGAATCAGGCCCTTTAACATCTTTGTGGGAGACAAAGAAAAATGGAGATGGTGGTCAGGCCAGAGCAGATGGTTATCCCTCTGTAAGCTTGCCATCACTGAGGGAGGGAGTTTCCAGATGTCATGTTCTTGATCTGTGATTGACTGCCATGAAATTTCCATTTCCCAAGGCTGGAGGAAAGGACATAACCTGAAAAATCACAAAGCAGCAAACCAAAAGGGAGGTGTGAGGTACAGAGAGTGGCTCATGAGTCCTGGAAACCAAAGGTGGCACTTTGATGTGGGCTTGGGATGCAGCCCAGTGAAGAGCTGCTCACAGATCCTGTGTCCACTCATTTGGAGGGCACTGGCAACAGAAAGAAAAGAAGATTTGTTTTGGTTTAAACTTAAAAAATCATAGCTCAGCACATTGTTATTTTAACCAGGCAAATTATCAAGGAAGAGCGATATCTAAGTGAAGTATTGCTTTCCTTTTCAGTGGTAGATTGCTCTGAAAGATAGGGTAACATGAGAACACATTGCTAGTGAGAGCTGGGTTTGAGCCTATGTTATGTTGCATTTATCAAATACCAAAACTTTCTAACATTGGCACTTAAAATAGGGAAGAAGGACATGTCAAGAAAACATGTTTCCTTCATGTGCAAGTTGGTCTTCAGGTAAAAATATCAATGCTCTCTCATCTGTAAGACATCTTTGTGTTTTAGGAAGATAGTGTTATTGTGAAATGAAAAAACAGGTGGCATACACAAAAATAAAACCTATCCGTACCTCCATCCATACAAATTTATATGCATCCTCCATGCATACTAATATGCACATATGTGTACCTCCACATACGTGTTGCCATGTCCCAGCACCCTACAAACATGAATCAGTTAAGCTTCTTACAACACTTCTCTGAGACAGGAAGGTATTATTCCTGTTTACAGACTAGAAAGCTGAAGCCTCAAGGTGAGGAAGTTCAAATGTAAAACCCAGGAAGAGCTGGAATTTACTTGATTCTTTTTAAGTCCAAGGTGGGTTTTTTTATGCCCAAGGTTTACAATACCATCTCTTCTTTCCTATGTTTGATTTGATTTCCAAGTTTCTACCGCAAAAAGAGAAAAATCATGGGATAGAATAGCATTCAGATAAAGAGAGATAATTATTGTTTCCTTTTATGTTGAGAGGGAGAAAATCTTTTCTCCATCTTAGCTTATACCAGAACAGTAATGTAAAAATTAAAGTCTAATTCTTCAAATAACAATGTATTTTTTCTATCATTGATGCCAGCTGGGTCTGCAAGGTCTACCACGGGAAGAGGTGAGTATGTGGTTGAGAAAACCCCTGAATGAATTACACTTCGATCACAATAATTAAAGCCCTTCTTGGCTCTCAAGGACTGGGAGCAGAAAAACAATGGTCTAAACAACCCAGTTCATTGCATTTTGGTGTGGACAGACCAATGCACCATAAACACCCCCCACATCAGCATTACCCCTTTAAAGGCACAAACAGGGCAAATCAGGTCTGGAGGGGCAGCACCCCCTTTTATAGAACCAAACAAGGGGGAGATTAATCCATCCCCAACCAGGACATGGGCTGAGACTTTCTTTAGCCCCTGGTGCTGACCCCATGTCCCTGGGGAGCACACTCTCACTCCTTATAAGCAACTCTATGAAGCAGTGAAGGTGATGGAGAAGAGAACTGTGACACTGTGGCATACAGAGAGGACACTCAGCAGGGAACAGAGTATCTCCTGTGTTAACCTCTTTCAGCATTCTGTCCAGTGACTGTATGCTGTACACAGGACCCAACCTAGCACTGGATAGTGGGCTCTGCTGCAGATTCTTCACTAGATTTAGTCATAAATGAATTGTATTGACTCTCTCCAAAGGAAACCAGGTCAGCCAGTGGTTACCCTTTGTCTTTAATAACTTTGCTTTCATCTATGGTTTGGCACTATTTGCATCAGGCGAAGCCACATAATTACGGTTTACTTCTAAGTTATTTAACCAGAAATGCAAATTTTAAGTCCCAGAAATTACGTGTTGGTTATAACTAAGTGAAAAATTCAAGTATCCCTTGAGAGGCCAGTATCAAGCAGAATACTTCTGAGTAAGGCAAACCTATTGCAAGAAAACACCTTAATATCTGAAAAAGCCCTTCAGTTGTTATCTGGCTAGAAAATTAAGCTCAGCTGTTTTCTTACTAAAGTTTTCCAGTCCTTATTTTTATTAAGTGTGCATTGTTTATACATTGTGCTCTAGAAATATTTTATTACATAAATGTTTGTACTGAGGGAGGAAAGGGTGGGAAAAAACCCAACAAATAAATCCAGCCTATTTAAGACTTTCAGCCTGCACAGATGCTGCAAGGAAGATCCCCACAGCGTGGCTCACTATGTGCCTGGTACAGCTGCTGCCTGGAAATGGAGTTCAGCTTTCCATACAGCTCTGTCAAAACTTGAAATCTTTGATATGTCCATTGCTTGTGCAGACACCAGCTATTAGGGTACGTGCAGTAAATACAGGGTCAGTGCTCAGTTTGGGGTGAAGCCTGCTAAATCCCACATGGAGTATCCTGCAAGCAGTCCACTTGCTGCGTGTGGCACACTCTAGCCTTCAGGCAGAATAGGGCTCACATGAGGTCAAAGCTTTGTGTTAGGTGCAAAATGTAAAATAAAGAGGCTGTGGCAATGCCACCGGTGTGACTCCTGCAGGCTGATTAACCCATAACACACACGAGTACATCCTGCATAGCTATGTACGTTCATTGCACAGGGTGAAGATGCCTGCCCTCTGCGATGCTGCAGGTTTCTCAACTCAAGGTGCTCAGCTCTGGCTGCATCCAGAGGACTGTGCAGGGAGTGATATAACCTGACCCCAGAACCAACCCCAAGGACCAACACATGCTAATGCAGAGAGTAGAGGCATCTAGCCTCCAGCAGCCCTCTCCTTCCCTCTCTCCCATATGCCAAGGTATCTTGAGACTAGTAACGAGTGGCATTCCTCAAGGGTCAGCACTAGGACCAGTAATGTTTAACATTTTTGTCAGAGACATGGGCAGTGGAATCGAGTGCATCCTCAGCAAGTTTGCTGATGATGCCAAGCTGTGTGATGTGGTCAACATGCTGGAGGGAAGGGACGACATCCAGAGGAACCTCCCTGGAAGTGTTCAAAGGCAGACTGGATGGAGCTTTGAGCCACCTGGTCTACTGAAGGGTGTCCCTGCCCAGGCAGGAGGGATCTTTAAGGTTTCTTCTAATCCAAACAGTTCTATGATTTTATGATTTCCTGAATGAACCCAGCAGCCCAATACCAACTGGTGGCAGCCACAAAGAAGCTGTGGCACAAGCCTTTCCCATGGGACAATCTCTGCTCCCTGATTCTCTCTCCCCATCCCTCACTGTGCCAGCGGATCGGTGCCCCTGTCCCACTCCCTGGGGGACACAGAAGGCCCCTCTGATGCCCTCCAGTTGTAAGGGGAACGCTCAGCTCCTCTCACTGCACTTGGGAAGGGCTGCCTCCACCCTGAAAGGGCTCCCTCCAGGTCCCTGTGCTCATCTCTAAATATATGTATATATCTATAGTGTTGTGCAGCTTCCAATAGGGGCTGATAAGCAGATTGCAAAGGCTCATTTTTTCTGGAAATACAGAAAACCAATGCAAACATTACTCACTGTGGACTTTGATATGTGCAGCTTGATGCTTATCAACCCAATTGATGTCAGTTATTAATTGAAATAAGTAAAATTTTGGGAAAAATCACGTAAAAGAGAACAAAGAGCCACACAGAATATTAACAGAGCTTACATAACACTGAAATAGCAAGAATTAGAGAATAACATGTCAAACTGGCAATCAGTCACAAGTGGGATCCCCCAGGGATCAATATTGGGCCCAATGCTGTTGAACATCTTCATAAGTGATCTAGATGTTGGGATCAAGAGCATTCTGATGAAGTTTGCTGACGACACCAAGATGAGTGGAGAGGCTGACACTCCAGAAGGGAGACCCACCCTCCAGAGTGACCTGGACTGGCTGGAGGAGTGGGCTAGCAGGAACATTATGAGGTTCAATGGGGAGAAGTGTAAGGCCTTGCACCTGCGAACACATAACCCAGGAGTGCAGTTCAGACTGGGATCCACCTAGCTGGAGAGCAGCCCTGTGGAAAGGGACCTGGGGGTCTTGGTGGATAACAGGTTCAACATTAGTGAACAGTGCACCGGCAAAGAAAGATGACAGGATGCTGGGCTACATCAACAAGGGCATCACCAGCAAAGATAAAGAAGTCATCATCCTGCTTCACTCAGTGCTTGTCAGACCACACCTGAAGTATTGTGTTCAGTTTTAGTCCCCTCTACAGAAAGGATGCAGACAGGCTGGAGAGGGTCCAGAGAAGGGCCACAAGGATGATCAGAGGACTGAAGGACCTGCCATATGAGGAGAGGCTGAGAAAACTGGGTTTGTTCAGCCTAGAGAAAAGAAGGCTTAGGGGAGACCTTATTACCATGTCCCAGAACTCAAAGAGTGGCTACCAAGAAGATGGAGACTCCCTACTTACGAAGAGTCACGTGGAAAAGATAATGGGTAATGAGAAAAGTTGCTCCTGGGGAGATTCCAATTGGACACAAGAGGTAAATTTTTCACCATGAGGACAGTCAAACATTGGAATAGCCTCCCAAGAGAAGTGGTAGATTCCCCCACATTGGACAGTTTTAAGTCACAGCTTGACAGGGTGTTGAGCCATCTCATATAAACTATAATATTACCTAGAAAATGTGGGACCAGATGATCCTTGAGGTCCTTCCAATCTGGCATTCTATGATTCTAGTTGTCAGCAGCCACCCTTGAGATAGGCCTGCAAAACAGATAAAAGGAACGGAAGGGAGTACTCCCTACAACTTGTCTTGGTTATAGCCTTGAGCACTAGGTAGAAAACACTGACTAAATAGACTCACCATATCAACATCTCATCAGCATATTAATGTACTATTAACATAGTAAAATACCCACCCATAGGCTGGAGGGACCCCTACTAACAAAAAGCCCCCTATTCTTTGGGCATGCTTGGCAAAACCTTTAAACACTATCACTTTAAATGGAAGTGAAGAACTAGCTAAACCAATCACACACACAAGTGACAGAATATAATTAGAGATAAAGTAATTTTACATGTTTCTGTGTCAAGAAGTAACCCTTATGTTTTGGGAAGCTGAGCTTGCTTTGTGGAATACACCTCACTCCCTTTTCTGTGAAGAACTGGGTATTAAAGCAAATGTCTCAACTCTGTGTGTGGATGGGCTTCTTGCACACCGGGTGAGGGACCCCACTTTTGGGACAACACAATTGCACACCAGGGAAGCAATGGCAGGATTGTTCTCCTTGTCCAACATGGAGTTTAACTAGAAAAACTGTGAAACTCTTTTTTTTACAGTGAAGAGTAACGGGGGCCTTCCCATTTCAAGAAGTAAAGTGGGTTCTCTGGCCAAATTAAAGACAGTGGAGAGTTGCCAAAGAAAACATTTTTGTCCAGCTCAGCTTATCTGATGTTACCAGCATGTAGTGATACTTTATCGTAGTGAGTTATTTCCTCTGTTAAGCAGAGAAGCAAGAGCAAGTATGGATAAACAATGCATGCAACCAAACCCTGAATGTTGAACTATTTTAGCTTACCGTGGCAGGAAGCAGGGGCGGAGGGGGAAGAGATAAAATTAAGCATTGCTCTAAGAGCCCAACTACAGCTTTCTGTGTTGGAATTGTCTCATTCAGAGCCTGAAGCACAGACCAAGTGGCTGTCCACCAGGCAAAAGCTCTCGCAGAGCCCAGGTCTGGTGTGAAAGTCGGGTGCTCTGCGTGGGGTTGGGATGGGAGACTCGGGAAGACATACCTCAGGTCTCATGGCTTGGAAAAGGCTTAGGGGGAAGCAAACATCTCACCTGCCTTTAGACATGTGTGGAGCAGATACTTGTGTCTGATACATTCACCTTAGCCTTTCTTCATGGCAAGCAGAGGGATGCAGACACCTCTAGGAGCACAGTTCATCTGATCTGTGTCAAGTGGCTGGTTTGGGATTAAATGATTCACACCCTGAATGCATATTCATTGGCTAAAAACGGATTGCTCCACAGTGGATGTCTGAGTTACAAACATCAATATTTCATCAAAACAGCCCATAGGTCAGCACAAGATTTCCTTGTGGCAGTTGCCATCAGTCATCAACTTTGGCCACTGAGAGCTGTACGGCTTTGCCCACCTGAGTGACAAAAGGAGGAATGGGAAACCACAAACCTTCCTTCCTACCAATAAGGTCCTAACCCTGCAAAGCAAACATGTAAAACTGCACTGAGGCAAGGAGGATTGACAAGGATTATCTCCCCCAAAAATGCAGTTTTGCAGTTAGTTATCCCTCCACCCTTGAATCCTACAGTTGAACTACCTAGAAAACTCCAGTGCATTCCAGGCCAGAATCCTCTGAGCAAAACAGCACCTACAGAAAAATTTAGAAGAGAAAGTGTATGGAACAGTAAGTGTTACTCATTACCACTATAAACCAGTCTTTAGCACAATGGTTTTGCTGCAGAGCTGTTTGTTAGGAGCATAAAATTTTATGCTGCCAAGATAATATACAAAGGCCTGAAGAAATTTTCCAGGATGAAGGGTTGAAATAGGTTTGCGTGGCTGCAACAGGGGTTTTGTGCAGTATCACCACAGTACCTTTATGACTGGGAGATGAGGAGCAGACCCAAGTGCCCTTAACATGTGAGGACACCAGGAGGTGGTGGACACTTCAGTGCTAGGTGGTAGGACAGAACCTGATCCTCCCCACCAGGGAGATGATGGCCAGTCTCATTTGGTTTACTTGAAACTCTTGTTGTTTAATTATGATTTAGCGTGATTCGTGCATGGTGAGTTATGTGGGGTTATGAAAGGAAAGCTTTGGCTCAATATCCTGGACAAGGTCTGGGTTGGGAAACCTCTGTGTGGTGGAGCAATGATAGCTCAGCCAGCCATCAGGGCTGGCTCAGGTAAGGCTGTGTCAGCACCCTGCCACCCATCCCATTGCCTGAGAGTGAGCTGTGATGCAGGACGTCATTTCCTCACTGATAATCCCTATGCCAACAGGCCTTTTTTGCACATTAAAATGCATTTTGACATGTTAAGTTCCAGCTCCTGCCTATACCTTTTCAGTAATGTTGGGCAAGGTGAGACACAGCCTCTTCTGATAGTATATACATATTCATAAACTAGGGCAGTCATTGGCACAGCAGCAAAAAATGTGTTTGCTAACCCTTATGCACATCAAACAAGTGCTGATGGTAAAAGTATATTCTGCGGGAGGTCCCAAAGAACCTCAAGGCTGAACAGACTGCTCTAAAGTTGTCTCACTCCCTTCCAGCAATCCTTGGATGTCATCCAAAATTCCCCGTGGCTTCTTCAGTTTAGTTCAGTTGGAACTGAGAATTAGCAAGCGAAGCATGTGTGAACATCTGTATATGTAGAGGTAGAAAAAGCATCATCTAGAAGATGGTAGCTTGGTAGCCCACATATAAGTCTAAGGAAACACTATAAAGAATATCTGTATTTAAGCATTTATGTGTTTTCCAGCAGACACTTAAGAACCACAGTTTAAATTCATGATGCTGAAAGTCTTGATTCAGAAGGAGGTCAATCACCACTGAGTCTCTGGCAGGAGCTGGTGATTTGCTCTTCATTGCATTGTCACACAGTGGTGTTGAGCTGTATCTTAACAGACTTTCTGAACTAGGCCCAATCCAGAAAAGCTCTCAAGTGTGTGTTATCTCAGGTGTGCAAAAAGTCCTTTGTATGTCTGTGATTTGAGCCGGGCTGCTTATATTCTTCCATGGTGTAGAGCTGTATTTCTAGGTTCGTGAGTAGGATCCAGATCCCTAATGAGAACTGACAACACCAATGCCTTTGTGAAATGAAACCTCTCAGTCAAGTCCTGGATATTTTCCTCTAGACAATCCTCAAAACTTAACATTAAAAAGAAAGAAACTAAACAAATAATGAATCTAGAGGCAGATTCGAGGCTACAACAAATACTCTTCTTTCATCAAGAAATGGAGAGTAGGGTGCAATCTGCAGAAAGTACCTGTAACCCTAACTTTCTTTAAACTCATTAAAAATAAATTTAGCAACATAAAAGCCTAGTCTGAGCAATCTCTGATTCTCTCTGGGGGAATTTCTTTAACTAATATATAGAAATTAAGTTAGAATAAACTCCTGCGGTATAAGAGGCTCCAAATCTCACAGAAATTTGTTAGTGGTTTGCAGTAGGCTGTGGTGGGATTCATCTGAACAGGACAAGGTAAAACAAACAGTGCATGGATATTCAACTGCATAATCGTTTTTCTAGTGAGCCTGCAGGCATGTCCATGTAACATCTAACACTGAGTCTTGTGAACACCAACAATTCTGTGGGTGTGAGCAGAAGAAAAATAAAACTAAACCAAACCAGCCAACAGACAGATTGCATTCATAGAATCATAGAATCATAGAATCATAGAATCCTAGGGATTGGAAGGGACCTCAAAAGATCATCTAGTCCAACCCCCCCTGCCAGAGCAGGGTCACCTAGAGCACATCACATAGGAACGCATCCAGGTGGGTTTTGAATGTCTCCAGTGAAGGAGACTCCACAACCTCCCTGGGCAGCCTGTTCCAGTGCTCTGTCACTCTCACAGTAAAGAAGTTTTTTCTGATATTCACCTTGAACCTCCTATGCTCCAATTTGCACCCATTACCCCTTGTCCTATCACTGGTCATCACTGAGAAGAGCCTAACTCCATCTCCCTGACACTCACCCCTTACATATTTGTAAACGTTGATGAGGTCACCCCTCAGCCTCCTTTTTTCCAAGCTAAAGAGACCCAGCTCCCTCAGCCTTTCCTCATAAGGGAGATGTTCCACTCCCTTCATCATCTTTGTGGCTCTGCGCTGGACTCTTTCAAGCAGTTCCCTGTCCTTCTTGAACTGAGGGGCCCAGAACTGGACACAATACTCCAGATGCGGCCTCACCAATGCAGAATAGAGGGGGAGGAGAACCTCTCTTGACCTACTAACCACACCCTTTCTAATGCACCCCAGGATGCCATTGGCCTTCTTGGCCACAAGGGCACATTGCTGGCTCATGGTCATCCTCCTGTCTACCAGGACCCCCAGGTCTCTTTCACCTACACTACTCTCCAGCAGGTCAGCCCCCAACTTATACTGGGACATCGTGTTGTTCTTCCCCAAATGCAAAACTCTACACTTCCCCTTGTTGAATTTCATCATGTTTCTCCCCGCCCAACTCTCCAGCCTGTCTAAGTCTCTCTGAATGGCAGCACAGCCTTCTGGTGTGTCAGCCACTCCTCCCAGCTTAGTGTCATCAGCAAACTTGCTGAGGGTACATTCTATACCCTCATCCAGGTCGTTCACCATTTCTGAGGGGATGGAGCAGTTGCACCCACACTGAAACAGTGTCCCTACATACCATGCTCCACCTTCCTGATACAGTGTCCTGAGTGACACATCAGTTCAAAGCATCATTTTCAGACCATCAGTTCAGAGCTCATGCAAAGCTAAGACAGCAGCAGGGAGACTCCTCTTTAAATGTATTTTGACATCAGCACAGTCAAATTTAATAGGTTGTTTTATGGATTCAGTTATAATATCTCAGGAAATGTCAGGGCCAGGGCACGCGGGCTTGGTCAGCCAGCATTCCCAAGCCCAGCAGCTTGACTGCTCTTATCCGTTGGTCTTACACTGATACAGGAGGCAGTAGTAGAAAACCCAAATTGAAGCAGTCTTTGCTTTTGTTTCTTTGTAGGAAGTGTACAGAGGACTGTGATTGGAATCAAAGGGTTTGCAGTGAGGAAAATAAGAAAGCCCAAGAGATACTGACCAGTTTGAAAGACTTCAAGTTTGTTTACATCCACTCCTTTTTCCTATTACCTCATTATCTGGGACTTTGGAAGTACAGTAGCATGGACACATGTTAAAGTGGAGAGGCTAGGACACTCATGGAAAGATGCACACTCAACGAGGTCCCAGCATCAAATGAAGAGCTTCTTACAAGCAGAAATAGTGGTGTCCTCAGGGTTGCTTTCATGGGTGGGCTTCAGACTTATGCAGCCTATCTTGACTCAAGGGACCTTATGGCTCCCTGCAATTTTGAACAGGACTGGCTGAACTTTTCAGCAGCCCTGTTTATATTTACACATTCTTGTCTGATTAAAAATTGTTTTTTGTTTGTTTTTGTGAGCCCTTTGTGTTTGGTCTCTGTGACTGCAGCATATTTGAAAAAAACCCTGAAATGTCAACTGTATCAAGAGGAGAAAACAGTGATTGTCTGGGATTACTCTAAGCCCTTTCTTTCCTACAAAAGAAGAATGATAAATTTATCTACTTTTATTCAAAGGGTATTTCTTAATTCTTCCAGGAATTCTCACCTGTTTAGACAGTTTCATTGTTGTTGGGGGAAACAGCAAATTTTAATAAATTGCTAAGAGGTGCTTGTGTCTTCAGAGTCTCCTGGACTCACATGCAGTAACTCACCTTCCAGCTACTCCTTCCATCACAGCTACATGCACCTTCCCTACAAGGTTCTCATTTGGCATGGAAGTCATATGTCATTGCAGTGGTCGTGCAGTTAAATTTTGAGGGTACTCTATTTTTCAGAGAGGATATCACAACTCTCCCTCTTTTCTTGCCTCTGTGGCAGAGACCAGGGATATTTTGGCACATCTTAGAGTAGTCACAACATTTAGATCTATGTCTTCATTGTGAATAGTTGGGTTTCTTCTTATTTTTTTTATTTTCTTGTTTTAAAGTTTGTTTGCTTTCCAAAAAAAAGCAATGTGACAGAAACATGTACTCCTCCCATTATAAAAACATGTTCTCCCATTATTAAAAAAAACATGTTTTAAAGAGATTAACGTGTTTCTACTAAATCTGTTACTTAGTGACACCAGGAAAATTGAGATAACTTTTTCAAGTGTTGGGGTTTCCTCTCTCTGACAGTCTTTCCACTGTTATTCCATCAAAGTCAATAGAAATAATCTGGCTCAGATTATACTAATTGAGACTTTTCTGACATCTCCACAATGCAAATGAAGATCTAAAAATGAAACATTTTTCAACCCTTGGTTGACAAACCTATACATTACCACAAATATTTCTGCTTCTGCCTTTTTTTACAAGGAACAGCGTTTCCATCTCTGCTGAATTCTTTCTTGAAACTTGTTCTACTGTGTTCTCTTCCTTCTTCTCCTTATCCATCTGCAATACGTAAAAAGCACTTTCATTTCCCCTTCTGCCTCTATTTTTCCTTCTCTTCTTTCACAACATGTCTTCAGTGACTCATGAGAAAAGGAGGGTTCTGTTGTCTGTTGTACAGAAGAGACATGCATAGCTCAGCATACTCTTCACTACTTTTCATAACAGCTTGACAATATCGAGTCATTGAATCCTATAAGCCACTGAAAGTTGAAAACCTAACTGTGAGACTTCACATTTCTCTTAATGAATTATTTTTTCCAACTATAATGCTCATTTATCAAGATATTTTTGAATTTCAGTCCTGTTCACCAAAGTACTTGCTACTTTTCCGAATATAGTGGTCTGCAAAATGAGATTTACTAAGCATCCTCTTTAATGCATTATTGAAATAATCCATGAAGAAACTGAATCCTTCTATTCTGATTATATATCCAACTTTCTGAATACAGTTTTCCAACCACTTTTTTATTTCTCTTGATTTACTGTGTATATGTCATGTGCATGAGGGGATCATGTGGGCTGGTTGCAAGACATGGCCGAATTGAAGAGATATGGCACCTCCCCTATCTACAAATAATATATTGGAATAAATAAATAAGTCTATTTCCTTCCTTGGTGTGACTGGTCCTTGAAAAATTTGTGCTAAGTTATGGTTTTGCGCTTGGTGTTTTTTTTGATACTTATAAGTTGCTGGATTGTGTCTGACTGTAAAGCCTTTCATGAGTAAATGAAATTGCCAGTTCAAAGCCAGACAGAAATAAATGGAAAGTTTTTCAGTAGTTGAACTGAGGCAGTTGTGCAAAGAAAGGAAAGATGCTTTCAATCCACTTTCCAGTAGGCAGTTGTGTAATGACATACAATGGGGATGAAGAAGCAGAACAAGTGTTGATGCCAACAGGCATCCCTTCATCTCTGCCTCCTCAGATCTAACATTTTTGTCAAAGCACACTCTGTATAAGCATTTAATTTTTACCAAAACCCCTAAATTCCTAATGGCTAGATGTTATTTTCTTATATTTGGCTTTCAGATTGTAGTCTGTTTTAGGAAGAGCGAGAGGGTACACCATATTGGAAGGATTTTGAAGCCCTGCAGGATTTGTGTCCCTCTGCTCCAGTAAAATCAGTGGCAGAGTTCTTCTTGACCTTGGTGAAAACAAAGCTGGGTGTTGTCTCAGTGTTTTAGAAAGCTGTTTTGTATTTGATCCATTCAGTTAATTGGCTGAACAATACATACATTAAACAAGAACCTACCAGACAGCTCTGACCTCTCACATACCAGAGCTGGTCTGCTGGAAGATGCAAAGTTTTGCACCCTCGTCTGCAAAGGATGTAAGTGGAAGTGGGAGGTGTTAATTTAAATTTTAAATTCCTGATGACAGCCCCTGCACTGGACCCCATCCCAGTCCACCCTGTCCCTCCTGCCCACTATGCCATTCCCACTGGGGCTCTGGGGGCTGCAGAGGGAGTGCTGGAAAATACAGAGGTCACTTATCCCAAGTAGAGGTTAACTTTTAGAGTAGAAAGTTTTTAAAACGCAGAGTGTGGCTGCTTGTCCTTAAAACACCCCTGCCAGCTGGAACTTCATGAGTTACTATCCTCTCAAAACCAGTTCATGTCTCAGCAGGCAATACCCAGGAGCACTGTGGCAAGTTGCAGCCAGTGTAGTATGTATTGTGTACCCCTGAAAAGGGACATCATCTGCTCACGTACATCAGAGTTGGCAGAATTACAGCATTTTATTGTACACCAAAGTGCTCCGTTCTGCAGGTCACTTCAAGCCTATTTCTGATTGTAATGGGAGTAATGGTAATACTAAATACTCAGTATTAAATATCCCCCTTGGTAGCCAGTAAATCCAGCCCACTCATTTGACTTAACAAAAGTAAAATAAACATAATGTCTTCCTTCTGAAAATAAAATTGAAATAATATCTTTAAAAAATGAACCTAAAATAGATATTTAAGTAATGAAAAAGACTTTTCCTTTTTGTTATTTCAAACCATGAAAAATTGTATTCATTTTGGCTCCTTCAACAGCAGCCAGTGGTGATGAAGTAACTGCAAAAGAGCATAAATCACTGAATCAGAGCTTAGTAAGCCTTGTAATATTGTGACCTATATATTCCTATTAGATGACTTACTATACTCACATGGTTCCAAGTTGAAAAGAATGGGCATTTCTTTAGGACCATATAGCTGGGTGGTTGGAAAAAAAACATAGAGAGGATAATTAAAAAGCATACAGCTGAACATGGAAAGACAAGGCTGTGAGTTCCTGCTGTTGTACTTTTTCTCAAAATCTATCTGTTTAACAGAAATTTTCATGTCTCTGCAAACATATTAAGAGATATTCAGTGATGTGGTAGATATTGGACTCATTACAAAAACAACAAACTTGAGGAGCAAGCCAGTTTTTCAGCATTTTATTTACTATAAAAGACAAGCCATAAAATGTACTTGTAAAATTTTGAAACTTCCCAGTTAGTTAAACTGAGTAAGAAAAGCCCAGTTTTGCAGCAGGTTTCAATTACATCTATAGTGGATTTCAGGGCAGTTACATCAGCTCCTATACTCTGAGCAAAATGAGAGGCTGATTAGCGTGGATGAATTGTACAAATAGACAGCTTGTGATTCTTCTCTTGGTTGTTTTACCTCCATTTCCTTCTTCTAACACACAGGTCTTTCAAGAAGCAGTCAGTGTTTTCCAAAGAGCCCTGTAATGAGCTGTAGGCACGATTTTGCCTGTTCAGAGATTAGGATGCTGCTGATATTGCCTTTCCTGAGAACCCAGGAGTCTATGAGCACGTTGGTTGTAAATTTGGGTTGTCCATTCAGGTCAATTTTAAATTCTTAACTTATGCAGGCACCATTTCTATTCCACTATTCAACAGAAAAATAAAACAACATTAGCAACATGAACATTTTCCCAGTTTGATCATTAAGAGACAGACGGTGGTGTTTGGAGAACAGGTTTTAAATGGAAGGAGGAGGAGATTTCACAAAATATTACATTATTTGTTAGTTGATGTTTTAAAAGCAAACTGAGTCTTGGAAATAACACTTGTAGGCTTAATATGACTTATATGGGCTTTAAAAAAAATCAAACCAAAAAGTAGAGAGTTCTGCTAGGCTGTTAGGAAGACAATTGCAAAATCAACAAGCCAAACACAATCATCAATTTCTTGTCTAGACATAGTCCTCCCATCTCTTTTCCAGTCTCTCTCCACAGCCATTCTTGAAATACCTTGACAGCAACTGCTTGCACACCTTTACAGACAAGCAAGGAATCATCCTGACATGATCCGTACATCCCGGCTATTTATTTCTTCCCGCAGTTTGATGGAAGGAACAAGTTTCCTCAGAGGCAAGAGGAAAGTGAGAAGGAAGTGTAGGTCCAAAGTCAGGTGCTGCTGGTAGGAAAAGGGGAATGTGACATGAGTGATGTTTTATGCAGACCTGAGGAGGCTGATGTATGTGTGGCTGTGGTGGAGGGTGCCTGTGAAGATTGTGAGCTTGCCAAGCTCTCCAAGGAAGGGATCATTGTTGTCTCCACCAGTGCCCCAAAGTGCAGCAGTGAGTCCTCATGTGGGTGCAGGAGCTTAGAAATGTCTGCTAGAAGAGGTGCAGGCAGCTGTAGGAGTAATCTTTGGCTGTACCCCCTTTTTCTGCCCTTCCCCCTCTCCTCTCAGCAAACTTGGAGGTGAAGAGAAGACTGTAGGAGCTGCAACCCAATGATGCTGCTGAGACGGAGGCAGGTGGGGTGGCTTCTGCTGCCCACAGAAGGGTCTGGCTATGGCCATGGGCCAGACAGGCTCTAGGGTTCACAGCAGCAGTTGTAGATCCCAGCTGTAGGGAAGGGGTGGGTGGGAGGAGGGCTGGTTCCTCAAAGGGTCCCAGAGCTGGTGAACAGCATGGTCTTTGTGCAGGCACACAGGGGGCAAGGGGTTGGTGGAGGTACATGGCTCTCAGTGGTCAAGGGGACTGTGAAAAGATGTTTGCTGAGAGCTGGGGTAGAGGGCTGCCTTTGATGGAGTGGAGGGACTGGGATGCTCTAACCCACAGAGCCATCAAAGAGGAGCGTGCCAAAAGGCCTTCAGTCGGTTGAGGACTGCAGAGATCTGGACAAAACAGGACAAACTCCTGTCCTGTTGTTGCATGGTTGGCCAATAACTTGAGAAGAGATTCAGTGCAATTTTCTCTCCAAAAGAAGATGTTGTTTTTAAGTAAGCACGTACACTTCACAGATGTGCCAATATACTGGCTGACCCAGCTCCTATTCCAGAAGAAGAATGTATTTTTTCTTCTTGATAGAAGGTCAAATAAAGAAGGGAATGGACTGAAACCACATTCCAGTATATTTGTTATTTCCAAGCTCCTAATGGAGAAAAACAGAGTTGCACAACGTTTTTTGCGATTTCGTCCATGATTGTTCTCTGAGGGATCAAACAATACAAGAGACACTCATGTGGACAGCCTGGGCAAATAGCTCCTTAAAAATTCCTGCAGGATGAAGAACAAATTTTGCTGGAAATCACTTGGTGCAAAACACTGTCCAAATTCCATGTGAACGAAAAGGCATGTCCACAAATGAAACACAAGGACAGCTTTCAGGCTACAATGACAAGTCCTGTTTAGCTAAACCTTTGCTGTCAGGTGGGAAGACTCCCATCCTCTTAAAAAATGCTATAAACACCAACACCTCTCCCATGTATCTATCTATCTATCTATCTATCTATCTATCTATCTATCTATCTATCTATCTATCTAATATATTTTTATTTATTTATTTTTCCCTGGCAGGATCTTGTGGTTTTAACTTCTCACTTTTGGAGTAACTTCAGTGTGAGATATTATGGGAATAACATCTATTCCGTTGAAGAGAAAAGGGCTGGGGACTCAACTAGAGCCCTGGAGATCTGATTGCCTGCATGCTTCATGGTTAGCTGTGTTTCAGACTGCTCTGCACAGATCTCTGCAACATGAGCCTGACCTAGAAGAGCCCTAAGCATCATAAACATAACATGAGACCCTCAGTGCTCCTTGGCCTGGCCTTTTTAGTTTAATTGTGAAGAGTTATTCTCCAATTCCTTCTTCTCTGGAAGAGCTGAGCATGCACTATCTCCACAGCAATTGTTTTCATGGCATATTCATGGAGTTTAGGCTTCCAAACCCCTTAATTACCTTTGAATGCTTTCATCTGGCTTTTTAAAGAAAACAGTGAGCTCTGCCCTGTGCACGGAGGATGTTGGGTTAATGGCCATGTTTTCTTTTCATCCTGCAGTTCAGTGCCCTGCTGAAACATACAGTATTTAAGTTTTGAGAATCCAAGATAGTTCACTACTCTGTATTGCAATATTTGGCAAGACTGTGCTTTGCCTGAGATGGTTGTGTGCCATGCGTGTGTCTCAAGGGCTGGAAGACTAATTTCATGGTTACTTTTTGTATAAAACATAGGAAGAGCAGCACACACAGGCCTAGCCAGAAGGAAAGAAGTTAAACAACTGATCCCAGACAAACACAGTTCAGTATGACTTAACTGGGTATGTCAGCAGAAGTCACTTTCAGTCCTGGTGGCAATGCTGCAATGGCAGAGGAATTTATAAACATAAGTTGTTTCATACCTCCAAAAGCATGGGACCTGCAGCATAGCTACTGGCTGAAACTAGCACAATAAAATTCAATTTGTGGGGCTATCCTTCCACATACTGTTAGGACAATAATTACAGCTTGGAAAGACCATTCAGGCTCTCCCTCTGCCCATCTTCCAGGCCAACACAAGGATGTTGTTTTGCTTTTAATTTCTTCAGCTTTGGGGTTGGTGGGACAGTATCCCACCAGCTAGAGGATTGCACTGGGAGGAGTTTCACTCAACTCTTCTGGCTCTAGGTGCCAGACTCTTTTTCAGAGGTGCAGTTGTATCTCATCATCAGACAGGAAACATAAAGAGTCATTGTTTTTCTTCTCAAGCATTGGAGTGTCTAAACAGCAGTTGCTCCTCCCACTGCTGCCATTTAACCATGCTGCATATTATGATGATGATCATAGAATCACAGAATGGTTTGGATTGGGAGGGACCTTAAAGATCATCTAGTTCCAACCCCCCTGCATGGGCAGCAACACCTCCCACTAGACCAGGTTGCTCCAAGCCTCATCCAACCTGGCCTTGAACACTTTCAGGGAGGGGGCAGCCACAACTTCCCTGGCAACCTCTGCCAGTGTCTCACCATCCTCACAGTGAAGAATTTCTTCCTAATGTCTAACCTAAATCTACCCTCTTCCAGTTTGAAACTGTTCCCCCTCGTCCTGTCACTACATGCCCTTATAAAAGTCCTTCTCCAGCTTTCCTGTATGTTCCCTTTAGGTACTGGAAGGCTGCTATATGGTCTCCCTGGAGCCTTCTCTTCTGCAGGCAGATCTTACCTCAGAAGTCATGCTGGCAAGCCCTGTCACCAAGGGAGTGACTATTCTTAGCCACTTTCTCAGACAGCCTAGTCTAATAATGAAATGCCTCAACTAGACCTGTTGCTGCAGAGTCATTTCACAGGGGAGCTACATCTCAATTCTTGGACAAGCATGTTTGAAGGACACCCATGCTTGGATCATATTTCTGTTATTGCAGCACTTTAAAATCTTGTATCTAAGACACTTGTTTCTGCACTGTGTCTAGATGCCACTTGGCTTCACTGCTTTCCAAGACCTCACAGATCCCTACAACTTCCTGAGGAGGGGAAGTGGAGAGGGAGGTGCTGAGTTCTCCCTGGGATCCAGTGATAGGACATGTGGGAATGGTTCAAAGATGCTCCGTAAGAGGTTTTGACTGGACATTAGGAAACATTTCTTTACTGAGAGGGTGGTCAAACACTGAAACAGGCTTCCTAGAAAGGTGGTTGATGCCCCAAGCCTGTCAGTGTTTAAGAGGCATTTGGGCAATGCCTTTAACAACATGTGTTAACTTTTGATCAGCCCTGAAGTGGTCAAATAGTTGGTTTAGTTGATTGTTCTGTTCTGTTCTGTTCTGTTCTGTTCTGTTCTGTTCTGTTCTATCCCATCCCTATCCTATCCTATCCTAATACTATCCTATCCTAATACTATCCTATCCTATCCTATTTCAGGGCTCATGCCTCTGGGATTTCACCTTGTGTTAACTTTCAGTTTATAAGGCTGAGTGCAGTTTTTGATCTCACGATCGTCTCTTTCATGGCAGTTAAAGGGGAGATCTTTTCTCTTAGTCTGCATCTGTCTTGGTAGTGCATCCGCAGCACAGTGTATGATATTTACATTCTTTACTTCTCTGTGAAGAAAATAAATAGGCCCTGGTCTCTTACTAGTCACCATTCTCCAGCTTGGATTGGATCGCATTCATTATGAGAGGATCTCACGATTTAGATTAAAGTCGCTTGTTGCATTTTCTTCTTGTGGTGTCAGATATATCCTACAGCTCAGCCTTTAATGATGAGGCAAGTTTACAAATGAAGGGTCATTGCTCATTCAGTAGGCAGTGACTCTGCAGCGAAAACACTCCTTTTCCTGCATGCTTGAGGAAATCTGGCAAAGTATAGTAAGTAAAGGAGTCAAACAAGGGGATGAAAAATCTGCAATGCAAGAATTAAAGCAGCCAAAGAAAGCAGGGTTCTGGAATAGCAGTTATTTAAAGGCAAATTTCTTGTACACACAAAAATTGAAGTATGTATTTGCCCAATTTCCAAATACGATATGAGCTGTGCAGCCATGGTGTCTGTCTGTCTTTAACCTCCTTTCAAACAAATTTTGACACACATGTCTCCCAGCCAATTTTGGGCAGGCAAGACTGCAGGTAGCCATTTCGAAGATACCACATACTTACAAAATCAGCAGCCATGCAGGGGAGGAAAATTCAGATAAAGGCTATTGTGAACGGGAAACCAGAGAGAGCTCCATCCTTACCAGCCCCGTGTTGCAGCAACCAGGGTGTGTGTGGTGTCAGGCAGCACAGCTGGCAGGGTGACACGAGTAGGTACAGGTGACATGGGAAGGAACTGGGAAGAGGTTGGGAGTCTTGGGAAAAGGATATTCCTTTGGCTGTTTTAATTTTAGAGTTATAGTTCTCCTCCATCTTGTTGGGGTTTGTGTTTTTGTTTTTTGGAAATAATGCCATATTAATTCAATTGTATATGGGATAGGCAATAAGCATAGACAAAAAAATGAAGAAAAGTCAAAGAAAAATGAGTGTAGAGACGGGGACAGTGGCTGGGTTTGTTGCTTGCAGTAGTATGCAGAAGGTCACAAAACAGAAAAAAACCCCTACATGACAACAGACTTTGTTTGCTCTCCTGCTTCCAGAACAGGTTTGGGTTGTTTCTGGGACTTTCTTCCTTCTTACTGCTTTCCAGGATAGCTACAATTCTTAGTAACTCCTCAAATTCAAAAGCAAACTGTGGCTACAGAAGCATGCCTGTCTCAGCAATCAGAGAATCTCACAGTCTTGTTTTCTTCCACCACCACCAAGCAGTCCTAAGTAACAGAGTTAAGGTCACTGCTTGAATTTTTGTGCAGTTCAGCCTTTGCAAGCCGGGGGCTTTGTGACATGAGGATGTCCACTGCTGAAGAACACCAAACCCAAAATGGCTTAGGGCATCACTGTCTTCCATTTCGGGCAGTCATGTTACCATTCCACAGATCAAGGGTAAAAATGTTACCAAACCAGAACATCAGCCCTATGCCCCCAGGGAAGCTGACAGCCTTACAAGGTGTGAGGAAGCAGAGAAGGAACCTCCAGGGAGTCTGGGTCAGGATCTATACCTCTTCCAAACAGCAGTCTTCTACTGTTGCCACCAGCTGTCCTGAATTCACCTACTTTTAAACCTACTGTAAAAATTGTCCTTAAATGACAGTGTTTATGGGGCAGTGTTTACAGGAAGCATTCACAAAAGTTTCAGAGAAACAATATGGAAAGGAAGATTTAGGTTTGTTCTTCCTCCTGGGTGGCAACTGCCTGCTGCGCACTGCTAAACATGCAAGAGTTCAGCTCCACTCTGTTTTCTCCTGAGGTTACCAACCCTTATCTTTCAGTGAACCAGTAAAAAGTGTGTTCAGCTTTACCTCAGGCCTCATTGCATAATCTCAAACATCTTGATTCCCTCCGGCACAGGCCATTACGGCAGATCCATTTTACAGGAACTATCATCTCATGCTCTGGAGACTGCATCATGCTGCTCATCTGGTCCGCAGGTTTCTGCCCCTGCTAACAACATGGATATTTCTGTTTATGTGGTACTGCTGGTGGGGGGAAGCCTACCCCAGGCCTGCACCTATTGATCTGTAGCTATGGCAGCTGGTTACGGCTCCCCATTTCTCTGTGTCACACCAGGATCAAGTTTCTCTCATCCCAGCAAGTGGAAGGAACAGTTATTTGTTCCCAAGTCATAATACACTGAAAGACTCTTCCTAATTCACAGTTTACCTCAATAAAGGGAAAAGACTGAAAAATTACAATATTTATATTTCATCTCAGGGCAACTTCATCTTTGCCAGCTTCTCCTAGGAGAGGGCAGGCCTGTGTGAGAGGGGCATCATGTGCCTAAAGAGCAGCAGAAAAGGTGGGGGCCCATTCCAAAGCATTGCTGGTTCAGTAGCTGGCTTTCCTTGTAGATGTGCATGTGGCCTCATTTACCAGTGTCAATGCTGTAAATGTTTACTGTGCAATAAAGCTGAATGAGCCCTTGTTTTCTCAGCTTTTTCATGTTTTCAAAGCAATCAGTAGGGAAAAGGCACTGCTGCCCAGCCACTCCTATCTGTCAGACTGCTCTCAGATATGCAAAAGTCAGTGATTCCTGCTTCTATGCAGCGAAAATGATTATTATTGTTTCTGACTCAGCTCAGAAGATTTTGTCATGTCTGATTTTGCTGGAGGCTCCAGCCCTTCACGCCAAGTTATGGTATCACACAGCAAGAACAGCTAAACAGCCCCAGATGGCCTGGTTGGTTCCCATTAGCCTCCTAGGTTTTTAGCAGCACTGTCATATACCCTATTACTCTTGGATGGCATAAATGTTGCTTTTCTGAGCCAGGTTTCTCAACAGTCTAGGTGGATTCTCCAGGGCTCCATTCTGGGACTCGTCGTGCTTTGGCTTGGCGCATGTTTAAAGTCCACTCTGGTTTTGAATAAATCATATCCCCATGTACTTTCATAAAGGAATGTGGATGGTACTCTTGTGGTTATCCACAACATCTTTGTGGAGATTTTGGGAAGAAAAACAGATAGCACCCTTCCAGATATTTTGAAATGCTACCTCTGACTGTGAGGGAGAAGAAGTTTAAAGAGAAATTAAGCTGTCAGGAGTCATTTGGCCTAATAACTACTGGTAGAAGAATAAGCTAGCTTCTAAAAATATTGTGCAGCCGAAACATCTGTGGCTGATTTTTTTACTGATCCATGCTGTAACGCACACACTATAAACAAAGGCCAAATATTCCGTGATTTGATAGGTAGCTAGTGAGATCTGAAATACAGTTTCATTGCACAGATGTTGGCCAGCATCAACTGAAAGGCATGGCAAAGCTGGTACCAAGTGCTGTGGAGAAACATCATTATCCATCCTTAAGGTGGCTCCTTTGATTGGTAACAACTCCAGCTGTGGTCCCAGTCAAGATACTCTACCTGCAAAGGCTTAATTAAAAGGATCTGCAGAGACTTCTCAGTGTGCTATAGTATAACAAATTTGCCAGATTTATTGAAGGTTTGGGATTTGCTTTCAATCATTCCTTTGCTGGGATGTAATAGATACTTTGACAATTTGTTCCAAAGAAAAATCTGGCCTCCATTATGTGCAAGTGTTGTGTCATAGTAAGCTGAAATAGGAAGACACCATTCTTTTAGCTCAGTTTAGGTTATTGTGACTGTATCCTGCCATTGATCTAAATCTGGGTCTCCAAGCTATGTCCTTTAAGAGGCCTGAAAAGGTATCAATGGCAGGATATAGCCCTTTGTTCTTTCATATTACAACGGCAACGAATTAGAGTGGGATCTGGCTCCCAGGAATCTGAGCTGGCCTGCAGCTATTAGCTTTATGAGAATGGCTTGCATCCTCGATGAGAACAGCCTTTGGAAAAACAGGCCACCATCCAATAGTCTCCAAGCTCTGATATGGCCAAGTAGCAACTACCTGCTTGTCATATGAGCATACTAGCCATTCCAGAGCTCAGGTGGTGACTTGTGTTTAATAACTGTGTCCTCATTTCCTTTTGGCAACACTTCTCAATCTACATCCTTTTATTATGTTTTGATCCCTCATCAAACAGACATTTCATTTCCCCAAATGCTCTTGAACACCGCATTAGCCATGTACATGTAAGCTGAGATAGAGAGCAGCAGAGAGGAGTGGGGGAAGAGCTCAAAGAGTGTCCTTCTTGGAGTGTCCAAAGCTACCTGGCTGCTGAGGGCTCCCCAGGGTTCTTAAATCCCCAATATCCTTGCCACAGACCCCATAACCTTGCATCTTCTGTGGTTATGCACTGTGCAAATGATAGCGGTGGACACGCTCTTGGTGGTCCCGAGGAAAGCTCTTTGTCTCCATTGTCAGGTCCAGCCTCTTCCAGTGCATGGACAGGGTAGGGCTGGAAATACATCAAACCCAAAACATGAAACATGATTGTTATAGCTGGATGGCATAATGTAAGCTCAATAAAGAAAGATTTTGTCTGCTGTCATAAAGGTCTCTGTAAAAGTAAATCACAGAATAGAATCATAGAATCATCAAGGTTCGAAAAGACCTTCAAGATCATCAAGTCTAACCGTCCACCCTACAACCCCTAACCACTAAATCATCTCCCAAAACACCACATCCACTCATGTTTTGAACACCTCCAGGAGTGGTGCCTCAACCACCTCCCTTGGCAGCCTGTCCCAGTGCCTCACCAATAAATAATGAGCCAAAGAAAGGAAGCAGCCTTGCAGTCAATGATCAAAACTTGTTCCATTCACAACCCACTCGATGTTTTGCATTTAATGCCAACCACAAACCCATCACAGACCTTAAAGTACTTAGGAGGAATACTATTTTGAAATTTAAGCCAAGTAACTCAGACCAATTAATTTGTCTAATTATTTTCCTTGTGGAAATTTATTTTCATGCAGAGCACTCTTGTGAAAATTATTTAGGCATTGTACCGGTCCTCTCTCTATATATAAGTCTCCTCTATAATTTTGCAGTCTTTGGGGGTAATTTAATATTATTAATAGATTAGGTTAAAAAAAAACAAACTCTCAGCCTTTTTAATATTAGCCCTTGCCACTAATGGAAGAAATTTAATTAAGTATTTTATTTAGGACACATGCAGGAATTCAAGACCATGTGTTTATGTGTATTATTTTATTGAAAGATTCACAATATCTTCTGAACCATTCCACAAGTCAGTTGTACAATGAGATGCTTGTTAATGAAAGGATAACTTGGTTATGATTTTATGTACAAATATTTTCTAGTGAAAGAAAATTTGCAACCTATTTTTGAATTGTTAATGGAAACCTCTTTTTTCCATATATGTGTGACACAAACAGATACAAAGAGCAACACAGTAAAGAGGTATCCAGAGCAAAAGGTCTTTAAGCACAACTTCATGAGATGCTCCAATTGATTTATAGGAGAATACTGTTATTATTGTACCACTCTAGTGATTTCTCACGTGGACTTTGACTCCAGATGATGTATGACTGACTGACCTACCCACTCCCAATTAACTAATACTAGTATATTGGTCATGCCCAACTGTTAATGAACTTATTTCTAAACGTTTTGTAGTTAAAAATGACATCAAAGGGAGCAGCTTGTGGAATAACCCTTTAAAAATAAAGTCTGTTTCACTGTCACTCACAACACTTGCATATTACAGTCATCTTCACTGTCAGGGTGACAGTGGTAACATGCTGTCTGTAACATGTAGGAAGCTGTTTCAAAGCTGCTTTGTCACGTGAGAGGCCCAAAATCACTGGAAAGGGCAATGTGAAGGGCACACCTGGAGCTCAGGTGGGTTCACTCCTTGCCCTGTCTCTTGATCCTTGCAGATTAGTTTCTGCCAGCCCCAGATCTCTGGTTGCTGTATATTTCATGGGGTTTCCTTTTGCTCTTTCTTTTGATCAGTTTGGAAGGGAAAATGTGCTGTGCCCAAGAGCTGAAAGCAGTGAGTCTGAGCAAGGCTCAGGCCTTAGGCTGTCTGGGAGCTCTGCAAGCTGTAAAGGCCCAGCACAGATCCCATGGCATGTCCTTCACCTTGCACCCCTTTCAAACACTTCCCTTCTGGCTCATTGAAGGAATCTCTGAGGAGAGCAAGACCACTTTGGAATTTGAACACAAAGAGGCAATGGAGGGGTTCAGGAGAGGACACAAACTTGATCAGTAAAACAGCATCACACTGTGCTGCTTCTCCTTGCAAATCTCAAGTGAAGATGTAAAATGATGTCTCCTGCTGGTTCCAGCCATCCCTGCGTAGGAGCACAGCTTGGATAGTGGTTTTACTTGGATAGTGGTTAAACACCATATTTGGGTTTTTGTTTCTGTCCTGCCTGAAGCAACACCTCCCCTTCATGTCCTAGGCTGCTGTATGATGGAGCTTTTGTTTTGGACTATTCATAGGTTTGGAGGCATTTCATACCTCATCATAGCCAATACTGCAACTCAAAGCTCTCCTATGTTGTGCACACTATTAACCAGCCAGCAATTTCAAAAATATTTTTATTGCTGTTAATTACCCTTCAGGGAGACTGTAAAACAGAGTATTTATGGGAATCTCTGGGCTGTCTATGCCTGGAGGAAAAATATGAGAGTGATTAGCCATGTTTGCTAACCAGAACATCACAGTGGTTACCTCTCTGTCTCTGTGCCCAGCTTGTGCCAAGCTGCTTGGGGGATGTTTACAGCTTGCCTTCTCACAGCTACTCAGAACACTGAAACTCACTTGTGAGGGAAAAAGAGTCATAATTTATTAAATACCTTCCTGTTTCTGAAATTAGCACTTCAGCTAATTTCACTTAATTACTTCAACTAATGCACTTTAACTTGCAGCCCAGGAGGCCAACTGTATCCTCCGCTTCATCAAAAGAAGCATGACCAGCAGGTCAAGGGAGGTGATTCTTCCCCTCTACTACACTCTCATGAGACCCCACCTGGAGTTCTCTGTCCAGTTCTGGGGCCCCCAACACAAGAAGGACATAGACCTCTTGGAGCAGATCCAGAGGAGGGCCACAAAGATGATCAGAAGGCACCTCTCCAATGAAGACTGGCTAAGAAAGTTGGGGTTGTTCAGCCTGGAGAAGAGAAGGCAAGGCTCTGGGGAGACCTTTGAGTGGTCTTCCAGTACCTAAAGGGGCCTACAGGAAAGCTGGGGAGGGACTTTTTACAAGGGTGTGTAGTTACAGGGCATGGGGTAACAGCTTTAAACTGGAAGGGGGAGATTTAGGTTAGATATTAGGAAGAAATTCTTCACTGCGAGGGTGGTGAGACACTGGAACATGTTGCCCAGGGAAGTTGTGGCTGCCCCCTCCCTGGAAGTGTTCAAGGCCAGGCTGGATGGGCTTGAAGCAACCTGGTCTAGTGGGAGGTGTTGCTGCCCATGCAGGGGGGGTTGGAACTAGATGATCTTTAAGCTCCCTTCCAACCTCAACCATGCTGTGGTTCTATGATTCCATGATCCAACCTTCCACCAGTGGACTGCAGATGTCCCAGTTTAAAGTAGCTACACTGGAAAGGTTTGGCCTAAGGCAGCCAAGGGCAGTGGCGGGGTGCTGTGGGAAGAGGATTCCCGTGCAGCTCTGAGGCTACAGCCAGGCTTACTCCTGGTGTCCAGCTCCACCATGTTACCCACGACATCTGTGGGAGTGGGGTGCCGGGGAAGGAGCTCTTGTGGCTTATTCAGGGCACTGCAGAGCTGTAGCTCTGTCATTACCTGTGCTGCTCTGACCAGCCTGCCTCAGGGCAGCCTAACCCACACGCAGCCAAAAGACAGCCCCCTGCCTGCTCCTGTACCTTTGGCCATATGCGATTTCCCCCTCTCTTTAGCACCAGCACCAGTGCTTCTAACACCACAGCTGGAGTGTGGCAGGAGATGAGTGAAAGAAGGGTTCAAATGGCTGGGAGATACAGAGGGCATGAAGGTGCCTTCTTTGGTCACCATATAGATTCTATACATTATATATATAGAGAGAGGTTATAGCTTAAGTGCATCATGAAGCTGCACCAGGGTGTCCTTGAGCCACACACCTGGCCCTACATCTGCAGATGGGTGCAGTCACCTGCCCCTTGGGGTTCATGTGACACCATGTTGAAGTGCAGCAAAGAGCCAACACTCAGCACTGCTACAGCCAAAGGAGGGTTTGTTTGTGTTCGAGTGGAGAGGAAAAGAGCAGGAAAAGAATAATTTAGAATTTAAAAAAAAAGAAAAAAAAAGAGAAGTGGATAAAGACATTAGCACAATTCCTTCTAACTTACAGAGAGGTGAAAAGTAAAGCTCCTGGGAGAAAGTAATCTTGTCACTACAGCCGTGCAAATCCATGGAGAGCCTTGCAGGGACAGGACTTCCCAGTATTCCTGAAGCTGGTGGGAAGCAGGAGGCTGAGAAAAATTCCTTACCCATGCCATGTTACGCTACCTGCCCCTCTGGGCAGGCTGCCCACCTCCTCACTGCCCTCAGCGTCTTCCAAATGGAGATGCAGCTGCAGTTTGCTCCCTTCATGCTTTCCCCTTGGCCTCTCTGCAAATGCTGAAGACATAAAACACTGAAGACACAAAATGCTGGTCCCTGTCTCCACCCATGGAAACCTGGATCTGCTTCTGGACCGAGCTCGGAAGAGTCACACCAAGCTGGTGGTGCGAATAGCACCTCATTTTGTGGATTTGAACGTTGCAGGGCAAATTAAGGATAAAACATTTTCTTTAAGCTTAAAATCACATGTGTGTGCTGGATTTGAGTCACACTTGGGCTATTTTAAAACTCTCTTAGAATGCTTTATTTTATTTTTCAAGAGTAATAAGTAAAGATGGGCCACATTAAAAGCTGTGGCCCAAACAGTGCTGAGTTTGGGTGGGGGTCAATAGAAAACTACGTGGCAATTTTCCAGTTTGGCTCATCCTGCTGTAGGAGACTTTTGGAAACTATCTTGTACTCGAATGCTCTTTGTGCTTGAGGTTTTCCTTCCACAACTTCACTTTTTTTTGCAGCTCATCAAAGTGCAGTTTGAGTGAGTATTTTCTTGACTGTGGTGAGGTCGATTTTTAAAGGAACAAGGATCAAAAAGCCAGAGATCTGGTAGATCCCTGCCAGACTGAACTGTAGAGTGAAAGGCAGCGGTTTTGATTTGAAGTCCCATATACAAAAACCTTTCTAACCTGTGGGAACTTGAACCTAACCAGCTTTCTCTTTGAAGGAGCCAAAATTGTCAGCATGAAACTCTTCCTGGAAAGACTTGCATGCTTGAGCTGATGTGATCATGTGAAGAAACTTTGTCTGTAATCACACAAACTGAAAAATCAGAACAAAATACTGAGCCGGGGTTTTTTTTCTGTCAGGAAACATCCTCTTTTGCTAGGTCTGAAGGCCTGCTCTTTCTCCATCTGTGCAGTGCTTCATGCTGTGAGCACTGGTCCACTGGGAAAGAGGCATCTGGCCTGGTGCTGTACACACCAATTAGGGACTCTTGCACGCCTGGTTCTGATGTCACCCACTGCCCTTGATGCCTGGTGCTTCTTGGGATCAGAGGCAGCAACCTTTGAGGTCCCAAGCAGTGAGCAGCAGTGTTTCCAAACTGGAAAGTCAAATACTGGAATCCCTAAAGTGCACCTGGATATGTGGGTAGGAGGCCACATCCCGTGAATTCTATCACTGCTGTCAGCTAGAAGTGGGTGGGAAGCATTGGTTTGGTGGCATTTCACCAGGGTGTGCATGCTCCTGGGCTGGCCACTGACACCAGCTTCCAAGAGCCAGGGCAGCAAAGTGTGCAAGTGGGGCTGGAGTGGCTGCAGTGCAAAGATGGAAGGACTGCAGTCAGGAGGTCTTGCTGAGGTTGGGAGGACATAACACACACAAACACACACACACATCTGCTGACTGCACCACACTGAAAGGCATTGTGCCTTCAGAGCAGGGGCTTTGGAAGACTTTGTGGGCTGTAGACAGAGGAGCTGGGAATCAGTCAATGAAAACACAGCCTGATGCCCCTGGTGTTGCCACTTCAACCCATGTTCCTGTGTGCCCTTTTCCCTGAGTAGGAGTCTCATAAATAACACACTCTGAGGGTTGTCTTTCTCTTGACAGCCTTCCAGGCCTTAGCTTTGAAGCCACAAAATGCTCTCAAGCAATGTCAAGCACAGGGAAGCAGGTACAACTGCTGGCACTTGCCTTTTCGTGACAAGCTTTCCTGACACATGGAGGTAACGTGGAGTATGAAGTTGCTGAAGGCAGCAACAACTTCTGTTCATATGCATTTTTCTGGACTCCGCAAAGTTCAGTGACAGAAGTGTTAAAAGAAGTTAATTTAAATGGTTGACAGGAGGCACTTGCAGGCAAGTCCTGCTCATGACAAGTCTCAACTTAGATTATTGATTTATTGTTTGTGCTGTACACACCTTCATGTTTCAAAGGCCAGGAAAGTTTTTGCAGCAATGCCAAAAAATGAGCAAATAACACAAAAATCAAACATCCACAAGCAGAAGTACCGTATGGGAGATTCTCAGTTTCTGGAGGTGCTTTGCTTTTGAGTCCTGCCCAGCATGGGCCACTAGCACAGCGTGGGGCACTGTGGGATAACCGCATTCAGATAAAATGATGGATTGCTACACAGTCTTTCCAAGAAGGTTACACACTTGCTAGGGGCCCCTTTCAAAGTGAAATCCCCCTGAATCATCCCACTGAGGTTTTTGGATCAGGCCTTTCAATGTTAGAGGTTAAAGGAACACGGATGAGATAATTTTCAGCAAAAGCACACAAGAGGAGTAAATGCCTGCATATGGTTTTCCATGACATTATTCTATATAGGGATTGGAAGCCCTGGGCATGAGCCCACCCAAGTCATTACGCTTCGTTTCTGGAAAATGGGAAAGACAAGACACATGCCAAACTCCAAAGACAGGTCACAAACTGGTCAGGTATCTTCTCCATGAGTAGCATCTTTTCCATGTGGTTCCCACTTTGATATCAGCCGGTAGGTTTCTACACAGATCTCTGCTTTCCATGTTATTTGGGTAGACAAGGTCTGGGCTGGTAGAGTCTTAAATGATAAGACCTGAACTGCAATCTGTGATCATTCTTCCCATCCTCAGTGCTAAAACCATGGCTGATATCTTGACTTCATGGTAAGGAGTGGCCACAAGTCCCTGCATGCAAGAGATGTCAGGTTGTAATTTTAAAAGCCTACCAGTGCAATAATAAACAGAATAGAAAATATGACTGCTGTCCTTCCAGCACAGGGTAATAAACTCTTTATGGACGTGGTAAATTCAATCCCAGAATGATGCAATAATTTAGACAATAATTCATGACAGCCAACAAAACCAGACAAAGTTCCCATTGACTTCAGCGAGGGCAGGATTGGTCCCAGTGGATAATCCAGCTTGCTTTGGCCAAGAGCTTACAGTATTTAACCTCACGTTTTCCAGTGGAGAGAGCCACACAAGCCATCTTTTACCTCATTGTGTCTCAGTGCTCTGAGGCTGCTGTAAGAAAACATCCATTGAAGATAGCACAGGAGCTTTGTGGGCCCACAGGACCCAGTGGGCCTGATTTAGGTACCGAGCTCACACATGTCAGGTGCCAACTAAAGCCATTCTCCATCAGTAAGTGCCAAATTGCCCTGTATGGTGTGGCCACCTGTAAAGATGGCTTTGCAGGTGGGTCCACACAGAGGACCTGCCAGCCAAGAAGCATCAGTTCATGAAGTGAAGTCATGGGTGTTGGTACTAACCTACAGCTGCAGGGATGGCTGGTCATCACCTGGTCCTGGGCATGGAAGTCCCCTGTTCCTAAGTAATCTCTTTTGTGATAGAACCCCAGACTGTTTACCACAGAGGGTGAAGTTTCCTGATTGCTTTAAATTGTTCTAAGTGTATGCTGGCTGCTGCTGCTGCAAGCCACCTCATTCTCCCCATGGCCTCTGGGGCTGGTTCCTGCCCTCCCTGTGCTGCTGGGACTACTCATCTTTTTGTGGTTTTGGTAGACTTAGCTTTCAGTCAGAGCAAGTCCCCTTCCTGACTTTAACATTCGGCCTCACAAACCCCAGGTCCCGGAGAAGAAAACCTGTTTTGAGGGGACTGACCCTTTCAGTGACACTGCAAAAGCACAGCCTGTCTGTGAGCAGTCCTTCTGCTCATCAGTGCCACAAGTAAGGGTGAAATCCTGACTTTAGCAGTAGAGGGCAAAAAATTCTGCAACACATGGGATGTCTAGAGCTGCATAATGCAAGGATAAACAGAAGAGAAAATGTGACTGCTGCCACTTGAAGATGGGCTAATAAACTTTATGGATGTGGTGGATGCAATCCCAGTGTACCACAGTAATTTAATAATTTATGCCTTCAGCAGCCATGCAAACTTGCTTGAGCTGGTCATGCAACCATGTCCTACAAGATGGTGAACAGCTATAATCTTACCAAAAGGACTAAAATAGCTGACTAGAGAGGGTATCAGCTCTCCCAAACAGTCCTTTGATTTATGTTCACACAAACTGTCTCGGGTAAAGGACTAGGATGCTGAAGACTTGGGTATCATATACCAGACTGGGAGATGTGCCCAGCAGCTCAGGCCAACACCTGACCTGCTGCAAACCTGAGCTGAGCTGGATCACTCACATGTAGCCCAGTTCCTGGGAACATGCTGGGAGCTGGGGATGCTGGCAGAGGCTCGACACCATCCCCAGGTTTGACAGGCATAGTTAAACCAGGCTCCTAGACACAAGAAGGACTGAAGGATTTGATAGGCTGGAGCATCTTGAGACAATGCAAAAGTGCAAAAGCAATTTAGGGAGCACATCTCTGTAGACACACCCTCCTGACTGCACATTCAGTGAGGTGGCCTAAAAATGTGAGCAGGCTGTTTTGCTGGCCTGGCTGTGTGCCCGTGTCCAGCAGCTTTATGCCAGCATGGCCAGCTGCTGGGTCCAGGGGATGTCGTGGCCTCTCCCCACCAGCCAAAGCAGGTACAGGTACCCTCCCTCCCAGCCTGAGCACCTTCATTAGCATCCCTGTTGGTATAACGAATTAGAGGACAAAGATAAGGAAAAGCAATAGCTGAGGGTTTAAACAGGGAAGCAGTCCAGCCCCCCTTTTCCCCCTTCTTTGGGGCTTTGTGGAGGCAGCAGCTGACAGGCGCTTCTGTGGACTCCCAGTTCAGCAGCGAGGCAGGCAGCTAGAGGAGATGGTGAAGATATTTATTTCCCCAGGCACTCCTGGGGTGAAATTCTGGCCATAGTGATGCTGGCAGGAACGCTGCCATTGCCTTCCACTGAGCCATGATTTCACCCCATAGGTATTAGTTTTTCCTCTCCTCCCAAGACCAAGACAGATATTAGAAAACCACAACTATCAGAGTGCTGCAAATAAATACTCCTGGGCCACAAACCTCGTTTCTATGTCAAAAGGAACTGAATGACCCTAAGAGGACAAGCTGGAGAGCAGTGAGGATGTCACACAACAAAGCACAATTAACACAAGGTGGAAGGAAGAGACAAAAAAGCTGCTTCTGCCCTCAGTAGAAAATAATATTGTGTGCTGCAAAAATAATCAGCTGACACATGCTGCTTAAAGCACGTTAGGAACTTTGTTTTCCTGTGGTTATAAACAGCGTCTTCCAGTGGTACACTGCACAGCCTTCAGCTGCCTTTCTGCCCAAGAAGTACACACACCAGCCGAGCTGATTTATGACCAGCATGACAGACAGCAAGGCCTTTCCTGATGAAGAAGATTATTTTATTGCTGAACTAAGCCTAAACTCAAACCAGCCACTCCTTTTATGACTGCAGCGTGGTAAAAGGAATGGGATGGCAGTGTGTGGCACCGGACTGGGGAGACAAGAGATGCTCCTCTTACCTCTGGGCCTTCTCCAGCCTAGCCCAGAAGATGCACCAGGTGTAATTTTAATGCAGGGAGAGGGAGAACAGTTACATTGACCTAAACTTTTCCCTTTTTTCACATCCACACAGCACTACTTCTCCTGGTCACCAAGAGGTTTGTCTCCAGCATTCATTCATGTGACATACATGACACACATGATCACAAAGGTGTTTTCCATGAGTGATTCTCACAGGCTACTCTCTTGGGCTGTATCTGAGATTTAACTAAGTGTTTTAAGGCAGGCTAGTTATGAATGTTGAGCACTGAGGAAGTGCTGGGTGGTTAATGTGGCTGCTTTCTAAAAGCATCTCATTGTAACCTGGACCACTGCCTGTTTCTGTTGAACATGATAAGAAGAGCTGCTGTAGTGTGTATAAATTAATCCAAACAGGAAAACAAAACTGATGGTAAGATCAAAAATATTGATTTGGAAGGATGGCCTTTTTTAGACACTTCTCTTATTGTAGCCCAGAGGAAATCAGCTGTGTTGCATATACTTTTTTAGAAGGGTTCAGACTTGAAACCTGCCAAATGACCCAAAAAACATGCAGATGGAGGAGAACAGAGTCCACTGCAACTGCCAACCCACAGGTATGGAGGGAATTTTGCTAAATATTGCATTTGGTAACGGAACTGGGGAAAGAAAAACAAAATTTTTCACAGAAGACAGCTTGCTCCTGATAAAACCTGCTGAAGATTAATGACCTTTCTCAAGACAATTGCTGAAGATATGAATGCATTTACATGCTGCAAACATGGCCTTCTTATTTTCAGTGTTTCTTTCATACTTGATGTGCATATGGAGATACCTCGCTACACTGAGGTCTCCTGCCTGACCAGCCTTGAGGAACCTGCACAGCCAGAAGCCCAGCACAGAGCCCCTGGCAGGGCTGGGGCTTTCCTGACCCTGCAGGAAACCAGCTGACCCAGTCAATGAGATGTGGGCAACATGGAGTCCTTCCTCCTGTGACCATTCACTTTCTAATCCAGCAGGGTGTTCCTCTGTGTGGAAACTATTGGGATCTTTAGGATCTCAACTGGTTTGAATCTGTGTGTCCCATCTCTGCTGGGAACAAGCCAATCTCACAAGAAGCCTTGCTTCTCTCCCTTAGTAAAACAGGGATTTTGAAAAGGAGCAAAAAGGGTCTCAGCTTTGATTGAATGGCTCAAATTTTAGCAGCCACCAGCACTGATCCTGGGACAGATGCCTGCCTCCAGTGTAGGCAAACCATTTTCTCAGCTGCTCTCACAGAAGGGACTTAAATTGAGAAACCCCCTCTGCTAAGGTCGGGGGTGGGTCCAAAGCTGCCCTGGAGGCACTCTAGCAGAGACTGAACTAGAAGCATGTCCACAGCCAGATCTCTGAAAACCTGGAAATCTCATGTGCAGCAGGAACCAGGGGATTGAGTAGAAAGAGCAGAGCCAGATGTGCCCAGATGGACTTTAAATAACCCCTGAGATGTCTTACAGCAGTGAGAAGCATGGCACAACAAGGAAAGGGAGAGGTTTGGTCAGAGTGCTTTTTCCTCTCAGACCTGCGTATTTTGAGCTTTACCTATGACAGAAGTGCCTCTGGTTCAGAAACTCCTTTGCATTATCTGCATTCCCTTGATCATCACAATATTTCAAATAATGAGTGGGGCAATATTTTTCAAGCTGGGCAGTGGTTTGAAAATATTCTAATGAAAAATACCCAAAGAAGTAGTTTGAAACTCCAGTGAGATCAGTAGGCTGAAGAACAAGGCGATCTACAAGAGTCTTTCTCATGTAAAGGCTGACAAAAGTCCCTGTCAATGGCATCTCCTCTCCTAAGAGGAGGGAGGCTGAAGGAATTACTGAACTAGGAGACTTTGTACTGGGAGCTCTGGGAAAGACATATGGGAGTTAGTGTGAAGACAAGCAGGGGCTGGATATACAAGCTGGTTTTGGGCACAGGAAGGTCAGAATGGTTGAAACACAACATAACGAAGTCCAACCAGCCCAACACAATTTCTGAGCCAGTCATGAGCAAAAGAACAACTCCTTTTGTCTCGACCCCCCCACCCACTTTGGGTGCCTCTGATTCACACAAACACATGTGCAAGAGCCAAGGGTCTCCCAGGTCCTGAGACATCTGCTGAGGGCCAAGAAGATGCATCATGCCAGGAGTGCCAGAGGAAAAACCCTGAACCTCTAGAAGTTTGAAACCAGTTGGGATGCACAGGCAGGATGGAGATTCACCAGGGGAGTGCAATGGGGCAACTCACAGTACCATGAGCATCTGTGAGCAAAGGTATGCAGTGAACATCTGGTAAAAGCATAAAGATATAAAGCAGTGATGGATGATAGATAGAAGTACAGTGAAAAAGAGAGGCTTGGCACCGTGTCTGACATGACTGCCATTAGCAGAAGCTGTTGTGTTAATAGATTTTGTACTTTATACTCCTAAAAATACAGTGCTCTTCAAATATAAGCTGTCTTAGGTGTTGTAATGTGCTTGGTCAGAAGCTATCTGATGGGTTTTCTTTATAGTCTGTACACTGATTAATGTGTCAGTCCCTCTCACTTCTTGTGTTTTTATGGCTGAAAGAACTCTGGATGTTCAATTTTTCATCAAGATGTAGGTCCCTCAATCTTTGCTGTATTTTCTAGACTCTTTCTTTCTGTCACTCTTGTTCAATTCTGTTCTGTTTTAGCTTGAGTTAAAAGCTCACTCCACCACATTTTCTTTTGCCATGGTCACTGTGAGCTTTCCAAAGATATATCCACAAAGATTGGAAGGGATAATTAAGTAGTTAATGTCAGACTACTACCAGACTGGAGGGCAGCATTTTGGGGAGTTAGGCTGTGAAATCTACAGTAACTGGGAAGCTGAGACATGAGCTCGGGAAGCATCTCTGTCTGAGTGTCACACACATGAAGTGCAGTGCCCAGGGTAAGAAGTTCACACCATGCAGCATATCACATCTGATGCTAACAGGAACATGCCTCAGCCCCAGCTGATGTGCAAGGGGTGTTCCTGCAGAGCAAGCTGGAGGTTCTTGGAAGGGTTTGCCTCACTCAGCATTGCAGGGGCAGCTGCCCAAACAGCTATCCTAGCACCAGCAGCTTGGAGAGGGAGTTTCTCTGATATAAAAGCCCAAAGGACAAAAGTAGGACTGTCACCCACTGATCCTCATCTGAAACACAACAGCCATTGAAAAGGTGACTGACAGAAGGAATCTGGACAGATAGGAAGGTAAATCCCAGCCTTTTCCTATACCCCAGTATCTCCCTAAGGACAATTGGGCTCATGTTGCAGCCATCAAGAGGAGATGCCCTGCTACGAGACAGCAACAAGAGAGACGGGACCCGCTTCGATGTCACCTGTGGCTCCTCTTGTGTCATTATTACAAAGAGGATATGAGAACCTGGGATAATAAACCCACTGATATTCTCCAGCTATGTGTACAAGAGGTGCTCAGTAGAAAAGGTGCAGCAGATGATTCTTCCTGGAAAAAGGCAGCTCCAATTTCCAGCAACCAGTCTTTCAACCAGGATGGTGCATCGACCTCTAATGGTCAGTATTAGAGGTGCCCTGCCTCCAGCCAGGGGGAGGAGAGGGACAACCGAATTTATTGGACTGTGTGGATTCAGTGGCCTGGCACATTGGAACCACAAAGGTATAAAGCCTTGGTTGACAGTGGTGCACAGTGCACCTTAATGCCATTGGATCATAAGGGGACAGAGTCCGTTACTATTTCTGGGCAAGAAAACCACCCCACTGCAACATGGGCTTGAAGAAGTCGGGTCTGGCCAGGGCTGTCTTAGGGCACCATCACACACAAACTCATCACAGCAGGAACAGGGAAAATCATATAACGGGAGGACCCTCTGTAATTGCCAGGGACCCACTCATGCAGCCTGGCTACACTAGTCATGCCCCTACACCAGCTTCTTCTTATTTACAAAAGAAATCAGGAGAAGTATTTGAAAGCTTTTTTTTTTTTTCTTCTATGAAGATCACTGGTACATAGAACACCTGAGACATCCTTGAAAAATAGGAGTTCCAGCTCCCACTCATGACACCCCTTTATTTTGCAGCGTTGCACGCTGGGTCTTGCTGCACCATGGCTCTTGTCACAACAAGTCCCTTCCGAAGGGTGACGGTTTCCAGAGGGTGACTGCCTTTAAAAGGTTCCTGAAAGACAGCTAAGAAAAGGCAGCCTATGGTTTGTGGAAGTTAAATAAATGCAGGGAACCCAAACTGCCACAGGGAAATGCTTAGGAGTCAGAAACACGCAATATTGGCAAGTGGTGCCGGAGAACACGCGGTTTGTGTTTCTGGCTGCTTATCCTGTGGGCTTTTTGTTTTTTCATACAATACCACACCTAGTTTATTTTGACTCAGTTGGTGTAGGTATGCAATAGGGACCAGCTACAGATGGATATTTGCACATCCAAACAACTTGTTTTCACACAGAGAGTCACAGTAAATGCTCTCTTTGTGTGTTCTTCAGTCATGGGGTCTGTGGAGGCCCAGATTTACTACAAAGCAGAGTGATACTAGAAAAATGTCACAACTGCAAATTAATCTACACTTGCTTCTACAGTTAATCAGTTTTATTATTCCCTGCTTGCTCCATAGTTTCAGTAGCTATGAGCACATCCAAACAGATAAATAGGAGAAAACAGGAAAGCTCTGTTCTCAACTTCAATATCTCGAGTATTATTTTTTTTATACCAAGAGCAACTAGATCGTATTTTGCAATCTAAACTTTAATGTTTTATTTCCTTAAGCTGAGGCTGACAGAATTTTGTACTTGTGCAAAGTAGTACAATTACTGTGTCTCTCTCTGCATTGATACCACAAAAAAAGAAGTCAAGCCAACATTAAACCCATCTTCTCAGAAGACTGAAATTTTCTACACCACATCAGCCAAGAGTTCCTGCATGAGAAATACTGAGCCTCCTCCATGGGGCTTTCTAGTGACTTAAACATGTCAGTTTAAATTTGTATTTCTGAATGATTTTTGAAAGAAGAACATGCCAAAAAAGTACTTTGGCCAGGATCCCCCATCTCACTGGCTAAGTAGATGAGCAGAAGCAGCACCTCTCCTGCCAGGCAGTGGCTTGATGCCTCACCACATGAGCTCGTGGGATTCTTGGAAACCCTGTGTCCCCACAACCAGGAAGCAAGCAGAGCTGGTACATTGTGTAAATCTTCCTGTAAATTACTGAATGCTCCCTCGAGGTCCCAAAACAGGGAGGGGAGGAGCCTTTCTCAGCTGAACAAGTCTCCATTCATATTTAGCTGAGAGGTGACCCTTCCTTAGCCTTCACAGATCCTTCCTCCATCAGCTTGGGGAAAACATCTCCAGGCCTGTCTGCTGCTTTTGGGATACACCACAAAGCTCTCATCAAACAGAAGGTCTCTCTTACTGCTTGCCAAAAGCAACACACTTCAAGGAGGCTGGCACCTTGTCCCCAGGGCCCTTTCCATTCATAACATCTCCTGCCCTGTGCCTCTGCTGGGAGGGATGCTCAAGAAGGCAGAGTGCTGCTGGCGCTGGTGACAGGCCTGAAATACTGTGTATGTTTGACATAGGTCAGAAGAGTGAACAATAGAAAAATCAGAGTCCATCAGAGGAGGAACAGTTTTCCAACTCAACTCCAAGGACACAGTTGTGGCTCACCCATCTAGCTCCTATATGCTGGTAAAAATAAAACAGTTTCGACCAGTTTATTAGAGATGCTTGTCTCTGGCCCTCAGTAGGATTGCACTCTAGGTCAGTTCAGCTAACAAGTTGTGTGCCACATCCCCAGAGGAAAGCAGCAGGAAGAGGCCAGTTACAGATTGGTCATAGAAGAAGAATCGTGGGATCATTTTGGTAGGAAAAAGACTTTTAAGATCACCGAGTCCAACCATCAATCGGGTCCCATGTGGTGTGAATGGGGCTTGTTTTGCAATATGCTGCTCTACTGAGCTTCTGGCAAACTGAGCTTATTTCTTGTGCTCAAGCTAGACAGCTATTAGCCTGTCTGCCACCCTCCAGAAAAGATTTCTTGACAGGGGTTTCACAACAGCTACTTTGAGGAAGGAGAGATGACTGCCACTCTCAGAGGAGCTGCAGCCAGCCTCAGTGGGTGGGGAACCCCATCGGGCTTTGCTCTGCAGACTTCAGCTCTCCAGCTGCCACAGGCTTTGCATCTCTTCACAGCAACTGCAGTTCGCTCACAAAAAAACACTGAATGGGAGCACACAAGCCCATCTTTGGTGTCCAGCTGCCTGTTTGGGGGCGGCTGCACTATGGGGCCTCATTACTTCTGACCCTTTGCACCAAAAGGAGGCAGCAAAACTGGTCAAATAGGAACCACCTCTGGTTCAGAGGAGGCCCAGGCCAAGTGTGATGAAGTGTGAAAACAACCAGCATGGCTGAAATCTGTCAAACATGGGGCAGGTAAGAGGCAGTGTCCTCATGATGGGGCTCTAGTTCTCTTTCACCTAGTAGCATAGAAATACTCTGCAGCGGGGCTGGAAATAAATTGTTGAATGGGAATAAGAGGTTTCTAGGCAAGATTAATTTTCCAAATTATTAATCTCTTCCAATGTATTTTGATGCTTGAACTTTTTCCAGGTAGTATTGAAGGGAAGACAGGTGGCATCCAATGGGGGGAAAAAACAAAATAATCAGTCCTCTGCTGGCATTTTATTGAGAGGTCATGAGCAGTTTCTTTATGACTTGTTCTTCTCCTTCCCCAAGGTAAGGCATGGCCTCTGTAGGGCCAGCTGCAATGCCAGCCAGCTGTGGTGTTTGTGCCACTGTGGCCTCTCCTGTGGGGAGCTGGGCAACAGAGTTCAGAAGTGGTCCTTGTGCCAAAGAGCTCCTCATAGAAGACTGGTATGACACTTTGCCAGGTAGCAGGAGAAGGACAAACAGAAACTTTATGCTCAACAAAAGTACTTTGTGAATCTTGCACCTTTTCAGTCTCCCCACCCTCTTCCTCCCCCCAAAAAATCTCAGCATATGCAGCTCGTTACACTGGATGTACTTGAAATACTTGTCTAGCAGTAAGAGATCTCTAAAGCCAGAGTCTCTCATGCCCAGCAGTAAGAGAAACCCTATCTGCCACTTGCAGGAGAAATAAAAAATTAAAAAGAAATAGGAGGATGAAGTAGTTTTCTGTCTGGCCATGAGGTAGCACCATTGAGCCATTCCCAGCAAATCCCAAGGCTAATCTGCAGCCCTTCTGGAGGCACAAGCCGCATGTCCGTTTACAGCGGATTGGTTTAACCACTGTGCTAACTCAGTTTTGGTGATGAGTCAGGCCATGCCTCCCACTCTTGGCTATTTTTTCCCTCTCTATGATGTTTCCAATTTCTTACATGAAAATTAGCATTTTGTTGATCATGCTCACACCCTTTCCCAGGGTGTTTCTGGGCACCTGGCAGGTGCTGGTGAATGCTGACTCTACCAGACTCCGAGCAGACTGTCTACAGGCAGTGCCATCATATAGCTCTCCAAGGGACAGAGAACAAACAGAGAAAACTGGGCAGGCTCAGAGAGCGAGGAGATGGAAAGCAGGGGCTCTAAAAAAAAATAAAAATCACAGATTTGAGTGGGGAAACTAAATTTGAGCGGGGAAACTAAATTTGAGCTCCTAGTTTCAGGCTTAGCCAAAAGGGCTAATGTAGTTTTTTTTTTGTTAAGTCCATGAAGAAATAGATAAAAACAGGGAAGAACTGGCAAATCTGTTCCTGCACAACCAGGTCTGATTATATTATCTGCCTTTTGAAGATGTTGAAGAATTGGAGAAGAGTGCAGCTTGCTGCCAGACAGAGACGTTGTCTGGAAAACATTAGATCATGGCCTACAGGACGTCCACTTCCCTCCAATGCAGCCTCTCTCTGTTGTTTTTGTATGCTGTTGCCAAGCAAATCAGTTGGTCAGACAAGGGTGAAGAAATCCAGCCTGCAGAGATGCCTTGCTGGCCCCCTGCAAGCCCATTGCTGTAAATGACATATTCCTTGCATTAAAAATGATCTCAGATAAAAGAATAGAGACAGAAAGACCGTCTGATGAAAAGCTATTTCCATCTACAGCTGCAAGGTGATGAGACCTATTCAAAGGCAATTAAAGAGCATTTCAAGGAGGCTGCATGAATGTCAAATGAAGTTCTTCAGTCCTGGAAGACATTTACATTAGGAGAAGGAAATTATGTTCTCCAGACCTTCTAGGGGCACCGGGTGTGCTGAGGTCTGACAAGATTTACTTCCCTATGCAGCACCCCCAGGTGCACTGTACATATCTCCCAATATTTGTTGCTGATGTTTCTGATGTGCAACTGGTTTGACAACAGCAGTGAGTGATTTGGTTACAGAAAGAGATAGTGTTGTGCTGTTGAGGAACACAGCAAGACTTCCCATGAGCATGGGAAGCTGGTGGCAAATATACACTAGAACTTCAAAGAAAATAGGGCAGAGAGGGGAAAATGGTACTAGAGAACGATGGAAACAGGGGATTTTACCCATTCCATCGACTACTCAGCAGCAAGCCTCATGCTTTGCAAGATGGAAAACAACCTGTAGTTCCAACAAACACCATAGGGCTGCTGACGTGGAGGCAAGCCCTATGGGAAGGAAAGTTATGGTGATCTTGGAATATTTTTTGGATGTCTCAGTGTGAGCTGGAACAGCTGTGCTGCAGATAGCCCTACAGCACTGAGGACTAAGTGGCAGCCTTCAGGGGTCAGCACTGCTCAGGCTCTTCAGACCTCTGGCAGCCTGACTGTGTGAAGGTTCGCTGGAAGGCTTTGGAGAAAGACAGCTTTCTCATTTCTTTCATAATTCTTACACTCAACAGAAACAGTGTCTTCAGACCTCCCTCACTGAAGGGCTGACAGACAAAAGTTCCACACTCTAGTTCTTTCTAATCCTCTCAATATCTCAGTGAAAAACATTCCTCTAGTTAAACTACTACAACAGCTCCATTTGGTGCTGTTGATTTGTACCAAGAGCAGAAAGCAGTGGCAATTAGCAAGCATTATTGAATGCACAAGTGTGATATGGGTATAAAAATGTCTTCCATCAAGCAATTCTCCTACATCTGGCTCTACTGAATTTAGGCTAACGGTGGCAGTGATGGAGTCTGTGACTGTTTTCCACCTTCCAAAACAGAGGTTTCCAAACACAAGCTCATATTGCCTGGAGGGTTTGTAGGACAGTGGGTCTCAATAAGAAGTGGAGTAGGCAACAGGAAAGTTTGCAAACTGCTGTTCCAAGCTGAGCAGGGTTGTTGGGTGTTTTTTTTTTTCAGGTTGAGATAGTAGGTCTTAGTTTTGGCAGGATTTGAGAGGGTTTAAGACCACATGGGCCTTCCTCTCACCAAGGAAGCCTAAGAAGAATGTTGCTCCCTCTCTGGTCCAAGCAAACTGAATGATGAGCAGCTCCATATATCATGAGCAGCTCTGACTTACCTTACCTGGCTCCACAAGTCATCAGGGGCACTGAAGTTGTGTCTCTCAGATACTGGTGGGATTACTCAGTGCAAAACATCATCCACCAAGTCCTCAAAACTGACTCTAAGTCTTATTTTGTTTGCTTGATAGTTCAAATCCCCAAGGGTCCAACTTTTAAAACCCATTTAACAAGAGAAAGTGTGCATGGGGCTGACATATGTGTTTCATACACTCACTATACCAAAAATGTCTCTCAGAGCCACCTTCCAGATCCCTGCTCTTGAATAAGGTGAGAAAGTCCTCTCTTAGTGAGTCCTAGACTACTGGACAGCCTAGTTATCAGAGAGAGGACTAAAATTTATCTGGATGGTGAGTATGTGGGTGTGGGGCTCTCACTGCCTGAGGAAGAGGTGGTTTCTCTCATGCATTATGCTGAGTGTTTAAAGCAAAAACTGATCCACTCCTAGAGAAAGCAACTCTGCTCTCACTCACCCACTAAGGCAGCATGCTCCAGAAAGCAGCAAAGATTTAACCTCCAGCAGGTTTCTCACAGCTGAATTTGGCCCCATTTTTCTCATCTTTTTCAGCTGCCAAACTCAGAGAACTTCTCATTCATAGAAATTTTTTTCTGCAGAGATTTAGCCCAGTGGTGCCTTCCCCAGCCTTTGAAAACATTCACGATGACACACAGCTCTCACTCCTGAAAAATGGCCTCTACTTGCTGTTGAGTGGAAATCTTCCAGCATCATCTCACCTGTGCCTATTATAAAAGAAACAAAACAGATGGCAGGAGAAAGAGTATTGTATGTAACACTGCTTTCTTCTCCCTCTCATGGGCTTTTGCAGTTGCAGCAGATGCATCTTGAGCAGAGCAGTCAGAGCACACACCCACTTCTCCAGTGCAAGATTAACTGACTTTCTTCATTGTCCCCAGCTCTTCCCACCTAAACTGTTGCTCTGTATTAAGAAAGCAGGACCCTTATGAAAGAGCAAGATAGGTAAAATTTAGGCCACAGAAAATGGGTATGAGACAGACCAGTAGCAGGAACCTGAGGAGTAGACATTCACCTAAACACAAAGCTACACATCAAAGGAAGAGTGGCTTCAACGTAGCCCTTTAGAAATAACCATTACAGATCACAACCCCTCCTTAGAATCATAGAATCATAGAATCCTAGGGGTTGGAAGGGACCTCGAAAGATCATCTAGTCCAACCCCCCCTGCCAGAGCAGGGTCACCTAGAGTACATCACACAGGAACGCATCCAGGCGGGTTTTGAAAGTCTCCAGTGAAGGAGACTCCACAACCTCTCTGGGCTGCCTGTTCCAGTGCTCTGTCACTCTCACAGTAAAAAAGTTTTTTCTGATATTCACCTTGAACCTCCTATGCTCCAATTTGCACCCATTACCCCTTGTCCTATCACTGGTCACCACTGAGAAAAGCTTAACTCCATCTTCCTGACACTCACCCCTCACAGGAGATGAGCGTTGGTCCTCTGTGTAGAGCAACCTGAATGTATGAACAAACCAAGATGAAGCTCTGCTTTTCCATTTTAACTATCATCTGCTTCTCAGCTGGTCCTTGTCAGCCCTCACAGCCAAGGATGAGACACTCCAGCATCTGGAGACAGACATCTCAGCTAGCCAGTGCATAAAACATCCAGGCTCTGGCAATGTAGCAAAAAGCAGCCTGTGCCACAAACATGCACCACCTGCCAGCCCACCTCCAACCAGCCCTGTCCCCATGTCTGCCCAGGCAAAAGGCAGAAAAAGCTGCTATCTAGTGGTGTTGCTGAGGAGGGGCTTGCTGAGGAGGGGCTTGCTGAGAAGTGCTCTACCCCCATGTCCCACTGCTGGCTCAAAACTGAAGCAAACATTTCTTAAGAAAGGATAGCTGCAGACCAAGGGTCATGTGTCTTCCAAGGAAATATGTACAGTGCAAACAAAAATAATTCAGCTGATCTGTGCGGAGTAGGGAGGCAAAGGCACATAGTCAGCATGATTTATGCAGTCTCTTCCTTGGTGTGCCCTGGAGAGGTGCTCCACGGCCACATGTTACAGTAACCAGTCTTGCCAGCACCAGCGCGGCACATCTCTTTGGGAAACTCCTTGGGCTTGCACGGTCCTGCCAGTGGTGGCTGGGGGCGTGTGGGAAGCAGGATCTGCTCCTCCCAGGAGAGCTGCCAGCAGCCACTCTCAATGCCATAGGAGGATGGTGACAGCAGAAGGGGGTGGGAGAGGTCAGGTTTGGGTTAAGGCACACCAGGAAAGAGGTCTGAATGCGTGGTGCTAGGGAGGGGACATGAAGGAAGGCTGGTGGAGAAAGCTTTTCCCCATCCTTAAGTCTCTGACATGCTTCATCCCTGCCCAGCTGAGGTCTAGATCCCTCCCCAGACCAAGATGCGAGGAGCTTCTGAGACATCTTTACTTGTTTAGCACTGCTCCTTCTCTTTCCAGCCTGGAAGGCAGCCCAGCTCCTCTGGGGCCTGGACTTGAGGAAAGAGGCAGAGATGGTTTGCCAGCACCTCTCTAAGGACTGCACCACTGGTAACCCCACCCAACCCCGCAAATGAAACAGTAACACACAAATGATGCTTAGTCCTAGGGAAGTGCTTTATGGTATTTCTTGGCCAGATAGCTGATGGACTCTAAAGAAGTCTTCACCTGATTATATTTCACAAGACTGATCAAATATAGTATTATTTTTGCTTTGCTAGTGCTTGCAAAGACAACAATGAATTATTTTATGTTCTTAATGAATTTAGGAATGCCAGTATCCTTTATATTTTTTAGAAATCCCAATTAAAAAAACTGTGGACACACCACAGAAGGCTTGAACCTATTTGCTTAGACTCACTCTACCAGTTTGAGCTTGTTTAGGAGGGGGCACCTGGTCCTGGCAGCCTTCATGGCGTATCAGGAGCAGCTCCAGCTTTGTATCTGACTGGGTGTCCTCCTGTCTTGCTGCAGCAGGCAGAAGAGCAAAAAGCCAGTACAATCCTGCAGAGCATGTTCTGATGTGCTCAATGGGAGCCCACAGTGTATTCACACTCCACCTGGGTCAATCGTGTGTCACCAGCCAAGTCAGCAGTGCACCCAGCCAGCGCTGGTGCTCACAGTAAAGTACTCATAATCTTCTCTTGGTTGCACAACAGGGCATGCTGAGCAGTGCTGTGGGGCAGTGGGACGGATCCCGCAGGAGAGCACCCCCATCTAGTGGCCTGAGCCCTCCCTGTGGCACCCAGGGCAGGAGGGAAAGAAAATCCCTGTGAGGAGAACCAGGGTTTGCAAGAAAATCACTGCAAAGTGCCACAAAATGAGGGTGAATGAAGAAGAATGACAACACACATCACAGCAGCTGGGGTCCTCTCCTATCACCCTGGGCGAAGTTCATCTCACCAGCTTTAGATGTCTTTATCATAAGTGATCACACAGGTTCCCTGTGGTCAACAGAAGGGAACTGGAAATCTTTAGGTTTTAATTTCATTCTAGGGTAGCCACGTAAAATTCAGAGTCATGCTCTAGAGGGGCCTCTCTCTTTCCCCAAACTACTAAAGGAGGTTGAGTAACTAACTGAAATGTAGGAATACAGATCCTATTTCCTGAGGATGTTAACAAGACTTCAGAAATTGCCTGGTTAAGTAACACTCAAACAGTGCTGTAAAAGCTGTGTATGAACATATTCAACAGAGCATCATTCCCCACCCCTTGCAAAAGAAAACCCACTCCTGATTTATGCAGTTTCAAAGCCCTTAATCTCCATTTTTGAACACTCAGCTCCTGATACATACAAATACTCAGAGGAGTGGGATTTTACAGACAAGGATGCTTGCGTCATTGCCTGTGGCATGGAAATACTTCTTTCGAACCCCATCAGCTCCAAGGAGTACTGAGGTTATGGTATTTGTAAAGGAAGAAAAAAAAAAAAAAACAACAAACCAACTCCACAGAGAGCTCACCAGTTTCCTTCCTTCTCCACTGCAATGTGATATTGCCACTCAAGTGGCCTCCTTGGTCGAATGAAGATAGTGGTGCTGCCTCACAGAGGTACTATCAGGAGGAGCAGAAAGATCTGCCTGATGTCTTTGAGTGGGAGGTGGGATGAGGTGGACCCCAGAGGTCTGTTCCACAACGTGTCTTACAGTGATGGCAACCGGGACTAGGGCAGTGGTGAGCAAGCGGTCTGAGACACAGGAAGGGGCAGCAAGCTGGACCTGACATGCAGGACAAGAGGGAGGTGCTGGGAAGCAGAGGCTGTCACCATATCTTCTCCCTGGGCACCAGCTGGGGAGAAGAGATGGGGACAGTTTTGAAAGGGCAAGGTCAAGCCAGTATATTTACAGGAGGGAAAGCAGGCAGCCAGGCAGGCAGGACTGGCAGAAGAAATTGTGCCAGGTAGAGCAACCTTGCCTGAAGGGACTCCCAGCAGCCTCGTCCTGCAGCACCCACCTGCAGGGAGCCGGGGCAGAAGTGCCCTGCTCTCCTCCTTGCTGGCCCCAGGCAGTCAGATGGCCACTGCAGGTGGACCCTGCATATGTGGCTGTGTAGTGGCTCATAGGGTTTTCACCCAGGTGCTGTTCTGAGGAACACAATAAGCCAACAGCTCTCTCACACAGCAGGGAATGCTTAAGCAGGAGAAACAGGCAGAGAAAACTAATCACCAAACAGCCTGATTAAGGGAGCATTGTTCAACTCGGGGAGCCTGGTGGCCAAAAACAGTTTCTGTTTGATCCTGTCCAAGGCCTCTTGGTTCTTGCTTTACCTTGACTTTGTCAGGTCTCACCCCAAATGCCGAGCAAGCTCTCAAACACCAGGACACTTGGCTTTCTTCAGGCCAAGAAGATAGCTCCTGCCTTCCTCCAGCCCCCATGAGGACTTCCAGGCCTTCCTTATTTCAATGTGACCAGCTGATACTTACCTACCTGCCCAGGCCTGCCAGTCGCTTCATCCCCTGTCCTGCATTCGCAACTTCTAAATAAAGCAAAAGCATCAGGTATCTCCTTCCGACACCAAAATAACTTGGGCAGCAGCTACCCTCTCCTGAGAATTAGTGCCAAGTTCCCTCAGAGGGCTTTCCAAACTGCTCTGCACAAGGGCTTTTACTTACCATTGCCTCTTCCTGGCACTTTTGTTAGAAATTATGCCAAGGGGACTTCTCTGGAGTGAAAAAGGATGATATTTTTCTGACAAACAAGCTTCAGGCACGGCTCTGCAGGGGGAAACCTACCTTTGAGGCTGTGGTGGTGTTCACCGGGGGATTTCATGGCAGCAAAGAGCTGGTGGGTAGGGTGCCTGAGCACTATCAACAGGTCCAGCTCCTTTGTAAATCCTGAGGAAACATGGTACTGTGTCAGCAGGAAGAGCCAGATCTCAGAGCTGAATTTCTCCCTGGTTTTGCATGGTTCTCATGCTGGAAGAACTGACTCTTGGGCAGCTGCCAGGCTGCACATGCAGACAAGGCAAAAGATGAAGACGGAACAGGGGTCACCAAACAATAGCGCTTTTTTGAGTGACGGGACATTCAGGCAGGCAATACTGGCTTCAGAAAAAGGTTACCACTGCGCATCAGTGATTTTAACAGGGAGTATAAGGTGGCATGATGCTGGAAGCAAATGGATTTGGAACACAGCTGGGAGACACATTCAGTCTGGTGGGAAAGCCATCTTGGGTGGCTTGTCCCCATCTCACCAGCTGTGCTGATGCAAGTGTTTGTGATGCTGCTGCAAAACTGATCAGATAGATGGTCCAGGTTTTTTAAAATTTCCCCCTTTTAACAAGTCCCAATTATTTCACTTACTCAGTTGCATCAGTGCAATTAACAGGATGCTGAACCCCAGCCAGGGCAGGGAGCAGAAATCTCTTTAAAGGGACTTTACAGCAAGAGAAAACATACCTTGGGGTTGTCCTCATAACACTGCGGCTCAGCGGGAGGCAAAGTGTTTGCATCTCCAGACAACACACATGAGCTTGTCTATTTTTAAAGTTGCTTTTCTCAGCTGTGAGCCTCTCCATTCCTTTCCATCACAGGCAGAAGATGCCATGGCTGCCAGGGGATGGATTCTGGAGAGGATGAGAAGCAGAAATTATAGCTGAGCTTTACCACAGAAAAACTTGCTAGAGAAAGCAAAACAAAAGGTGCTTTGTCATGGCCTTTTTTTGTGCATCATTTCTGTTTTCATCAAGTATTTCCCTTTTTCTTCCCCTCTAATTAAAAACATTTGCTTCCTTTATTCTTATCCACAGATTTCTCTACACAAACATGGTGACTACAGTTCTAGTTTCCATCACAGAGAAATACATGGCTACTTACCCAAAGTGCCTTTCTTAATCAAATAAATCAATTTATTCACAGCTCTGGTACCTGTAGGCAGCCCTGTGAGCCACTGTCACTTCTATCAAGACTTAACTTACTGTTTTCAAGTAAGAAAAGTGTCTGTATGCAACTAGTGCATCTGTTGTGGCCTAAAGTGAATAATAAGAAAACAGACTTCAATAGCTTTAGGGCAAGACAGTGCAACAGTGGCAACTGTGACAAAGATTAAAGAAGTTGAGTGATTTAGTAAAATTAGACACCATCCAGGGCTCACGCTTGCAAAGAGAATTTGCCGTTGATGTCAATCAGAACTGTGTACACCCAGGGTGTGTTTTGGGTAAGATTCAGCTTAGCAATGTCTTCAAACTAGTAAAAAGCCAATTTCTCCTTTTATAATTTAAACATTCTTTATATTTAGCCCAGGCTACTGGTGAGCCTTTTGTTTAATCAACACATCCACAGGCAAGCCTGCTAACACGAGGCAGCTTTGTGGTTAAAAGCAATAGCTCTGCACAAACATGGTAAATCCAACGATTTGAACATTTCATGTAAATCAGAGTGACTCAAATGGAGCAGCAGGAAAACCGGGCATTGAATTGGAAAGGCATGTACGATTTGTTCAGAAGCTAGGTGTGCTGGTTTCCAGGTTCAGGATGAATCTCCTAGGATCCTATTTTATCCTAGGTTATTTTAGGAACCGAGAACAATTATTTGCTCTGCGATGGTTTCTTCCAGCCTTGTCTTACACAGTCCAGATCCAGAATCTTACACATGTAGGAATAAAGTGCTTCCGTCTTAAAACTTGGTCTTTTCCTCAGTACCCACTTGAGCTTTGGAATATTAATTTACTGTTTAATGAAATTAACTCAGAGCCAGAAACAAATGCCTTCTCTCGTCAGCCTGTTAGCCTTTGTCTCTAGCTGTAATGAATAGAGGGTGGCTCACGGGAAGATCACGGCAAACTATCTCCAAGCACCACCCAGCATCAGTCCCAGCCCCCAGCTGCGCACTGCCCTATGCCACAGCCCTCCTGCAGCCTCTATTTCCTGGAGCTAATAACAGGAACTGGCAGACTTTATGCATTCCTTTGCTAACCAGGCCAGCTTCTCACACAGACCTTTATAAGCATGCTTACCAGATTATAAATTAAAATTACCTCCTTGGAACTGTGTGGAGGGGAATGGAGATGGGGATCACACCAACATCAAGTGCCTCAGACAGCTGCATTGCACAGCCAGGCACCTTAGCCCTAAATCAACTTCTCTTACAGACCCAAAGTTCTCACTGATTTCTCTCAGCTTCTCAGAAAGCAGTCACTGACACACTTACTCTCATGAGCCTTGTAAGGGTGTGGTGAGCCCTGGGTGCTCTTTGCATTAACTGCATCTCGTGCCCATGGCACATTGTACTTTTCATTTTTTCCATTTGGCAATTTTGACATAGAAACATTTCCAGACAAGAACCTTGTTCTTAAACACTCTCATCCATGCAGAGACCTCGTTAAAAATCTTACTGGGTGAAGAACCGAGTGCCACTGGTGCCAAAAGAGCTTTGAGACGTTATTGTCAATTGCAAGTCTTGCCATTCCTGATGCCCAACTGACTGCCTCCCAGCACAGCTACTGACACAACAGTCACACCTGTTGCCACTGCAGCAGCTGCTCTCCATCTCTACTCCATCCACCGAGAAAACACGCACACACAAGTGACCAGGTTTTATCTGTCAGCTAAACTCCTCTCCACTACCTCAGGAAGCTCTTAACAGGAAATCTGACTTCAGATGTGCAGTTTCACAGTCGAATCTCTCAGTCTGAACTCTTCACTTCTGAAATGTACAAAGACATTTCCTGGCCAGAGACTTCCCCTCTTTTGAACTGGAATGGACACAAGCCAAGGCCACTTGAGTCCTGTCACCAGGTCAGCTGTGCCTTAGTGCGCTGGTTCAGGGAGGGAGAAGATAGGCATGAGGATCTTCTTTGGAATCAGGAGTGTCAGGAGAGAACAGTCCGACTTCTAAATCTTTTTCTGTTAAAAATAATTTTGCCTTTCAGGCTGAGATAGAGGAGAGAAGGAAAGAAAACTGACCTGAGCTGCTTACTTCTGGCTATGTGGGTTTTGTTTGTTTGGTTTTTTTAAATGTTACATTCTTCATTCCAGATATAAGGGATGCTGTCCCAAGTGTTCCTAACAAGTCATCTGTCTTGTGGGTATCATTTGCTCAGTATTTCTGAAGATAGCATCAGAAACATATGCTGCAGACAGGGGACAGAGGCTAAGCAGTATTGGAAGACCAGTTTTAACACGACTCTCTCACTAACCCTGTCAATTAAGTTATGCTGTAAGAAAAGCAGCTTTCAAAAATTTCCTATTGACTTAAGCTAAGACAAGTTAGCAGGAAAACAAAATTATTGTATATACTGAATGAGACTGAGTGGAAAAGAGATAGACCTGGCAATAGTGTTACAGTAATTTTGCATTTAACCCTGCTCATTTCTTGCACAAATCCACATGAGCATGCAGAAAGGACCTGTAAGCTCCAGAAGACTAAGTTGCACAAACCTCAGCATATCCAAGGTTTTGTTGCAGAAAGGTGGTGGTTCCACAGGGTCATGAACCAATCTATATGCAGGATGCTGAGCTCCCAAGTCTTTCCTCTGGTGCTTTTAACATGGACTCACCCCTCCCTCGCAGCAGCAAGAGCTGTGTAATAACACAAGGAACCAGTTCAAAAGGCTGATCTAGATGACCCATAACTGCTTTCTTTGCTAGAGTAGTTTGTTGTTGGCTCAGGTGCCCAATCTGGTTCACTGCAGAGTCCCACGGGTGCAGTGCTGAACCAAGAAAAGGGCTGGTGATGTGAGTCGGAGTGAGGAGGGGACTTGGCAGCCCCCGCAGAGATTGGTTTATACTCACAAGGATCTCAGTCCGTGGTCCAACTCTGAACAGCAGATGTTGTGCCAACAGGCACCCCTGGTGACCACTGTGAATCCAAACAGACTCCAGATGTGCACACAGCTTTCAGAAATAAACATTTCTTTTAATTGGCAAGTAGAACACACATTACAGGTCATTAGTATTTGATAAACAATATTAAGTTACAAATACATGTTAAAAATTGCAGTTCATGGCAGCTAAAAGCTTGGAGTCCAAAATGCATCTCTGCAATGCTTCATTACTTCCCTTTCCCCAGTTTGCTGGGTGAAGATGAATAACAGATCATTTATCATCTACCAGGAGGTGGTCTACTATATACTCAAACAAAAAGAAAACCTCATTCCTAAGAGCATCACTAACAAACAGAGGCATTCAAAGTACTTCAGTCATCTTAAAACACATCAGACGCAATGAGGACACAGGTAAGAGTTACTCTGTAACACTTTAAAGCAAAGATACAAGTATCTTCACATTAAAATGGTAGTTCAATGCTTTCTGTTCCAATTCAGCTTAAAACCAACACTAGCTTCTACCCCACAGAAGCTTAATTAAAGTCCATCATGCAGGCTTCCATGCCATCAAAGCTAGGTGTTTGTAAATCAGACCTTTATACAGAGGAAAGTTAAGGTGTACAACTAAACAGCATACACAAATATTTATCTTATATTTAGCAGATCTTTATTCCCCTCCTTAATGACTTTTGTTGGTATTAGTGAGATACACAGCTCATTCCATTTTCACTACACTCAGAATATTAACAAGTTACCACTATGTGTGTTAATATACTAAACATCCTTTTACAAGACTCTTTAAAAAAGTATTTTAAAAAACTTTGGAAAAGTAGAAATCTATTTTCCAGAAAAAGCAAGTGGTACGAGGATAGCATGGACACCAGTGCTAAACATCCTTTCAGAGAAAACCCATCTTGACAGCTTTTGTGCCTGGGAATCAGCGTCTCAGCTGCCAGACTCGTATTCTGTCTGTCCTTCTTGCTGTGGTGGTAAAAGGTCATCAAAATCAGCTTACCTTCCCTTTCAGTTGGCAGACTTTCAAAGGTTACCATTCACTGGATCACACAGAAGAGACATGCAGCTTTGACGTAAGTTCATTTCTTTGTTATTCATATTTATGAGAGTCAGTTTTATTATACCGTTGAGATTGCGTCTTCAAAACCAAAGTCTGCTGAATTTGTCTGGAGAAATGACTTTGTATCTCAAAAATATCAAGAGTACCATTCAGATCTGAATTTCTATTAAAAACTGTGCACATTTAGCAAAAATTACGCTGCTGTAAAAACAAAAGGCCTGCTCCTTGGCCTGCTCAGAATACAAGCTACAACGCAAGAGATTACACCAGAGGGGTTTTTTTCTCTGCTTCATTTCTAAATGCAGGCATTAAAAGTGAAGTGTTACTAAGCTTTTCCTAAGAGAGCACGCAGGGGTGTGACATAATATACATTAATCAGGAACAAAAAAACAGTAACAAACAACCATTCTAGAAAATGCTGCATATTAGCAGCATGCTTGGTTTCCAAAATATCAGGAATTGCATTGGAGTTGTCAAGATGAAGTCCACACACCTCGATCATTGAACTGATCACTAGATTCCAAGAAACCAAAGCAAATTTAAAAATACACATGACAACAACTGCCTAGAAGGCAGAGTTTTATCATCTGTCAATAACCAGATGAATAAAGTGCATAGCAACTATTGTAACAGTTTCTTGAAAAGAGAATACGTTTAGCAAGTCTCAAAGTTTGTAAGCTTGACACTTATCCATACATTTTGCTACATGTGTGGCTTCCCTTTTGCTTTGCTATTTAGCTTCACTGATTGACCCTTCAGCACTGTCCAGTGATTTCCTTTGCACTTCATATGGAATGTGCCGAGATCTCTGACTGCTGCCTGATGTACGTCTGGAAGCTCTTGTCACCAATGGGATGCTCTCTAAAAGAAAAGAAAAAAAAAAAGGGAAAAAATACTACGCATATCATTTTCTGTTAGGACATCAAAATATCGTACCAGAAAGTGAACAGACAAAACCTTTTCCCTAAGCCTGATTTTCAAAGTTGTAATTGTAATGATAATATTGCATCTTATTTGAATTGGAAGGACCAATTGAATCGATACTTTTTGTCAGTCATGCACAGAATGCTCCCTTATTTACATGTTGTGGAGAACGATCCATCTTCTCCCCCCACATATGACTAAATAAAATGCCTTTTACACAAAATACAGTATGTGGCTGTATCAGCCATTCTTCCCATTTTTAAACCAACACTCTATAAGAAGGTGGTAAATATATGTATCTTCTGGTAATAACTACTCATTCCATGAGAACAGGTTCAAAATTAGAAAAAAGAAAAACCCCAAAAAACCCACCCCTATTTTTATGAATGAAACTGAAGTTAGAAATAAGCATTTTAAAACTCCTTACAGTCCTTTAAAATATTGCTGTATCAATCCTAACTCACAGTCTTACTTTGTATACATTTGCAGGATCTTTCTTGAACATGAATATGGTGAAGGCCAGAACATAAGCATGGGAAATACCATTTTCCAGGATTGTTCCCCTGTTTGGGCAAACTGTTATACTTACTGGCTTCCATATTTTGTCTTCTTAAATTTATCCCTCTTATATTGAGCATGCTCCTGCTCTAAAGTTCCGACACCTTCAATAATCAGCTTTAGTGTTTTATATGTCTCCTTAGGGTCATCAATGATGAATGTAGAATATTCTTCCTCCTCAGGTCCATCATACACAGATTTGCTGCCACAGGCCTCTGGGGAAAAAATAAAATACAGGAATAGGTATCAGCTAGGCAGGGGAACACAAGCAGACTAAAAATACTCAGTCTGGGGTTCATATAGTTCCTTGGTTCGCTTCCGTATGACCACCACAGCACTATGGCTGACATCAACAGCAGTTCCTTGTTCTTTTGCTGGACTGCTGGTAGGCACAAAGGCTGTCTCATGCCTGTTCCCTGCTCCTTGTCTTGCAAGGGAAGGGCAGCAAGCCTGGCAGCTGCTCCTGGCTTGGTGCAAAGCTGTCCTTTGCAGCACAGGCCATGCTTTCATCTCAGTTACCACTAGCAGCACCCCCTGCACACACTTTGGGAACTCTGACAATGGCCCAACTCTGCCACTGTGCAGGGTTGGCCTGCACCAAGTAAAGTATTCACTTGTCAGAAGGACAGGTTGCACTCCTAAGCAGCAGCTAAGAAACAAGTATGGCACTGCACAGCAGACTGAATTCAAAACAATTGCAGGTTGAAGTAGTCACAGAAATGTTTTACCACATTACCCCTAAAAGATTCACACACCAAGCATAAGCAGACTATGTCATGACTGCCGCCTGCTTAAGGACACACCTAAGAAGGGGCAAATCATACTACCTTCTTATCCTACCAGGGAGCCTTCCTGGCTAAGAGATCAGGACACTGATTACACATGAACATTTGCAACACATTCATCATGTGATCTACTTCTGCATTGTAGCTGAGCGTATTAGAAGGGGAGAGAGAATGTTTTGCTTTGTCTCTGTTTTTCCCTAGCCTTCTAGCTTTACTGCTGTCTCAGTATCAGTTTTTGATTTACCTTCCCCTTGTTGCACGGGCTGTGCCAGACCTGTGTCCTTTTCCCTGACACTGAAACTCGATGCTGGCCCTGGCAGTGAGGATTTGGAACAGGGGAAAGCTGGGCTTTGGTTCAGACAGCTCGGAAGTGGTGGGGATCTTAAGTTTGCAATTGCACAGCAGCCAGGAATGGACTGAAGTGCTTTCCAATCTGTGTGTTTGACACCACTCGCTTATCTCATATTATAAAATAAAGTCCTATTAAAAGATCAGCGCCACAGTGAAGGCTTCCCTGCCACTCCCTGTGCTAAATTGGGATTCCAAGTCTGGCACCATGTACATTGGATACTTTCCTTGGCATGCCTACCAGTACTAACTTCCTCTGCTGTCTCTTCTTTCTTTTTTCCTTTATGTCACATCTCTGCTGCCTTCAGCTCCTAAGGGTTTCCCAGCCCAAACTTCACTTGTCAACATTTCACAGACACCCACAGGTCACCTTTTGATGATAATTCTTAAGGAGCCTTACTGAGAAAACCATTTGTACCCAGCCGGTTCTTGGGGTCTGAATTGGGGAACATGCACATGACTTCTGGTAACACAAAACAGTGCTCCATTAAAACCTCAACTTTGCTAGTGCTTCTTTTTGGGATCAGTAAACTTCTGGTTTAGTGCACATTCCAATTTGTCAATTCAGAGCATCCAAGCAATGTTCTGTGCCTATGCTGTTTTAGGATGCTGTGGTTAAAACCATATTTCAAACCACTGTTTGTTATGCAAAGAACTTAGTACAGACTATGAGACTGCACACTGCACCAAAAAAAATTCACACAAATGCCTCCAGACAGCAGAAGGGGAAATAAGTTAAATTATGGCCGCTGCATTCTAGGATGTGATTCGCCAGGCTGATCTAGCTAGAATATACAATTTTTCACAGGTATTTTTCCTTGCTAAGTGTATTGGAGATGCAATGATCTTTCATCCTCACCTTGCATTTTCTCCAATTTTGGCATATATAAGTTGAAAAGAGAGTAGATGCGCTCAGTTTCTCTATCTCCATCTATATCCAGTTGTATATTTGCTGGCAGGCCTCTGTAAGGCATCAGGAAGAGAGGCAGAAGTTATATGCTAAACAGTGTATTATAGCACAAAAAGCACTTATCAAGGATGGAAAAGTAAGTACTCATGGAAGCCAACTGGTTGTATGTAAGAGAGCTCAAAGCTTCCCATTTTAGCCAAGAGAAAAGATAGACAAGTTCAAAATTCTTTGTGCCTAGATCTATCCAACACGCTTTCACTCTGACTTGAAGAAAGGACTGTATCAGTATCCAGACATTTTGGTGAATTTGTCTGCTATAACCAGATGGAGGAGCCAAAGCACTGAACTCCCAACCATACCGATCTTGTATTCTGACACTGAACTATCACTACAGACTTGCTGCTTCTCTTATTTTAGATGAAAATGGTTTCATACAAACCAGACAGTATCTCTTCATTTAACAGAAAACATGAGTTGGGCCCCTTAGAAAAAGATCAGTTTAGAATTAAATCTGGAAGCAGACGACTGTCTATTTCAGGAATTTACAAACGGAATGTTGACAGGATTTCTGACGTTTTTGTTAATGACAAGTGACCAGAACCACAGTATCTTGTCCCACAGTCAACACCTATCAACATCTTGAACTTAAAAAATTTCAACATTTTGACCAAGATAATGCAGACACTGACAGTATTCTAAATAAGAATAAAGATGGCCTTTGAAAACATGCCGCCACCCGCACACCTAGCAGGTAATTCTTGGTAATTCCATATCTGCAAATCACACTGCAGAGATGCACACAACCCTGGCAATACTTAGATCAACAGTATGTTACCAATCCTTACCCTGTGCAGGGTGTGCAGCCAGGAGTATTATCTGTGGTAGCTTTACAGCAAAGCCAGTGGCCATTAAGATAGGCAGACGGATGGTAGACTGTGAGGCGCTTCTTGTTGCACTGGCTAACTTTGGTGAGGATATCAATCCAGTCCTTGGCCTCCACACAGTTATTTGCTTGGATGTACAGGACTCTTCTTTCAGGCTGGATCACCTGGAACATCTGCGAATAAGGAAATAAGCCACAGAATAAACTACCAGAGTGAATCAGTGAACCTAAGACCAGACTCAGACTGATGATTTATTAAAGGACAAACACAGCATGCTACAAGAAGGCACCAATAAATACATTTAAACACAAAACCAAGCAGCAAATGTGCCCTTCAAACAACAAGACCTTTCGCCTAGTACAATAAGTAAGATACTGTTCCTGTAGCAGATGATTTACAAACAGCTAATATCAACTTGCAGGTTGGGCCTCAACAAGATTTGTTGTCAGCCTCAGGGGATGCAATTTTAGTAATGCTCCAGCTCCAAGTTTTGGAAGGCTGACAGAGGGACCCAACACAGGGCTGAGAGAAATTGCTAGTCAGCAGGGGGCAGAAAAGAGAAAAATGAGAGTTTGGATCCAGCCTCCGGGACAGGTTTGCTTTAATATTACCATATCTCTTGTCTTTTTAACACCTATTTCAACGTGATTCTTTCCTTTTAATAACTTCTACACTTCTGCACCCAACTATAGCTGCTATTAGCGAATCACAGCAATACACTTTCTCTTTGATTGCCATAGAGTGGTTCCAATAATTACACATTAATTCTGTATTGCAGCTTGGGCACTGAGAATCTGAACTAGAGCTCTCCTATCTGTTCAAAACAGCTTGCAACCTAGAGTGGCACATTCACAGTTTTTTTTTTTCCCTCTTCTTGAAGAAGCAAGTTTCTGATGCACAGATTGCTTGATTATACTGATCATGCACCAAAGATAAGTAAGCTCAAGTTAGTGATATTAACTGCAAATTTTGGAAAGGCAAATGTCAACCATCTTAATTTCCTCTGGCTTCTGGAAATACTTAATTTTAATGGCTTTTTTCCTCTCTCTCAGGTATTCCTAAATTATCCTTTGGTCCCCTACCTCTTCATTTGATTAGTCAAATTATTAGACATTACACTGCCTGTACAACGTGGAACATCCTTTTCCAAACAACTGGTTTCTCTGTGCTACTTCAAAGAGAAAAAAAGAGAAAAATCCCCCAAAAAACAAAACAAAACAAAACATGAAAAAAAAAACAAGCAAACTCCACCACAATTGAAATGTCCTTTTGTCTATTATAAAGACTTGAAACATTGGCCTGAATTCTCCACATTAATTACAATGTCTCTTCTAACAGGAAAGGGAAAGCTCCAGAAGTCCCTTCCCTTGGTTTAGTACCCTAATAGATGTCAGACAATAATTAGAAAGGTAGAACATACAACAGCAGTGTAGGACCTGCTAGTGTGATCAGTCCAGCACTGCAAAAGATACACACCAAAGAGAGTTCTTTTAATAAAACTTTTCAGGACATAACTGGCAATTTGAGTCTGGAGAATAGGGAAGGAAGAAACGAGGAAGACAGAAGAGGGCAGCTTAACACAGAAACACAGGGAAAAGAATTTTAATGTCCTGCTGAGGTAAACGGAGCCTTCTGCATTACAACAAAGGAACAGATTTAAGGAGTATGGCTTTGTGTAAGGGGATACCAACCTAAGTAAACTAACATATGGCAACTGTTACTGAGAAGCCCACAACTAAGCCAAGAATTTCAAGTGGTTGCAAGACCTTTACACTGCCAAAACCGCCAGCAGCTTCTCAAACAACACAGAAGACCTGAACAGTACTTAAAGCCACCCCCACACCCCCAAACTACACTTAAGGAAGATGAAGGCTACTGGCCTTACTGCCAGACAGGCAGATTTATCAGGAATAAGGAAGACACACTTGGTGTAATTCAGAGCACAGATACACAGAGAGTTATTTATAGAAAATGTGGATCTTTAATCACACTTAGAACCCATGATGGAGTATCTATCGCAAATACATCTGCTGTGCTCTTTTGAGAATTCTGTTCTTGCTCCAGTATTCTATTTATATATGGCAAGCTAAATAGGAATATACCAGCACAGGAAGGTGATAATGGTATTTTTTTCTACTGCTTACTAGAAGACTCTGAACCTTACTTTCCAGAAGGGATGTAGTTACCTTAATTTCCTACATAATACTGAATTTAATCAACCAAAACAGCACACAGTTTCTGATGTTAACAATAAAGCGATATTTTTCTTATAATGAATCTTTACAAAAAAGGGTATTTTGGATGCATTCTAGACCAATAGATGCAGCGTCAGTTAGCGACTGCTGTCACTGGAGACTTGATCAGAATTACAGCTCTGCTCCTCCCCACATGCAGTAAGTTTATCCCAACTGTGTGGCTACTTTTAGTTCAATCAAATTATTTTGAAGAGTACAAATGGCAACATTCCATTGCATGTTGCAGCTGCATTCTGATAGCCTGAGAATTATTTTGCAGCTTTTGCCTTTGTAATTACCATGAATTAAACACCAGAGCCAGCTACAGTACAATGAAGATGTGCTCTAGAAGCAAGTGAACTGAAACTTCCTTCATCTTTTAGCAGAGAGAAATATGCTACCAAGACACTACCTGAAACATGGAAAATACTGAGGAGTCAGGTATTGTATTTCACTTTAACACAGTTTTTCGAGGAACCTAATATATTGAGCAGGTTTAAGCAATGTTCTCCATGGTGTTCATAAGCAGTGCAGATGGCAGGAAAGACTTAAAGGCAGGAAAGCTAAAAGTCACAACCGTTTATGTGTATAAAGAAGTCTGTAGCATATGCATGTTTAGGAACAGAAAACACTGAGATGCTTTTTTCTTTATTTTTAAATAAAACTTTTTAAAGCTGTACTCAGCTTTACAGGCAGAAAAGTATGAAAAACATCATCACCACTGATGATGTTTACAAACTGGTTTTATGCAATGGATGGTATGTCTTGCATACAGAAGTTGGCAGCAGTGTTCCACGCACGAAAAATACAGCTTTATTTTATTCCCTCACATGGCAATCAAAATACTAAACCATACTGGCACAGCACAGATGTTGTTTTGACACATGACCTAACCCAAATACATATGCACTTCCATTAACTGCTAAAGAAATCCTTATAGCTAAGAAAGATGTGATCCTTCACAATTACAAGCAGCCAGTTCCTTCCCAACAGAGATTTGACAGAAAGGGCAGGGACTCGATTATCTTACCTGTGTCTGACATTACAGAGCCCAGACAGCTGGTCAGCAGTGGTCAGATCTGTGTGTGCTGCAGATCACGAAACCCAAGGACTGCTGACTGGGCTGTTAACAATCTGAATGGGCTGCACTTTTGGAAACTCCTGCTACTATATACAGAACAAGCAGCTGTGGTTGTACATCTTCCAATAGAAACTCAATCCAGGTTACAAAAGGGAAAAAGGCGATTAGGCTGGTGGATCTAGATGAGCCTAACAAGTAAATTAATGAAGATGACCTACTTACATTTTTCATTTTAAAGGATTCCTCCTCCAGTCTTTCTACTGCCAGAATGTTTTCAATTGGAATGCTACACAGAGGTTGATCACCTGCAGAACACACACACACAGATACTGAGCAATTTAGCCACAATTCAACTTCACCCACTGCCCTTATTCTAAGGGCTGATTACTTTCCTTTGAAAATCATTTTGACTGCACATGAAAAAAATCTTTCACTCGGCAGGGATTTACTAGCATGGCCCTGAAGTATTATCTTAAAATTAATTTGTTTTCAGCTGCACTACATTATGCTAGCAAATCTCTTGGAAACTGACTACTGCAGCAGAACACAGTGTATTTCCTGAGAAGGTGACAATGAAATAAATCATTCCTGTCAACTCAACTGAACTAGGTTGATGGTGGTGATGTAAGATCTCAAAGTTGAGTGTGGAATGATGACTGGCAAGATCCGAACATGTTGCCTTATCTTTCACACTCCCTATATATTTAGACGATGGAAGGAAGTGGTTTTGTTGTGTACTACTGAACAGACAGGAACAATTTGTGAAAAGCAAAATTCTTGATATTGGGCAACATTAAGCAAAGACATTTTTGCAAGTTCAAAGCTTGCATGCAAATCCCTCCCTACTGTAGCCAGTTGTGCCAATGCTACAGTATTTATGAGATGCATCTGAGAATGTTCAATACAAACCCAAATCCCAGTGTAAGGTATTTGTATCCTGAGTTTTGTTTCCTTGGACATTCTACTAGGTAAACTGTGAAACCTAAAGATTATGTTGATAACTGATATTTGACAAATATTACCAAATATTCTGCTTATTTATAGAATACTGTGCTATCCAAGATGCTTCCCCAGCAGTCAGTACAGATATACTAAAAAAAGGGCAAGAACATACAGGCTGACAGACTTGTCTGCACTGTGTCTTCTACAGCTACAGATCTAGATCTCGGTGTTCTGTTCTTACACGATCCTTATGTTTATTCTTCGCTTTAATGTATCACAAAAAGACCAGCAAACCTCCATTACCTTTGCTTTTCTGATAGGTAAACTCATGGTTTGTCAGGCGAAACCACCTCTTCTTGAAGTTTTTCATACCAAATCGTTTTCTTCCTTGTGCTCTCTTGATCATGAACCTAGTAAACAGGACAACAGTTGTTACAGTACACCACAATTTATATATACATACATATATATATAAATAAATGTTCATTTATTTATAAAAATTTATACATATATATACACACATACATGATGGCACTTGCAAAGCTTTAGGAAGGGACACACAATGTCTTCTAATTATTGATGCCTTGTCTAGACAACGAAAGGAAAGCCATATTTGGATAGGTTTAGTTCATCTGTTAGTTAAGCCTGTCCTTTTCCCAGATCTAGATAAGGGGCAAGACATGGAGCTTGATTTGCAGTCTACACAGGGGCTCTAGTTAGTTAGTTCACTGAACTGCAGCTTGTGCCCTTTCCTCAGTTACAAATCCAGCTAATTGGTTTCCTACTACAGCAGGAAAAGGGCAGAACATGGTTAGTATAGCTCTGCTAAGCTTGAGCTCTTAACTCTACAAGCTTTATCATTTTTTTTAAAGCTGTGAGAAAGCTGAAGATGTTTAGAGTATGTTTAATTTAAAGGCAGGTGTAAGACCTCTGGAGCACAGGGACTGTACCTTTACATGCTTTAGTCACTCTCAAGCTCTAGAAACAAAATCAGGGTGTTACACAGCTCCATTTGCAATTGCACATTGATGCTGCAGTTGGAAAAGTGCTTTCAATAACATACAAAGCAATCTGACTGCTGAAAGCTAGAAACCCCTGTCCCCCTTTTTTGGCAGAGGAGGGGCATTCTTTTAGTGAGTTCTCAGTTTTAATTGATTTCAAACTTGAATTAGCTTCCAAGAAACTCTGATGTGTCCAGCACCTTCCTAACCACTAAATCAATCCAAAAGCTTCAAGGTGACTTTGGAAAGCCTGGTGAATTCATACTGCTCAGCATCACTTTTGGTGGAAAAAAATGTGTATGCATGTGCAGTAGAGAGTTCATGACAACTACTCTACATATTTACTATTGTGCAAAATACAGAATTGTATAATGGAGCCAATAAAAACTACTTACTACAGAGTAGTTTTTGTCAAGAAGGAAGGCACTATACAGCACAAAAAGCACACAGAGAAAACAGTGAATGATTTGAAGACTTTCAATAGCAGAGCTAAAAAGACTTAAAATGGCTAATATTGTTTCTCGCTTCTGGTATCTTCAGTCAGAAACAACTACATTACATTCAATCGAACCACCTGTCTGTTTAAAGCTCAAAAACAGACAGCCAAGTTCCTTCAGACTTCAACTGTTTCATAACCAGCTAGGCTGGTGCCTGCCACCCATTCTCAGTTGTGTGGGCAAAAGCTGACAAGGACTGTTTACAGCAACACATTTTTTTAAAACGAGTTATAGTTATACACCTCTCATTCTTAAAATGCTCAGACAGTTACTGTCTCGGTCCTTATTCTTGGATTACTTGAGAAATATTTAAAAAACCCATATGATTCAGGTCATCACCAGGCTCACCGGCAGCAGTCTTCGTATTTCAAGGCTAAGGCAAATTTCAAGGGAAGAGCAGATATCCTTGGGCTTGACAATATGCTCTTCAAGTTCAGTTTCTCTTGCTTCTCATGCCAACACTTCAAAGGTGACTTAAAACTGCAGACCCCTAGAGATCCTTCTTTGAAAAATCCAAACTCCATATTGCAGAGCTAAGAGCACATTTCTAGTTAAATTCTTCATAGCTGACACAGCCAAGAGAGAAATGTGCTTTTATTTTCCACATACAGGTAACAAGCATTCAAACCCACATAAGTGAAGCTGAATTTAAAGAATTTCATTGTTTCTAATATTCACAGAATGTGTGAGAAGTCAGAGCAAATGGAAGCACAAAAGGGAAAAGAGTCTAAGATGAAACCCGTTTCAGTGCTGGGTGGTTGGCGATACTGTTTCTTCTCATGTTTGCAGTAGACCTGAGTTTAGATTTGCCTTAGCCTTGTCTGGAAACATCAGTAAGCCCCTTTCACCTGTAAGAATGGCAGGACTTGGTACTCCTTTTCATTCTCTTCCTTTTGGAAAGAGCCAGGCAGATAGCTGTTAAGCAGCAATGGCATGATCAATGCCAGCAAACCCAAGCGCTAGTGACTAATCTTTGGTATTGTACGTTCATTCGAAAGTACATACGCTATAGCTTTCCATCTAGACAAAACCAGAAGCAAACAAAAACCTTGCAAAGGCACACAGAAACCCCACTACCCAGCCAATCAATCTGGAGAAGAATCAATTCAAAGGCTGTGAAAATTCCCACCCACTCCCCAGGATATAACATGGCACTAATGCAAAATGTCAGGAAAAATAGGCAGCTCAAGGCCAATGCTTAACCTTGAGAACAATTTATGCAAATGCTACTTAAGAAGTGCCTAGAGAATGTATGGTGCTTCTTAATCACCTCCAGTGAGTTCATCAGGATATAACCACTGAATATTAAGCAAATCTTAGTGCTTCTTGAATCTCTGCCTACAGACAAAAGTCTTGTATTCTCTAGCTACACCTGGTTTTTGTTTTAAGGAATAAAAGGAAAAAAATACAAACGAAGAGTTGGTCAGCACGGAGAAATAGATAGCAAAATGTTCTCTGTTGGATTTACATGGGTATTTCAGGGTTGTTAAACAGAGTACTTCCTCCCTGAAGTTAAGTCAGACAAGTCTATTGCTGCGAAGGAGGGACAAGCTGTCAGCCAGTAGCTACAGCAAAGCACCAACTGCCCCTACCATCTTACCTGCATGAACTATTACCATCAACTTTCTTTACTGTTAGTTTAAGAGTCCTTACAACAGCAGCCACAGGCCGAGCAAGAAAAGACAGAAAAAAAATCAGACAGGAGCAAAAGAAAGACAGAGGCAGAAAAAAAATAATGGTTTAGAGTTAGAGGGAAAATGTTACAAACTATACATTTATTTTCAGAAACAAAAGAATGATAAATGTACAGGATTAAAATAGACAAGCTTGCTTCTAGGGACAAATGCTCATCAGAGAAGTGAAGTGAACTGCAGAGGTTAACTGGAAGGGGTAGTCATGTTTTCACTGAAAACCTAATTTTTGCATGATTTAAAGCTACTATGAGAGATTACTTTCAAGCAGTAGTTGTTTACTGAGCTCTAACAGGAAGAATTTGGATTTTTTACTTTCTTACTCCCAGCTCAAAGCAGCCCTTTCCGCAGTGCACTTTGATAATCTTAACAACTCAGTTACTCAGTTTTGTAACACAAAAAATGTCAACAATTAGTCTCTAAAACTAATACGGCACATGGAACATGCTTCCAAAAAAAAACATAAGGAAAGGTACTAAAATCATAAACTGTTCCAAGTGCATCTAAAATTTTCCTTGAAATGGTCATGATAATGATTAGCATATGGATCTTACACAGCAGCAAAAGTAAATTCCATCTGTAGGCTTTGCCCTCAGTAAGATATTCAGTATCTGCCTTCACAGTGGAATTTTACAGGTTTTGTTCACTGGAGCTCATAAAAATAACAACCTGATCTTAACACAATGCTGACTTAATTTTATTTTGCCTTAGCTGTGCTAATTAAATTCTACAGGCTTCTTTTCCCTCCATTTATTTGAAAACATACTTAAATTAAGATGTTTAAATCAAACAAAAGGATGTTTAAATCAAATGAAAAGATGTTCAAATCAGCTATAGCAGCCACAGAGAGTAGAAATACCAACACAAGAGTCTTCCTACATTCTTCTCTGAGTACATGGATGGAACAGGGGGGGCGGAAAAAAAGATAGCTGCCTTAGAATGGTAGCAAGCACACAAGTCGAGGGTTTTGTTGCACAGGCATGCTTACCCTTCTTTAAGCAATATAGGTTGCTCTATGCTCTTGTGATCTCTCCTTCCCGAAGATGAAATTAAATCTAGAAACTAAAAGGTGAACAAAAAACATAGATAAAAATGACAGTACAGCACTACCCAAATTAAAATCTTTAACATCTGCACAGCACTACAAGAAAATATTGCAAAAGCAGTTAAACAGAAGGTAATGGCAGACACTTGAGGAATTTGGGAGGTTTCCTGGGTTGTAAACTAAAAATAGGACAAATGCTCTTAAGCAGAAAAACTGCAGATGACCAACACTACTACTTGTGCTTCTCTTTTGTTATATGTATCTTTCACTTCTTTTTGTATTAAGCAATTTTCGTCACAGATCTGCAGCATCTTATGAAGCATGCACATGTCTTAAGCAGCAGCTTGTTCATCCAACCTAATTATTAAGTAGAAGTAGATTCCAAGGAGATTCTACTATTGAAATGCACACAATTTAATGCAAGTGTCTTGAATATTACAGTTATCAGGAGTCTGCTTTTCCCAGCACGTTTCCCCGATTTACAAACACTATGCCTTACATTCCAGGATTCCGAGCATCAGCTTCAACAACAGTTGGATTTTCACAACATTCACATGCATTACTTACATTTTTTACTGCATCTGCATATTTCTGCTCATTGAAATAGTCATAAAAAGTAGCCATGTAAGATTCCTTGAAACTGGCCTGAAATGCAAAGCCAAAACCATGCATATCATGATACAGTTTTTAGAGAAAATATTATTGTTAACAGCAGTAGACCATGAGGCAAGCCAACCCAGATCGGAGGGTTGTTTTTTTTTCTGGTCAGAGGCAAAATAAGCAAAGCACTACTCTCATGTTGTACGCCATACATTCAGTAATGCCAAATTTTTATTTCAAAAAGGTAGCAGAATGCATTTCAAATGTTCAGTCACTACAGTTAATAACACATTCTCCAAAAGCTTCAAGCCTCCTCTTTGACTTTTAAACTTGGTCCTAAAAGAAGCTGACAAAGTGGAGAGAAAGAATTCTATTGTCTCAAAGGATTTGTAATTGAAGTACAGGTTCATCTATAGTTGACTGTGTGAATCCTAACTAGACCACCAGCAACCCCAAACTATCACCAGATACAGCAGTGTGGTGCCTTAGGTATGCAAGCTTTACCTCAATCTAACATCCACAGCATGGCCATCAAGATCTAGTCTTGCCATTGACTGGCAGAAAATGGAACGGGTATGAAAAGAAAAGCACAGCCCTTCCTCTTACTGCACGATTCTTCTCAGTTGAGCTTTAAAATGCTGAAACAATTTGCAAAGCCCTGTAGAGCTGCTATCATGTACCAGAGGCAAGTAGGGAACTTCACGGGTTTTCCTGATCACTATCTTTCTTACAGAAGCAATGAAAACCCCTGGTATAGGCTTCTGTGTTGGTCACACAATTTTGCTTTGCTGAAATCTAGTTCAGATTAAGACAGATTTAGTTTTCCTGTGAGCATGAGAGGCTTATAATCAAAGCAACAATAACCAGTTTTGCATTAGCCTAGTGCAACTCAAGCTTTTTAAAGGCTTAATTACAATGAGTGATAAAAGATTAAACAAAAAAAAATGAAAATCACTTTCCTAAATTAAGCCTTTAAATGAAAATGGCATACTTACAGATTTAGATTTTGATAGGCTGCCTAGTGTTTGAATGGTTTTAGAGATAAGTGTCAAAGTTCGAGAAGTCTGAGGATCCTAGGAAAGAGAACAATATTATATGGATTAGCTATTAAAATAACGGAATAGAGGAAGGTAAGCTACATTTCTTCTTTAATCTCTCTCCTTTCCCTACCTGGGGGAGGGGGGAAGGGATCAAGAGCATTGTTGTCGCTGGTTTAATTGCCGATCCTGAGTCAAACCGTGACAGTTGCAGAAACATAACAAAATTAGAAAAGACCCAATCAAAATACTATAGGAATAAAATAGCTTTTTTTTAAAGGCTTTTGACTGTTGAGCCATCATGCTTCATGGCTACCCTATTGCTCTTCAGAGAACCAAAGGCAATCACTTGCAAAATGAAAATAGAGATTTCTATCTTGAAGGTTGTCCAGGTCCTCCCCATTCCCAATAACAACTACTGAAAGTCTTGGATAAGTTGCTTAACATCCAAAACATTTCCAATGCTGCTGACAGTCGATCCAGCATTAATGTAGTGAAGCACTGACCATCTTTTCTGCAGCATCTTAAACTATCTACTTTGACCTTAAATTTCACTGTTCTTCCCATACCTCCCAAGTTCTTCACATAGTCATTCAACATATGCTTCATATCCAAGACAGACATAGCAGATGTTTAAACTAACAAAGATACTTCTCCTAAAGGCTATTAAAAGAACTGAAGAAAGAATCGTGATAGACAGACTATGGTGACAGGACCACATACATAGCTAGAAAAAAATATACAGTACTTACTGGATGGTGTGGTGTAAGCTGAAAGAGGTTTGGAGAAAGAATGGCAGGAGCAAAGAATCTCAGGAAAATAAAGCTGCTAACAGCTGTATACCTCACATCTAGGTCACCTATTGAAAAAAATGACTTATCAGCATTTCAATAATCCTTCCTTCAAAACCTTCTGAAATTATCAGAATGCCTTCAGAAAACTAATTCAAGCATGTGCTGGAAACACACATTTGTGAGTTACAGGATTAACTGATGATGGAGGATTTGGAGTGAGAGATTGGCTAGCATAAACCAAGGGAATGTCAATGACAGACTTTTAAAAAAGTGAGTTCACAGTACATGGATAACGTTATTCACTTTTCCACCACACCAGGAATTTCACACAGACGTCTGTTACTCCGTCTGTGCAACTGAAGTATGATTAATAACTTCCATACTTTATGAAAAGTTCAGCACAGAGGCCAACTCTCCATTATGTAGTTACAGCCCCGAGCACAGCTGCTTTATAAGACTCCTAATGTATCTATTTCAGTTGGTAACTACAGAAAATACAATTTATTTATTTATTTTCACATAAAATAAAGAGCATGACAGCACAATCAATGGCTTTCTGCTTGAGCTTCTCCACTACAAAGTGACTGTTTAAAAGCTGAACTTGTGTTACTCGCTCTAAAACAAACTTATGGTAATCTGCTTCCCTTCATGAAACTACATAGGTTGGTTCTTTTGCTCATTCCAGTTTCATATTGTATGTCCATTCTCCCAGAGCAAAAACAACTAGGCAGGAGCAGAAAGAATTCTCTCGATAGCCAGAAAAGCTTTGCAGCACATGGGCCTCCTAGGGCAACGAGCTTGCAATGACTCAAATAATTTATAGATTGGCCTTTATGACAGATTGACATATGAGCAGAAAATAATTCAATTGCATGGAGTCTGCAGAACCATTACAATAACCTGAACATTTGAAAACTAAGCATACTTTGCAAATTTTGAAACCATAAATACATACCATCTGTCTTTTGAAAGGCTGGGTTTTTTTGAAAGCTGTTTAAGGAAAACTCATACAATCATTAATAGTCATGTTCTTTGTGGAATGAATAACCAAGGAAAAAACAGCATTAATACATACTCTGAATGGTATTTTGAACAAGATGCTGTCAATTACTAAATCCATCATGGATTGTGCAGACTGCACCTACATTTGAAAGCTATCAGTGACATCAAACAAAACAATATACAGAAACTCACCTTGAAAACGTTTGGCAGCTGATTCTCTTAGTGAAAAGAAAATATCACACATCACTGTGGGGCAGCTCACACCAGATTTTGTAATGACAGTAAAAATGCGATCAACATATTGCCTCAGATTTTCCTGAAAAATGCAATGATTATAACAAAACTAGTATCATATTCTGCTATGGAAAGTGGTATTATTCCTGGTTTTCTTCATAAAAACATCATTCAAGATTCTCACATCCAATATGATGTACTTGCAAAATAATCTCAGATTCAAGGATACTCTATTTGGTAAATGCACATAATATTCAAAAGTACAAGAGTAAAAATATTACTCCTATCAAAAACAAACATCAAGTGACATGGCTGCATGGCATATTGTTCCTTTTTGCAGCACCATTTTCTACATCAATATCAGAGCCACAGGCTAAGTTATCCTTGTCCTCAAGGATGGGGAGAAATGATTAACACTCTATAGGTATTGTATTTATAGCATAATGTAACACAATTATAGTAGTTCATGTGTTAAGAAAGCTTTCAGTTTATTCTAAGGAATGACAAAATTATTTGCAACATCAAACATCTGAGCACCTTAGTTAAACTTGATAGTGTAAACAGGGATTATATCCTAAAATCTTATACATACCCTGTTATTTTCCAGGTTTTCACCATCTTTTAATTTCACAGGATCGATTTCACAAGGTTTATGGACCTGGCAGATCTAGAAGAAAAAAACAAAACAGTGAACAATTAACGTATCGGTTTACCTTCAAGTATAAAAAGTCTAGTAAAAAGCATAATCTGTTAAGTTTTTTGGGGTAAAAGGCAGAAGACATTATAAATTTATAAAATGCCCTATAAACTGTATTTTTTCTTTTCACAATACATCAAAGGTAAATTACATGTGATCTTTTTTTCCAAAAAGCAGAATTAATTTGTTCGACCCTTTTTCCTTTAATCAAAACAAAGAACTGTTCCTTAGACTCTCTCAAGTAAGGCTATTCAAGAAAAGCCTTAATTTTGTCAAAACAGTCAACTTTGAAAGTCTATCTATATTCTTTAATAACTTGAAATTTTTGGATGAAACTTTGTAACAACAGCTGAAGAAACTGTCGTATCATTGAAAGGAAGTCTGTGGTCTTGCCCAATTACTGCACTAAAATACCCACATCCACCATTCTGGACGGGATAGATAATAGACCATAGTTACAATATATGCATCACAAACACAATTATCTAAGAATAATTTTATTCCTTTATACCCACTGGAAAAAATGCATTACCTATGGCTTCCCAGAAGCTTTCTGCTGTATATATTCCTTATTCATCTAAGTTATTACTTTGTTAATTTCTCAGAAACAATAAATACTAGATTTTATAAAAGAGTAATTTTGTCAAATAAATGGGAACTTTCCTTTTCCTTTAATACAATCTATTTCTGAATTGGGTGACTCAGCTGTGGCTAAACTAACACACAGGATTTTAACATAAAAACAGACTCTTTAGCATCATTCCTACATGGTTATCTTAAAATGAGAAGGAATAAACAGCATCTGCTCCCTGAAGGCCTTTTACAGTGACATTTTATCAAATAAACAGTCTAAACTGCTCTTACCTCATCTATAATTGGCTTTAGTGTAACTTGCAGATAATGCATCCCTGCCAGTTTCATTGTCTCGTCAATGCACTTGGAAGTTAATGAGTTTCCTCTGAAAATGGTGTTTGGATCTCTGGAAGTGAACAATTTTCTGCAATTTAGACTCTTTGTAATAAACTGCTAATATATGGAAATAAAAGAAGCAGTGAAAGGTGACAGAAATCTGAGTTTGAATGCACAAACAAAAACTCCCTTTGACACCAACCTGCCTTTAAATGCAGTCACATAGCACTCAGTGCACTTCCAGGTTGTAAGAGAAAAGCAGTAGTCGTGGTGAGTCCAGAGGGACTACAGATTTTTGTCTTTGTATTAAGCAGTGTGCTCAGCACAGCAACATGGCAACACACAGGCTCAAACCAGAGGGGTTTAAAAATCAAAGAGGGAAAATGCACCCGCTTTCACATGCTACTAAGCAGTGTTAATTTGAGAAAGGGAAGGAGGCAGTGATTTTAGTCTCATAGGAACGCTGGACATTACATGTGACCTACTACCTTCTCCTACAAAATGAGTACTTGTAAACTGGGAGGGAGATGAAAACAGCAGCTCCGATGACATAGCCATCTTTTCTAAGCAACTTACAGCACTGTTCTGTAATAACACTATTGTGATCACTTCTGTGATTAAACACAGGGCAGATCCCAATTCTGCCCCAAGAACTGTGTGGATAGCTGATGCCACGCAGACTCTCACATTTTTCTGAAAGGCCACTTGTACCAAATTCTTGTTATCCTAGACATACAGCCACCGTAATTAGTCACGCGTCCTTTTTTCTATTATTACTTGCATTTTGAGAATGCAAGTGTTTTCATATTAATTTTGTATCTGCAATTCCCTGTATAGCAATTTGTTATGCAGACAGGTACATAATCAATGATTTTGCCTACACCCATACAGTCAAAACCTGTGCCTACTGAAAGCAGATCAGACTTGGAGAGGAAGTTATTTATTTGCTTGTTCTTATACACACACCAATATCTTTTCTGTTGTTTATAGCTTACTACAGTTGCACCCATTTACAAGCAGTGAATAACAGGATGAATCACTTTGCTGGACTCATCACTTTGTTTCATAAAAAAGTAAGCCTGTTACAAATGCCAGAAAGTCCTGAAAGCAAGCACCACATTTACTGTTTTATCACAGGAACATGACTGACTAAGGAGCAGCAAATTTCTTCATACTGCAGCAACCAAGCTGTTTCAGCCAACCTGCTGCACAGAAAAAATACACCTACCTACAGGAAGGGAGACACTCTATCCCTCAGACATGCCAAAGAAAGCCAACCCACACAAAGACTTTATTTTCTACTGAGGAAGCTGTTACTTTAGACTCAATATCTGCTATTCCCTTTGTCTCCTGATTGTCTCTTCTACTGTCAGCGAAGAGCATGACAACACAGGCATAAGGCTGGTGGCAAAAAATGTTGTTTAGGACCTGCCTGATGTGAATATTAGATCTCACACTACTGAACTGTCAGCACACCAATAAGTCAAACAAGAGACTTAAAAGAAATGACCAGAAAAAAGATTTTTTCTGCTGTCCACTGTCAGATCCAATCACATCTTTGTCCCTCTAATTGGGAAGATTAAGACACACAGCTTGCCTTGAATATTCATGACTGGGGAGAAACTTGCTTTTTGTTTTCAACATATTCAAACACTTTTTACTCAGTGCTAAATGACTTATTAGCACAATATAAAGTTGAAATTATTTCATAAGAACAGCTGAAGGCAATGTAGGATCTCACAGTTACTATAATTCAGACAGAGAAGAATGAAAAACCTCTGCTCTCAGACCTTACAGTAGTCTTCCAAGCAGACTTCGCAAAACATGATGGGAATTCCTCCTAAAACCAAACTCACCAGATCTTCAGAACAGTGAATGTTATTTATAAAGAACTCCGCCACTCAGATGGGAGGAACAGGAACAACTCCAACAGTTTCTTTTGAAATTACAAAGTTCTAGTTCTAGAAACTGAGTGGAAGATCCTAACACTAGCCAATGCAGAGAAGGTATGTTTGATAACAATTTGGTTTTTGGTACTTACTGAGTTCTCTTCACTTCAGCATTCGCAATGGCACTTATGAAAGGCACAATTCTGCCATAGTGTAAGAAAAGCCTGACAAGAGGTATGGCTGCTTCCTGTTTTTCTCTGCAAACTTCACCCAAAATGTGTGCAGCTGATGCTGAAACAGGCTGAACAGTGGAAAGAAACAAAAACTTTGAGAGATCTTTCCAGAAAAAGCATCCTTTCTTTCTTTTCCCATTAGCTCCTTAATGCAGAACCCCACACAATAGCTGCAATGGCCAATTACCTAAACATGCCTGTACATAACATGGGTGGACATTACATTCCAGTTTTTGTTGGCTGTAAGTTCTGATCACAAGAGGGCAGCAATTTAAAAACTATTTACAGTACACTCTCTTTTTTTCCTCCCATTTTCAATAGCTGTCTTTTCACTGAATGTCACTGTTGCCTGGGAAGCAAGCAAAGAAGAAGAACTCTAACCCTTTTCAATTTCAAGCCACAGTAAGTACAGAACCCAGTTCTTGTACTGAAAAAATAAAATCACTTGTTACAACTGCTAAAAGTATACATAGTATACATAAAGGCACACACAGTCCAACTCTATGACATTTCAGGATTAGCTCTTGGGTTGGGTTTGGTGCTTTTTAAATTATGCAAGCAAACCTCCCGTAAAGGAAAACCAATCGATCAAACAGAAGTTTACTTTGCATTTTCACATGTAAAATTAGAAAGCCACGGAGAATATGCTGCTGCTAAAACCACTGGTGTTCCTGGGTGTGCCTTTACCCATCATACTGCATGCAGATAAAGATCTCTGCAAGGACTCAAAACAAACACCATGGATATGCAGAGCTCAATTAACAACGCCCTCAGGTCTGAAAAGGAAGAAGCTGAAGCCTCTGGTAATTGCCCAGCTATGGTGCCGGCAAGACAGTAACAAACAATTCAGAGAGACCCCTGTGAGGATGATCTGCAGGTAAACAATAGGTAGTGAAAGCAAATTACCTCGACATCTGCAGACTTTAGCAGAAGGTCTCTAAGTGGACTGTAATAGTCTGAGGAAAAAACATGGTCCTCAGTGTAAACCACATTTAACCTTAAGGAACCAAGGTCATCAGGTTTCAATGACTTGTTACCATTATCTCTGGGCTGCAGGAAATACCTGATATGCAAAAATAAGACAAAGTTTGTGCTGAAACACAGTATTATCTCAGGCTAGAAATGAACCTACATAAAATGTATAGATACACACAAGATTTATATATGTATCAAATTATTGAGAGTTCTGAATCAGACTTTTAAATTAAGTTGGTCAGTCTATTTTGCACCAACTGCAACTTGGGAAGTTCTGATCACAAAGATTTATGTAGATACGATCAAAAACCCACACACTATGGCACTGCCAATGAACTACAGTAAATAATATCATAAAGCCAATGTATTAGAACTCCCACGTGCAATAGAGAGGCAGACCGAAATCTCTAATCACATTATCAAAACGTCTTGTTCTTACATGTGCTAAGATTACTCTGGCTTGCTTCCAAAAATAAGATAGAAATTAAATCCATTTAAACTTTATCACATAGCAGTAATTACTCTTAACTCTTCACAGCAGACATATGTTTCTACTTATTCTCCAAAAGAAAAATGTCAAATACCATGCTTCGTAAGAACTAGACTGTCGGAGGAATTTCAAAGGGAGTCTCAGTTCTCCTAGAAACTCGTCTCCAAACTTCAGGTTACTGGCATTCCAAAGATCAACTCTGTAATAAAAACAAATAATTTTAAAAGTTCCATAATAAATTAAAAAATTAAAACCAATCCAAACCTTGTTTTCAGTTCTATGAGTTATAAACTCTCAAAGCTGTACAATTTTCCCCAAAAAGTAAATAGACAAACTTACCTTAAGATTTCTGGAGCCTTGCAATTCACTATCATGAAACATCAGTGAAAAAAATCATCTGGACTACCTTTCCCTCATCTGTACTGTTTCCACTGTCCATATTGATAAAGATTCAGGAGGCTGTTTGGGTATCCCAGATAACAGAAAAACACAGGTAAAATGGACACCAGGGGAAAAGATTGTAGATATTTAAGGACTCCGTACTGTCAGTCCCAATCTAATCTATAGGTATGAGTTACTCCTGGGTAGATTCTGATTGAACCCAAGTAAAATTTTTCACAATGAGAATAATCAGCCATTGGAATAGCCTCCTCAGGGAAGTGGTGGATGCCCCAACATTGGATGCTTTTAAGATTCAGCTGGACAGGGTGCCGGGCCATCTTGCCTAGACTGTGCTTTTGCCAAGGAAGTTTGGACCAGATGATCCTTCAGGTCCCTTCCAACCTGACGTTCTATGAGCCTATGATAATTTGACCAGCAGCTAAGTGGCAGCTTCACAGAGTTATGCTGAATGTCTACACAGTCCTTCCCAGTGCTTTAGTTCCTGGGAAGGCTGTATCAAGCTGAGAAGTTTGTTGCACCTAAACTAGCTCTGTACAGATACTCAATACCTTAAGACAGTTCTACCACTCTATATAAAATCAGTGCATTGACTGAAGCCTACACAATTTTTGGCACTCTGTCCCTCACATTTGGGAAGTTCTGGTATGTATTGCTAGATGAAACTTCCTTCCCTGTCACATGCTCTTTAATGTTAGGGTGTAAAACAACTGCACTGAGCTTCAAAGTAGAAGTGCCTGTGTCTAACCTGGCATTTGTAGATAAATGCTACTATATTCACCTTGGAGCAACAGTTTCAAACTCCAGGTTTTCTCTGAGAAGTATTTTTATTTTAAAATAAGCTCAGCTGAGAATTTTGCAGCTAAGTTGCAGTCTGAATGTACCTTACACTTCGGGAGAAAAGATATATGGGAAAAATACAGATTTTCAAATAATGAAGATTTTTATTAGAGCAACTTCAATTTGGATAAGGTGCAAAGTCACTCAGTTATGGACATATTTACAAAACCTTCCTAGTCTCAAGCAAGTCACAGCAAGCTTGTCAAGGAATGAATGTTGGTAATTCTGCTAAAGGTTTATCTGACCTTATGCAAGTGCAGAAGATGTCACTTTTAAATCCTCTGAACCTTGTATATTTCAAACGTCTCATGCATCAGGTTTCATATACTAGACATACCATCAGCTCACATTGCATGCCTGCTGGGTTAAGTTCTTCAAACTCTGGTTTGACAGTCTTTTACACAGCAAGAATTCCTCAAAAGGAAAAAACTCCTTTAAAAATTCAACATCTTCTTTCTCTTTATCTGATTAGTTACTATCTTGCTAACTGATTCAGATGAACTAAAAGCAGTTTCAGGAAGAGAGGAATCTTTTGAGAAGTTTATTTACACAGTCAAAGTTACCAAATATTTACAGGCTACTAGTTTCCAGTTTATCCAAATTCTTTCAAGATGCCCATTAGCAGTAACACTGTCAAACATATGCAGCCAAGGACTGTTCTGTTCCCCCACAGCAACTTGTTACAGAAAAAAATCAGTGCAAAGTGTCTGTAGGAGAGGAACTAACAACTTAAGATAGATCTCACACTACATGGTAAGCAAGCCAGGCATGCAAATTCTGAAGTTACTGTTTTGTGTGGAGTACAAAGCATAAGCAGCATTTAAATATCATAATATACAGATCTCAGAGTTTAAAAGTTTACTGTTTCCTGAGGTTTTTAGATGGCGAAATTCTTGCAAGTGTTACTCTAAAACTCGTCAGACAGAAAGAAAGAAACAGCAGAGAGTGGGAGGAGAAACAAAGAATTTCACGAGAACATCTGGTCCCTAAGTGTTGATATGCCCTGCCTGCAACTTCCTACACCCACTCAAAAAGAGAAACTTTCATAGCTTTAGAGAAAAACCATGAGAGACTAAGTCTCCTTTGTACCCTGTGGAATGGTATTTTCTCAAGAGAGAAAAAGAAAACAAGCCCCCAAACCCATAAATTGTCCATCCAGAGGGCATGGGGGCAATCTCACTCTGACTAAACAGACTGGAGGAAGTGAGTGGGGGTGGAAGAGGAACCTGAAATGGAACAAAACCACTCTGTCCTATAGGGGACAAAACCCCCGAGCATAGAGTTTGCCCAACCAAGGCTAACACTTTATCCCCTTTTGCCTATTATTTGAGTGCTTAATCTTGTCCCAACTATTTTGTAACAGTCTTAATCTTTACCACACTGTGATGTGCTGGTTTTAAGGAATGAAAGACTTTTTTGAAGGTCAGCTCCACATTTATTATCATTGCAGACAGTAATTTGTGCAGAAAACATCCTTAGTAAGTAAAACAACTGTATAATTCCATTTAGTCCAGTAGTAAGAAACAATCAACTGAAATACTAAGCAATGCGTAACCACTGTCCACCAATAGCTAGGGCCCCCTTCCAGAGTCCCAAAACTATCAGGGAATCCTAGCTTTTATTTAAAATCAGTGTGTGGCTGGACATCATAGGTACAAAGACTATGCTGGGACTCTCAAGACACTGTTCAGTTGCCCGTTCCACTAACACATCCCATAGGATATGGGACTTGTTACTTCATACCTGCCTACACCCTTCAAAGCTTTGCAGAAATATAATCTGGTACTAGGACTAGGTCATCTGCTATGCTGCAACACTGACACTACCAAAGTAGCATGGCACTGAACCTGAGCCTTTGCTCCCTCTCCTATGAATTGGGTTGTCCTTAAACCAGCTACCTTTGCACTGCTCAGTGCAGATTTCTCAGAGAAACAGAGTACAGCTCTTGTCTCTCTCACATACAAATAGTTTCCCTTTCCTGTCTCACAGAGCCATGGCAAACACAAATCCATCAATGACTTTGTATTTACTGTAATACTACACTAACAGGCTACATGAATCAGAAGCTGTGTGATATCACATTAGAACAGCCCTCATCCATTCCTTGGGGACCACAGCTGAATCTTGCTTGCTGGAAGTAAGCATTGTTACCCCTTCCTGGTCTCTCCTCCTCCTTATAGACAATTGTACTTCTGAAGGTACTAGGGAATGTTTTGGGAGATAAGCCCTCACCATCTCTCCAATGAGAACACTGGGGAGGAAGGGGGTGCCACCATCCCTCAACTTTTCTTCCTACAGCAAGGGGGAGTTTCACACCATCTGATGCAGATACAGCACTTTTCAGCCACACCGCATCCAGATCACAGTTGTACATGATGGTATGACGCATGTGATGCCCTTTAAGTCTTGCACCTCCTATTGTTTCCTCTCCACATTTTTTATTCACCTGACCCCCCCCAGACACTGTTGACAGCCCTCACCAGGCTCTAAAATAGCACAAAGTGGGTGGTAGGGGGTGGGGTTGTTTTGGTTTTGAAATCAGAGTGGCTTCTTTCCTGTGCCATGGCTTTCACATGTATCATACCCAGCCTTGCAAGAAGGGGTTAAAGTCTGGCAGGCAAAAGAGAAGAGAAACTGCTTCTGTCCCAGAGAAACTCTGAGCTCAAGGGTTTCCCTTCAGGGAAGAAGGACCTTATATGGGTGGCTACAATTAAGTGATAAAAGAAAACAGATCCTTTAAGTGAGAGCATCACAGAGCTTCTGGGCTTTCTTGGGAAACTGAAGGACAGACATAAAAGGCTGCACTTAATGACAACTGCACATTAGCAGACACACTGTATATAAGATAACAAGGAAAATAATGAGGATTTCTCCTACAGAGCAACTGTCACACATTAACACACATCTACAGGACAGTGAAGTAAAGGAGCATATAGAAACAGTGATAAAGACTCATCTTGATTTATGAACAGGAAACCATGCTGGCTGCTTTGAAAATCAACTCTTCTGCAAAAATACACAACTTTGGCAGACAAGTTTATTAGTACAAAGTGGTTTGTATTACCTAATCTCCATTTTGTCAACTTCATCAACATCTTCAATATCAAAATGGGATTTCTTGTTGTAGCTACTGGGTCTTGTAACCTAATAGAAAGGAGGAAACTTTAACAAATTGATCTGATACAAAAGCATTCCTGTGTTACTTGTACAAAGCTCTGGAAGATTGCAGGCTTTTACTATCAGCAGTAACTTCAGGACTGATTCTGAAAACATTCGTTCATGTGAATAAACAGGTTGACTAAACAGATTCCTCACTATACAAAAGTGGTGGTTACACAATCATACCCAAGAGCAACTAGGTAACTCCACACTTTCTTTACAGAAGTAGGATGTCTTTAATATTACTACAGAACTTTGACTTTACATTGACAAAAGATAAAATACATGGAAAGGAATACCATTTTCATAATCCATCTAGGGAAATAAAAGGGCAACTAATAACTGTGTTTTAAGTACAGCTGTACAACAGATGCCTGGGGCACTGTGAAGAGGAGAAATCACCCCCCAACCACCCTTAAAAACATTTTACGGTGGATCTAACTAAAATTGGGAAGCTCTGCCTCTCTTAATATGCTGGAAGTCAATTTATCATGCTCATACAAAAAATACCACATAGATCCAAGAGATGCTAGTATGTGTTATGCATAGCAATAAAGAACCAGGTGTACAGTCTACCAACTATATTTGTAAGACTGATACAGTAAACCACGGGCAGAAAGTAATGGGAAGGTAGCTATAAGCGTAGAGCATTAGCAAAAAAAATTTTTGCACAAGCATTTCTTAAAGTTTGTTTTCTTGAGTGATTATAAAAAAAAATTTGATGGTTATACTTTTTCATATTGTGTTGGAAACTTGAGAAAAAGGTTACCCCACCCAGCCGAAACCACAGCAGGAACTGATCAAATGCAAGTGTGTGTGGGTTCAGCTCTTGGTTGCACACAGAAGCTGAACTTTATTGTAGGTTTAAATACTGTTGTGGCTTAATACTTCCCACTCACAAACTACCTTTTATTGTAAACTTGACTTGTTGATTTTATATTGTACATCAGATGCAGATGGTACAAAGGAGGCAAAGATATAGCTCCAGAAAAGAATCTTCAGCATGGGACACTCAACAGAGCCGTGTGTGTGTGTGTGTGTGTGTGTGTGTGTGTGTGTGTGTGTGTGTGTGTGTGTGTGTGCGTGCGTGTGTGTGTGTGTGTGTGTGTGTGTAAGGCAGGCACCATTTTCAAAGCGATACATGAAAACGAAAAGGTACCAACAGCCCTGAAGACCAAACCCTCTAGACTGTAATTGAATCAAATGCACTGGTAACCTGAAGAGCACAAAGGATTTAAATACAGCCTACAACCTCAGCACTAATTTTCTCACTCTACACTTGCAACTGTCTTCATTGTGGCTTCAAGAAAATTGTTCTATGTAACTTCAAATGACATTTTCTACTACCATTATGAAGCTAATGGTGTAATTTTTAATAAGGAAGAAAACTTTTAAGTGTTTTATTATGTGTTAAAACATGAGTAGTTAAAAAAATTATAGAACAGGTATAACTTGTGGCACATCCCTTTTAAGTAAACATTTTTCTGAGAAGCTTTGCTGGAGTCTGCATGTATGAGGTTTCTCTGTTCACCTGTACAACTGCTTAGTGTGCAGATTAATACAGCACAAGAGTGGTACTCCTAAAAAGATAGCTGTACAAGGTCCATTCATCCCAAGGATGGAACTGGACATGAGGGAACTCCCAGTCCACAGTGCTGAACTAGCTGCCACATACCATTTTACAAAAAAGGGGACACAACTCTACTGTGATGGTTCCTTTCTTTAGGCAAAGTTGGCAAGCCATTTATCAGCTGCTCATTTTTTTCAGCACATGCAGGTTTACAAACAGTTCCCCAGAACTACCTTCTTTGGTTGCCCTAAGAGGGGTATTTTCCTGTAGCTGCATGTAGAACTCAGAGCCACAACACTGTGCTGCACCTGGAGCAGTGGTGAAAATGGCTCCTAACCATCAGGTGCAAGTTTCACTCATAGCAACCCTTATATAAGCACTTAGATTTTCCAAACCAATTTCAAGCTATTTGCAATTTAGAAAATCAAATCTGTGTGAGTTTTTGGTTGTAAAAAGGAAAGCACCCATTATCTGCCTTTTAGAGATCATCATCTTCCTTGGAGGCATGGCCAATCCCTGCACTAGCAGACTGTAGGAAAGCCAAGGAAGCTGTTTGGAAGCAGTAAGTGACACTGCTGTCAACACCATGAATCTGTGCAGCTCCACAGGAGTCAGAGCACTATGTTAGCATGCACCAGCCACAAGTCTACCCATGTCTCATTAGTGAATATACTTCCTAGTTGCAGCAGTTCTACTGAACCTTGTCCCTTGGAGACATTTAGCCTGGTATGTACTAACTACCCTCAGAAAGACATAAATCTACAATGGCTCTGCCTGCATTAAGGGTATGTTTGTGTTTCAGAGTTCTGGCTGATACAGACATCTCCCAAGATCTGCTCTTACCCGCACAGAAAACATTTTGCTTTGAGTTAGCTTACCAATTGGGGCATGGGCTTGAGTGTGGGTTTTGCTTCTACTGATATTTGCATGCAACCCAGCTCTCAGCACGAAGGCAAGCTAAGCCCCCTCCAGAACTCCAGCTGGAAGATGCTTTCTGTTTTTCTCCTTCCTCTCCCAATGTGGCAGCACCTGCCCGGTTCAGCGTTTAAATACCAAACGTTCACTGTTCCTGCAGCATGCAGGTTTTGTGGTTTACTGAATTCCTGGATTACATTCTCATTAAAAAGCTCCTGCTGACAGATGCCTCCACAACCACTCATGTTAAGAATAAGGAAGTCCATTTTAATTTATTTAGATATAGCATCACTCTTGTGGTCACTGTCAAAGGCTACAGCTCTGGGCGAGGTGACCAACTGAAATCCAGGGAAGCCCTGAGTGAACTCATGGAGTGCAGTTTCAGCACTCAGTACCATGGGATCTCTCCCCTGCCAACCATGCCCATGCAGCACCTCCACAGAGTCAGGCAAGCAGGCAAAAAGGCTCACTGCTAGCTAAAGTTAAGTCTGCAGTGAAGTTGTACTCTAGGAAGAGATGTGTTGGGTTACCAGAGAGAAGATTACCTTAGATAGCTATTCTAGTCGACCCTCAGGGCTCCAAACCCTTTGGGCAGTGAGAAAGTGCTCCCTGCCAATAAAGAACTTGCTGTATCTGTTCCTCAAATCCAAATACATGACATCAACAAGAGCACATTTCTGCTGGTACGACCAACTTCGGAATAGTCAATCCAACTGTCACCTTCTAGGCTAAGATGGTGGTGGTTTGTAGAAAGAGGAGGAATACAGAAATGAGCCCCTCACTGGCACTGCCAAGTGCATATGTGCACTTCAGATATGCACAGTCCAACAGCCAGCACTCGTACAGCTCCTCTCTCCCCAGCTCTCCTTCCTGATATAGCTGCCTGTGCCCCCAAACCATTTCAACAGATCACATCCCTAGGTACCATCCCTAAGCCGGTAACAATTTCTAATATGAATATGTCCTGAATGATGCAAGCCATATGGGTAGAAAGGGCTTTTCAGTGATATGGCAACTGCTGTGTACTACCCTGGCTTTTCATCAACTTTGTTATGCCAGATATGTTCTTGAAGTATCTATAGAACAGTTAAGTGCAGACCAGGACTAAAACGTCCAAGAGAGAAAGAAAAGATACACATACTTTAGGAGACAGAATTAGAAGATTCAAGAGGTATCCAAATAATAAACACATGCACATATATGTATGGACACACCACAATTACAGCTACTCTTGACAGAAAGAACCAAAATGAGCACTTTCATGAAAGTTATACTTTGACTTAACTGGACTTGTTGAAAATGCTCTGTATTAAATAAAGCTGAGGTTTCACCCACTTGGAATAAAGGCACTGGTATTGCAGCAGACTGGTAGACAGCCAGAACATTCAGTTTAAATCTGTTTTTCCTCTAAAATTTTCAGTATTCCTAGGAGATAACCTTCCTCCCATTGACTGGGAAAGACAGGGTGGAGCAGCTATAAAACCACAGGCTAAGAAGAAACGTCTTGTTTTTTTTTTTAATCGCATTTTTAACTGTCCTTTTTCAAAACACTCCTGGGGTAAGTCACAGTGGAGTGTAAACTCTGCTGCTTAGAAAACCCCACCTTGCAACTTTTCCTACAGAGCACCTGAGCTGCTGTGATATACTGCTCCATCAGCAGATGGACAGTCTCATCCTGGGCACTTCTTTCCCCTGCACCATGCTTTGAAACAGTTTTCAAAGAAGACAGCTGGCACAACATGGAGCAGGATGCCGTGCCAACTATCTACAGTATAGTATTTCAGCTTATCACCCGTTCCTTTGAAATACCAACCTCAAAATAAAACACTTCATCAAAATGTGGATTGTTGGTCTTCTTTTTAACTTTAGTCTTTTTGGCTTCCGATCTGAATTGAGGAAAGAAAAGAAAAAAAGATTAAGAAACAATATTAGCGGAAGTGTGATCCTAGAACAGAGACACTGAGGAACAAATAGTCATCCATTTGATTTATCTCACAAAAACAGAACGTCACGTGGCTCCAGCACAGCAAGGCATACACACTCACACGCATTTAAGACAGGGATTCACTGCATGTCTGTTTCTCTGAAGTGGCAGTAACCACAGTTTGTTACCCTCTCTTAAACACAAGTCCTTGAACTCTGGTTCTGTAACTCAATTGATCCCACAGAATCTTACATCTGTACAAAGCAACTGGCATGAATAGGGCTCTGAGCAGCAACATTTGGGGGATGGTCTCAGTCTTGATGTGACTCAAAAATTCCTCATGCCCTAAAAAAACAGGAGACAGGAAGACTGACACAGCTATTTCTGTGTTTTATATGTTATAATCCTAGCCTGAGGAATCAATGAATGCTTTTCAGTGGTGTTAAATAATAAAAAACCCCATTGAATCAGTAAGAATATTTTTATTGCTATATTACCATTCTTCTCAGCAGCCCCAACAGCACCTAGTTAATGTTAGGCTGTTGAATTATTATGAGTGGTGCTGAACAGAAGCCTCCTAATGTCTGCTGCTCTGTAGGAACAAGACACAGCAGACGTCCCCCAAAACCACTCACCAGGCAACGGGCCTGACAAAGTTCAGCACTGCCCAATCATCCTCTAAGGGCAGTGCCATCTGCCTGTGCCTGCCTTTTAGAATACAGACATCTCACTGCTTGGCTTTGGGCTAAAGCCAGCCAATGCATTTCACACAGGCCAGCCAACAGCTGTTTGATGATTTCCAAATGTTATGAAGCCATGCTTGATTTGTTCTTATTACCTACAAGCGAAAAGCTCTGTGTTGTCCTATGTCACCAGTCTTCCCCTACAGCTCTGCAGTAACAAGAAGGCATAGATAAAACAGACACAGATGGAGAGGCCCATCAGCCCTGTGGAAAACTGACCTACTAATCATTCCACTACAGAATCTATCCCTCAATTCTCATGCAGCAAAGCTGCTTAAATTGCTTGTAACTGCTTATATTAACTGGACAACTCTACGTATTCTTTTATGGAGGTCAAGTAAAGCTGGGTCTAATTCTCAGTCCTGTTACAGGCTTCCTGTGTGACTTGAATGGGCCAGTCCACCAGCATACAGTATTTTTCCATATATAATACAGGCATAGAAACAGTTTTGGTCAGGAAGTCTGATGGGTCTCTAAGTACAAATCACACAATAAACAGCAGCACATTTGTTGACATTTTTATGCTTGGCACTGCATAAAGGCAACAGAATAAAGCAGGTTTCCTGCTTTAAAAGGAGAGGCATTGAAAAATCCAGAGAGAAGAATGATGTACAGATTAAGAATATCCCACTATTCCTAGTAGGAGCTGAGAGATAAGAGAGACTAATCACCTCCGGGACTTAAGGCAGATTGCCTATCCCATCTCATCAGTCACACTTGCCAATCAACCTCTTTACTTGATAAGCCCATCTGGGAGGGGACTGAGAAGCAGGATGTAGAACGGGAGGCGATTAAGGCAGCCACAATTATTGGGCAATTACAAAGCAGTGGATGGGAATAAGCTGCACGTTGCTTGCTAGAGATAGGAGGCAAGCCTTCTCCCTCCCCCAAAAAACCAGACAGGAATAGGATGAGGCTATGCCCCTTCTTCTGAAGGGGAAATACATTATCAGTTGTCATTCATTATCTGGACTGAGGGGTTGAGGGAAGCTGGCAAAGAAAGGTAAGTTTGAACCTTCAAGGATACAAGAGTTAGTCAGAAAGTCTCCTTACACTTTCAGTACTAGCCACCCAGTACCACCTGAAACAAGTTATAGGCTTAAAACATCAAAGCATACAACTCAAATACACAGCTCATTAATGGAGATAAGGTATAACACACCTAGACAAACATGAAGAATACAGACCAGTCTCAGACTCCTCTGCATGCAAGGTAAGAATGCATCTTATTTATAGCATTTTCAATAAATTATTGTAAAGCATTACTAATAACCCACTAATCACATAGTACCAAATGTGATTCTTTGAGGTCATAGCAGAGCTGTTTTGTTTCTAACATGGCACAGCCAGAGAAGATTACTCCAGATAAGCAGAAATAAAACAGTGACATCCAACAGCATGGAAATTTTTTATAACAGAACAGGAAACTCTAATCCCAAATTTAAACTGAAGAATATACTGCAGAATCTCATTAGTAAAACCTTATTCCAAATTTTATCCATGCTGTTATGTCCACATATATCAAATAAAAGGACTGAGCCACCTAGGGCTTTCGACATACACATTAATATGCCACACCTTGAAAGTTAAGACTTTAAATATTCACATACAAACATGCATACTCTGCAATATGCTGATGTACTTGGTTTTCTCTTCTGCCCTTGCTCAAAATTAGGCAATAAATTTACTCAAAAACTGGCCTCCAACTGTGAGGTGAGAAGATACACAAATTAAGACTAACCACGAATTACATACTCCAGGATATTCAAATTATTCGGGGATTATTCAGACCTTTACATAAATCAAAACTGCCCACACAAACACTTAACATATTCTAGTTGTGCCTAAATAGTCCCATCTGGCCATCTGAGAATGAGATTTCTAACACACAAAGGAAACAGAAACTATCCTTATAAAATGGAAGCTCTTGTATGTGCAATACTTGCCTGGAGGGTCCTGCTAAGGTAACGGTGGCATAGGGATCACATTGCCCATTCACAATGGGCAGCCCTTGGCATTCTAGAACTCTAGAAAACAAGAAAATGCAGACAAACAAATTAAAGAAATGGGAAAAGACTGGAGTGAAAATAAAAGCAATGCATTTTCATCCTGTTCCCTTTACGCAATACGTTACACTAGGACATTGAAATATAACCAAGCACAAACCTTTAATTTATACCTGAACTTGAAAACATATTTTGGTCTTACACGGTAACTTTAGCAGGGTCAAAAGTAATGTTAAATTATTGAGAAATCTTAACTCAAAGGATTCTTAGTATGCCAGTACAACAACTTAAAGTTCATTAAGTAAGAATCTGCTGTCAAGATGGGAGCTGTCAGCACTTTGAAATTCTGTGACAACTCATTCATAAAAAAACCTCCAGAATTTACTTCTGTAACAAAGGATTTAAAAAACACACAGACAGATCCCAGCAGTAAAGTGATTTCTCAGTCACATTCATGAAGGCCTCAGTGCTTTTGCCAAAATTTGGCATGGGCTTATTTGCAAAGGTGAGTTAACTACAGATCAGGAGACATGGTGACTCAGCCATCTTTCTCCACAAAACTTTAAAATAGCAAACCTGAAGAAAAACATTCAGCAGCTCTGCACTGAAGAAGTTAAAGAGTGACTGGAAGGGCAAAATGGAACAAATCGGGGTTTGCTGCAAGCCATAGTGGGAAATCTGCACTTTTGCACTCTCATTTCAACATCTCTTTGGAAAATAATAATAAAAAAAAAATCAGCAGAACCCCAAAAACAAGTGAAAAAACATTTCAAGTTTCACCAGTTGAAACCTACTGAGGAATGCAGCACCAATTGGAAACAAAGGCAGACAAGCCAGTTGCCAGGATTCTCCCTCCTGACACAAGTTCTGCTTCCAACAGGTAGGCCTGTTGGGCTGATATATTTACACAATTATAATGGGAAAATTTCAGTGAAGACAAACTCTGAAGCTCTTCAGGCAGGTGAGCAGTACTATACTTGCAGTGCTAAATGTCTTGCACACTTCTGGGTGCTATAAATCAATAAGAAAAGTAATATCCATTTTATTGCTTTCAGTGACAGCAATGTCGATACAAAAAAAAATTAAAACGACTCAGAAAAATTCAGTAAGAGATTGTGCTCCACAATTTTATCCACAAAGCAAGTTATTTGGTTACATACAATATGGACTTCAAATACAGTTTAACTACAGACCTATTACCTACTCTGCATAATTCTGCCCAAATACAGGAATCATTTTTATAACAGAGGAGGTACAATCTAGCTAGGTTCCTGCAGTCCTAGGAAGTACACGAAGACTGAAGATCACACTGAAGGGGCACACACAGGGAGCTGAATTGACACATTACATTCGTAGTTGGATTCTCACACCTATGGTCCCATGGGATAAAGGCTAAATAACTGGCTTAATACAGACAGCCCCCAATAATGCACTCGCTCACCAGCTTCTTATTTGCATAGCCCCTATATGCATGGAAAAGCATTCAGTGAGTAACTTAGATGACTCCCAAATCAGATTATTGATTCACTAATACTAGTGCAAAAGAGAATTGGGTTCTGTGTTCTGCACACTCAAGTGAAATAATAGATCAAAACCATAAAGTTAGGGTAAACCTGGATTGCATAGGCACTGTGCTGCTTTTATTTCGGGACTTAGATCATTTCACTACAAGTTTACCTTCCACACAGAGAATTGAGAAGCCTCCTAGATGCCTAGTTTAGCAGGTATCTGATATCACAGAGTGCTAACTATGCAAACAGCAAAATTCAAGCCGTAAATTCTATCCCAGCATCAGTGGGAAACGAAAGGTGTAAGCTCCTTTAATACTCAACATCAAGCAACACACTATATATGTGCCTTGGTTGTCTTAGAAGCATGCAACTAGTGCCACTTGAGATGACTGAACAATTTTTTCCCCAGCCCCTTGCTGCTGCTCCAGAAAGGCAGGAAGTGTCTACAGAACATGTATTTTGGCAGCTCCAAGCCTTTCAGAGGTCTCATGGACAGACTAGATACCTGTCTTCTAGTAACCAAGTCCTACTCCAAATTCACCCAGCCTTCCTTATAGAGAAGGTGAAGAATAGGGGTGGGGTTTTTGCGTGTCTTTGTCTTAATGGAAATATTCAAACTTGCAAAGAAAATGCTGCTTTTTAAATTTAAAAAGGGCCGATGTGAATAGAAAGAACACTTACACTGTAGCCTTCTGGCAGAGTAGCTAGAAGTACAGGATGAAATAACCATAAATACGAGCAGAAAGCTTTTATGAAGAGGCAGGTTCAGCTTGATTTTCTTGTGAGTAAAGGATGGCCTCCTTTCCTTCTAGTGGTCTTTGCACTAATATGACTATATTCACAGCAGAAGCACTGTGCCAGTGAGCTACAGCACAACTGCTGGTAAGTATTCTAGGATAGCAGAGGTAGCTTGAACACATTCCTGTTTGAACAGAACAACTGTACAAGTATCAGTATCAAACTCCCCACCCTTTCCCACTGCTTCCTTAAGGCAGCCTGTAAGTTCCTTAAAATGAAACAGTAACTCAATGGCTTCATAGCAGCCAGCCAATTTTATACTGTTGATGAATGACTTTCCAAGCCAGCTCTCAGCCATACAGGAAGAACTATGTGAAAATTAAACACAGAAAAGGCATGCTCAGAGTATGATTCTTGTTTTCACAAAAGCAGTCCTTTCAAGAATATGCAGACAATATAAAGTTATCCCAGACAGCATGATCTACACTCAACATGTAGAATCATAAATCACTACACAATAAAAATCACAGATGAATTTGAATGATGGAAAGCGTGAAGTTACCCACACAAAAAAAATATGCATACCCTAACTATACACATGTATAATGATAGGATCTATTCTTAAAATTGCCACATAAGATAATTTTTTTACTTTTTTTTTAAATTGTTTTTCTCTGTCATCACATCAACAGTTACCAATAGTTAGAAAGACAAACAGTATCATTAGCTGGTCAGAGGGAACTCAGTAACATAAATCACTGGGTACTCGCAACTTGAATGTGTGTGATCTATAAAAATATATGGTGAAGAACAGCAAGATGAATTCTAATTGCTTGTGGCTCTTCCAGATTGGTACTCTCCAGCTCGGAAAAAAGAAGTTATCCATTCATGAACAGCTTACAAAATCATGAATGGTGTGAAGAGCATTTCCCCACAAAATAAGAACTAAGGGGCACATCATTAAATTACCAGACAGCAGGTTTAAAATAAACAAAAGGAAGCACTTTCTCCACACAACGCATAATGAAATTACAAAACTTATTGCCATGGATTGTCATGGAAGCCAAAAGAATACATGGATTCAAACCAGGACTGCTCAAACTCATGGAGTGTAGATTTGTAGGCAGCTATTAAAACTTAACAATCCAGAGGTCTCCTCCAGCTCAGGAAAGCTCAAATTGCTGATCAAGAAAGGTGTAACACTGGAGAAATTTTGAAGTATCACTCACCAGCAAATATCAGAAACAGTACTAGGCTGGACTAGAGGGACATTTAACATAGTAGGACAGTTTTTGTGTTCTCTGGGGGAAAAAACCAAACAAAAACCAAAAATACACAGATGGTCTCAAACAGTCACAATGACTTACGAGTAAGAGGTTTCTTTGTGTGCAGTTGGAGCAAAAGCAACCTTGAAAGAAACAAAATATGGGAAAACAGGAAACAGAGACAGACATCAACTGTATCTAAAGCCTTTCAGGTAGTTAAAAAGCAGTTATTGCTTAAGGATGTTGGAGAAAGCAGGCAAAAGACTGAAGACTTAGGATTCTGAAGAGGGAAGGCTATGTCTGGAGAGAGGTTCATTCTGGTTGTTGTACTAAGCATTGTGGGGAGATACAATAAAATTCAAAAAGGCACATTTTTCATCAACTTATGTTAATATACCCTCATTAGTTGCAGGAAACTAATCCTAGAGCTGCTTTCATTGTGGCCATTTTCTTCAGACATGGGAAAATTGTTAGGTAAATGAACACTCCTCCCCTCCAACCTGGTACCAAAATACTGGCTTTAATTGGCAAGCAGGAAAAGAGCTAGAACAAAGGGACAGCTACTCAGAGATACGGTAAAATGACACATTAAATGGTGCCTCAATGCTGCCACCTGGGTATCACATTATTAAGACTGACAGTTCATATCTGGATTAGCTGAAAAAACATACAAAAAGTAATTTATAGTAAAGGTATGATCTGGGGGAGGAGAGAGGGAGAGCAGTGAATGAAGCTAGTAAAAATGAAATGCCTTTGCTGAATTAATTTAACAGATGTGTACTAGGATAATGAAAAAAAAGAAAAAGCCTAGGCAATCAAGATTATCCAAGAATTACAAGCCAACACACCAGGCCCCAGAGGAAAAATGTCTGGTGGCTGCTAGAATCTTTTCAGCCCAACTGGTAGTCTGATCTTTAGCTGTCTCTAGGCCAGCTGGGGCAGGGTGAGCCATCCCTCACAGCTAGCTTAGCTGGGCTGGGCTGAGGTTAGTGCTGGGTCATATGGGAAAACTCTGAATGCAGCTGCTTCACTATATTTTGCTTGTGGTTCATAAAATTAACAGGTTTCAAGGAACAAGACATTTCAGTTTTCAATGTGGTTCATGACCAAACCTTCAGAAGAGTAAATAAGCTATGGAAAATTCCCAGAGGGTAGAAGAAAACCTCAAACCCAAACACACCACGAGCCTAGCCCTCTTGCCTTTAAATTACATGATTACAGAAGTTGAGAGGGAGGCAGGGGGAGAAGGTTTTGAAAAAAAAAAAAAAAGATTTTTCAATGAAGACTCACATCTGACAGTACAGAAATTCCCTCTGCCTCTGGGTTGCCAACCAAGGCCTGTAGGCTGTATCCTCTGAGACAGCTCCTACACAATCACCCTCAAAACCAGGCTCCACAGGCAAGTAACATTAGGATGATCCAAGCCTGTGGGTGTTCCACACCCCTTCCCTGGAATCACAAAAACTATTTGAAAATTACAGGCTGATTAGTTCAGGATGCATGTGTGTCATCAGCATCCTTTTGCGCCGGAATGGACAATCAATGCAAAAACAGACACATAAAAAAGGAACCAGAAGGAACACAGCTGTTTCTAAAACTTGTATCCACATTTATTGTTCTTTCCAGACTAAATCATTTCAAACCTAGTCAGGCTCAGTTTTTCCCCCTAGGTTCAACTTAGGGTAGGGAACAGCACACTGTTCCCATTCTCTTGTCTCAAATCAGACTGGTATTACACTGTGATTCCTCAACATAAAATAAATACATCTCTCTTCTATCACTGTACATAATCCATCTATTTTATTTGCTTTCACATACATAGTGAGCTCCTGGGATCAATCTTAACACTTGGCAAGTTTACTGATGTGTTTTATTAATCTTTATTTACAGCCTCTACTTGTTCCACCTCTCTTTCGTTTCCTAATTTTGAGGCTTTGTTCGACCTCATATGCGTATTTTTTGGCCATACTCAGGTTCTTCTCTGTGTCATTTCAAAGGCAAGAGACTCCTTCCTCCTCCTTGCTTGCTCTAGTTATCTAATTATTACTTGAACACTTAGTACTTTGTGTGGTAAGCCTGACCAGACAGAGAGTATCAACTTAAAAGCAAACTTTGTGGCAGATTAGTCAGAACTGCCATCAAAACAATGCATCTTTGGCTTATGCTAAGTACTTGTTTGGTAAAGCACATTCCCCAGCGCTGGGTACGTGAGTTACTTTCTCGTTTATCTGGATCTCTTCCCCCTACCCCACTGACTATAGGATCATCTTGTAACATATGTACTGTCCTGAGGACCTTGTCTTCCAGGAGTAAAGGAGCATCTCTGAGTCGTCTCCCTTTGTGAATGGGCTTCTCGTAACACATAAAATAGACAATTAATTTTTAACTTCATAATAGAGTAGTCCAGTCCTTTTGTCTAGTCTGACAGTAAAGAAGCAGCACTTCTCTTTTCCTTGCCTCATTCAGTTCATTCTTGAATGTCCTTTTCTTTCAGTGCAGCCTTGCATCATGATCCAAGCTGCTCACTCATTCCCTGTGATTTCAGAGAAACTTTGAGGTAATGTTGCATGATAGACTTCCATGCCTACCTTGGCCAACCTCACATCTGTTCTGGCACATGGTAGCTGCTCTCAGACTTCTGTCTTCCACTGCAAGCAGGAACTGTTCTCCCAGGCCTCCTTCTTACTCCCTTGATCTGTGCATGACCAGGACCTTACTAAACCAGCCATATCCATGTGTTTTAGAGGGACTTTTCCTGGCTGTATCTGCATCCACCGCTACTAAGCACAAAGGCGCTACATCTCATTCAGAAATTCCTTGAATCATAAGTTTCTGAAGGCCAGGAGAGTGTATCACCCTATGACTACTCTCATAGTTCTTCATGTCACACTGAACACACTCAGAGACAGCATCCTGGGTTCTGGTCTAACCAGATGTTACATCTGAACTGCTGCCAGTGACCTTCAGACAAACCTTGTACTTCCTCTTCACTTCCACAAATCTACCAAATCTCCATTCGGGATTTAACATGAACACACAACCCTTTTTTGCCAAGAGGCTGACCAAGTGGCCTGTTTCTTCTGGAATAAGCCAAAAATTTTCTAAATTTACTCAATCCTGGTTTTAAATTACACTGTGCCTCTATCCTCAAAAGTGTTAAGATAATTATGTCCCAATCTCCCCAAAATTTCTTTACCAATCTATACTCTGACTCTGCCTTGCCCCTGTCCCCAGGGAATAAAGAGGTTATCAACACTGCATCCACGTACTGAGTCAAGCCTTTGTTCTCTGGATTAAAATTTAAAGCCAAAGGATCCTGTCCACTTCCAGTAAGTGAACTCTAGCAAAAAAATTCAAAAGTACCTATATTCTTCAATTTATGGAAAAGTTTTACTTTTACCAAAACAAAATTTCCTACTTTTCCTCTCACTTGCATACTTCTTGTACTGGGAATAGACTAATTTCCTCTGGAAGCAGTTCTAACATACTAGAAATTGCTCAGAGATGTGCCCTGATTCACATTTACCTTGTGTCCTACTCAGACACAAAATGTTACAGTACTGTGTAGTGTCTGGTGATCACTGACCATGCCTGGTAGAATGAAGTGGGAAAAGGAAAGGATGGAACAATGTCCAAGTATTTACAGTGATATTGAGCAAAATACATCAATGCTTGTTTTATCACAATGATTTTTCAAGCCATTTCCCCAGTACATTTCTTTTCATCTCTCCAGAAAACCTGAAACCAGAGTCTTTATCCAGCCACACTGCTGCTCTCCAATCTGTCCTTCACCACTTACTTTTTCCCTCTGGAAAAACTACCCTCCTTTAGGAATTCCAGTAGTACCCCTTTGGATTATGTCATCCTTTTGTGTTTTGGCGTTTTGGTTTTTTGTTTGTATTTTTGGTTTTGTTGTGTGTTTTTTTGTTTTCTGTTGTTGTTTTCATTGGGGTTTTGTTTGGCTTTGGTTTTTTGGGGGGTTTTTGTTGTTGTTTTCCTCCAAAGAAACATGTTCTGGCTTACAAACAAGAAAACCCTTGCCATCCTCCTAACCTCTGAGATCATTAATGCTTAACTGGAGCTACATTTTCTTTCTTCATGTGACAACTCACTTTGCCACAAAGATCTGTGGCACTAGATGAAATCTTGCTCCATTCAAACAAATGGCACAACTTTACCTGGAACTGGCACTTCACTCAGTGTGTTCTTCCTTAAAATAAAGACCTTACAGCATTTGATGCACTGGCTCTGAAACAAGGTACATTATACATTCAAACCTACCCCCATTTCACCTTCTGCAATCTGCATAGAGCTTATGCAGATCAGAGGAACAGGCTGTGCAGGGAACTATTTTGATTTTTCTCTTTAAAATACCCTCCAAAGCCTCCACACCAGAAGGAAAACTGAAATTTTGAAACTCTTAAGATTACAGCTGCAACCCCACCTAAGTACTGCCTTTTCTCCCCCATTCCCAGTTGTGTTCAGAATAGTTGCAGTCCAGCAAAACATTTAAAAGTGCTCTTAAACTCGTGTTATCCTGAGCATAGCACATTCTGGCCAAAGCTACTTAGTGATTTTTGCTTTTTTAGCAGGTGATCCTAGCAATAGCAGATCCAACCATACTAATAACCACAGATGCAAAGGTGACTCGTTCCTTAATGCCTTAATTTCTGTTTGCTTCTCTAAAATGTTGGTCAAGATCTTGAAAGAACACAGGTCCCTTCCTGACTGACCTACAACAGTTTTTGCAGCCTCATGCAGCACCCTGATTAGAATCACAGAATGGTTTGGGTAGGAAGGGACCTTGAAGATCATCTAGTTCCAAGCCCCCTGCATGGGCAGGGACACCTCCCACTAGAACAGGTTGCTCAAAGCCCCATCCAACCTGGCCTTGAACACCTCCTGGGAGAGGGCAGCCACAACCTCCCTGGGCAACCTGTTCCAGTGTCTCACCACCCTCACAGTAAATAATTTCTTCCTAATATCTAACCTAAATCTCCCCTCTTTCAGTTTAAAACCATTACCTCTCATCCTATCACTACAAACCCTGGTAAAAAGCCCCTCCCCAGCTTTCCTGTGGGCCCCCTTCAGGTACTGGAAGGCCGCTATGAGGTCTCTTCAGAGCCTTCTCTTCTCCAGGCTGAAAAGCCCCAACTCCCTCAGCCTGTCTTCATAGGAGAGGTGCTCCAGCCCTCTGATCACCTTTGTGGCCCTCCTCTGGACTTGCTCCAAGAGATCTATGTCCTTCCTGTGTTGAGGGCTCCAGAGCTGGACACACTACTCCAGGTGGGGTCTCACGAGGGCAGAGTACACATGCAGGATCTTGACCTTGACCTGTTGGTCACACTTATTTTGATGGAGCCCAGGACACGGTTGGCTTTCTGGGCTGCAGGTGCTCATTGCCCACTCATGTTGAGCTTTTCATTGACCAACACCCCGAGGTCCTTCTCCTCAAGGCTGTTCTCAATCCATTCTACACCCAACCTGTCTTTGTGCTTGGGATTGCCCCAACCCAGGTACAGGACCTTACACTTGGCCTTGTTGAACTCCATGAGGTGGGCATGGGCTCACCTCTCAAGCCTGTCAAGGTCCCTCTGGATGGCATCCCTTCCCTCCAGTGTGTCAGCCACAACACACATCTTGGTGTCATCAGCTTTTGGTCTTAACTGGAAAGCTCTGTAGGTGCAACATTTCTATCACACACACACAATTCTTGTTAAAACAAGGCTGTTAATGGTGATTTCCCTTGGATGGAAAAGACGAACTCCCCGTTAATGTTTGGATTCAAGCAACAACTTCTTTTCCAGGTATTTACTGAAGATATTTTATAGCAAAACAGGAGCAAATATAAAACCAACCAACATACAGAAAGCAAAAAAGCTAACAAGCACAAGCCTTGCTTGCACAAACTAAATAGAGATATTACAGTAAAACTATGGACAATGCAAAAGCCTGTTTCATGGAATAAAAAATACTGCTAATACATATGTATCCCTAAAACTTCTACCAATTCAAGTAAACTGCAAAATTTTGTCATGTCAGCAGACATCTAAACATTTCTTAATAGTTTAAAAATTACATGGAATTTTTTCTGCTATTAATGTGGGAGCTGTCCTCCATGCTACAGTTCAAAACATCCAATTTACTTCCCAATATCAGCTCTAGAAAGATTTTTAAAACCACACATTTAGAGTACCATCTGTACTCTGTACTAAAAAAAGAGACTAAAAATGGGTGTCAGCCATTCTGTTGTCACAGGACAAAGAGTTAATCCATTAGCAGTTAAACTAGTTTATGAGTCTATCACAGAAGAGTTGCAAGCTTCCTAAAAGCCACTTCAGAAAAGTTTTTAGCTAGGTTAATATAAAAAGCGGTTACATTATCTTCTGTGACAGAACCCTGAGGCCTTGCATGAAAACACAAGCTTGCTGAAATTTTGACCTGCATTGATTCAGTGACTATTACCAGCACTGACATCATCATCATTTCCTCATGCCTTGATCTCAGACTTGAAACCCCAGTTACTAACAGGGAGCAATAGCTGAATGACAGGAGAGTAAAGAGAAAGGGTACGAAGGCGGCATTATTTCTAGCACATGTTGATTTTCAGAGGAGGCAGAAGACTCAAATACAAGTTTCAGCAAAGCAAGAAGTATGTAAAAGTTATAAGGAAATAGCAACACAAAAGAATCATAGAATGAAACAGAATGGTTTGGGATGGAAGGGACCTTAAAGACCATCTAGTTCCAACCCTCCTGCATGGGCAGGGACACCTCCCACTAGACAAGGTTACTCAAAGCCAAATCCAACCTGGCCTAAGAAGGGAAAAATGAAGAAATTTTCATTTGAGGTAGTACGGCAGGAAGCCAAGAATGGGTCAACGTATCAAGTCAGTTGCAGAAGCATTTGTGTTAAAGTAGCATGGTAAGGAACGTAAGAGGAGCAAAGCACAAAATTACAGCAATTACAATATGCAGCAAATGATTAAGCCCGGACAACAGCTTTAGCAGAGCTGACTGTGGCCTAAGGCAATATTAAATTGAAACAATGAGATACTGTCTGTATGAGCAGATAAGGGAAGAAAGAAGACCGAAGACTGAAAGGCAGCATGGGAGTCAGACACAGAAAGGCTGTTATGGCTACATAATGAAGCCAGGAAATGACACAAAGATTTCCCATGTTGTTTTTCCTATGCTTGGAAATGTAGGTTGGTCTCAAGAAGACACAGTGTGTGGTATATGGAATATACAGGGTTACAGAAACCAAACTGCAACCATCTCTGACTTGAGGCCTGTCTAATTTAACCTGCTTCCATGAAGGAGCTGCCTGCACACAGCAAAATACCTCCAAAATTTCTGGCCATGCCTGCAATGTCACTGTATACATCTATGGGCACACAAGCAAACAAAATGAGCTGCATCCTGATTTCTCCCCTCCACCAGCCACTGAGGGCCACAAGCATCTGCAACTATTAGACAGCTTAATAACCATCTGACACAAGAAGGAAGACAAAATGAAGATGTTAGTTTTGGAATGACTGAAATACATCCCAAAGACAGAGTGTGTGATACTTGGCAAGGCAAAAGCTACCAGGAAATCACCCAGAGAAAAAGCTTTGGAGCGTACTGGCAGGGATCTGTCAAAAAAGTTAAGTAAGAGAGGAAGAGACTAAAATCAGAAACTTTAAAGAACTTATGACAGAGAGGAGGAAATAAGGCGCCCTGGGGGTGGTATTCAACTGTAAGAAACAACACATAAAACAGAAGCAGCAAGTCCTGAACTTACCTAGGTGTTTCCTACCTAACCAGTGAATACGGATTTTCTCTGACGTGCTGAGTATAGCCAAGTCAAACAACTACCCCAGGTTGGCCACAGATGATAATATTTTAAATAAGAATTCAGACATGCTAGCAAGCAACCTGAACAGACATCTGCAACAACTGGGATACCATGAAGTACAGCAAGCAGATTGGAGGAAAGCACCTAATCTCATGCCACAGCACACTTGAATCACAGAGTACAATAATGCAGAACTCTTGGGCCAAGGGAATGCATCAGCTGAGAGTCTGGACCAAATCTCAACTACTTTTGGGTGATGGGTGGTGCACACAAGGAGGAAGACAAGGGAATAAGATGCTTTAACAAGAGCCGTGGCACCAACAGGATGAAAACCCAGCCACCTTCTTCTCATCCCTACCCAGTCTGAGTATGATGATTCTGTACTAAATAAATTCTTGAGGACTCTTTCACATAGATTCTCACATCACATATTCAATTAGATGTAGTATAGTAGCAAATACTCCCTTCTAAATGAAAAGAAAAAATCCCCCCCAAAAAAAGAAAAAAGCTCATAGTTTAAAAAGAGAATAAGTAATTATCTGTGGACCTAGAAAACAATCAAAGTGCCTTCAAACGCTACACGGAGACTACAACCTTCTCTATTGGGCATGTCTTGGCACACCTGAAGTAGGTGGAACTTTTAATGCTTTAAAAACACAACCTGAAACAACTCAGAACAACTTTTGATTACATTTACGTGAATAATCAAATGATCTGCAAATTTTATTAACAATACTTATCATGACAGGGCAGTGATCTCTCCTGCACATGCAATACTTTCATTAAGGAATTCAAATTAAGCTGATTCACCACCACTACTGAAACCTCATGGCAGTTAAGTTGCCAACTCAGTCCCAAAGTAATGCTGATGCACTGAATTCATTTTGATATGAGAAGTGGGCTAAGGTTATACAAATTGTGTCACAGTTAACATGAAAATGTTCTCCAACTAGAATTCAAGAAATATTAATAACTTGATGCTGTCTAGTTTTATATAACTAGAAAGATGTTAACATATCTCACTGTGTTTACAGTAATCAAGCAGGGAAGGTAAAAAAATAAAAATCACACAGTATCAGGTATTTAATAATAAAATCAAGGCATTATGTCCTCAAAAACTATGTGGTGTTAAAAAAAAAAGAAGTACAGAAATGTTCAATCCAATTCGGCCTTCAGCAACACTCAGCCTGTGAAAGGCAGGAAGCAGAACTGTGAATTGTTCTTTAGTTATCCAGACAGCAACATACAGACCAGGTTTGCTAATGTTTCATTTACCTAAATTTTTTATGCTAACATGGATGGAGCTATTAATTCCAAAAAGCACAAACACCTTAAGTATCAAAAAGTACATTTAGTAGTAGACTTTCCCATTAAATTAACTGAAAAATCTTCATTAGTGTCTCTGACTTGGCAAGGAGAGATCAAATAGGATTAATAAACCATTCATTTAAAAAACTAAAATAATTGCTCTGGCCCTACAAGGCCACTTACTTTATGACACTTGATGCTAAAATCACTGAAGTGGGTACTGAAATATCTCACATGTAAGGCAATATAAGTGCAGCTTTTTGGAGCTAGTGTAACACTTCTATTGATCAGTATCTGTCTTTCCTTCTTACTGAGTATACTGTTAGTACTGTTGATGCTCTTAGCTCATGCTAAAGACTCTCCATTACAAGTTTCAGCAGAGAAAGGGACCATCTCTCCTGGAGACCTGCTGTAACATTCTGTGCCTAGAGGATCCCACTGTGAATATAATGCAGAAATTGCAAGAAGGATGTTTTGGGGCCATTCTGCAGAAACACCAGAGAAAGTGGGTCCTGTGAAACCTTCTTAATAAAGCATGATCCCCTGCAACACAACTGTAAACCACTAGACTCCTAAGACTCTCCACAATTTTAAAGACATTAGGAAAATATCCACCTGGCATGATCCTACCTAATGCTTTCTCCTCTAAAAATTTACAGATATGTTGTCTTATGGGTAGTTTTCAAAAAAAGAACATTACATGATTTAGACTTTTCTGAGTGATGGCTTGCTACTGAGACATCAAAAAGAAATACCTAGAAGGTACCTGGAAAGGAAGGCACAGACATTTAATGGAAGACAAAATACCTCAACCAGTTGGATGGGATAAAGCACCAGGTGAGACCTCCTGAACAATAAGAGCACATCATAACAGTAAAGCTGGTACCCTACCAAGAGCAAAGCATTACATATATCATGGACAGTTTCCACTAGCACACTGTATCATTTTACTTTCTACCCTGAAAGGTCAGTCATTTTCAAGGTTCACTGAAAACCTATAATATCCCATCCCATAAAAGGTTCTGCTTTACCAAGCGGTGGTTATACTGTTGTTTGTGCAGCACTAAGATCCTTGGTGAATAAAAACAATGCAAAATAAGCTATCTTTAAAAAAAGCTTTTACTGTCTTGTCACTCTCCATCTTAGGGAAAAATCAAGATGCAAATTAGGGCATGGTCAGGTAGGCATTCTGGTATAACCAGCTGTAATTAGTAGCCCACATCAGCTTCATAATTCCAGTTATTACACAAACAGTTCACGATTGCATTAAACATCTCCTCATTCTGGGACCAAAAGGAGTAATTTGGATCACATTGTCTGGCCCCTTTCAAGTCAGTGAGAAAAGCTGGGCAAGTTGTGCAACAAATTCATGATGTTGACTGCATCTCCAGAGCAGCTTCTTAAAAGAAAATGGGGCTTAACTCACAGGACTCATAATGATTAAAATATCCTCACAATGTTTTACAGTAAACTGTTCACTGATTAATGATCATGACTCAAAAAGAAAAAAAGTGGTTTATTACTTGTTTCCCACTAGATTAGCTGTTAGCGTCCAACCATTTGGTATCACTGTGGTAAGAATAAGTAACCATAAAATTGGGAGGACTCTCTTCTGAATATCGTGCATACTGTGGTTTCACCACTTTGAGATTTTTCTTGCCAAAATAAAATTCTTGCTCACTGAAAGACATATTTATCAGGTCTTCCGTTCTTCCTGTAGCTCATCTACAAGCCCTTATGAGTCGAACATTTTAGTCTGGCCTCCTAAAGATAAAAGCTTATGAGAAAATGCTTTCTGTGTACATTTGGCCATTGATCTTGCACCAGTGATTGTTTTTATAATCAGCTGGCGATTTCCACAAAGTTTGAAAGAGTAGTAGAGATTTCAAATGATACTCCAGTTCTCTGAATTCTGTTAAATCCAATGGCTGTGTAAAGACGTGAGCACCAGTGGATATCCCCAGGGAAGAAAGGGCTGCACATGGCAGTTCAGTGATTCTCTGTAGTCACTGACTCAACTAGACATAAATAGCAAGAGTGGGCCATCGCCCTGTGCCATCTCTTACCAACATGAGGTTTAGGCTGACAGGGCAGGAAACTGGACAATGCAGCAGTGACTGTCAAACAACTAGAAGGTGCAGCCAGTACAAACATCACTGTATAGAGGCTAGCTGAATACTTCCTTCTGTTGAAGCTTGTACACAGTTATTACAAAACCATCAGCTTGGAAGCAAGTCAACCTTAAAATGAGATAAAATCATTGCAGACACTACTGCCCCGAAAAGCACAGCCTCCTTGCCAGTTTCTATGCTTGTTAGAATGGTACCTTGCATTTTTTTTCAAAACATTTCCCTTTTATCTTTTTATTTGTGAGAACAAAATGATTAAAGAAGGAAATAGCAAACTGACTTGTACAGTAGGAAGGAAAAGAGCAAACTGTGAAAATTAGTTATCTCAAAGTGCTGTTAAATAAAAAATGGATACTAAAAGACTTTTAATCTTTCCCACTTGCAAGTGCTTTCTATGTTACAGAATCATGGAATTGTCAGAGTTGGAAGGGACCTCTAGAGATCATTTAGTCCAACTCCCCTGCAAAAGCAGGATGGCCTAGAGCACATTACACAGGACTGCATTCAGATGGGTCTTGAATATCTCCAGTGAGGGGGACTCCACAACCTCCCTGGGTAGCCTGTTCCAGTGCACTGTCACCCTCACCGTAAAGAAGTTTTTCTTCATATTTAAATTGAGCTTCCTATGTTCCAGCTTGTTCCTGTTGTTCCTTGTCCTGTTACTGGGAACTACTGAAGAGAGTCTGGCTCCATCCTCCTTGCACTCACCCTTTAGATACTTACAGGCATTAATAAGGTCTCCCCTCAGCCTTCTCTTCTCCAGGCTAAAGAGTCCCAGCTCTCTCAGCCTTTCCTCATAAGGGAGATGCTCCAATCTCCCTTATCTTACAAATACATAATTAGAAACACAGATTAAGTATTTCACAATCAACTCTTACTGAAAATGCCAGAAAATAGCACCCAAGTCAAAGGATTACACCAAGCAGTAGAGTAGACACCTGGTGATTTTAGCACTGCAGACTCTGAAGAGAACTTGGTACATAGTACATACCCAGTTGCGCTCCCAGTACAGTAGCGTACCCAGAAACATGAACGTGATTTCTAGTTCATCCAGATGGAGTAGAGAAAGAGACTCTTTCTCATTATTGCCACATACATTGTCAGACTTCTTGCAATAACCTCCTCTCAACCAATAGTTCTGTGAACAACTGAGTTAACAAAGGGTGTTTCCTATGCATTGTGTACCGTGTCTTTGTTCTCCTTTCACTTGCCAAAAAATCCAACTTCACACCTGGGGCTCTGCAACTTCCCTTTATACTCCAGCTTCCCGTATTCCTCTCATACCTTGATGTCCCTAGTTCTCTATTCTGCTCTCTAAATACCAACTTGGCAAGCATTTCTCTTGAAGCAATACAGAAAAAACTTGCAGAGAAAAGTGGGATTTGTAAGCTGTGTCCTATCCTGTTGCTCCTTTGAGAAGCTTCACCAGCATTTGTTTTGCATGGTGCCTGCCACAGAATCTATCAGAATTCCAACACTCATTGAGTATAAAACAGCATATGCATTTACCTTTGCACCATGCTAACACTTTTCAAAAAGCCTTTTGAAAAGGGTCATGTTGCAAGACAGCTAAGCAATTTTTCCTAGGGTGCTACCTCAAATGTAATTGAACTGCTCCTGCTGATCACCATTAAAGGTAAAATCTGCAGAGGTTTGGGGTAATTTCAGCATATCCAAGGTAGTAACAATTCACAGTTCTCAAAATCCATGCATCTCTTACAGATACTACAGGAATGCTCTCTAATGCCACCAAACCACCCCTAACACTGTGAGCTCAAGCACATTTAGAAGTTAAAAATGACTTATCAAGAGGATTTATGCTTGAATAATTTGCCATTTATAATCCCAGAGTATGTTTACTCTGTGTAAAACAGGAAGTACCCTCATGTTATTTAACTAGTGGCACTTAGTGTCGAAACAGACTGACTTTGAACAGTTACATTCCAGCCCTGAATTACAAAATAAGTTTTATACATATTCCAGAGTCATGTGATGACGATTCAATCTCAAAATGGAAAGCAATTTAAAAGATGTTCTGCTGGAGGTGGGCTACTGCCAAAGGGTCTAATCAAAGAAGTTGCTCTTGAATAGAATTCCAGATACGAAGATACTTGTTTGTGATTTGAGTAAACAAAGAATTTAATGAAGGGGAGAAGCACTGAAAAAACACTGACTACCAAACCAAAGAAGGGTGAAACTGTAACTTCTTTTTGTGGGAAACCTGGCAGCAGGAGATGGTATTTATAGATATGGAGAGTGAGCAATTTAAACTTGATTTAGACTATAAAAAAGTCAAAGTTTTGGTGGGGATGGACAGGCAAAGGGGAGAGAACTACTTAGATGGAAGGCAGTGGAACCTCAATGCTACCAGAACTGGGAGGAAGGAAAAAAAAAATAATTATTATGTGCTATGCTAAAGCCTTAGATGGAGATACATAGCCATTCCTTTTCTTTTCCCCTCCCTATTCCCCAAAACCCACAGTATTGCAGCACAACACGATAAAAAAATCAGATACTATGCGATTTAATCTGAACAATTTTCCCCAACCAGTTTGTTATGAAATACATACACAATTAAAAGCATGACCAAGACGCAATCCTGCAGGAAAAGGCATAGCTTGATGCATGGTATGCTCTCTAGAGAAATGAGATTGTGACACATTTTAATGGATGTATGAGTTTATTGAAAATGAAGCCTTGAAACCACTTTGTACATTCATCAGCATTCCCCACCAGCAACAAACACAACTCAAAATTTCTCAAGCTACTATGAGGTGAGCTGATTGATGCATACATTAAACTGGCCTGCTTGTAGTCAGCAATACCTTCCCCCCTCAGCTCATATTTCAGGCAGAAAAAAAAGCTTCATTTGACCCTGAGGAAATTTCAAAGCTGGCTGTGTGCTGTATATGGAGTAGAAACTTCTCTAAAGCAACAGATAAATATATGTTCTCCAAACCTGGAAGCAGCAAACCCAAGAGGCAGGGTGGCTCAGGGACCCATTTGGAACATAGGCAAGGAGCGCTGACAGCTGTAGCATCACAGAAAGAGCATCCACTGCCACCTCTGGCCCCAGGTTACTCTCAGACTGACCAGGAGCTGCAGCCTTGCACCCAGTCCACACATCATAAAGGATCCTGAGACCCAGCACTGGTGCCTCATGTAGTAACCGAACAGTGTCATCAGCACACAGTCTCCATGAGGGAGCACTTCCTGGCTCATGCTGACTTTTTTGCACAACACCACCTCCAACTTGGAAAAGGAAATACAGTATGGCACACCACCCTCAGGAGAGGAGCAAAGCCTGCTTTACACCACTGACAAGTTCCCAGAGTCCACACAGCACCGCCACCACCACCTATTAAAGAAAACTGGAATACTCTGAGAGATTACAGAATCACAGAATCACCAAGGCTGGAAAAGACCTTTAAGATCATCAAGTCCAGCCTATGACCAACACCACCACACCATCTAGACTATGGCACTAAGTGCCACATCCAGCCTTGCCTTGAACACATCCAGGGATGGTGCCTCCACCACTTCTCTGGGAAGTCTATTCCAATGTCTAACCACCCTCTCCGTGAGGAAGTGCTTCCTAATAAATAAACTCCATCAAGCTAATGGATCCCTCTGTCTTCTGCATTAAAATGGTGTTCAGAAAAAATATACAGTACGGAACAGCATAGAAAAGCATTATCTAAAACTTTGGAGAGAGCCATGACAGAAAGGAGACAAAATTTGGTCTTCAGCATAACAGATGCAACACAGCCACGTATTCCCAAGACCTCTCTTTAATCCAACACTTTAGACAGTTTCTTTACCTATTCCTGGGATCTGATGAAGATAGTTATCTACAGAAAAGTAAATTAGCTCCAACATAAACAAGAAAAGCAGGAAACAAGCTAGTTAAGAAAGGAAAATTATCAGATGACTTGAAGATGATGTCTATACGTTCTAATTTTACACAAAAGGATTTAAATATATTCCATGATGGAAGGACTAGGCAGACTTCTGCAGTTTTTCAAGGTGTCTCCAAATGCAACCACAGGTGACAACAGCTAACCTTCATCAGACAAGATAGAATCATGTTTTCCTCTCACTCTTAGATTAGCATCAGACTGCTGATCCACAAGCAATGGCAACAATCTCAGCCCTTCTGAGTAGACTCGATTATACATGGCTTTGCCCTTCAGGAGCTGTGACTAGCAAAACATACAGACTGACCCTCTAAAATTTTCAAATAGAGCATCATTGACCTCAACCTTAGAAACATCACATTGTGTAAGAGAACTTTATACATAATGTCAGACTAATTTAGGGCAATGGTTGCCAACCTGCAAGCAATGTGCTGCCCAAGCCACTTTGCAGCAAAACTCATGGACAAGGAAATTCAAATCTATAATGGGAGCAATCAGAGAGGAAGGTCAAATGCTGCCAACTGCATGCTCTGTGCTCTATTCAAATGGCAGAGAAGGCTGAGGAACTATTGCTGAGTCCCAGAACTCCCTAGGCAGACACCTTCCGCTTTAACCACACTTGACAAATAACACCTTCCTCCTTACCTCCCTCTTCCTCTTCAGGAGGGCTTTTAAAGCTTTTAAATGCCCACAGCTAGCCACTGCTCTCTTAATGGCCCCTGAAATGTTTATCTTAGGGCTGTCATATCTACTTATTGTTTCCTTTCCTGCTTGCTCTTGCAAACAGACCATTTAACTTTGTTCCACATGGTCAGAATACATCTTGTAGAGCTCTCAAGAGAGTTGCACAGCATTTAAGTTTAATTCATAAATTAATGCAAAGCTGCCACATCTTCCACACCAGGGCTACAAATGCTTCATTTATTGAATAAAATTTCAGCATTGCTATATATTCGTAGACTCATTAATTCCTTACTGAAAAACTGTGTTACAAAATAGGAAAGATGGCAGCAGCTACCCTACCACATACATTATTATTTAGCTGTATAGATTTATAGGGGTGGGAGAACAAAAGAAGGGCGGGGAGAGGAGAGCTCCAAAGCAGATGTTTCCAAGCTTTTTTAAACCTAAGAGACAAGACATAAGACAACACTTGAAGGAGCAGCTGGGGACACTGAATAAATACAGACATTTAAATGTGACTAATTACATACACATGCTGGAATTCTCAAAGGAAGACCAGGGAGCCAGGCTCCCAGCTCACGCTGACTTTCAACAGGAGTTCAGTGGCCTGTTCCTTCAGGCATGCTGGAAGTCAGATGTCATCTTGCTAAATACAGAACACTGCTTCTAAATGTTGTCTCTGGTAGCTTAACCACAGCAAGCCTACAGATTTCTACAAAGCTATCAGCAGGAGCCCCCCTCTTTATTAAATAAGAATGCAGGCATCTGCTGATCCTGGCTTGTGTTGCCCTGCGAGATGAGAGAAAGTTGTCTGGACCAGCCCAGAGGCCTTAAAAGCATCTGGGGAACCACCTTTCTGTGCAAAACACAAACGTGCTGCACAGAATCTGTTCTGACGATGGCGGGGAAAGGTTTACAAAAGGTCTAGGGCTCCTTTCTGACTACTGGTATGAAGCAGGATGGATAGCTGCATAGGGAAAGTGGTGGCTCAGAAAAAAAACACCAGGGAGAAGTACATGCCATTGCTCTTCAGGTGCACCCAGATTTGTACCAAATCTGGTGTACCAAATCTTGTGTACCAAATCTGGGTACACAATCCGTTCATGACTTAGTTTAAACACTTCAACCTGGCATGGCTGTAGAAAGACCATTCTTCCCTGGTCCGTGCTGCTCATTTTCCTTCCTTTGCATTAGAGAAAAAGAATAGTGCAGTTTCTATTAGGATGCACAGGATTAAGGCCTGATTCAGCTTAAAACACGAGTGGGAAAAAACACAAACACACCAATGCTCAAGCAGCAGCTAGGAGCCATGTGTCAGCACGAAGAGCAGGTATGGATACAAGCAGCAGTAAACATGGGAAAGTCTTGTCCTCTTATTTCCATGGCCTTAGTACCTCAAAATGGTTCATAAAACTACAGACAGATTTCTGGCTGTGCTTGTTTGGATTGGCGGGATTTTTGGTAGTGGGGAAAGGGCCCCAGGGCTCCCCCAGCTCCAAAACCAGCCAAGAAGCCATTAGAGAGACAATAGATGCGCCTCTGCGATTAACATACGAAAGAACTGATAAAAGACCTGAGCAGAGCAAGCAGTTAAGAAAGAAGAGCTTAGCTGGAGAGGTGAAAGGCAGTGCTGGGTGTGGTTGGCGAGGAAGAAGGGGAAGAAGGTGCCCAAGCAGAAGTTTCTCTGCAACCTATGGCGGTCCTATGCAGGCTGTCCCCCTGTATTCACGGAGGAACATGGTGGAAGATTCCCTGAAGGCACCAGGAAGGGTGAACTAGGCCAGTGGACTTGGATTTTGTGGCCAGTGGGCTTGGATTATGCAACAGTGAAGACCCCGGCACCAGGGGAGGTGACTGTTCCCGAAGCAGCCCATGACTCTGTGGGAAGCCCACGCTGGAGCAGCTTGCTCTGGACCTTGTGGGAAGGACTCATGAAGCAGAGGTTTGTGGAGGAGTCTCTCCCATAGGAGGGACCCCATGGGGAAACAGGGGAGGACTGTAAGGAATCCTTCTTCCTGAAGAGCAGGGAGCGGCAAGAGCTACCAGACTGTGAACTGACTCCAAACCCCATCCCCTGTCCCCCTGTGCCACTGGGGAGAAGGAGGCAGAGATATCAGGAACAAAGTAATTTGGTCCTGGGAAGAAGGAAGGAGTGGGGTAACATGTAAGTGCTGCTCTTTGTGTTGTCTGTGTCCTGTGTGCATTTAATTAGTGTGAAATTAAATTATTTTTTCCTCAAGTTGAGTCTGTTTTGCCCATAACCTTAATTGGCGAAGAACCCTCCTTGTCCCTTGTCTCGACCCATGAGCTTCTAGTTGGCCTTTGTCCCAGAGTGTGTGAGGGGGTGAGCAGCCATGTGGCTCTTTCTTTGTTGTCATGTTAGGCCCAAACCATGACACTGCCAACAAGAGATTGCTTTCACTTTACAGCCAATGGAAGGTAAGGCCAGATGTTGGTAGCCACAGCATGCAGCAGTGAACTGTGCAGAGAGTCAGAAAAGCTGTGGCTACAAAGAGTTTGAAGGAAGACAAGATCTTTTCTGAGTGAAGGAGAGAGAGGGGAGAAATCAGAGCCTACTGAATAAGACTTAGTTTTCTCTAGAACTTAAGACGAGTTCCCAGGAGGGTCCAAAAGTGAGAGTCGTAGTTCTTACAAAGGATGACAACAGGAGTCACCAGGGGACACAGTAAGTCTGAGTTTGGTGCCTGCATCTGTACTATCAAAGTAACTCTTAAATCCACTAATGCTTCTCCTTATCACTTTTGCAGAGATTCAGTCTGAGAGATTGTGCTGCAGCAGCTGGCAGAGACTAGGGTCTCTGATGAAGCACAGTGGCTTAGTGGTATAAAAGTACCGAATGCTTCCTAAGGAGAAGCTATTGGGTAACAGTTTTTTAATTATTTTTTTTTTTCCTTCCTATGCAGAGGCTGAGGAAGCTCATAAGCCTTTTGCATTTTAAAATAAGCTACTACTTAATGTTCAAGACCTTAGCACTTAATTTTAATTTGCCCTTACATTCAGATGAATTTTCCTATCCACCCATCCAGCTGCCTCTTCACAGTATGTTCCATGGGACTGCAGGCTGGCTCAGCAATGCCCCAGCTGCTTTCGAGGCTTTCTGGAATGCAGAGGTAGCAGCAGCATGAACAGGGCACACTGGTCCAGACCTATGGGTAAGCTGGTAAGAAAACTGATCTTTATTTTCTGGATAGGTGAAAAAGTTTCCCAGTTAGGCCTAATCTTCATTCACCCTGCATACATGTCTTTGAAAACAAGGACTATTCTGAGGCTTAAAAAAATATGCATGTCTAATGTATTTTTAAACAGCTGCATGCTGGTAGCAGCTTTTGTTCTCCTTACAGACCTGAATTTTTTCACCAGTTATATCTATGAGGTCATTTGCAGGCTAGTGTTTAGCTTTGCAGCTAAGAGCTCCATTAAAAAAATAATCTTAATATTTTTTTTTAACTTAGAAAAAGTCAGGGAAGTTCACAAGACAAGCATGAAAACCAAACTGCTCTGATGAATCTAAGATGAAGCAATTCTACGTTCTTGCTCATGGTTTTATTGCCTTGTCTTACTTGCTTACTGCAACAAATGAATGAGATGTCCTCAAGAAAAAGCACTTCCCTTCTCAATACTCAGTTGGAAGCTGCACTCCCCTAATACACCCATTCTCTGCTTTACACTCATGAACTACCTATAACAAAGGTTCTGCCTCCCCTGCCTTTGCTGTTCTCACTGGCAAATTCCTGCTACACATTTAGTTGAGCATTGCTTAACTATTGTATTCCATTCTTACATGCCTAAGCACTAGAACCCAACTACCTATGTACAAACCTGAATGATGATTTCAGATGACATGGAAAAACACAGAGCTGCAGTTCGCTACATACCTGCTGAAAGCAAACAGTGTGGCAGGAGGAAAATGCTGGACTACATTCCTAAGTGTTGGTTTTTTTCCCCCCTGCTGATGTAACCATTCCCCTTTCTTTTCCTTCATCATTACCTCTTTCTCACTTGTAAGACATATTGCCATGAAAACTTGCACCAACTGAACTGCATACTCTAGAAATATTTTTATATCCCTGTTCCCTTATCTAAGCTGCTAAGGTCTACTCTCACCTACCACTCCTAACAAAAAGCCATGGAAACTAGCCAGAGACAGAGTGTCCAGGTCAGCTACAGAAGACAACAAGGGGAAAGAGCTTCAGCAGACAAAAGCTTGCTTGGGCTCTGATTTTCAAGCTTTTTTTCTAAGAGCCAAAGGCTGGATTTAAATAAAGATAAACTGCGGTTAAAACATCAGTATTTTCCTACGCATTTCAGCTAACACATTGTATTTACTGAACAATACCTTGCAAATCATGGTTACATCATGCTTCACAAGCCATTCTAAGTATTTTCTCTGCATTGTAGAAAGTGAATGAAACAGTCTTCACATCAAGACCACATAGGCAAAAATTTGAATAAAGATTTAAAACCTGTCTGGTCAAATAGATAAAAGGTAGAAAAACATGCTGCATGCTGCCATGTTCTTAAAGCTGTCACTGCCTTATTGCTTTTCATGAAGGACTCTTTCAGACACCTACTTCTAGCGTTTCAGGAATTTAACTGAAAACTCCATTAGGACCAAGTTACCAGGTCTTAGTTAAATGACAACAAAACCTTTAAAAGAAAGCTGGCTGCAGCATGGCATATTCTCTCAGAACAAAACAAAGTGAGGCAAACACTTCTGAAGGTCCTTCAGTATACCACCTAGCTATTGAAAACAGACTATAGTGAGAGTGGAAGTATGCTCCAGTACACTTATGTTTGCAAAGTCCCAGACAGAACCCACAATTAGGGTTCAAAGAATATGGACAGAGGCCTTTGTGGCTATATCACACCACTAAGGAGTGCACTACACACTTCCAGAAAGGGAAAAAAAAAAAAGTTAAAAAAATCTTTGGTACTCAGGACAACTGTGCTCCTTTTCCCTCTCTAAGGACAGTATCCTTCAGGCCTGCCCTGACGACAGTCCAAGCTTAGTGAGAAGCCCACTGTCCTGTGTGTCCCACACAGGTACACCTCCTCACAGAGCGAGTTTGAAAGACGAGAAACTACCTTTTCCCACCTTCTATTTCCTTCTCTCCGGCAAAGCCCTAGGATCTACAGCAATACAAATAAACACTTCAACACAAGATGCCAGCCTAGGATTTGGTAGATGAAGGTTTGACCCCTGGTTTCTCAGAATGAATGTGATCATCATAATTCAGTCATATTCAAATGGCACAATGGAAAATGACACAATGAGAGTCCTCAAGTAGTAGTTAAAGTGAGGCTGGGCCCTCCAGCTGGTGCACAGCCACACTGACATAGCAACTTTTGTTCCGAAAGAAGTGCAGCTGTGTTCCAGTGGCATTGTGCCCTGGTTAATAAGTTCACTGGAGCTCAGAGCCTACACAGCAACTTGCATCACACTGCCCCTGATATTCACTCTGCCTTATCCCAGCAGACTGTGGAGAGAAAGACTTCTGCCTACTCGCAGAGTTCTGGTAGGGCCTGGATGGCTAGTGGATATATGCACAGGCATGCAAGATCACATACCCCAGCACATCCTCGTATCAAGTGTGCCTAGGAGGATGGAGGTCAACCACATGGCTCACCTGCATTTGTTAATAGGTCCTAGATGTAAAGGCTACCATGACAGCTTATTAACAAAGCCTTAGCAAAGGCAGTAACAAAATGATGTCAAATATTGGTCTGAAAATAGGGTTGGTCAGAACTTCCCTTGGAGAGTGTTTTTTCTATCAACACAATTGTCAAACAGCTACAAGTGTATGATGCCAACACTCTGATTTTGACAGGCCTTCTCCCAGACAAGGATACAAAGCCGTTTCCTGTCAGAAGTCAACCAGCCATGCCACTGCCCCTGAAGGAGCCACCTGAAAGGCTTTGGTGTGGTCAGAGAGTAATGGCCTTTCTGCCTCCTCCGCAGAGGAAAGCGAAATCTTGACTTCCATCTGAGTCCTGCAGCTTCTAGGCTTCCATTCATTTGGGTGAGATCGGATGGCTGATTTCGAGACTGTGTTAATAACTGATGGTAGATGTTTGTTTAGAAGTCAGCTCTGAAACACTCTGTAACCACACAAGTTGTGCTAGAAATTTACTTGTCTGGTAATGTCCTTAATGCAAATCAGAAGGACATTAATACTATGCTTTGATGTCTTTTTAGTCTTTATGCAATGACTAAATTGGCTAAGTGCTTTATTAACATTTAAGACAATCAGGATAAAAATTATGTAGATTATGTGGAGAGAAGAGAAAATGAAAAAATCTCACATTTTATAAATTCGTAAGGATTTCACTGATTAAGAACACTGCATGTGCAATCAATGTTTTGATTCTTCCAAAAAACTTTTAAATGAAACATTGCACACCATTGCACAGAATTGGTGTGTTTCTCATAACTCTGCAGTTACATTTCAAATCCTACCGTGTTGCAAGCTTATGGCAGACGACTCCAGTGTCTGTTATGACTTCACTCAGTCTCAGCTCAAGGTGGACCTTCCCCTGAAACACACCAAAAATACCATGTGAAAAATTAGTTTTATGCATAGCCAGCCACAGCCCTCTTAAAACTAAGTAAGTCAGTTAATGCAAGTAATTCTAGGAGGAGTTGAAAGACTAAGTAAGAGCTGCGTAGCTAAGGTATTTCACCTGCCAAAGAATGTAGATTAGTAGTAATTTCACTAAATTTCAGTGCATAATTCCTATCATTATCTTACCTCTGTTGTGTTTTACTAATTTAGGGACATGGAACATCTGAAGTCTGACACAAAAATACAGTGTTTGAGCTGTACCTTTATTTAATATTTTTAATATTAAACTAAGATCTGCAACCCAATAATTGAAAAGATATCACAGCAGTGTGTTATAAATAAATACCTACAGGTTTTAAACATTAGAAATTTAAAATTATGAAATAAACTGCGAGACAAGTAGCACTAAAACTACACTGGGCAACTAAAAAATATTCCACCATGTTGCTAGCATTCATAGCACCTACTATTACACAGTCTCCAACTTCTTATCATCACATTAACTTTGTTATGACTTGGGCCAAAATGTTATGCTCAAATATGCTAAGAAAACAGAGGCAATCATGAATATGAGTGGCATTCCTCTTGTATTTAAAACATGAATATCCATTCCTACTAGCAAAAACTCAGAACCACTCTTACAGTGTATATACAGCAAATGTAAAGTACATTTTGTTACTGATGTATTCCCATCTACAAGAGCAGCTGGAAGGAGGATCTGGGGAACTACAGGTCTGTCAGTCTGACGTCAGTGCCAGGTAAGGTTGTGCAGCTTATCATCTTGAATGTCATCACACAGCATGTACAGGACAATCAGGCGCTCAGACCCAGTCAGCATGGGTTTATGAAAAGCAGGTCCTGCTTGACTAACTTGATCTCCTATGACAAGCTGACCCACTTAGTGGATGATGGGAAGGCTGTGGATGTTGTCTACCTAGACTTTAGTTAAGCCTCTGACACAGTTTCCCACAGCATTCTCCTGGAGAAACTGGTTGCTCAGGGCTTAGAAGGGCATACTCTTCATTGGGTAAAACACTGGCTGGATGGCTGGGCCCAAAGAGTTGTGGCAAATGGAGATAAATCCAGTTGGTGGCCAGTCACAAGTGGTGAGTCCCAGGGCTCAGTGTTGGGGCCAGATGTGTTTCATATCTTTATCAATGATCTGGATGAGGGGATTGAATGCACCCTCAGTAAGTGTGCAGATGACACTTGGGAGGGAGTGTTGATCTGCCTGAGGGTAGGAAGGCTCTGCAGAGGGACCTGGACAGGCTGGATCGATGGGCCAAGGCCAACTGTATGAGGTTCAACAAGGCCAAGTGCCGGGTACTGCACTTGGGTCATAACAACCCCACCCAAGATCACAGGCTTGGGGAAGAATGGCTAGAGAGCTGCCTGGCAGAAAAGGACTTGGGGGTATTGGTCAACAGCAGGCTGAATATGAGTGTGCCCAGGTGGCCAAGACTGACAGCATGCTGGCTTGTATCAGAAATAGTGTGGTCAGCAGGACTAGGGATGTGATCATGCCCCTGTACTCAGCACTGTAGAGGCCACACTTCGAATACTGTGTTCAGTTTTGGGCCCCTCACGGACATTGAGGTGCTGGAGCGAGTCCAAAGAAGGGCAACAAAGCTGGTGAAGGGTCTAGAGAACAAGTTTTATGAGAATTGTCTGAGGGAACTAGGGTTGTTTAGCCTGGAGAAAAGGAGGCTGAGGGGAGACCTTATCACTCTCTACAACTACCTGAAAGGAGGCTGTAGTGAGGTGGAAGTCAGTCTCCTCTCCCAAGTAAGAAGTGATAGAACAAGAAATGGCTCAAGTTGTGCCAGGGAAGGTTTAGATTGGATATTAGAAAAAATTTCTTGGCAGTGTTAGGTTAATGGTTGGATTAAATGATCTTAGGAGTCCTTTCTAACGTAAATGATTCTATGATTCTATTCTGACATGCCAGCACTGCAAATCATCATTGCCATAACTGAGTCATTCACCTTTCTAACCACCTCCCCACCATCCTTTTTACCAAAGGACCCTAAAATCCACCCTGCTAGTTAGTCAGAGCTCTAATGTGGGTGTCATTTTTGACTCAGATCTACCTCAACTCACACAAAAAGTTTGTTACAGCCCCTTTTCATAAGATCTTCCAGATTTGACCTTTCCTCTTTTTTGAACACAAACTCTTGCAAGATACTTCATTGTCTCTTCTAACAGGAAAAAAGACCTCTCCATGCTGTATAAGAACCCATGTTGCAGGGGCATCACAGCAGCTCACTGGTATCTTGAAGATGGAAGGACACCAACCTGTGTGGGAGTTTAAAAAGCTGACTCCTGCTAGGTGTCTTTTGCATAATTTTAAGCAAAATAATAAAAACAAACAACAATGCAAAACCTAATCATGTTGCATTTGGCTGTCAGACTCCTGGTGCAAATGTCAACATCTGTAATTTTCTTCTAAACTGAAGCCTGTCCTCATTAATAAGAGAAGATTTCTTTGCAAAAATGTGTAAAGCCACTTCTAGACCACCTCTTTTAAGACTCAGTACCACTGCAGTGCCCATCATAACAAGGGCTAAGCACAACCAGCTGAGAACTCCAGTTAAGCAGGATGGTTTTCTGGCTTTAGTTTTACTATGTTTTCCCTTATTCTTCACTGTTCTCTCTTCCACTTGTCACAATTTAACACAGGAGTTAAAGCACTAGTCTCTGGAGAACAAGTTTATATTATGAACCTGTAAAAACACTGCTGCCATATTCACTGATATCCTGCATATTAGCTCTACTAGAGAAATCAACACTAATACAAGTTTTAAAGAAACTAAGAGACAGGAACTGACCTTTAGGAAAACTAGAGGAAATATCCCTTGGTAGAAAAAGACCAAGGAAGGTAAGGTAATTTTTTTTATTGAAATATTTCTGCACATCTTAAACAAAGGCAAGACTTATTCTCTCAGTAAAGAAAGAATGCTTCAGTACACTCAGGTGAGCCTGAATACAAATTTAATTACAGTGTCGATTTGCTCCATCTCACAGACTATGATGGAAGCTCCCTATTTTAGAAATTAAGTTGCAAAAATATTTTTAAATTGGCAGTACTTCACACATTTTCCCAGCTACATTAAGTTCAGAAATAACAGCGCTGTCTCCTTTGAGCTGAGACTAATTTTTTCTTGTAGCTCTCATTTTCCTCTTGTGAAGACTCTGAAAATAGTCAGCTGCTCAAAAAGTGACTCAAAGCTTCAGACAGCAAAACAGAGGTCATGGGATCACTGGGACCAGCAGCCCTACCAACATTCCAGAAACACCTCCTTACTTCCAGTTAAAAACTCAAATACATAAATACATTAAAATAAGGCTACAGTAACATACTTGCAGGCTTATTTCACAGCAAATATAACTCCTATATAAGCAGAACACTTTTTCCGATATCAACTATACTGTTAGGTAAAACCTAAGAATTCATCTGAATAAATTTACTACTGAGCAATGACATTAGTTGGTTTACAGAATACTGGATAATGCACTTTTCAAAGGGAAGAGAGAAAAATATGCAATGAATCAGTACCATAAAAATCAATTGTTAATCTAACCAGGAGGTGACGAACTGATCACCAATACTGGATGAAATGTATCACAGGAACAGGGAGTTGCCAATATCTTTATTTACTGACAATTTACAATTAAGAAATTACGGGTTTTAGTATCGAAAGAACTACTGTGATAAGAACAAGAGCCTCCAATTGTTCTAGGTGTGCAGTTATTGACAGCATTTACAAGCAGGAAAGATCAGATTATGTGGCAGGATAAAGAGTATGCTGTCCCTGTTTTACAGCTACAACACTGTGTCTTGATCCTGCTCAGATAGAATCCCTGTTGCAGAGCCAGGAATTGAGTCCTGCATCCTAGCCATAAAGTTTTTTTCCCTTCAGGACAGAGAAAAAACTCAGAGAAGAAGCTGGAGGTTTGACAACTTTTAAGTAGAATGCACATAAATTACTAAAAACACTTCCATTAAAAAAAATATTTCAGAATGTTCCTAGAAGCAGCTGTGCTCATTAGTATACCCTTCACATTTGGAAGGGCAGGACTTCTTCAAGAAACTAGCCGAAGGAGTGCCAACTTAACTGCTAAACGCTTCCTTTTTCCTAAACTCTGACTGATATTGGATGAGGGGGTTCACAGGCCATACATCCTTCCTAATCACATCTAAGATTATAAAATAGGGCCAGCCAGCTTCCATTTTTCAGTTTTTGATTAAAGAAGCCATCAGTAAATTGAGTTTCTTCTAGGGAAGTAGACAGTATTCAGAAGGAAATCAGCAACAATCAACTTTTAAAGGACCTTACTGAGGAGAAAAAAAAAAGTACTATGATCGTTAAATGTCCTCTTTACTAAAAAACAATAGAATAAAGTTCCAGTCTTAACAGTCTTGTAACACTAACAGGAATCTGGGAGAACTACAAGCATAATTATCTGAAAGAACAAACTGAAAATAATCATAAGCTTGCAAAGCAAAGAAAAATCAGAATCAAAGCCATGTTTATAGATACAGGAAAATCCTGTCTCCAGCAACCTCATTTCTCCTTGGAAGACAGCTGTGAGTTACTGTGGACTGAAATACCAGAAGACAGTTGTAAAGCAATTAAAAGTATACCAATGCAACCTAGCTGTATCATGTTTCCAGCAGTTACAAATTTGCAGTTTAATTTAAATACAGTATGTTGAAGGAGAAAATAAAACACATGACCACACATTATTCTGAGGTTATTCTTATGACAAGGTTCTGCTAGCCTGATGTGAAGCACATTTAGTGGTGGGACTTACTTAGAAGCAGCATTTGCAAAGTTATCAGGACACCATTGGAAGCCATTTCTGAGTACAGTTACATGCACATGTTTTGGCCTGGAATCTGACACACTGTGTGATCCAGTGACTGAGTGTCGATTCAGATGCAACATCTGATTTAACTCAAAACAGATGTGATTTGGTTTTCCAGGGCAAGAGTTCTGAAAAACACTAACACTAGAAATGTCTGTGCTCTAAGGCTCTAGAAAATGCACAAAAGACTTACAGTCTAAGTTCAAAAGAGAGGAGCCAAATCTATCCAAATCTCTTAAATCATATCTTTAAGGAAGTATCAACCAGATCTCCATCCTTTTTACTACTGTGAAACAGGTTTTAGAAATTTTTAACTTTTTAAAAACATCAAAGGAAAAGAACAAGTCTTCACTGTTAAACAAAAATATATAAAATATACAATCTGCTTGCTTGAATATCAAGTCAATTATCTTCATATACAGGGCTCACACAGCACTATAATTCTCTCTTCTACAAAAGAACAGTAAGTGGTTATCACAAAACCTCCTAAAAAAACCTGTCTCCTCTTAAACCCGCTAGACAAAAGGTTTGTGAACATTCATCATTCTACTTCTCACCAGCCTACCCAATTTTGCTGGGGACTTTCCCCTCCAAGGTCGGAGTGCATCTGCATGGAAGTTTTCCAATCATCTATCCCACATGGGGACCCTTTTCCCAGCCCAGCTGTCTACATTTTCTGCTCTAACAGCTATTCCTTCCTTTAGCAGAGGGCAGCAAGCGGCTGGGAAAGGTTGAAGGATCATGCTCCAGATCACAGCCTGCCTTCTGTACCACAGTGCAGCACACAGAATCTGGAACTAAATCCAGTCCATCGCTGAGGAAAGTGCAGCAGCTCTAATGAACACTGATTCCTAAATGCTAGGCAAAGCAGAACCCATGTCTGCTTGAATCACTCAGTAACTGGCAAACATCTTCAAATGGCACAATGTCAGCTTTGCTATTACTCTAAAGGAACAATACCTCCACATGGTCAAAACACTTTAATGCAATATAATATGTAGAAACTGTAAATGAAAGCTACCTAACTTTCATTTCCTCAGACAAACTGTGTTCTGCAGACATAGAATACAGGTATGTTGTTTTGAAATAATGTAAATTTATTATTCAGCAGTAGGTGCTCCTTACCACATGCCACGTTACTAACTAGCTTCTTAGAAGTAACAGATCAAAACCGGATTGACTGTCTTACCCCTTTGCACTGCCAAGTCTGAACACAGCACTCTTATATTCACATAGGGAGGAAGACTTGCCACAAAGCATGATCTGGTCAGTAACTGGTCTTTTTGTTTATCACAAACATTATTTACCATTATTGACGCAGAATTCCGTTCTCTGAAATAATTTGGTTGGTAAGTATGTGGCCTTAAGAAGCTTCCCACTCTATCAAAACAGAGATTTCACCTCTTTTCAAAACAACTAGGAGACACCTAAAAGCCACTGTTGATAAAATAGAGGGCAACACCCATTTACTTCCTGTGTGTGGTTGAAAGCTGATACTAAACCTGGAAACAGCTTCTTTTTACAATTTGCATATAGCTGTGCTTACAGTAGGTTATACAAAACACGCCAGTAACTCATATTTACACTAGAACCATTTAAATACCGACACTAAGATAGTTCATGTCAGTGTTGGACAGTGGGCAAGCGATCCCCTCAGTTGTTTATTAACAGAGTAGGTAATTCTGTGAACCACTGGAGCGAAACGGGGCCTATACAGTTACTCGTAAAGGCAGTTTGCTCAATCTAGTTTATTCTTCAAACCCATATTCTTAAGGAAAGTAACAATTAGCATCAGAGTAATTTAACATACATACAGAGCCATTCCATTTCTACATATATAAAAAGCATTGATTAATACAGAACAGAATGTAGACGGATATGGGAGAGATTGTGGCAGCTTCCACATTATTATGAAGGTAGGGGACAAGAAAGGAACAGAGTAACATATATCCAAGCTTCCTCTACAGATCCAGGATAGACTCCTCTAGCTGTCACACAGCATTGAATGGAGAACAGATAATTCAAAAGCTTGTGGTGAAACTCTGGCTCGTCTGAAGTCATGACAAAACTCCCATTCAGGCAAGGCCAGGATTTCATTCATGATGCCTGAAGTCTGTGACACAGATTCTGTATTCAATGGGGAGGTACTGACAAAGGAGGAGAGGTTTCCTGAGCAGCACAGAGTGCCCTGGATATGTTCTTCTAGCTAATATACAAGAAGCATTTCAGAGCCAGCAGTGATTTCCAGCATGACAAAAAGATTCTAGGTGTAATCTCTAAACATACCTGCAAGCAATGTTTTCCACTAATGTGATGTTTTGTCCACCACCTGATGCCCATATCAATCCATACTCAAAAACAGACATGTTTAATCAACAATAATCAAAGGCCTGTTAGGGAAAATGCTAATATGTTGAAAAGCGTAGGAAGGGCTTTTGGTGTCTGAAGAAAGTACTTCTTAAAATCAGTAAATCTTTTGCACAAGTTTTGAGTACAGAAGGTTAAAATGTGAGATTATTTGCTTCCTCAGTGTTGCTTATCTGCCTTTTATATGCTTTTCTTTTTTTTTTAAGTTGATAGCCAAATGGATATGTTTCAGACACATCAAAGTTCTCATGAGGAGGAAGGGGAAATGAGCAATTTTCAATTTATGTCAGATTTTTTCATCCCCAACAATGAGTTTTACATAAGACCTTGAGCATTACTGGCTTTGGACAAGCACTCTGTCATTTAATATTGAGAACTCAGCTGTAAGAGAACATGACCGTTTCACATTTGTCAGTGCTGCAGAGGAAGTAACTCAAAGTACACTTGAAAAGGGGAACTTCTAAAGCAAGAGCCTGCACAGGAAAACATGTCAGAATGATCTAACTCTCCTTGCATTTCTCCCCCACTTTGGCATATACAGACTACATGGTTTAGAGTATGCTGGTGTATTTTGATATTAATCAGAATGTCTCTGGATCTTTAACCGCTTCACTGACTACATCAGCACAAAGGGTATTTGGGGTGGAAAGCTCAAACTTCACAAAATGTACTTGAACTATGCAGGGCTGAAGTTACTGTGAAAAAAAGTGAAGGGTAGAAGTACTCAAAAACAGGAAAGACCTTTTAAAGATGGCATGAGCACTCGGGCTAGTTGAGAACACGTGGACCACTAAGAGCATCTGTCATCTACAGCCCCAGGCAAATATCTGAATCATTTACTGTTGGGTAAACTTCTGCATGTGAAGGAAAGGCAAACATCTGTGAATGAAGAGAGATGTACACACAATAGCATGGCAATTTTTGCTTCCAGTCCTCAAAAGGCATGTGAATGAGAATATGGCAGATCCTGAAAGAAAAATTACTACTAGAAAAAAAATAGATGCATCCTGAGGAAAGCATGCAACATCATGATCTTACTGACTTCAAACAGCTTACAAAGTCATGTCTTCTGTCGCTAGTCCCTCCCCCCTCACCAGCTGAGGCTGCCTGATTGTTCATAGGCTATTTCAATGCAAAAGTTAAACTAGTTTTGGTACGGTTCAATTGCTGTTTTACTTCCCACTAAAACGTTCAGGCACTTGTACTGTCAGAAACTGGGTATTTAGCTCTGGGCATAGTAACATCCCACTGAGGCCTGGTCAGGCTCCATCAGAAGATGGGAACTTAAAAATCCTTCAACTAAGTCTGCACAAACCCACCTGGTTACAGCTTCATACTTCTGGAACAAATTTTCCAGTCTGGAAAGTTAAGCCATGAATTATGCATTTAACAGCTGCTGTCAATCATCAAATATTTTGGGTTGGGAGGGTCATTAAAGATCATCTAGTTCCAACACCCTTGAATGGGCAGTGACACCTCCCACTAGACCAGGTTGCACAAAGCCCCATCCAACCTGGCCTTGAACACTTCCAGGGATGGGGCAGCCTGTCAACCTCAAGTAGAAGTTACAGTCCACTGCTGAAGAACACAGCACTGTGAACCCACTCACTCAGATAAAGGGAAAGTCAGGTGATTATCTAAACTAATTTGCTAGACCTAACGATGAACCAAAGCCACAAAGGGCATGTGGGTGGGTAATGCCCCATCTGCATCTGTAGGCTGGGCAGCTGCGCAGCACCTGTGCTGCTTTGTGGGGGACTGTGCACCACACCGACCAGTATCAGTGGTGGTGAGATTAAAGGCCTCTAGCAGCTCTTTGCCTAGATGGACAATGCCCTCATTGTTTCTTCAAGATAAGCAGTCATGCAGGACTCCAGTACATCTTGCTGTCAAGCAATAAATGGATATGGTGTTAAAGCACCTGACTCCTGACAATACAAAGCATCTTTATAAGACAGTAAGAATTAGTAACATTGGAAAACCATAAAACTGAATGCAAAGCCTCAAGCTAAACACCTGGACAACTGTCTGATTGAGTTACACAACAATTACTGCTTACACCTTGATTTAAAAAAGAAAAAATAGGCTTATTTTGTACAGCATCAGAACACTTAAGAGCTATAACTTCTGTATAAAATTGAGAAAACAGCACAAAAATATTAAGCAATCCACTCAAATTCCATTAACACTAGAATTCTATTTGTTTGTTTGTTGTATTATTTTGCACTTGCAAAAAAAGAGAGGAATCTCCTCACGACATACCACTCCCTTTCTATGTATGATGACAGGAATCAGTATTGCCATTTAAAAGTTTGTACCATTTCTGGAATTCATACAAGTGAGGTCCAAACCATGTCAAGAACAAAATTCTAAATTCTACTCATTAAACATTAGGCAGAAAGCTCAAAATACCAGTAGAAATGTTATTATATGTAGTTTTAAATCAGTCCTTCTGTTCTGAAAAATTAGGCCAAATGTGTCCCAGAACTGGGCATCTGAGAACCACAGCACCCAAGATCATTAATATTTCAATAATTCATTGATTTTTAGCTGGTTTTCAGTTTGACTGTGCTCATTGGTCTGCTTAAAACCTGGATATTTTCAGCTCAGTTTCTTTCATATCACAGTGTAATGAATTAAAAAGGATTAGAAACCTGGTCTCTCTGACTTTTTTTTTTTAATTCCTCACTCTGACTTGTATGAGCTCAAGCAAGCCACATTCTTTCTGACACTTATTCTCACTGTATTCAAACAGTGGGAGTGACAATAGCTTACCTAGATATGGTGCTGTGATGCATAACTAAATAGCCATGAAGTGCTCTACAACATGGAAAATAGTATTAAGGCCACTAGCTGACAAAAGTAGTAAGATGCAGGAGTTCCCTGGCACACAGCTCAATGTTTAATCCACTACATTATCTGGCCAATGGAGACAACTGTTAGAATGATAAAACTGATAGCTGGGACATTAAAAGTGCTTTTTGACTACTAGTGTCTGTATGTTTCACTGCAAATGTTAATTACTTAAGATTTCTTAAATTAATTTCCCTAAAATTGGAGAAAAACTCAGTAACGTTGAGTAAATTCTTATAAACACAAATATTTTTTTCTCTTATAAATGAAAACTTCAGAAAAAGATACAACTGAAATACCACAAATGGAAGAAAATACAAACACAAAAATACTCCTTCATTTGGCTATCTTCACTTGCACAAGAATTTATACAAAATATTTACAAATCTGCTCCCATTACTAGGGAAAACCAAGCCCTCTTGCAGACTCCTTAACATAAAGGCTGCAGAACATCTAAACACTAAATGGATAAAATCACCAGAGCACTGTTCATATTCACAGTAGTTGCCACAAATGCTTTTCATGGAGCCCAGAAGCAGCTTTTAACAGTTGGGCTCTTGTAAAGACACAAACAGCGGAAGTGATAAACTGTACAAACAATTACAAACAGCATTTGCTTTTCAGCAAATATTTTGCTCCTCGTGTCTCCAAATGCCAGAGCTGCCCGCAAACCTTTCTGTTATGAGTTCATAGCTTGCATTACCAGTGCTGTCCTGGAAAGCACCCTGGTCTAAAAAGCTTCCACAAGCTCACTGTGTGTAACAAAATAAACAATGTAGAAGCATATCCAAATATTGGCCTTCTTCAACCGATAAATTACAAAGGGAAAGTTTTCATATCCTACAGGAAATAAACACTAAATCTATTGTTTTAAAGTCACTGTCGTAAGAGGCTTTGGGGTAAAAGAAGGGAGACCAGGGTTAACGGAATAGACCTCAAGTTAAAAGGCTTTTAACAGCCTTTTCATCACCACTGATATTAAAGAGGATCAATATTTTACAAAAGAATGTTACACATTGAACGGGCTGTCATGATGCTTTCTTTGCATCATGTGCACTACCGTAAATTATTTATCTCTCAAAACAACAGAAAACGTAACCTTGAACATATTTTCACATACGCTTCACTACACATAAGTGCACTACATGTTGGAACAAGCATGCATTTTAAGTGTCATTTTCTGACCTGCGTGCAGACTGAAAAGACAACACATTATGTCCAACCCTATCACACAATGGTACCTAAGAAGCATTTACCCTTCCACTTATTGGAGACTGTTGCACAGATCAGACATTCATGTCTGTGGCCCCCAAACAAATACTGTGGTCCAAACATGACCTGCAATATATAGTTACAGGGAGGGGAAAAAAAACCAAGAAAGCAGTAACTGATTTATATTGACTTGAGTTCCTGCTACATAATTTTTATTTCTTGCTTTCTTATAGTTACTGTTTTCGTAAGACCTAATATTGTAACAGAAAATAGAATCTGCTTTAAAAGAGGGTAAGTAGAAATAAAAACACCTTCATTGTGTACCAAAATCTGCAAAGTACCAAACCCTAAAAAAGCTGAAGCGATACAATTACCAGCATCTGCATGGTTTGCAGCAGGGCCTAGAAATCTGGCTAGGAGTGTTTTTTTCCATGAGATTTACTTGTTGCCATTCCTGGGACAACCTTCCTACAGAATTATTTAAAAACAGTACCTACAGATACTGTTTTCAAGCTGGCTCTGCTCCCTGAGGAAATAACAGTAATTTATAGGGCTTTGAAGTTATTTGATAATTGAGATACCAACACCCCTACTTGTATCAGTGACCCTGACAGCTCAGTTTTTATTATTTCTCTGGCCAGAATCCTGGTCCCATTGATTTACCGACACTTGTAATTTACCCTGCAAGTTGCAATTTAACTGAAACATAAGTCATATAAATGAGTAATGTTTCCTTTTTGAAGGAAAGCAACACATCTGTCCTAGAGCCATAGAACCCATAAAGCTGCCATGGCCCTGTTAGAAATACTCCTTTGCCAAGATAATCTCACCTGTACTTCTGAATCAGCATCAACATGCTGGAGTTGAAACCAGGTGTCTCTATTATGATACTTCTGCAGATCTTCTTTCTGTATAGCTACCTTTCCTGGAAAGAAAACAAAGCAGATGCACAGTTTAAGACATGCTATATCTCCCCCAGAGTACATTTCAATCAAAAACAAGTTTTAAAACAATGATTTAAGGACTATCCTTTCAAGAAAGGCTTCAGAGCAAGGAAATATTTCTTCAGGGCATGCTTCTTTACACAATACATAATTATTTCTGATGAGCAGCTTTTTCCACTTCATATTGTGAAAGGCTCTAAAATTCCTAACAACATACTCACCTAACCAACTGAAGCACTGAGCTCTGCGGATAAGCTTGTAAGTATACTTACAGTAAAAATATCATTATTACTTCTTTGACATGTCAATTAAACTTGTGGGAGTAAAAGCTTGAAAACGGTTAGAGAGATTTTTGAGGCAGACATCTATAACAATCCCAAAAGAAATTTCCATGCCTAGTGTTATTGCTAAAAATATTTCAGGATGAGGCTTTTAACTATACATTTTTGTAGGAGAAAGGCAGCAACTGGAGATGTCAAGACAGAGCAGATTCACAGGTCTGCATTCTGAGGCCCTGTTGACTTACCTCCCTCACTCAAATCTTGCAGAGTTTGCATTCTGCAGCCCAGAGCCACCAAAACTACCACCCCTGACTGTAGAGAGAGGAAAAAACCCCACAGTAGAGTTTTTCCCCTCACTTTTTAACCTTCTCTTACTCCTCCCAAATTAGTTGTTTTGGTTGTTATGACAACAGCAGCCACTTCCATGCGAACTAGTGTACATACATGCTAATGGCTAATGTATATGTAAAGCTGAAACTTTTATCTTTCCCAGTCTCTCTCAGGCATTATGTAAAAGCACTCTCTGATGAGCAAGTAACTTTTTCCAAGTGTGTGTCTTTGTGTATACAAAACGGAGCATGGCATGCCTGAGAGCACGTGATCCTCAAAGCTGCTTTGGGCTGGGCGGTTCCCCAGGCATCCAGCAAAGCAGCATGTTCGAAACTGAAGAATCCAGGACAGTCAGAGTAGCTCAAGAGGCTCGAGAAAGCTGGTTTTTGGCAATGTGGTTTGGAGCAGACTTTCTCTGCTAGACTGAGTTGCTCACATACAGTTTGAAACCACTGCTTTGCTATGGAAACACAGACTTTCTTTAACCAAATCCTGCTAGATAAAATAAATCAATGGACACAGTCTTAACGGAAGACAGATTTCTAAGGCTTCCCAAACGCATGCAGTTTGGCCAGAGGTCAGCAATACATTACCCCAGCAAATGTTAACAGAATACAGTTACAAAAAAAACCCCAATACACACAATAGAAGAATACAAAAATGGTACACACAAATCATTCTCCCTTTTGAAATCTAAAAGCTTACTGAAGTTCCAGCAGTAAGTTATTACCCCAGTGCTCCCTCAAATTTTGGCCTTTTCCTCTAGCTGTTGTTAGATGGCTCCACCCAGCCCTTCTGTTTGCTGGGCTGCTCCACGTACCCTGCTGCAGCTGCTGCTGCATTCTTCTGTCACGCTCGGGCTGCTTCTGGTGACAGTTTCCAGACTTCCAGTCCCAGTTTCTAAACTACTCTGCCAGCCTTCTACAGCTGCCCTCCATAGTATCCACCAGGGTTTCTGCTCTGACTTGCACAGAGCTGCTGACCCATTACTCCCAAGTCTTGCTTATTTTGCTCTCAGCGCTCTCCTCCCTCTGCTTGTCCTTCACAGATTACCAGATCCATCTCCTGGCAAACATTAAGCCATAGATTAATGAGGCAGATCCATTACCGTGTTCGATTGGATATGCAGAGCAAGGAACTTGAAATTTCTTAGAAAAGAAAAAATTAAATTACACAAACGTACAAAGTAATATGGCAGAAAGGGTAAGAAATGGGACATCAGAACCACGCTGAACAGAGGACACCAAGTTACACTGCTGAGAATCTCTGTAATGATAGCTATTTTCAAAGCTTCTACTTTTATTCTCCAACCACAGCAGTTTGTGGGCAGCTTAGTTTCTCTAAAACATTCTGCAAGAGGAATACATTTAAACACACGACCTTCCAATAATTGTTTTGGACCTCATTTGAAATTGTTTACTTTCACTGCTTGCTATCCTCACTGTACCCCTTAATCTCTTGCAGAAATCCTCCACCTGACTGCAGTGTAACATGCACTTTCCAAACAGCGTCACCCGTATCTTTCAATCAGTCTCATTTGCAGTCACCACCCATGCAGGGAATGTCCTTGTGGAAAACTCAAGGACAATTTCACCAACATCTGTACCTGTACATAGCACAAGTGGTGTTATCACTGTCCCCTCTTTCAGCAGGGAGTTCAAACTGCTCTCTACATCAAGGATGACAAGATAACCCAGGTGGGTCTGACCACACAGTCATTATGTAACTGCTGCACTCGTTTGGAGGCCATGGTACATGCCTCCAGCTCCAAGAGGGTTAACGTGGTGGTACAACTGTTTTGATGAGGAAACTGAACAGCACTGTTTGCTCTGCACACAAGCAAGTCTTACTAGTGAGTGAAACTTACTGACTTGGCTGGCTGGAATCCAGGGCTTTTCACTGTATACTCAATGATCCACAAAGGAGAAAAAAAATCTACTAGGGAAAAAAAACAACAGGTGGGAGGAAGAGTTTAATAAAAAAAGAAGCCTACACCTCGGCTAGTCTAAACATCTACAAAGGTGTATTACTGATAGGCAGTTCAAACAATCTGCCCTGTTAAACAATTATCTGCGTACAGTAGCACCCAGCACTATTTCTAACTCTTTGCCTGCACTGGCCATGAGCATACTATCACCCAACCCATACTCCTCCTCACCACCAGGCCCATGTAAGCTGCAGTGCATGTGCTGAGCACAGTCAGGTCTTGCCCTCCTCTATATAGTCATTGCTCTGCCAACACCTGACCTACATCTGACCTGGCTCAAGCAACTTCTAGCCTCACTGTAACTAGGTTAAATCTAGGCCAATAATCACAAGCTACTGGCACCGTCACTTGACCCTATCTGATAAGGGCCTACAATTCTCCTTGAAGAGAAACCTGACACAAAAGGTTAACCACTCATTTACAGGACATTTTCCTCTTCGTGGTTCTTCAGCATGCTTCCAAATTCAAGCCCATTGTCTCCTGCTCTTTCTCAAGACTTGGGTGGCTGCCAAGCAGCAGCAAGAGACTCCAAAACTTGCACCTCAGGCAACCAGCCACTCCTGCTGGTTTCCTCAGAGCTGCCCCAGGCTGCATAGAGTCTGGGTCTGTTTAAGCTTTGCGACACTGTGTGGGAAGAGGCAGAAAACAGCAGACCATAATGAACGGTATAAGGTGTAATTTCAAAACTCAGTTGAAGTTGGTTTTAAAAGTTAGATTCTCAGCAATAAGATCAGCAACAATGAGATAAAAGTGTTTTCATCTAAAACATTTCTTTCTCAAGTCTGACATGCACCAGGACTTCAGGTTGGGGAAATGCCACACACTCCTGCACATTTTTCACCTATACAGTAGCAACTTCCCTATGTGCCCCCAAGTTTAGACTGAACAGATCTTCACTGGCACATTTAAATCCTCAGCCCTGTGTTCAAAACAGAGATGACACATCAGACACAATCCTTCTGTAAATGTCTCTTTAGGGGAAAAACAACCTACCAACAACCTATGATTTCAAACACGTGGCTAGCTCACGGATGAAGTTGCTACCTAGGGCCTGGATGGTCCTAAGGGTGTAAATTCCACTTCATGATAGCTGGTGCAAACTGATTTAAGAGCCTCCTATGTACCCATACAGCCCTGTCCTTGTGACAGGCTGTACTGAAACTGTTGAGGAAACCAATGCAAACTAAACCACACCGAACAATGAAAACAAACATTCTGGGGGAGGAGAAGGAAGGGAGGAAGAAATAAGTTTCAGGGGTCATATGTGGGTGTTGTTTGCATTTTTAACACACAGATCACTTTAACTGACCTGTTTCATGGCTTCCCCACTTCAGAGTTACATTAACACAGCTACAGGATAGAGGACAGCAGAAGTTCAGTAATTTAGGCCCAGAGGCAGAAAGATGCAACAGAGAAGGGTACGGATTTCTGACTTCACCCCTTGGGAAAGTGCTTGTAGAAGCACAGCACCCTCAGTGCCCATCCCACACTGGAGTTTCAAAAGCTCTTCCCAGGCAAGTCAATGCAGCCCATTAGCTTATTCCTGGACGTGCCTGGGCTTGTTAACTCGGGGTCCAACATTTCCACACAAAGACTAACAGAGTTGATAATTGGGCTCAGGCATCCTCCATCCAGCCACAACCTGCTTTCTGGACTACCTGTTAGTGACAAAAGGATTAGGCACTAGTTTGAGGATTACATCTCACCTTTTAATACTCATTTGCCAGTTTGCAGAACGTTTGCCTCACAGCTGAGATATATGCATATTTATGTCAGATGCTAGATTATTATAAATTATATTTATTTCCCAAAAAAGAAGTCAGACAGTAATAGAACAGGAGCTTTTTATTTTAAAAGGGCATGAATCTTTATCTGAAAAAGGATCCAGCAGTTATTTTATGGTACCCTACAAACAGAGCCTTTCAGGAGCTCTTATATCTTCTCTAAGTTATCATTTTATTAGCATACTTGCACAGTGAAAACCACAGAACTTGACACATTGCTGCCAAGTGAGCTGAAGCAATATAATGTAATTTTTTTAATACAACATACCCCATTAACATTGACTTCAGTATAGTTAATCTACAGCAAAATGTTAGGTCTGAGTCACAAGTTAAAAGGCCCCAAATGCCTAATTAATTCAGTCTTCTCTCAGCTCCGAGCTAAGACTGCTTTGCCTCCTATGGTGCTGTAGTATTAGGCAGTAAGAGGACATGGAAGCAGAAGTTGTGCCACACTAGTATGCTAGGTGCACAGACACACTTTATCAGTGAATTCACTTAAAATAGTGGATATGAAGGAGAGTCACTTTCAATAGCTGGAAAGACTAAGGACAAATCAGAATCAATTTCAATCAATGTTGTAGGCTGTGAAAGCCTCATGAAACTTTAATTACCTTGAAATCTGCAACCAAGAAGCATGCTACTGTTCCAGACTACCTGGAATTTTATAATTATCCGTATGAAAGGTTGTCATTGGATAAAAGTACAGAAAGTTTGCAAGACAAAAAGGGCTAGATGCTTGCCTTGTCAAGAACAGCACAAATTCACTCACCCCTCCCTGTAACACAAAAAAATAAGATTCAAACAAGCAATCTCCCTACTTGACGATTAGAAAGATAAGGATGAGCATTAGGGGCAACCTAAGGCTTCAGAGCCTTAGAAGCAGCAGAAGGGCTCCCTCCTGGCTCCTGTGCAGTGCACCATGAAGCGTAAGCACTATAAGACCATCTGCTACCATGGGTAAAGATCAGTGACAACAATGGCAGAACACTCCCAGCACAGCAGCAGTGGGTGCATCCTACACAGAGTATTGAGGTGTACTCTATATTCATGACCCCAGTTGTTTGGTTTTTTTAATAACTAGTCCAAATATAATAAGCATATCACTTATGAAACCCATTTTTCCCCTTTGTGGGACTTCTCTTGGATAATAAAGCAGAGAAAAGTAGGCTGTGGATAAGACACAGCTTCTATCCTTACAAGCAGCAAGCTGCAGCATTGCATGGACCATCCTCTATCAACGTAGTTTCACTGGCCACAATCTTAAAGATCTCACATGGCTTACATCACAATTTCTACTGTCATGTCCTGTTAAAAAACAAAACAAAACCAAAAGACCCTACCCAACCACATCTCTGGTATCAATTCTTTGCCAGTTGCTCTCTGGGCCCTTAAAATGTCCATATATTTGAGAAAGGCAGTATAGCCCCTGGCTGGTTGCAATGGCAGAGCAGTCCTAAGAATCTAGGCTTGCAGTCACTACTGTCTGCCTTACAGTAGACACCAAGATCTTGAGCATGCTGTCTGCACTGAAACTCTATCTCCTTCATCCCCTTCATCTCCAGGCCCCTCCAGGTACTGCAACCAGAAGCCACCGCTACTGCATCTTCTTCACAGTCCCAGTCTTTGCTTAGTTCAAAAGTGAGGGGTAAATCAGACAGAGACTGCTTAACACCTTCTAGTGCTGAGATAAGTCAAATACTGCAGAAAATACAGAAAGCCCAGCTCTAACTATAGAAGTCAGAGGTAAACTGGGAGGATGGATCTGTGGTGATATTCTAAATACAGATAGTCTTAACACGGTGATATGGTAAAGAGGAGGGTTGCATAAAAAGACAGTAGATGTTCTAGCACATTATGTTCAGTAGTTTTGTTCATAATACCTGTAATTGTAGGAGGAAAAAGGAAAAAATATGTACTTTTGAAAGCTCAACTTTGTTTTCCTGCTTTTGTGACCATCTGTTATGTTAAAAGATATGGTGAGTGCATCCTAACAATTTCTTCTGTGCAGAAAGTATTTATTTTAGGCTTTCTATGCAACCATAGAGAGTCTTCTCTGGATAATTCTAGTTTATAGCTTCTTGAGGCTTGTCACTGTGGGACAGTCATGTGTTTCCTTTATTTCATTAGTAGCTATATTTATACCATACTGAGTAGCTATTATTCCCATGTCATCCAACAGTACATCACGGAAACAGTAAACCAAGTTGTGAATGCTGCCTAAGCCATGGTCACAGTGGAGGAAACAGAGGACCACAATTTTCTATTAAAATCTTGATCTCTGTTTCATGCTGTATTGGAAGATCTTTCCTCCACTTAGCTAGCAAGAAGAATAATTTAACAGAGATTATTATTTTTCAATTTTTCTTTTAAACCAATAAATTAATCAAAAGGTGATGCTTCAGCTACATTTGGCAACAGTTACAGAATCATAGAATCACAGAATGTGTGAGGTTGCAAGGGACCTCTAGAGGTCATCTAGTCCAGCCCCGCCTGCAGTGAGCAGGGACCTCTTTAACTAGATCAGGTTGCTCAGAGCCTCATCAAGCCTGACCTTGAATGTCTCCAGGGATTAGGCCTCCACAACCTCCCTGGGCAATCTGTTCCAGTGTCTCACTACCCTCACACTAAAGAATTTCTTCCCAATGTCTAAACTAAATCTCCATTCTTCCAGTTTTCATCCATCACCCCTTGTCCCCTCACTACAAGTCCTTGTAAAAACTCCCTCCCCAGCCTTCCTGTAGGCCCCCTTCATGTACTGGAAGGCTGCCATAAAGTCTCACCAGAACCTTTTCCTCTCCAGGCTGAACAACCCCAACTCTCTCAGTCTGTCTTCATAAGAAAAGAGCTCCAGCCTTCTGATCATCTTTGTGGCCCTTCTCTGGACTCATTCCACAGCGCCAGAACTGGACACAGTACTCCAAGGGGGGTCTCACAAGAGCAGAGTAGATGGGGAAAATCACCTCTCTTGCCCTGCTGGCCATGCTTCTTTTGATGCAGCCCAGGATGTGACTGGCCCTCTGGGCTGTGAATGCATATTGTTTGCTCACGTCCAACTTCTTGTCCACTAGTACCCCAAGTCCCTTTCTGCAGGGCTGGCTCTCTATCATATCATTTCCTTATAATGGTTTGCTTGGACATTCAGTAATGAATGGTGGCAACTCTACAGACACACCTCCTCATCTTTGGAAGTCATTAACAAAGGCCCAGTCACCTCAAGCATGCAAGCCTCAAGACTTACATTTGAGTGTGTTTTCATTCCATAAGACTGTCCATGAGCTATGATTTGGTTTCATCTACTTTAGTTCAGAGCAGCTAAGTTTCATTAACTCCTAAGGCAAATCTGTTTTACTGCCTTGCCCTGCTTCAGCTCATCTAGTATTAAGCAGGAAGACAGTTACAACCTGCCAGGATACAATGGCTGCAAGAGTTCCAATTTGTTGTAGAAATGTAATTAACGGAATTACTTGCTAGTCTCCTCCTCATTGGCTTTGTGCTCCTTCTCTGAAGAGCTTAGATATTTCACATCTGTGCTTTATTCAGTATCATTCCATGCCCACCAGCATCCCAACCAAGCCTTCTCCCTCAGTCAGGAGTACCACAAACAGAACCACAGAAAGTTAGGGGTTGGAGGGGACCTCTGGATATCATTTAGTCCAACCCCCCTGCCAGAGCAGGTTTTTACTCCCCAGTGCAATATGGGGATATCCAATATGCCAAGACTTGATACACTGAATTTACTCCTTCCTCTCAGAACTTCACAGCGGGTGCATTTTGTTCTGTAAAGGTTCCTGCTTAACACAGATGCTAGCAATTCAAATACATGAATCTGTTAAGAAAACAAATTGTTTGGGGCAAAAAAACCCTAACCTGTAATCTGTGATTTAAGTAGATGATAAACAATTGGGTACTTGTCACCTGAAGGGCATATGATACTAACTATTCTGTGTTAAATCACTTGGTGTGGCAGATTTCCTGTTTTTTAAGTAATCTGTGTGTTCAAAGTCTCAGCCTGGCACCCTGAACTGTTCATTACACACCTAGAATACCAACATAGGGCATCTCATGGAGATGGCTTTCTTCACTAAGTCTAACTCAATTATTAAAGGGTGAGAAAAGCCTTCTGTCCCACTGTCTTAGCACAGCTTGCCTCCTTCAACTTTTCTAAAAAGCTGAAAACTAAATATCAAAACAATCATTAAAGAACATATATTCACATTTACTTTATTTAGCAGCATTACTATCCTAATATTCCTTCTACTGCATCCAGCCAGTGGTATCTTTTTTCCCATTACTCCTGGAGGTGTACCAATTGACAGTTTTTCATGTTAACCCCATCTCCTCAATGTTTTTCTCATTGTAACAACTAGTTGGAAGTAGCTATCCTGTGTAGTCTGCAAACACATCAAATTGGCCTACTACTTCTATTTGATCATTTGGAAACAAACAAATCTAATTTAAAATGGAATTTACCATTACTTTCAGAAGTTTATTTCCTATTCAAACCATCTCAACATACTATAAAAATCAGTATATAAGCTCTAGCCAGTAACAGTCAAATTAAACAACTTAAGACTAGCTGACTTCCACAGTAACTGTGTATTTGCTACATTTCACCTAAAAAAGACAAATCATACTTCAAATCCTCTGAGCTCTGGATTTTCTTGTTTTTGCTTTTCAACCAGCATCCAAGAGTCTTCCAAGACACAGTTGTTCAAGAGTTGTATCTGTTTAGCTAACAAAACCCTAGATGACTTAGCAAATTATGATTAGGAAAATGCAAATGTAATAAACAAACATGCCAACTCCAAGATATCTTTATCTGCATAATCCTCCCATCCTGTATGCCAAAATATTACAGTATGTTCCAAAATGTGTCTGCTACACATGCGTTTCAGTTTCTGAATTTGTTTGGTTCTCCTCAGAAGTTTCTGTCAGAGGTTTCAGGGGGTTCTTGTTTTTCATTTTCTCGCCCCCACTCCTTCCGCTTTTGGTGGCTTAAGCATTCTTGTCTGTCACACGTTTGAGCTGCATTTTAGATGTTAAAGAATTTACCATCATAAATTTGTACTTCATACTTGAATAAATAAAAGCATGCCTACTCTGAGAGCTCCAGTCACCCTGGAAATTAATATTATGACACCAAGAGAAAGTTCTGGCAATACTGAACAGTGATTCTAAAGGAACTCTACTAGCCAATCCTCAAAAAACTGCTACTTGCCAAATCCTCACCATTTTGACATACATGCTCTCTCTGTCTTGAAACCCCCTCAAAACCAGCCAAACAAACAATGCAAATAAACATCTTAAACATGCCAGATCATACAGGAAACACAGGCAAATTCACAAGCCCAGTAACATCTGAACTTAAAATTAGTCTCCCTGGATGGAAGACACAACCCCCCAAGTCCCTCCTCTGAGAAAGTTCATTGCTGGATGAGCACGGGTAACCACATTTTCTTCAGCAGAAGTGTCTCATGATGACATAATATAACAAGCGATCTCTGTAATGCAAACAAAGAGCCCCTATTTGCAGAATTCAGCAGTTCAGTGGGAAAGACCTTATTCTAGCACTACTCTGACCAAGCTTTTTCAGGAAGGACTTCTTCTAAACCTCCCTTGCTGAAGCCTCTTCAAGAAAAGGTCTCTTAAGACTGAGCTGAAGATACACATAAAGCAGCTACACCTTTTAAGTATTACAGACTTTGTTCCAAAGAAATAGTTCCCTTTCTCAAAAATACTCCACTGTTTAGCTTTGCTGCTACTGACTTCTAGTTCAATAGGAACTAATGAAAATAACCATCTGCAATTACTCCAGAGTGCTGTTCTCTTTCCAGAATATTTTCCTATTACAAACAGAACTTACAGAGTTAGTACCAAAGTGCAAGTAATTCTGGATTTTTTCTCTTCTCTCCATTGCTACTTATTACATTTCCACATCTTTGAAATGCTCTTCAAAACATGCCTGTGATAAGGAGGGAGGGGAACAGAGGGAGGAAGAGGGGAACACTCAGACTACAACTGCTAACATGCACTGTAAAATCTCAATGTAGACAGGTTAAAATGGAGCTTTGAATTCTAGTGCTACATCAGTATAGTAACAGACTGGTCTGCCTACACATGGATTCTGCAACATATACAGAAGTCAACACTGCCTTTTCCTGAAGGGGTAGTGAAAAATAGAAACCTGATCAATCATCCAAACCTGATCAATCATCAAACAAAATTATCTTTATACCTTCTGCAAGTTGTTCTTTTCACAAACTGCACTCAGTACCTTTGATACAAGATTACTCTAGCAGTTCCTGAAAAATTTCCCTCTCATGTCAGACCTTGATTATTAAAACAGGAACTTAGGAAACGGAGAAAAGGAAACAATTTGCACTTCTCCATCTGCAATTTCATGGGTCTGGCTTGTTACGTGTTCAGAGACCTTTGTTCCAAGAGAGTAAGTAAAGCCCTGAGCAAGGAAAACCCCAGTCCATGGCCTGTTCACAGGTAACTGCAGCTGCAGAAAATGGATGACACACAGGAGGACCAGATGAGGCAATTTCAACAATGAAAAACTTACCAGTTGAAAGAAAGGAGGTGTTACTTTCATGTTACAAGGGGAAACTAGAGAGACCGAAAATCTTTCCAAGAGCTCACTCAAAAAATCAGAAACGGACGCCCTCCTCTCCAGGATGCTAGATACTGTACACACGAGCTCAATTAGGGACATAAAGAGAATGACAATCCCACTTCCTAGCTCATATATAAAAGGTAAACAAATAATTAAAGAAAAAGCTAGTGACTGCATGATAAACTAGCGTAAAGAGACATACAAAGAGAGCTCCACCACCACCCCATGCATTTAACATAATGCATTTTAGAGCAACTGTTGCTCAACATCAGACAACTTCCTCACTACAAGCTCTGTTGGCACATACACCTCACTGACAGCTACAGTCATGTTATACCCTAATTAAAAAAAAATGGTAGGCATATACGACTCATTTCAAAGGTAAGAAATGAAAAACTACAGATATCCAAACAGTTGAAATTACTTAAAGGGGAAATGTTCCCTTCAACAACAACTTGGCTTTTACAAGATTATTATTCTTGAAGAGATAATGGAGTGCCATGCAATTTGCTGCAGGCGACATGCATAGCAAATACTATCTGGAGAAGCAGATGTCTTGCTCATGTCAAACAGGCACTGGAAGTCTTACAGAGATATTCTGTAGGCAATAGCTTGCTCTGAAGCTCTCTATAAAATTGTTATCATTGTACTGTGGGTACCTGTGACTAGTAGCTATTACTCTGCATGTCATTAAGGTAGTCACAGTTTAACAATACTGCATGCAGGTAAGCGTAATGAGCCTTGGAAAACTGCAAGACTAAAAGGTCTTGCACTTAGGAAAAAAGATGCAGTAACAAGTTATGTTGCCAACATTACTTAACGTTTTATTGCCTATTTCAGTTAAACTGCAATCTGCATCTCCTATAATAACAGACAGCATTTATCCCATAGCTTTTTAATAATATGTAATACTGAAGGCATTTTTACCCCTTGACAAAAAAGGACAATACAGATCATACTTACCACTGTCATTGTCAGTCCTATCAAGACCTCAACTCATACATACTACATACAATCTAACAGTTAAAATCCAAGAGAAGTAAGCTGTAAAGAAAATAATAATTTATAAACACATACCTATGATGGAATCCCTTCGAAAAACATCTCTGTCAAAAATATAAAACGACAGATGGCGAAAGGTCCGAGGAATTTCACAGTAAAAGTCTTCTCCATAGAAGGGGCTGGGTAAACAAAAACAACATACACATAAACACACACACAAAAAAAGAAATAAGTGTTGGTATCCTGGAGGAAGCACTGTTTATACTTTACACCCAGAACATCACTCTGGACTGCAAGGGTCTTTCCTACCCATGAATGTGCACCTTTCAAGCTGTGTTCCACTTTGACTCTTACCAACCACATTACATGCCCACAGAACAAGATTTCTTAACGTGCAAAAAAACCCCCAGATACTTCTTTTTATCTGGAAAACAAGTATCCTTAAACAAAGGGGGCAGAGACCACATTATTTCCTAACATACAGTGCCTTGAAGGGTGGAGAAAGGCCCCTGCTGCCACACTATGCATATAATAATAGACCATTATGACAGAGATCACAAAAGCATACACGTGAACAGGATGAACAAAATACAGTGTGGTTCATAGCAGATATTTATTTTAAAAGGATTTCATTTCTTTAAAATAAAATGCCTACAGCCATTGCCTCTTTTTTCATTCCCTGAAAAGTTTCTTATTTAAAGTCAGGTTTAGTCAACTGATGGTAACCAAGCCTTGGAGCTGGCATGATGTTTGTTACCTGATAGCACTGCATATCTGTCTATTTTTGCCTGCTGGAATTGTATAGAATAAATTCTTTTGCAGTAAGACAGAATTAAGACATAAATAAATACTACCTCAGCACAAAAAGCTCTTTAGAGACTTCAGGTGCTTTCTTTGGACCCTACCAATTTAAATGGAAAAAAAAAAAATCTCGAGACACCTCATAGCAACCCTTTCTGTTTCCCTCTATCCAATTATATGGTTAAGGATTTATTCCTAAAGAACTTTTAGCATATATCAACATTATTTATTCATTGACAGTTCTACCATTTTGGACAGAGCTTTCATTCCAAATCACTCATGCTTCGGTAGACCTAAACGAGTGGATGCAATTTGAGTCATACGGATAAGTACAGTATGCATGGCTGCTGTAGGCTTAAAAATCGATCTAATTTCAACAGGCCGAAAGTCAGCAGGGTTTTTTTTCTTCCCCTTTTAAACACAGATCTCCTTATTGTCCCGGCTAAGTCCAAAAATGTGAGACAGAATTGTGCTGAAGTTTTAACCATTATCAAAGGCTTTTTAACTTAGAAAGTTAGATCTCCAAAAAGTATTAATAGTTCCTTGCATTAACTTTAAAGTTTTTAGCTTTTTGTCAGGGGAAGTAGTTCCTTTGGCTTCTTTCAGGATATTTTATATTACGATACACTTTTGTATGTATTTCTGCCTACAGTAAAAATACACTCCCCCAGAATTGCCACATTCCCTCCAAGAGCATGCTGACAAGCCTCACCCAAAAGCACACAGGCACTGCAAATTAGCTAACCACTCCGTGTTTGAATGGAACACGCAACATTAATTTCACGAAGTCCAGAGACTCACTTAATATTCAGTAAGAATATTATTTAAGTCACTACTCCGCCAACCATGTGGAAGAATACATACTGGATAAACAACGAAGGCTGAGGTGTACCCACAGGTTGAACGTCCACCACTGAAACAGTTTCCTTGAAATAAATCCACCCAGCCATAAGTTACGAGAACTAACCTGTGCCCCACTCAGTCATCCCTACTGCGAGGGCAGGGGAGAAAATTTAACAGCTGAAAATGGCAGCTCATTTGACTGTGTGTCCCAACTGCCCCCCTCCAATTCTGCACTCTCACTTATGTCCTCTTTACCCATTCTGCTTTGAGAGGTTTTTATTTGGAATCAAGAATTCAGCAGCCAGTGCTTCAGGCATGAAATATATGAGTTCTTTGGCTTCTACCAAACTGGGAACTATCTGGCTGTCCCAGCAGCCATGCTTCTACTGGCAGCCCAGAGGGCCTCATTCTGTGCACATCACTTGGTGAGGGTTTTTACACATAGGCTTAACCCAAGGGAGCTACACAAATGCATAAAATATTGCCCAAATATCTAGTGCATTATACACGCAAAACACTTGCATTATTCCAAGACCTAATACTCTGTTCAGCCATAAAATTGTCCTTTCTGCTGGAAGAACACTATAGATTAATTTACTCACTAATGACCTTATAATGAAATGATACTTAATGAACTGTGGATACACACCCAGTCCTCTACCAAGACTACAATGGAAGCTTCAGTATACTGGACGTCTAAAGGCAATGTAAATACAAGTAAGGCTTATACTGAGCATACTTTAATTCAGCTCAGCTGATTCTAGAAGAAAAAGCTGAGAAGAGACTACAGCTGGGACCTTTGGCAATTCCCTTATTAATGTTTTCCACTGGTGGTGATCAAGGGCAGAAGATAACTCATACCACAGCAAAACAAACATGAGACTCAGAAAAGCCGAGTGGACAATAGGAAGCTTCTAGTCCAATATATGGTATCAGAAAGGGACTATTTAACAAAAGAAATGCTATGAAGGCTGATTTAGCCACGCAGGAACCACATCTGGTCAGTACTTTCAGGCACAAGGATTACTGGGCTGAGCAGTGCGTGCTGGTTGGTTCTCTTCACAGGATACATTACTTGCAGCCACTGCCAACAGAAGAGAAGCTTTGTTCTGCTCTTAGCTTTCCATCTCCAAGATCTAGTACCCCTTTTACATTCACCATCTCTCATCACTTGGGTAACACCCCTGAGAGGCACTGCATTTTTAATTAAAGCAAGCAGATTTCCAACATAAGTGCGCTCACTCTGCACCAGATAATTAGCCAGCAAAGTTTTAACTGTAAGGATACCCATCAAGATAAATCTGATATCCTCCCCCCCCAATCTTAAGTAGCTCTGCAGAAACAGTATCTTCTTTCTGAAGGAATCAAAAGTAACCACGCAAATACTTCCAGCTTCCACTTAAATGTATGCTTTTCCTCCATGTATCTCTTCAGAACAGTACTAGCTTTGTCTCCCACCCTGACCCAAAGAGCAAGAGGTCGCAGCAGTCAAACCCCATGATTTATTTCCCAAGCTAACTTATCTTGAGTGTGAGCCCCAGGGCTCCAGAATGGTTTTTCCAAAAGAACAGCTAAATCCCTTCCCTCAGTAAACTCTCTCCCCCAAAAGCCAGAATTAGCCTGATGGGGCTTCAGTGAGTACTTTTATTTTGACATCGCAATTAATAAAAACCAGCAGCATCTGCCTACACAGCCCTCAGGAGTCTGACAAGATTTTCCAAAACAAATACTAGAACTAGCCTGCCTGAAAACTCAGGAATCTTTCAGAACCAAGTGAGTTCAGATTCAACCTCCAGGTTTTGAGTTAAGCTTTCCTTGTAGACTACTGAACCCTATGTTCAGGAGAAATTTTAATAATTTAAAGAGAAGGAGAAATAACAAGGGCTCGCTCCTTTGAAGCGTAGGCCGCACATCCGTATGATCACAATGGAAGGGCATAGTTAAAACCAGTGTTGTCATTACTTCAGTTTCTTCTGGACTTCAAACAAGCAACAGGATGTAACTGCTGAAAGCAGGATCTTGCAAGGACAAAAACAGTGCACCTCCACTGTAAATGCAATTCAGCTTATCCCAAGCTGAATATAAAAGCATTCTCAAACCCAGCTTCTTCAATAAAGACTAAGTTTAGAACAGTTTTACTAATTTCTTTTTAGTTTTGCTATCAGTCATGAGAAGAGTAGCACTGCAGGCATCAACTACTCTTCAGTTATGAAATAGGCCTTGTTCCTAACTCACTGTCTCTTGTTTCCCTGAAGGGATTAGAAACTACAAAGACAGATGTATACCAATTTTTAAATGCTTTCATGCACACAAGGGCCTGACTCTGTAGCCTTCTACTCCATATACCCTCCCCGCACACCCCTTTCTCATCTCTATTCCAGTACATACCCATCATCTTGCTATGCTCTGAAGGAGGGAAGCTCTGCCTCAGCACTCCTCAGGAAGTGGGAGGCTCTCTTAATGGACAGCCCCTACCACCTACACATACAGTAATTACCCCTCCTCAGGATACTTTCCCTAGGATGCTTCTACAGCTCTCATGACAGAAGAGACACACACAAATAAAAAATCAAGTAAGATTTATAAAGACTAATGCAGTGGATTTAAATCTCCAGGCATACTCTCCTCTCACCAAAAACCTGCTTGTTCCGAATGCTCATGGGAGCAGGAACACCAGGAAATCACAACCAGAAAGTTCCCTCTAGGTGTTGTTTCACTCATAGCTATCCAACTTAGCAGCCTTCCCGTTTCAAGGTATCTATTTTTTAATCTCTTCTAATGTGCATTTTGGCGATGAATATTTTCAGGAGGAGACAGAGAAGGAGAAGAAAAAAAAATACTATCTAGATCAAGTGGAATGAAAGCAAATAAGTGAATCTTCATCTCAAACATAATGAATGAGAACTTCTTCCCCTAGAAAAGGTTCAAAATTTGTTCATTTTCACGTTTTACAAAACTCCAGAGGCATACTTGCAACTTTAATTCCATACCTTCAGCTATCTACAAAAAAACCTGCAATATTGTCAACAGAGAGGAAGATACTTCATAAAAAAAAGTGTAGAAACATTTTTACATAGAAACATAGTTTCAAGCTGTGTTGCAAAACCTCCTCCTTGTTTCTCAATACTTTAGGATTCGCTGAAGCAGTTTTGTTTTGGCACCAGTACTTTAGTGGATGAAGTGAGAGAGTTTGCATGATGAATAATAATGAAACTCCTCAAACCAGAATTCTTTGTGTATGGTTTGTTTTTTTTTTAAACTGCTTTTGTGATTGAAAGTAAGGATTATTAACATGCCACAGACAACTCCACATCCTCTGACTATTTTAAATCGTTTAGAAATACTGGATTCATCCTGCTGCATGAACTGAAGACCAGAGTTCACATTGCCGTGTGAGTAGGAAACAAAATCAGTCTGTACAAAAGAGTACACTTGTTTGTTTCTACTACTGAGCTTTTTCTACTACTTGGCTAATACGTTTTATACTATGCATTGCAGTGTATGTAAAGGGAGTGGGGTAGAGAAGAGAAGGTTCATTCAAAGCAGATAAAGCAAGCCAAACAAAATCTGAATACATTTCAGTCTCCTACTAGACACAGAGCCACAAGACGACAGGCAAGTAAGACAGGCTCCGTAACAGCCAAGGTTGGCAGATGTCATCGTAGCTTCCTTACACAATTTATTAAAAATACCTAGTATTATATTTGAAGCAGACACTTGGCAGAGGACACGCAGCAGGAAGTATATGGCACAGAAGGCAACATCTAAATCCAAATATACCACTTATGCCCACTGTTAGAGTGCAGGCTGCAGTCCTCCGGACATCCACCAAGCCTAAGCAAATTTTTCTTCATGTCACTGTGCAGAGACACCCAGATGGACAGTGCTGTGTTACAGCCACAGCCACATCCACCCCTACTACACAGAAAAAAAAAAAAAAAAGCAATGTGCATTTTCCCAACCCTATGCTTGGAAAAGAGATGCAGACACACAATCTATAGTTATCATGCTCACTTGACAGTTGCTGGTTTGGCTCAATGAGGCTTACAGGGATTATGATAAATTTAAGCAGCAGCCATTTGGCCCCTAGTCACCTCCCAAAATATTCTGTAAGACAACACACACAAACAACAGAAGTCACATTACAGCTGCATTTATTTTTTTTTGTAATCACTCAAAGCAGTCTACAACACCAACAATTGTTACTCACATGGGTGGCTTTTCGTGTGGATAAACGCTGTCATTCATAAACCCCACCTCAGGTTTCAAGGCTCACTTTATTCTCCTCTCTCCATTAAGTATTGCTTCCCTTCCTGGCACTCTTCCCAGCTCTATTACTTCCCTACACAACCATATAGCCTACCTCTGACCAGGCTGAAGTTGTACCCATACCCATCTTAGCCCTTTTCCCTTAAAGGCTTGCCATGTTTCAGAATTGAAGTCTATCGATATTAGGAATTTCAGTTATGGTTGGATGTAGTCAATTGCAGAAGAAGGCAGGCCCTGGGGCAGACAACACACTGAGGAGTGATCTGGGAGCACACAGGAGAAAAGATACAGAACATGCTACAACATCCTGCTCAAGGACTCTTCACTTAAGGCCTCAGGGCTGAGGAAAGCTGTTATTTCAAGGAGGTGAGCTGGCAACATAAGAATATGGAAGTAGCTAAAGGAGCTAACTCAGATACAACCGCTAATTTTGGCAACATTCCAAGTAAGGCAAACAACTTTGTCTTTAAAATTCGAGAAGTGGCCTGCATCCAAGATGTTATCAGAATAGGAGAGAAGTTTAGCTATGCAGCCATGAACTCCAAACATTGGAAAATAAAGGGTTTAAGCAAGCCTGGAATTAAAAAATAACAACCTTAAGTATGGCAGTAGAATTATTTGGAAAAAGTTCTGAGAGCTACTGACTGAATTTGTTACCTGATCTAACACTAAAACAAAGACACAGCAACCTCTTATTAAAGAGAACACAGTCTTAACTGTGAATTTACAGCACATTTCACTATACACTCACAAGCACACTGCAGACTTGTAGTTCTCACTGTTCACTTCACTGGAGACAAGCAAAAAAAAAAAATTACTAGGGGTGGGGAAGGGGACTCTGACTTCATTTGCTGTTTCATTCAGGCTTTGATCACTATGTTTAGCACGTGAAAAATTCCTCAGTGAAATAGTGGAGAATTAAATAATCAGACTCAAGACGCTTGGCTCGTCTCTCTAAAGCACACACTTTCAGCCATTTGATTCTTAATGTACGACAGTTTTTGCCTTTATTCATATCCTTGAAACAAATTTAGAGATGTCACATTCCTTCCATTCTTCACCTATGATTTGAGAAGCTGCCTTGATTTCCTGTTGCAGCTGACACTGCCCTTTAAGTGAATGGAAACATTTGATGCAAACAGCAAAGGCAAAGTCCATCTTAACGCCAACCAGTCAAGAAAGCTTATCCTCAGGGAAGATCTGTAGGTAGAACTAAGTCCTGGATGGTAAAGCCTGAAGTTTGAAAGTACTCATGGGGGAAGAAGCTAAGTAGTTGGTGCAGCAAAGGAAACTAATAAGCAAAATTCTTGTCAGAACTGAAGAAGAGTTGTAGATCTGTGCATTTAAGAAGAACAGTAATTCTCGCATGTTCCTTAGGATGTAAAATACATGAGTTTCCTCACATACATCTTTGCTAGGCTGGAATGGATCCAATTCTATTCGGTGCCTTTGTGGATGATGGCAATGTAAATATTGAACAACAAACACAAAACAGAGAAGCACATTAAATCCTGGCTCTAACTGACCTCTCCCTCATATCTTATGACTTGCATGTGACCCTCCTAGAATTTACTAAAAGCTTGTGCCAAGGAGTTTATGAAAACAGTGCTGCTTGAAGAGTCCAAGATTCTCTTTCTGGGAACCTGAAGAGATCACTCTGACTAACCCACAAACACATTGTGCTTGTCCAGAGATCCCCAGAGAAGTCAGAAGACTCTGAACTACCCCACATAAACAGTACTTTCACACTGTTCTGTGGTTTCATAGAAAGGCCTGCCCATGTTGTAACCCTTGACTTGTTTCAGTCAGATATTACTAAATTATCCTCACAGGAGCCCTTAAAATCTTCCAGCACAAGGCAGCAATGCCACCATCCAGTTGCACAGAAGCCAACAGAGGCTTGGTGGTGGGAACAGTTTAAGTTCCTGATTGTAATTCATGAGTCCCACCTGACTGCTGAACAGAGGAGTCAAGGTTCACACCGTGCTGGCAGTTTTTGAGATGCAAACTTAGACAGAGGGCATCAGGCTCACAGAGATTCTCTTCAAAGCACAACTAAGGGCACCAGACTGGGCAACAGGATCTGCTGGTTCAGTTCTTAGAGTTCTGAATGATTCATACTTTGTTGATTTAAGAGGTTACTGCTCTCAGCTGTCTTCTCATGCCTCTGCCACAGCCTAGTGAAATAAAAATCTGTTGCAGAAGATTAGGACAGAGCTCAGGGAGGCAACTTCTTACACTTTCCCAGTATAAAACACAGGAGATCATGAGTCAGAGTCTGAAGGTTCTTCCACAGATATTCCAAGCAAGCCAGAATTGGACATTCATCCAAGTCCCTCTGGGGAGGAGAGATAACTGCTTCCTTTCTCCCATTAGCCAGTTCTATTTAAGCTTTCCATCAGAAGGCCTGCCTGAAAAATACTTTTGTGCAGTGCTTAAGAGAAACTTAATGAAACTCAACTGAATAAAGTAAAAAAAAAAAAATGCAAGCATGCCTTGAATTCCCAATTACACAAGATAGTGTTTCAGCATGATGATAATTATAAGCTTTTTCGTGCAGATAAAGAAAGCCATTTTATGCAGATCTACTGGAAAAGTCAGATTTCTCCAGGACAAATCTGAATGAGAAGACATTCAGTGTCAGTAGTGCTATGGCTGCATATGAAACACCTTCCAATTCAGACATTCACACAAAACATCTTATTTTTCATAGACTGTATGAAAACCATTTTTTTTAGCTTAATGGAAGACAGAAGTTACCACTATGAGCAAAAATACAGGTAATTCTTAAAGCTTTATAGCAAGCCAGCCCCGTGTTAGCCACGAAGTGATAGCAAGCAGAAAACAGGTATGAACAACAGAGCAGAGCCAGTGCTCTCCCCTTCTAACTGTAGTCAAAAGGCTGTGTCACCCACTTGAGTGCCAGCCACTCAGATGTTCAGGCAGAATTCTATTATTTTCGTCATGCATTGGCCCAGCTTTAGATCCCTGCTCCCATCTAACACCACATATCTCAGCAGTGGTAACTCAGAAAAATGGACCAAACATCCTTCAGTATTATGTTGACAAGTGCCTGGCAAAAAAAGCAGAGTACGTGAAAGCAGGTATTTCTCTGCTGCATATAAACTACGTGGGCCTTAGGGCACATAAGCCTTGCCTGCCCAGTAACTCATGGTTACTCAATGGGTTGAATCAATTTACAAACAAGCATTAAAGAATGTAACAGCATGACTGGCTCCTCAGCCATGTGCACATCTCAGCCTTACAAAAAACAATAGGACACTGCAGTACAGCCTGAAATAATTTGAAAAACATTTTTCTCTGGAAGTCTATGCACTTGTTTTAATAGATGTAAACACAGTCAATAAAAGATTAAGTAGCTGTTGGAGTGTGCCTCACTAAATAAGAGCAATTCCTATTCACAGTTTGGGAAGACATCCCAGTTTTATCATTCATGTATTTGGGATTTTTGTCTGCGTCTCTTTTATGCAACAGAAAAACAAGGACAGATAAACACCTATATGGATAAATGCAAAATTCAGTGGATATCAGTGTCTAAATGTGGATATTCAGGGACTGTGAAGAAACAAGTTTTTCAGAAATAATACTTGCAAATATAAGCTTACAGAGGGAGAAGGCAGACTACCACTGAAGACAGGAATTCACTGTGAGAAGAAACAGTAACTGAGGAGATATCTTTAGTCAACTTTTAGATCAAAGAAAATAGGACTGTGAAGGGATTTTGAGAGGTTACCTGGTTCACCCCCCTTCCAAAGCAGGAAGATCCCCATATTTTGGCTGGGACTGACTCTATAGAACCTATTAAAAATCTTCAGCAATAAATATGGAAAAGGCAAGGCAATTTACTCCAGTGCTTCAGGATCTTTAATAAGAGGAAGTTTTTTCTTCACAATAAACCTTAACCTAAACTTCTTCCCCCACTGCATTTTAAATTTATTACTTGCAATATCCATAGTGGACACACAGAGCAATTCCCTCCCTCTTAAGCTTTTTCTGGAGGAGGTGTTCTTTGGGTTTTTTGTTTTGTTTTTTAATATATTTACATAGCTATATCTACTTTCATCCCTCTTCTCTAGGCTAAACAATTCCAATCTTTTAGCCTTTCCTCATCAGTCATGTTTTCCAGGCTTTTGATCAGTGTGTTGCTCTCCTCTGAGTTCACCTCAATTAACGAAAAGAACTTGGTTCCACAAGAATCAGAAACCCTCCAGTTCTGCACAGCCTCAGTGTACCTCTTCAGCTGTATAATATCTAAAGACAGATGGAATTTTTCCCACTGAAGGAATTACACTTGTTGCTTATTCCTACTACTAACAGTTTATTTTCTCCAAAGAAAAATACTTGGGTTAGATCAAGGAAATTACATCAACTATTCTCATACATCCCAACTCCCCACATTCTACTTCCCTGAGAAGCACTAATGATCATCCAGCAAAAACTCAACCTTGCAACTTTTAGTTGTAAGCAGGAAGACTACAGCTGGCTGACCCAGAGATGAATTTAAATGAGTTACACAGTCACTTTTAGACAAACAACTGGTTCAGGGACAACTGGTTTAGGGACATTGCAGTTATTGTAAACAAAAAGCCAAAACAAAACAAAGGGGGAGGGGGCATACAGATTGGTCTTTGCTTTTTTTTTTTTTAATAAGTAGACTATAAATAGGGAAGTGTTAGCATCATCATTCAAACACACTAATTATGTTTAGCCAATTTAAATACCTCAAGAAACAAAAGTTTCCATTATGGACCCCAGTATTCCGTATCAGAGTATAAGATGAGGAATAAAGAAGATGACAAAAAATTATGCAAGAGAACAATGAAAGTGACTTAAGGGAATAAACCCCACTTCAAGTTACTCAGACTCACATTCTTAAAAGCATTAGGTACTTCTGATGGATTGAGGGGCAGGGGCTAGACCTACTTCTACCAAGAAAATCATTTGCAATAATGAGACAAACAGCAAATTCCTAACTGTATTACTCAACTATCACTCTTCTCCCACTTTTTATCTTTAAGTTATAAACCTGACTGTTCCTTGCTGCTACTTTACTCTCAACTCCAAAAAAAGCCTTGCTTGCCAGACTATATACATCTGCCCAGCCTTGCAGCCTTGTTCCTTTGTTTTTTTTCTTAATGTTTGGGGATTTCCAGGAGAAAGCATTTTAGGCTTTGCTACATGCTTCTCATTCTGTTTTATTCTACATTGGGCATCTACAAACTCACAGGAAGTTTTCAAGATAATCAGACAGTCATTTTATGTTCAACTCTCTCCTTTAAGTTACAGCCTCATGACAGGAAAAAAAAAATTTCTAACTCTACCCATTAGGGTAGCTAGACCAAAGCAAAATTCTAACCATTGATAGATGCGAAATGGAGTTCAGTGCTCCCTCCTAACTTGAGATCTAAAAAGCTTAGGCAAGTTCAAAACAAATATTGCAAGTTGAAAGGAGCACTGGCTGTACATTCTTAGGAAAATAGTTAACCTGGCTTGCCTTGGTGAAGACATTTTCCCACATACACAGATAGGAATCGTGACATTAATAGTTCTAAGTACACTTAAAATTGGAAGAAATATCATATTCATGCTCTCTCCTCCCCACAAAAAAGTATCTTTGGAACATTAAACAAACAGTAAGCAGAGAATGAAAAGAGTTAACAGAACACGTATGTATGTATTTGTTACCATAATGACTTCTCCACTATTTTGGTCCTGAAAACCTCCTCCTGGTCCAGGTTTACAGTACAGTAGCAATCCCTCATCTTGTTTGGCCCCGGATACGTAGGAAGATTTTTGGCTTCGCCTATAGACAACAAAGAAAACAACCAGAAGGATTACATATTAAAATGTTATCCATAAATTAGTCATTTGTCAACTAATGCAGTGTCAGCATCATGGCTAAAGTGAAGTATTGCATTGTATTTTTCTTCCCAAATGTGAAGTCTATTAAACTTAGCAGTAGTATTCTTTTTCCAAGACAGCTCCTGACAACCACTGAGTTTGGAGCTCAGCAGTAGCCAGCAACAACTCAACAGTTTGTTGTGTCCAATTTATTCCCATGTATTTGGTGCATACTGCTTCCTTCCAAATGTACATTTAAGTTTTGATCAGTCGTCCCATAAGACACCAGCAACACAACATGATAATAAATAAAGCCCACTCATTTTATCCTAAAGGCATTACCAAAACACAGCAAATGAGGACTGACCCCCAGCTCCACCACTCTCCACAAATGTGGAGATGGAAAACAGTAACTTTAGTTACAGCCAACAGCCTTACACCGCTCGTTGGACTTCAAAGCAATTTGATGAGGTAATTAGCATCTGTGAAGCTGCCTAAGGTCTTTGCACAACGGTACCATGCAAGCCACAAATATTATTCATAATAAACATTTGTTTCAAAACTGCAATAAGAAACGTGTATGTATCCTATGTTTAACAACAACAACAAAAAGATTGATGGGATTGAGGAACTAAGTGTAACTACAAAACACAAGAGTACGAAACAAGAATAAAATCACAGCTTTTCCCCCTACATATCCATTAATAACCAAAGCTGAGCACTACATTTCCTTGGCAGTCTGATAAAATCAAAACTCTCAGACAGGAAACTGGGTAATGTTCCCCAGGGCTTTGCTAAAGCACCTTAGCACTACATGGATGAATGATTTAATTCTAAAGACGAAACTTGGAACTCCCAAAAATGCATGTAGCCTTATTTACCTTCCCTCTTTCCAGTCCCCAGAGATTATTAGCACATACCATGGGAACTAGATCATTCTCTCCTGGGAAAAATACAAGGAATAAAAAAATGTAAAGGCAAAAAGAAAAAATAAAAACAACAAAAATTAAAATATTAAATAAAATAATAACAAAAATGATAAGATAACAAATAATAAATGAACTAGTAACTAAAATCATAAATAAAAATAATAAATTAAAATCATAAATACACAGACCAACGAAACACAGGTTTGCCAGTACAGAACAGAACTCTAAATGACAGTAACAAATAAAACTTTTTATCAGATGTCTGCAGCTTAGCTCAAATGCATTTTACTAGACACATGCCTTTCCAAGTCTCCAGCTCCCAAAGAGCTTTATACTATTAACTGAATCATCTTGCGTCTCTCAACCTGATCTTCAGTAATTGCATATTTTTTCTTTCTGCATTTTTGCTCAACAGCACTCTGATGCATGTGCATGTAAATACTAAAGAACTACAGCAAGAAGGATTAAGCCAAGCTGCATCCTTGGCTTTAAAGGAAAAGCATGAAGTGGTACATGTCCCCATGTCTTCCTGCCCGTGATCCCTTTCTGGCACACTGTGGGAATGCTCTTGCTAACTGACTCATGATACACCCTTGGAAACACCTCACATCCACACTTCTCAGGAACAGCCTGTATATGGGTGCTCATACACCCATACGTTTTCCAAAGCTAACCACAGAACATATACAGAGACACAAAAGCAGTTTCAGACAGTAATGACTCACTTCGTAGTTTTCGAAGTTTGCTCTCTCGGCTGAGCTGATGCAACAGGATAGCATTATTCCCACTTCCTTCAGAGTTGTGAGACATTGTACTAAAAAAAGCTGTCTCCACTGAAATTTGAAGGTGTGACTGGAACACCTGTTGGCATGCCCAATGTGGCTTTAAAGTAAGCTGAAGTTTTAGCAACGGTTTGACTACAGCAGCTCTAGCCAAAGTTATATGGAGGATTATTGATGGCTTGCTCAGCCTGCACCGAAGTCTATTCTGCAGTGATAAACCTCCAATTTTTGTTTGAGTTCAGGTAAGCTAAAATCAGATGTACTAGCCTCACACAGGGTGAGGTCTTTGAGTTTGCCTCCTCTCCCCCCAGTTCCAAATATCCAAATTTATTTTTGTCTATTCTCACACTGAAGTCACATGAAGCCAGCTTCTTTTCTGGATGAGTGGGCAAGGTTCCCCAGAGAGCACAAGTGTGCGTGTCAACAGGAAGAGTTTTAATAGCAGAACGATAAGGAAGTCTTTCTCTGGGGCTGGCACACTATTCTCACGGTTCTTCCAAGAGAACAGGACAAAACTTTTCAACCTTAAAATTAAACCAAAAAAATATGGTTTCCCTTGTTCTGCACTCTTCCACTTCCTACTTCAACACGAACACACACACACAAAACCAGTTCTGGATTTTGTTATTTTGATTTCCATTTTTCTGAAGTGCACAACATTCACTTATGCATTTAATTAGTTAATACTTAGTCATGTCAAAGCACCCTAAGAACTATATTTTGAAAACCCCATTTGTTTTGTTAAAAGACTTACAGTAGAAAATATTGATACCTAAAGGCAATGCAAAAGACACCACTGCTAGAAAATGACTGCCTGCAAAGTCTGTACAGAATCATCACCAGAATATTAGAAAGTGGGGCACAGAGGGAAGACAGAGGAAGAAGACATTTTACAGTAATTTCTCTCTTCAAACTGAAAAAAAGCCCTGAAAAACCACCGAGACTAGAACAAGGGATTAATTGACCAACCCAATATATTAATCATGTTACTGACTTGAGTAGGAGCTTACAAAAAAAGAAAAAATACAGTTCCTTCCCAACACTGGCAGCAGCCAATGGCTGTTTAGATTCCTCTAGCAATGAGCAGTTGAGAAAGAAAAATTTGTCAAGCTTTCAAGCATAGCTAAAGACTCAGCTCTCTAGCCAGACATTTTATGTCAACAAATGCACTTTGTTAGAGCTTCACTTGCTCTTTAGATTCCTCCAAGACAAAAACATTCCCTCTGTGGCACCGTTTTGCCACCTACAATGAAGCTGAACAATTTCCTTGCTATTTTTTTTCTTCTGCTACTACTGAAATGACAAAATGAAAGCCCAGAATACTTGATACAGTCATGCACCATTTCCATATTCTCAACAAGTAGAGCTGATGAGATTATTTAATTTAGGCAAGAATTTAATAATTTAACCTATTTGTATAGAAGAGGCATTTCATTGACTGTTTTCAATGGGCAGCTCTGCTTTCCCCCCCTTCATATTTGTGAAGTACCTACATGCTAGAAAACATGAAGAGGGTTTGCAGACAAAAGGTCAATACAATCAGCCTTAAAATCTTCAGTTTTCCACTTCTGCTAAGAAGATTTCTTAAGATGTCTAAGACCTTGACAATTTAAAATACACAAGCACTTTGTTTTGGAGCAGAGGGCTTCCAATTTGGAGCCATAAAGTCAGAATAATCAGGGCAAGTTTGCAATAGCTTCTCTCTATCCCTTAACTTCTAATATACATGGTCCTAATTTAACTGTGTGATGCACTCAATTTAGCACTAACTTCTTAAGCATAGCAAAGCCAATTTTAACTCTGGAAAAGTTACCATTAGGTATTTTGGACGAGTCTTTAAAAATAGATTACACAATTCTGACTTGCTATCTTCTCCCCATGAACATTGTGTTACTACAGATTAAAAATGGACTACCGCTAAAGCTTGAGCTATGCAGAGGGAACACAACAGGCTGGAAAAAGAGGAAGGAAAAACCCAAAACTGTATTAATCTTCTTTGTTCCTTCCAACGCTACACATTTTTGTCCTGACAATAAAAGGGAAGCAAGGAAAAAGGGCCCTCCTGCAAATATGGCAGAGAAGAGCACTGCTTAGATGTTTGGGAGCATAACTGGTAAAAACAAGGAAAACACTGAAGATGTTTCTAAGAATAAACAAATTTATAAATACATGTGTACATTTCCTTAAGGTTTTGCCACCTTACTTTTTTTGAAGTATCTGGTATTTTCAATTGAATTTAGATACTTGGCATCGTGTAATCTTTGCTTTCGATATATTTCCCCAGGTGCAATTTAGAACAGAGAAAGCACAACAGCAAGGCATTATTTCTGCCGTTTGGAACTAAATATGCTGCTCCTGTTCTTCAAAGTATTGGGACATGCACATGCCTGCCAATCTGAACACATTAAGGAAGACTTTGCCATGTGTCAACAAATTTACCTGTCTTCTAGCAGTGACATATTTGATTTTATCAAGATGGCACAAGAGAATAATTTCCCAAACCATTTCAGAAAACAAAAAAACAGAAACCTACCTCCAAAAAATAAACCAAATACAAACAGCTGAGCATTCTATGCCACAGCCATTTGGCTTCAGGAAGCATGCTGAAAGACTTGAGTACAGAAACAAAACACCTAAAATCTGAAAAGGCAACATATCCAAACCAACAATCCATTTTGCTTCTGCCAAATTCAGGAAAACACTGTTCAAAGCAGTTCATAGGCAACACGTCAAGAATAAAAACAGAGCAGCAATGTATGCCAAGAATAAAAAGCTTCTCCTGTTCTCCCATAAGTTCTTGATACCAATACAGATGCTAGAATCTGGAAAAAAAAAAAAAAAACAAAAAACAACAAAAAAACCCCACAAACCCAAACACTATCTGAAGCACTCCTTTCAAATTTTCTTTCTTCTGAAAAAACATTATTACTTTAACACCCACAGATCAAGCAAAAAGAGAAAAAGGAAAATCAGAGAATCACAGAATCTTAGGGGTTGGAAGGGACCCCGAAGGATCATCTAGTCCAACCCCCCCTGCCAGAGCAGGGTCACCTAGAGTACATCACACAGGAACGCATCCAGGTGGGTTTTGAATGTCTCCAATGAAGGAGACTCCACAACCTCTCTGGGCAGCCTGTTCCAGGGCTCTGTCACTCTCACAGTAAAAAAGTTTTTTCTGATGTTTACATGGAACTTGCTATGTTCCAGTTTGCACCCATTGCTCCTTGTCCTACCACTGGACATCACTGAAAAAAGCCTGGCTCCATCAT